>OX578141.1:54471986-55199486 GCA_951213105.1 Amaurobius ferox
GCAGAGTGATTATAGTACTGACTACTGAATCGTGAGGAGGCAAGCTGCAGAGAGTGACTTCGAACCTCCGTTAAGACCATACATACTGTCAACCTCCGTTAAGGCCATACATACTGTCAACCTCCGTTAAGACCACACACATCCTTGTCAACCTCTGTTAAGACTATACATACTCTCAACCTCCGTATTGGCAGCATGCGCGAAATTTTTTTAATATGTAATGTAAATATGGCACACCGTTGTTCATAGAGAGTCCTTGAAGGACATTTTCTTTAGCAATGCATCAATTTATGACCCTTACAGAATAAATTTTCATTTACTTCCGCCCACAAGGCTTTATAAATATAATCAAACTAGCTATTTCTTTCCTTACTCCGTTCAGAGGTCATTAAATGTGACTAAAAGTTATAGATAGATTTTCTGAATACCACATAAACCTTTTCAGATTTAAGCATATAAAAATGGAACACACCTTTTAATTCTGTTAACATGTTAAATGAAAAAATATATTGAATCTTATTTTCACTCTAAACAAAATTATATAATTGTTCAATTCATCCAATTGGCTTAATTCTTTAATTTTTTTTCGAAAGGATATACAATCGTATTGTTATTTTTTTTAACTCGTGAATATTTTGGATATCATTTCCACGAGTCAAAATTATTTATTACTGTGAAACGATTTTTAACAATTAGAAAAATTATATTACTTTATATTTTTAAAGTTATTTTTTTCCAGTTTTAATTACTGGCAGCAAAAGTTTATTAAATTGTATATTTATTGTTTTTGAGATGCAAAGTGGCGAAAGTTTTTTTTAAAATCTCTTTGTATTATCACAGATTCGAATTTTCTATTTTCTCGTTGATCTGGAAGCTGAAATGGACCAAATGAGACCAAAACCCAGATTCTGGATCAATCATTTCGGAAAGTGGTTATTCTTTGACTTGGAAGCTGAGACGAATCGAATGAGACCAAAACCAAGATTTTAACTAGAGTGGAATTGCTCGATAATTTAACAAAATGGTTTTGAGTTTTATAGTTATTTCTTTGCACCGTCAACTCTAATTTAAAATTTTAGATCTTTCCCTTGGTCTCGAAGGTAAGACGACTCAAATACAACCAAAACAAGATTGTAGCTACGTTAGAAGTACTCGATAATCTTAATACAATAAGATTCTATCTACGTTATAAGTACTCGATAATCTTGATACAACAAGATTCTAGCTACGTTAGAAGTACTCGATAATCTTGATACATCAATCCCTCATTCACTCAGTCATGTCAGTGCATATTATACAGATATGTAAAATAAGTCAAGTAATTCCTTCCATAGTGAAGTAGCTGATAGCACGTATCCAGGAGATTCAGGTTTGATACCGGGTTTCGACCGCTAGCTGTTTTGAGCTCAGTTAAGTCAAATATTCTACCTTATTTGAAAATGGTGTAGCAGGGGATGGAAGATTTGAAGTCAGTGGAGAAGACAACCATGGGGTTTATGCTTATTAATTATCCACGACCGGGGTTTCAATCTCCCATCCAGCGAAGCCGCAGCCGGGGGCCACGTTCTCGACGGAATCATTCACCGGGCAGAGTCCGAAAAACGCTCACCAAGTCTGACCCCGGTTGCCGGCAGGATCTAGGCTCAGGTCATGAATAAACGCAGTCCGTGAGATCACAGCCATCTGGAAGAGTCTGAGGACTTGCTGCCTCACCGGTACGACGGCCGCTTCCTCGACAGCCGGTTCCCCAGAATATTATGCCCCCCCCCCCCCAGAGTCGGAGGATCAAGGCTACAAAGCCAACATCCGTAACCACCATCTAAGGGTGGTCCGCCCCGGGGGGGGAAGCAGAGGATGGAAGAGTATGAAACCATGCAATTTGTTCCTTTTCCTGAAGGGAGACAATGTTAGGAACTTTTAAAAGGTCCTTATTGGAGGGAGTAGTGTAGCTTGTAGAACGTCTTCACGCAATCCAAGAAAACTGAGTTTGATCTTCGGTTCCAACCGAGTGTTGTTTTGAGCTCAAATTAAATCTAAACTCTGCAAATATTATGCAATTTTTTTCCACATTAAAAATGATATGGATTACAATAATTCAAAGCAGCAAATTTGCCAAATCTGATTAAAATATGTAGTTGCTTAATATTATGAATAGCAACTAAAATATACGCGCATAAAATAAATCTAGATCACTGCTTCATATGTGCTAGTTCCTTCAGAAAATGAAGAAGATATATGCGATGCCGGAGCATCATAAATATTGATACGTCTGGAGTTTCCGAAGGTGAAAGTTGTACATTTTGTTCCCATAAATTTATTAATACAAGCAGGGATAAAACGAAGAAACATGTATTATCCTGTCTGATATTAATGATCATAGAAACATAATAGAATAAAGATAGACCTGCTCTTAAACTTACCTAATGAAATGCCAGAACATTAAAGACTTAATTAATTTTATCATCCGGAGATAACCATTTGACTTCGTTCATATATCTTTTTGTGTGAGCATATTCTTCAGTAATTGTAAAATTTTTTTGTAAAACATGATTTCATTCCAGTTGCTTCAAAAAATTACTTATGAAATGTACTTTAAGTTTTGTTTTAAATACGTATTTTTGTTATTAAAACAGCGTAAAATAAAAATTAACACATAGACTGGTTTTAGAATCAAAACGATCTTCCCTATGTAGGTAGGAACTGCTCTGTCTTTCCCTACGCTGTCGTTGAAAGTTCGTTTTTCTTTCGAAAGTAGTTGTTTCTGGGTTTTTTATTTATACTTACTGTTGGGTTCACTTTAACTATAAAAAGAAAGATAAATGTCTCAGTATTTCAAGGGACAGGGCGTTGTCTAGACAGCCGGAGATCAGTAGTTCAATTCCTCGCTGAAACAAGAGTCGTCTACAATAGCGTTGGCGCAATTTAATCTTGCAATCTAGTAAATGACTGCAGCCTGAATAGTGCTGCAACTGGAATTTTCCCAGGACTCTAAGATTTACGACAGCGATTTCAATTTATTGAGAGTTACATCAAACAAGATGGGATTCAAGGAAAATCCTCTCAGAAAAATGAGGATGACGTATATTTCGGAAGTTGCATTTTGATCAAAATCTGAATAAAAAAAATCTGATGTGGGCAACACATGACTTTCCTTATATAATGCAATGAATTTACTACTTTTACAGTTAAAAAAAATGTTATTCTTATAGTAGATACTTATATTCTTTCCAAGATATTGAATTTTCTTCAATTAGTCGTCATTTTCATTGATTTAGCGTCAATTTTATCCATTTGGCGAGATTTTTGTCAATTTGGCAACAATTAAAAATGTCGCCAAGTTTGCGATATTCAGTCAAATTCGTCGCCAAAATCTCACCAAGCATTATGGGCGGAGAAATAAGTTATTCTTACAGCAGATAAATGACAATTGGCGTTCAAATACAAAAGTATTACTCAAAGTATCTTTTTTCCTGAATAGAACGAGCTAGTTCCACGAAAATGATGTCACCTAATTTATCGCATGGTATTACATATGAAAAGTGAACATGTTTCTCAATAGGAAATATATATTTTTTATTTTATATGACTTTTTGATAATTTTTTTGAAAAATGTGCAATATCTCGAGAACGGTTTATGTTATCGTTCTAAAATTTATGTCAATCGTTTCCTAATGAAAAATTACATAATAAATGTCTATTTGCGTAACTTTATTAGCTGTTTTGATTTTTTGACAATTTTTTCACAATTTCACTCGAAAATTTAGGAGGGTTCTGAACATTCGATTGCGTATAAAAACAATAGGCTTCCAGTGTTTTGGACGGATTGTGATTTTTGTACCAAATTTCGTTCGAATTGGTCCATTCGTTCGTCAGTTATCGTCTCCACAGACTCACTGACACACACACACACACATACTTTCACACACACACACACACACACACACAGACATCACTTCAAATATGTTTGATTCGTGATCAGGGATGCTTGAATCTCTTCCGATACTATGAAGAATTACTTACATTTAATGAGTTACAATTAACCGGAGATATTGATTAACCTATTCCGTGCAACTGGCGATGACATTGAAAGTACAATTCCTGATTTAAAATGTCAAAAACATAAAGCTACATTTTCAGTTATAAAGTGCTAAAAACTGTTGTATATCTAAGCGTTTGGTTGAAGGAAATATCTAAATTCAAGGAAACAAGTCGAATATTTTCAACCAAATAATAACATTTATGCATAAAGTAAGAATTAGATTGTTCTTTTTATGCATTTTATCGTACTAATTTCTTTTAGTTGAATAAGATTAATATTCTTTTCTCCAAACTCGTTTGTTAAACTACAAAGCGTTAAGCAGAATTTTTCTATTTATTTACTTCTTCGTGCTACTTTATTACGTACCTACAGAAATAAAGTATCTGAATCTGTTTGCTCTGCGATAAAATGCGGATTCAGTGCTAGAGCTTTGCGTAAATTGATAAGAACTTATAAATAGCTTTTACGTTTGGAGAAGAGTTGAGATAAGCGGTTCAAAATGTGTTACGTTCCTTTCTGGTATCAAAAGAAAATTAAATATACGAATGAGATAAGTTTAAAGACTTCACTCGTGAAACCACTCACGGTAACGTATCTTACGAAGAAAGACAAGATATTTAGTTACAAAATTAATCTTAAAATGTTGGGAGTTTCCAAATAAAGCTGCCAGACTAATGTTAGCTATAAACGTTATTTATAAACAAGAGAGACAAATTATTTATTACACTTACAAATTATTTTTTATCGACTAGCACGATGATCAACTTCCAGAGGCGCGGTCTTAGCAAACGCGAGGTACTATTGGAAGTATCATTTGTGCGGCCTTGGTATCCATACTGAAATCTTCTACGTCAATTTTTATGTATATACAGGGTATATATATACAGGTTATGTATATACAGGTTATGTATATGCTTATGTATATACAGGGTTGTGCCGCCCAGGTGGTGAAGTGGATCGCGTCTCCGACTGCTGTCTAGTGGGCTTGGGTTCGAATACCGAGTAAGGCATGGTTGTTTACCTGAGGATGAAGTCAGTCTTCCGCCTTCTGGGTTCTCGTTAAATGTGAAGCTGCACCCCCCCCCCCCAGACCTTAGTCAGTGATGTTTGCTTGTATTAATAAACTTTGTGCTCGTCTTGTGTCATTCTTTGTCCTTCTTCCGACGTCACTGGTCCTGTATTCGGCTCCGCCGAAACAGGAGTCATAAGAAACAACAACAACATACAGGGTTGTATACTGTTGTATACAGGGTTTCATACTGTTTTGGGAAGCTGTGTTATGGTCAAAATGTTTTTGGGTATTTTCTTTTCTCATTATACTAAATAGATTAAGGAATATTCTAATTGCAGTATTTCAATATTTATAATATATATGAAAATATATATATATATATAATTAAACTAATAGAACAATAATTGAACCTGAAGACTAATTATACAAAATCATGAAATTATGCAGCATTTTAATCTACACTTTTGCAAATTTGTCCATGGATGATAATAAAATTATCAAGTGGTTGACATTTTATAAATTCTTATTGCTTACTTGATAGAAGGCATACATAAGAAAATTCGGTGACTACAATTGTTTCAAGGGCGTTAAGGACGCTCATTACCAGGCTGATCTAAAGATATAATATAACTGACGGATTCACGATCAAAGTAAGAAAAAATGAGATATTAGAGGGAAGAGAAAATAAAAAACAACCTCGTAAAGAAAGAAAAATTGAAAATATAGAAAATAGAAATTAAATGAGAGTAAAAAATAATACAAGCATACAACGCATAAAAAGAGGGGTAACCATATACAAAAACTACAATAATGTGAAGCATACAACAAACTGAAGGGTACAGGCTGTTTCAGGAGCTAAAGCAGATACTTTCACAAAAAAGCAAATATTCAAATTACTATGAAAACACCAGTGAATAACATAACAACGAATCATATACAAAGAAAACAAACAGACCATGAAAGTTAAGGAAATGAGGAAAATTAGGAATTTTTGCTTATAATCATCTTTCAAATAATGTAAAAGTATTTAATATCGCTTCTATAATTATTGGTATTTTTACTAAATATCTAATATTTGATATTTAAATTAACCGGTCATTTAAGATGAAAATGATGTTAATTAATTAGCCGGTTATTTAGGATGAAAATGTTGTTAATTAAATAAGGGTATAATCATTCTTAGCAAAACCAATGAATCTGGATTTAGCTATTATGAATTTACATCTTAATCGATTGCAATGTAGAAAATAATCATGCAATAATAAGGCATTCAATTCTGTAGTTTTATTTGGTAATGAAAATATTAGATAAATTAGAAATTGATATTAAAATATTAGATAATGTACCCGACGTTGTCCTGGATTTAAGATGAGCGGTCGTGGCGTAGCCTTATGTTCATCCACACAACAGTTTTTAACACTTTCCAATATAGTTGAAAAGTGTTTATGATTTTGGTCGTTCTGTCTGTCTGTCCGTTCGCACGATAACTGCAGTAAAAATGTCTTTATCAAAATGAAATTTTAGTAAGTTGTTTAGACTGTCTGTGGGACCTATGGGAATACAAATAAATAACATAACCCAATTAGTTTTGGATTGAACCCGGGTTGAAAAAAAGAAATGCATTGAACCCTATAGGACCTAATTTTTCAAACAGTTTTTAAACGAAGTTGAATTTCGCAAATTGCTTTGAAAATTTTAGAAAATATTCAAATTATCCCATAAAAAATATAAAACAAATTTGAGCAAAATATGTTCGGTAGTTTTTAAATAATAATTAAAATAATAATTACACTCATATTGTATGAAGAGATCACGTGACACATTTCAAAATAAAATATGGCATCTATTTCATTTCCCAGTGTCCAAATCGTGATTTTTAAAGTTCTTTTAAATTTATATTTAGCATCCGTCCTAAAACCGCTTTACTTTTGCGTATTTTATGTGCATCTATATTCTGTGCCAACGCAATTACAATATTTTTGAGTTTAAATGATCATCAAACTTTGATTAATTCTACAACGAAGCCTAATTTTAACGTATGCAGAATGTAAACAAATCAAGCTGTAATATGAGTTGTATAAGAATTGCTGAATTTTTTAACGCAAAATTATTTAACTCTGGAGTCTGGAATATAGGTGATATGAATGAAATATTCATTAATTTTACGGAGAAGCAAACGGCTTTATAGCATTGCCTCTTTCGATGAAGTTTTAAGCATAAGGAGTTAGAAAGTATTTTTGCCTCCATGGTTTTAAGTTTTTAAGTAAAATAAATTATTGTAGTATTGTTTGAATGAAGATCAGGTTATCAGATATTTGCATCTTAAATCCCGGGAAACGACGGAAAATTTCAGAAAATGTACCTGGCGTTGACAGGGATTTAGGATGCAAACCTTTGAGAACCTTTGCACTGGAACTCGCATCGAATTATCGAAAACCAAAGAATGCTCTAATAATACACCCGCTTATAACAACGACTACAAAACAAAAATGCTATGTTAAGATGCAAACTCTGCGAGAATATCTTGAGAGCAGAATATATCTGAATCTTCAACACGCAAAAAGTATGCATATTTTAAAAATTCACGAAAGTTCGACTATTACTCGTATGGATTCCGTTCAAAGTTTGTTTGAAAGGAAATTTATTGATTTTTTGGATGGTGTCACAATGGAAATTTTGAACTAATATGTTTGGTCTCTCAGGAAAGCATTTGTGTGAAAATCGTACTAAAACATAAATAAATAAAGAAAACTGGTTCAAATTTCAAAATAATAACGCTGAGGTGCACCTTCTCAGGCCCTGAAGTAACTGTGTACTAAATTTCATGGCCGTATGTCACTTAGATGTTTGTCTACAGACGACACAGGTAAACAGATAGACATCGTCCTTTATTATTATAAATAATATCAGTATACATTTCGTATAAAAGCGGCATGTTTCAAAACATACTCATTTTCAGAATATTCTATTGAAAACACAACAGTGTCATTGAAATAAAAGAAAAACTAGCACAAAACATTATTTCGACTAATTATGGAAATTTTGTTCTGAGTTTTTTCTTATTAAATTGCTACTATCTGTACAAAATTCAAATTGACATTATTGTAATTGTATTACTTTTCTTCTAGACTAACAACAAGGATTTAATATTTGAGAATTAATAAAGATTATTATACATATTATATCCTACATTATAGTATAGTGAATCATCAATTTCACTGTGCGTTAAAAATCTGAAGCATTTGCAATTAAAAAAGTAATGCATTAGTTCGCAAATTTTAGTCATGAAATAGTATTTTACGAGATTTAAAAATCACAATTATTAATTTTAATATTCCTTTGGTGCAATAAGGTTTATAAATAAATATTATAATAATCGAACATAAGGTTGTATGACAGAAAGCAAATTACAGAATATAAAGAACATTATTTTATTTAAAATTACACGATTGAACTTCAGTTTTTTAGGTGACAACAAAAATAATCTTTAAAGTGCTTAACGACCTTAGAACTTTTCACTCTTAAAAGCAATCTATTTAGCATGCATAATTAAATTGTCACTTCTTACTGTTCTAATTCTATTCAGAAAAAAGGATTAAAAAACCTCCTTAATCTCTTATAAAAATTAAGGCTCTTCATGCAATAATTGGCTTAATCTTTATACATTAACAATACAAATAAAATATATATCCATGAGGTCAAAAGAAAATATAACCAATCCGTGAAATACATTTTAAAATAGAATAACAGCCTCGTCTTTAAAATACATTACAATCATTCGTTAATAGTTTACCAGCTGTGGTTCCCACAGCAATCAGTCTTTTTAGCTGTCACTTTTTAGCGGTGACTTTTTTTAGCAACCACAGCTGATGATGAAGCCGATAGGTCCCAAACTATAGATATTTACACGCCCCGGTTCAGATCCGCACGCTACATGGGCGGGTTACAGCTAAGGATAGACACCACAATTTCTCGAATCGAAGCCACACGGTAGCCTGCGCCTAGAATATAAGCCGCAGAGTATATGCAGATGCTTCCAATACAAAATTTAATTAACTGCTTCAAAGTTCCCCTCTCCTCCTCCCCCGCCCCTCCCCACACACACACCTTCAACTATCTATTCCTTTGCAAACTTTCCTAATCAGGAAATTGTAACAGATAAAGGGCATATCTGTAAAAATCCTTTACTCACGTAATTACTGTCAGAACTGCATGATTTCTACACAGATGATCTATAGTAAGGAAATACACCTATATGTCATATTCGATATGCGAGTAACTAGCTCTAAAGTTTGGAAAGTTAGAATTTTCGATTCTTAAGTCCCGTCCAAGTCAATTTATCAACAAGCGCAACAGAAAAGTGAAAGCTAGCGGCGGAAAATTTGTGCCCCATTGAAAAGGTCGGTTGGAAACAAAGCTCTGATTAAATTAGAACCTCGCTTCGATGCTTTCGTGTTTTAAATCCTCGGATAGCACAATGATCAATTTATCGGTTTTTGGACAGCTTTGGCAAATAATTAAAAGTATATTATTACCTTTTTTAAATGTTCACTTCGATAACTTTCATTCCAAAATCCATTTAAGTCGAACCTATATTTTTTACTCAGAATATTACTGTTGCAAATCTCCGGACAGATGTTCTGACACACATCCTAACATTCCGGCCACACACTTAGCTACAGTAAGCCTTCGGATCTGTCGCGTGGTCTGGGTTTTTCACACATCTTAGCATCCTTACATATGGTCGGACACATTTTAATGGTGTGGAATTTTAGAATAATCAATAATTGAATTTTTAAGCATTTAATTTGATTCTAAGTCATTTATATATAATTTATACATTTACTATTTCCGCTCGCCGACTCCCCCCTCTCCAACAGTCTGATTGTTTTTCTTTAAAATTTTTAAAGTGCAATAACTGTTTTGCAGTAGCTGTCGAGTGAGCATCCGCCCGCTACGAGTGGTTATCATGCTAGCTGGGTCAGTTAAAAATATTTATAGCGATAAAAAAAGATGACCTGACAATTATGATGGCACGGCACTTTCAGCATACGATATCAAACTTTGCGCGCAGTCCAATTACGCTACTGGCTTCACCATTTACGTATGCAAGGACCATTTTCCTTACAATGTACACATTCTGAATTTAGCCTTTTTGTGAAAATAGGATCAAACCACATGGATTCTTATCTGGATTATTTTATGTGGAAGGAGCGGAATGAAATATGCTTTTAAAAAGCGAAATGTTTGCTAGCGAATTTTATCTGCAATTGATGACATTTGGCCTCCAAACTCGTTAATTCGTGATTATTTACAAGAAAATGGAATGGAAAACTTTAAAAATAAACTGAACGTTTTTAAAATATAAATCACTTAAAAGGAAGTATATGCATTTTCAAATTTAAGTTATTTAACAGTAAGTAAAAGCATTTTAAAATTCAAATTATTGAAAAATAAACAGTAAATTTTTTAATTTAAATTATCGAAAAGTAAAAAAACGCAAAATTTAATTTAAACTATGGAAGAAGTAAGAAAAAGTTCTTAAATGTAAATTTCTAAAAAGTAAACAAAAGTTTTAAAATTATTAATGGAGTGTATTTTCATTTGTTATTATCATTTTATATTTCGTTATAATTTCATTATTCTCTGACAATCATATAACTTTCGAAAGAAAGAAGTAGATCGCGCCAAAATACCTGTAATTTTTTATAGTAAGCCAAGAGAGGTTGATAAACTGCACCAAATAATTGAGACAAATTTCATTCGAATAATTCCATTTGTTAGAGAAATTTTGTTTGTGGCTTCAGGCGGACAGACACAAAAGTTTATTGAAAATGGTTGATTTGTATTCAGGGATACTCACAACTACCTAACAAGTCCGTCAAAATTCGAGATTCGGAGATCTCTCACATGACGTTTCTTTCATATTTCGAATACATCCTTAAGCAAAGCTTCCCTAACTACATGCAAACACTTTAATAATAGAATGAATATATTGTTCAGACGACATTAAGTTGAATACATTGACAAATAGAAATAATTTGAAATCTCATAAAAAAAATGTGCAAAAGGAAAAAAACAAGAATAAATAAGTTGAATGAAAGTATCAACTGGTTTCAAAGGCAAAAAATAATCTTTGTCAGGATAAATGAGAAAGAGAACTAGTATCAACATAGCATCTGGATTGCCTTTGTCGAACTATCAGAGGACTTTGTTAGTACTGGTTCTTTGACTTAGTTATCCTGAAAGAAAAGGCTATTTTTTACCTCTGAAACCAGTTGATACTTTTTTCAACCTTCTATATGCTATGTCTAACAGTTTCAAGTGTCTAACAGTATAATTAATTCAAATTTTGTATATTTATTCAAAAGCAGTCTCAACGAATTTCTATACTTTCGAAAGAAACTCACGGGTATATTCAAATATATACGTTAAGTTGCATTATATAAAGCAATATATTTCCAACAATGTGATATATTTTTCCATGACAGCCTAAAACCAATAAAATGCAAAATAGATTTTAGTATCGTTGTCAGTTCTCCTCTAACAAAGGCCAAATTAATCGGTCTGGAGTTATTTTTATCTTCCATTAACTCCGAACTTGTTTCCAGTAATTTACTTATTAAAGAAGAACTGACAACCGCGCCTTCGACCTTGTCGATGAATAAAGACACATAAACGAAGGTTCTAAAATAAGAAATGCATTTGAAACCACGCTTTTATTTCTGAGAAAAGTAAATTTAGGAATTAATTTATTTCAATTAATGTTTCTGTACATAAAGCACAAATGTATATGTACTACAATCTATGTGGGTGTGAGTGTGAGTTGTTGTTGTAGTGTTGTTGAGACCCAGACCGTCCGACCTACCAGAAAGGTGTAAGGTAACTGTTTGGACGGCTCGGAAGAGCTACCCAATTTAGACCGAAACCCAGTGGGGGAAGCATCCACAGTTACTGTACCCGCCTTCCTCTACCACCAACCTCTCGGAAGTACTTACGGATCCAGGTGTGAGTGTGAGTTGTTGTTGTTGTTGTGACCTAGACCGTCCGACCGACCAGAAAGGTGTAAGCTAACCATTTGAACGGCCGGGAAGTGCCACCCAATTTAGACCGGAACTCAGTGGGGGAAGCATCCACAGGGACTGTTCCCGCCTTCCACTACCACCAACCTCTCGGAAGTACTTACGGATCCAGGTGTGAGTGTGAGTTGTTGTTGTTGTTGAGACCTAGACCGTCCGACCGACCAGAAAGGTGTAAGCTAACCATTTGAACGGCCGGGAAGTGCCACCCAATTTAGACCGGAACTCAGTGGGGGAAGCATCCACAGGGACTGTTCCCGCCTTCCACTACCACCAACCTCTCGGAAGTACTTACGGATCCAGGTGTGAGTGTGAGTTGTTGTTGTTGTTGAGACCTAGACCGTCCGACCGACCAGAAAGGTGTAAGCTAACCATTTGAACGGCCGGGAAGTGCCACCCAATTTAGACCGGAACTCAGTGGGGGAAGCATCCACAGGGACTGTTCCCGCCTTCCACTACCACCAACCTCTCGGAAGTACTTACGGATCCAGGTGTGAGTGTGAGTGAAAAATATTGATATTTTGAAAGCGAAATGTGTACAATTTGATTATTTTTATTACATATACTCAATAAACATGGACCGTAATGACCCTGGTAATGCAAAAGGTATCATGTAATGTAAGAGGAATGCATGGTATCCGTCATGTAATGCAAAATAAATGCAAGGTCTTATGTACTGAAATAGAAATGCAATGCAAGAGAAATGTAAGGTCTCATACAATCCAAGAGTAATGTCTTATGCATTTCTAGAGGAATACAAGATCACATGGAAGGGATGCAAGATCTTATGTAAGGAATAATACATAGTTGTATAATGCACAAATTTCGTCACCGATTTAAAAAAAAAAATCACAATTGAGGGATTAAGACCGAAAATTCCCAACAAAATTATAATATATAGATGCGGCCCTAAAATAATTTTAACCAGGTTTTGGTATCAATATCTAATCTAAAACAGATGACGCTGTTTCTTTAGCAATACAACATGGCAGACCAGACTTCACTGGCAGTTAAAGAATCTCATTTTGAAGGGCATTCTAACAGAAAAAACAGCCTTTTTAAAAGGGAACAAACCTTTATGAACAAGTGAGGAACCATCTAGCATGCCTAATGAATGACAGTACTGAGACGGGTCCAGAAGATTCAATTTGGAAGAAACCAAGATCTCCAGATTGAATGCACACATAATTATTTAACGTGGGGAGTACATTAAGCTGCACAAATACGTTAAGTTGCCCCATCAAATGTATCCTTTTTTACCAAATACTATTAAAAATAAAAGAAATAATTGTGACTAGCTTCAAGAGCTTTTATAAAGATATAGTATGCTTTCCTTTGTATATGAAATGAAATATATTTATATAAAATTGAAAATTTGTCTGTCTGCCTGTTACAAAAACAAATCCACAGTTTTTGACGAATTTATTTTTTTATAATTTGTTGTGATTATTTTCTAATTCATCGCGGTTAACCCGGTCCATGTTTCAAGTCTCTAGGTCTAGGGGGTCATCAGAAAACCTTTTCACAGAAATAGTATTGTGTAGATGATTTTTTTCCGAAACTCCATTTGAAAAAACTCTCTCACGTTGCTTAGACACAGAATTAAATCAAATATGTTTATACAGTAGACGATTTTCGTTAAATTTATCTGATTTAAACAACAAATAAATTGATATAAATAAATTTTATATAGATTTATTCAGAGATGGTTTGAAATACAAAACATAACTTCTACACGTTATAGAGAATCCGGCCGTCCAAGTTGCTCTATGTCTTAGGATGAGTCTGAAGGTCTGGGTTTTCGACGTTATACGTTATAGAGGATAGACAAACTTTACGCATCTCACGCTGTTATTAACTCAAGATCATTGAATCATGAGTTGTTTCCCCTTTCTTTACGATGTGCGATATATTTAATCACTTGAGTTTAACATTTTTCGTTACTTTTTGTCCGATAGAGCGTTTTTTCGGTGTTTTAGATTATTTTAACACTGCATTTTAAAGATTCTAACGAAGATCCAGCTCCTCCAAGTTCGATTCAATGGTCGCTACTGTAAGTGTGCAAAGATTCAGCTGTCTAAGTCACCAGAAGGGTCTGAAAATACTATAAAAATTAAACCTCATAATTTCAGCCCCGAGAAGGGATCAAAAATCCGACTACGGTAGATTATGTACGATGTTCAATACTATACGTGTGCACAGGCTCGGCTTTCTAAGTCACCAGAGGGCTTCTGGAAGGTCCGTAAAGACTTTCCGGAAAAATATTTTCTCCGTCGGGGTGAAAGAGGGGAGGAATCGAAAACCCGATTCCGTTAGATCTGTACTGCAGTCTATACTAAGTCTGCAAAGATTTAGGGTTTTAGGTCACCGGTGGCTTCTGAAGGATCTGGAAAAACAAAACACATTAGACACGTTAGTTAAACAATTAGTAATTGAGTTTAAAGTTTAAATAAAATAAATTCGTTAAGTTAACTTCTATCATAAATAAAATTACAAATTTTAAGTGATGCCATACGTCATTCTTTTACACACGCTCTATATTCATCATTTTTTGCTGTCTCTTAATGCCAATAAATAATGACATACTTTTAATGTGTTCATATCAAATTACCCTGGCTATTTATCTTTCTTTCAAAGTATACCCAGAAAAAATCGAGCTTTTCGAAGGAAAGGAGCAAATGAAGCACAACGTAGGGAATAAAACAAGAAATAAAAGGAAATACGTAATGCAGCGACTACTGCAAATAATACGTTGCACAATATTATTAGCTCTTCACTTTCTGTCGGGGAAAGAAAAGAAAGTCTACCTGAAACTACTGTTATACTTTGTTTAATTCGATAACGTTATTGTGTATTATAAATACTTTGCTTCAATTAAAAATATTCAACCAATTAAAGTGTTTTATGTTTTCGATAAAAGCATTGTTAGTTAAGAGTAGAATCATATAATAGCATCAAATAGTTTCGAAAGCTTAGTGAAGTACCAGTTTCAGAAAAAGAAGCAGTTTCAACAGCTGAAACAAATCGGCCGTTTCGCACGTCCGATTGGAAGTATAAATATTGCCAAATCGGAAGCTATAAAAATCAGACTAAAAGTTAAAAGGAATGAAATAGAGTTCACAGATAGCAGAATATGATAAAGTAAATGAAGTGTTCTTGGAAACGAATGCAAGGGAAAATGAACGAAAAACAGGGAATATAGGAAGTTTCAGGGCAAGATGAAACGATAGATCAATAATAAATAGAAATTGTACAAAATAAATAAGACAAATAAAATAAATAAATAAGACAATAAGACAAGCTTGACTAAACAAATAAAACAAATAAGATGGATAACATTTAATTAACTAAAATATATTTTAAAAGGGAAAAGCAAATAGATAAAATGAAAAGGCAAAAAACTTAGACAAGATATTTTTAGATGGAAGAAATGGAGGGAAATTATAGTTAAAAGGGAACTTCAAAAGTTTTCAAGCGTAAAATTGGTCTTATCATAAGAAATTTTGAAGACATTATCAAAGTTTCAAGCTGAGAAACTGAAAAGGTTTTTTTTTTACTATTTTTGTTTACAAACATAATCTCTATGTTCCTTATTAAGAAGTTTTTATCGTTTTGATCAACATAACCAAGTTTAACATGAATAACAAGCACAAAATTTTAACAGCAGATTAAGGGAATGTTGCTTTCTAATACCACGTGCTTGAATTAATTCCTGTAAGATTTTTAATATCCCTACAACACGTAAAATATGTAAAAGTAAAGTTTAAAATTTGATTCCGACACATGTCTTTCCTTCAGAACTAACAAATTTTGATTTTCTGGAAAAACAGCATCAAAAATTGGAGTCTTATGTTACGTTGAAAATCAATAGACTTCGTCAAATTACTAGTTAAAATTAGTGTACTAAATTTCATTTCATCCACGCAATTCTTTCAGGAGAAACCGTGCTTATACCGAAAGGATTATAAAAATTGTAATACTCGAGAATAGCTCAAGATATTTCCAAAACGATAGCATCAATTATTTTCTCGTGAAAGATGGTATAAAATATCTATATGAAAATAGTGATAATATTTATTTTTTTATTATATTTTGTAAAGAGGCTTGCTGCCCTAACCTGGAATCGAATCCCGGATCTTCAAACTGGCCAGCCGACGCTCTACCATTGAGCTACTGAGGCGGAATTGCAAACTCTTATCTTCGCAGTGGACTCTGCAATTTTAAGTTTTAGAACAAAAAAATTTCTACACCTCAAAATGCTGCCTCTACCTTTTTATACATATTTTCATAGATTAATGATTTCACCCATTTTGAAAGATCAAATTACACACGAAATAAATATGTAATTAATAGTGTTTGTTTGAATCATTTATTTCAAATTTTCGAAAGCTAGGGCTTGTTAATTGGATTAAATATCAATAATTTAAATTAGTTAACATAATTTCATAGATATCGTAATTTTTTTACGATATATTGTGCCCGCAGCAACATTAAAAAGCGAATGATTTCTGTTCAGGGATACTCAAAGATTATAGTTCCAAGAAAATTTGAAAATCGGTTGTTTGACCCTTATTTATTATGTGTACAATATTATGTGTACAATATTAAGGGTATAACATTTATTTATGTGTGTTTTGTATTGTAGGGAAATTAAAAATTATCCCAATTTTGAAAATCGATTTGAATTATAGGTTCACCCTGAATAAGAATCAATGACAAACATACGATCTCAGTGGGCAACTTGTTTAGTAAAACACCCTGTATTTCTTCCTATGGAACTAACCAACTGATATCAATTGAAATGCATGAGTAAACTGAAAATAAATTTATGTTGAGAATTATTTATACGTTATTTTCTAAAATTTCCATCTGTACTTTCCAAAGTTTTGAAATTCACATTTCCCTATGTATATTTTGATAATAAAGTTGATACGAAAAGTTTATTTTATAAATAGAAGCATAAATTCAGACGAAAATTTTTATAGATGTCATATGAAAATACAAAAAATAATCTTTTTTATTTTAAAAAGAATTGATGTGGTCCCAGCATCCGACATTCTCTACAGACTCGAATACATTTAATGTATCTTTGTATACATTAATATATATTTTATTTCATAAATAATGCATGGAATGTATGCTTATTTGAAATTATATAGCAATTTTAAATTTGTAGAGAAAAAAATTGCAGTTTTACATTTTATTTTCAATTTGTCGACTTGGCTTGTTTTAAAATTGCGCAGACGTCAAGATTCCAAAAGCTGAATTATTTCAGGAACGTCTTATTTTGGAATAATGGGGGGGGGGGGGGGGGGTCATTCATTTTGGCATAAAAAATCTGTTGTGGGCAGCACATGACTTTCCGTATATAATGCAATGAATTTAATTCTTACTCAGTGAAAAAATAGGGTTATAAGTTCCATAGCACAAGGTTTTTAATAATGATCTGTATGTACATATGGTGCCTTGTCGGGTGACAGCATGTAAAACTCTTCTGAAGTACCCAATTGACTTATATATTGCGTAACTCTAAATTGATAGTATCCGTAATATTGATAGTATCCATAATAAGCAATATAGTCCATATATTAAATTATTTTAACAATTAATTCATCATTTTGATGATATTTTCGTCAATCTGAAGTGAAACATCGCCATTTCCACCAAATTTCTCGCCAAGAGTTATAGGCAGAAAGAGAGAAGAGCATTTTTTATATATAAACGACTATTGGTGAATTGTTGGGCTTCAAAATGCGAAACTATTACCCAAAGTATCTTCTCTCATGAATGGAACGAACTAGATCCAGAAAGATGATGTTGACTAATTCGTCGCATAATATTACATGTAAACATATTTCACAATAGTAAATACTTTTTAAATTTTATGTATTTTTTTTATAGATTTATTGGAAAAACGTGCAATATCTCGAGAACGGTTCATGATAGTGGAGAAAGAGAGATCAACACAGAAACGTTTGATTGAAGTTCAGGGGTGCTTGAAACGTGTTCTTTCGTCGAAAACTCAAATTTAAATATTCGACCCCCGTTACAATATCCTATACATTATACTACGTGTATAGATAAATGAAAATTTACATATGAAAATTCATTCCGTTATATTTAAACACATTTATTCTTCTATTTTAGCTTTATTTTTTTATAGAAAAGTCAATTCTACTTTTCCAAATTGCCTACAATCTAATCAATAACGCATTATTTAGCTACTAAATTTGGTCGGATAGTTGTTTTAATTAGAGTAAGTACACACACAAAGAGAGAAGTTACTTAAAAATAATGAATTCGTGTTCTAGTGTCCATAAAACGTTGTTGGTGAGACCCAGACCGTCCGACCTACCAGAGTGTACATAAAACGTGTAAATCCTTTGAAAATTCTACTTTTTTCTTATATTCCAATACATTCCCTGCACATAAATATGTATGATAAAGAAATCCCAATCGGCAGCTAAGATTTCCACATTTTCCTGGAGTTCTTTATTTTCCCCTCCAATTTACATATATAAATAAAAATATGCACCGAAAAATATTCATCAATCAAGTGCACGAAAATCAATATTAGAGCAAAAATTTTGTTCCACAGAGTGGGGGGTTTCATACCCTGAGTAAGGTGGAAATAAATTATTCATGTTTCACCATTCTGTAGAAAAAATACTACTTTGAAGAAAAAAGTTTACTCAATTAAGACTTTAAATATCTTTATGCATTTTTAGGCGCTCATGCCTAAATACCTCACTTATTTTTGCTGAATTTCTAATTAGAACTGCAAGTTCTTATCTTTCGCAGTAAAAAAAAATTAATTAAAACTAAGATAATGCATCTTTTACTTTCACTACAATACATGGTAATGTAGAGGGAAAGTATTGGAATCATGCAGAAAATCGCAACTCGAGTTTTCGACGGATCTACACGTTTCGAGACCTCTAAAATACGAAAAAAATATTTTTAGCGTGAAGTCTGTGTGTCTGTCTGTGCAATGTATGTATCCACTCTAACTCAAAAACTAATGAACTGAATTTCATGAAATTTGGTAGATAAGTCACTTGGGTGTGACCCTGGTGCTGATTAATTTTTAGTACGATTCGGGATAAAAGAACCCGACTTTTTCTTGCGAAATGACAAGCAAAAATTGTCTGTATCCACTCTAACTGAAAAACTAATAGACCGAATTGCACAAAATTCAGTAGATAAGTCGCTTGTGGGTTACTCTGGTGCTGATTAGATTTTAGTACGATTCGGATAAAAATAACCTGCCCTTTTTTGCAAAATGTCTCCCAAGAATCGTCAAAATTTAAAATAAAAAACTACGTATGCTCAAATATATCCATTAAATGCTTGTTTTATACGTAATTGTTAACGAAGAAAAGAATAAGACCAACCCTATTACACTAGGACTAGCCGTTCTCGAGATATTTTAGTTTTTTCGTATTTTTTCTACACCACCTTTGAAAATAAGTCCAGTTACCAAATGAAAACGAAAATTGAATTAAAAGTGAATTAAATTTAATTAAAAAAAGAGAGCGTGGATATAAGACTGCGGGGAAAGTTATATGCTGCCTACATCAGATTTTTACTTTCCCTACAATGCATGGTAATGTAGGGAAATTATTAGAAGCGTATCGAAAATCTCAACACGAGATTTTGATGGATCTACACGTTTTGGTACTTCTAGAACACGAAAAAAACTATGTTTAGCTTGACGTCTGTGTGTGTATGTCTGTCTGTGTGTGTGCCTGTTTCTGCAATGTATGTATCCACTCTTAACTCAAAATCTAATGGACCAAATTTCATAACATTTTGTAGGTAAGCCACTTGTGGGTTACCCTGGTGCTGATTAGATTTTGGTACGGTTAGGGATAAAAGAACCTGCCTTTTTTGCGAAATGGCCCGCAAAATTTGTATGTATCTACTCTAACTAAAACACTAATTGATCAAATTTCACAAAATTTGGTAGATAAGTCACTTGTGAGTTATCCTGGTGCTGATTAGGTTTTGGTACGATTCTAAAGAATATAACATACTAATTTTGCGAAATTACCTGCAGAATTTGTCAAAATCTAAAATAAAAGATTTCATATGCTCAAATGTAACAATTAAATTCTTGTTTTATATGCAATTGACTTTAAGACCATAATACACGTTAAGATCAACCGTTGAAAAGAATAATACTAGTCGTTCTTGAGATATTTTAGTTTATTCGCCTTTTTGCTACGCCACTTTTGAAAATACGTCCAATTTTCAAATGAAATCAAAAATTGAATTAAAAGTGCAAATTCAGTATAATTTCAAATAATTATGGGAGTTATTTCGTGTAATTAATCTCAATTTAATGAATTGTTAAAGAAATAAAGGTCTTGCTGCAATGAACTTGGATGAATTAAAAGAACTTGGAATGGTAAAACTTGATTTACACATATATTACATCTCGTTCTTACACTATATCGTTAGAAGTTAAATAAGGAAATCACCAGTTCGTTTATTTTATCGCTTATTTTATTCAGAAACCAATTTGCTGTATCTCAGACTTTGCTATGAAGTTGTTCGTTAAAAAAGTCAATTTCACCAACCTATATAAAATCTCCAGTCAACTAGATGTGATCAAAGTTAATCAGTCGAGTTAAACTCCAATTGGAGACTTTAAGTTTCAACAACTTTTCGTACTCTGGTCAAATTCTTTACGACAATTAACGGGCGCATCCCTTTGCTCGTAAAATCATGACCTGGTAAATCATGACAAATTTTCTTTACTTAAGTGGGGTCGGAATAAGGTATAGCACAGAAACTTATAACACTATGTAAACTGGTTTCATCTCATTCAAGTTTTGAATAATTAAAAATTCTTGATTCACCCCCTCTCCCCTAATATTTTCGAATAAAATTGTCAAGTATGTTGAAACTCGGTAAAGAACTTCGCTGTCCCAACCGGGAATCGAAATACGGACCTTTGTACTGGCCAGCCGAAGCTCTACCGTCGAACTGCTGGTATGGAATTGCAAGTTTTTATTGTAAATGTGAACTCTGCATTCTCCACCCTCTAATGTCAGATTCTGCGTGCAACTGATTATCTGACTGACCACCTCCTGATATTTTTATCCTCCATGTTAACTTCCTGCGTGGTCTCTATCCTCCAAATTTCAAATCAGAGTTCCATATCCCATAGTCTACTGAATCCATGCTAGTCGTAACACCTTTGGACCTCAACATCTTTGCACTAACCTACAGGGTTGATTTGTTCAGGCATCATTGTGAAGAACCTTGCTGCCCCAACCAGGAATCAAACCACGAATTCTCGTGCTGGCCAGCTAACGTTCTACCGTTGAGATATTGGGGCGGAATTGCAAGCCTTTATTGTCTATGTAGACTCTGTAACTCTACAAGCTAAAAGTACTGTTGCATAATCTCCTTTTGTAATTTAATCAGTGTTTAACAACTCACTGGGAAAAAGTGGTCATCTCATGGTAACTGTATCACAACACTAAACTTGTGTATCAAAGAACGCTCAAAGACTGCTGTTGTCAAAAAACTAAATGCATATAAATACAAAATATAATAAAAATGTTTTAATACTCAACCGGTTTCGAAAGCAAAAGAGTCTTCTTTTTCAGGACAATAAAGAAGCACAACCTCACCTATTAAAGTAAGTTTGACATCTACGGTAGAATAGTACATGTAAATAGAATTTGTAGGAAAGATTCCATAGCCTCAAAGAAAAATGAAAGATGTAAAAATAAGGAGGCAGAATACTAAGAATGAACGGTAAAAATCAGGGAAGAAAGAAAGAACAGTAGAAAATAAAGAAGGTAATCAAGGTGGTAAGAGAACAAACAGATCTGGGCCTGACTTAGCGTAACTGGGGTCCGGGATTCCTCTGGGAGCTCCCTTCACCTGTCGTTATATATGAAATGAACAAAAATAATTTTCAAAAACATAATTGTATTCTAGGAAAAGGTATACAAAATGTGGTTCTCGTATATTTTAATGGAATTTAAATTATTGGAAACTTTCTAATCATAGCCAAAATGCCAACGTTCTAAATTAGTTCAGTTTATCCCTATATATTCTAGGGAGCCTTGATAGGAAGAGAGACGCCATACGGAGAGTCGTTTCTGATTGGCTGAAGTACTTTTTCGTCCGCAGCAGGGCTTATTCCATTTGAGGTCCATAGGAATAACATTGGACGAGTTCACTTCGTCTTAAAGAATTGATAATTCTTCAAATTAATGGCATGTAGCTATTTTTAATGACTGATGTCGTATTTAGAAATGGTTGAATATTTATATGAGATCAATTTTAAATGCTTTTAATTATTGTAAAATCAGAAAAATGATATTAAAATCAGAACGTCTTGTGTTTGGCGCGATTTGGCTTGAACTTGGCGATATAGTGATTGACAATTGGTAGCGGCTGTTTATGAAAGGTAGAGGCTATTTAATTTTTTATGTCAAATACGTCGGCAAAGTTTAATGTTACGTAAATATCGATGAAAATTAGATATGCAAATTATGTTACTGTCACGTAGATTAAAATATCAATATATAATTAATTGAAAATAGTTGTTTTTTAAAATATATGCGAGGTAAGTATTCTGATTTTCATAAATAATTTGGCATCACGTCTGATGTTAAAATAGCAAAATCAAACACACATCCATAACAGAAGGTCTTTATTTCACTTCCTTAAGACGTACAAAAGTTTAAAACAGGCCATAGCGCTTTCGAGCATAAGTATGCTCTTCATCAGTGGCTACACGGAAATAAAGTTTGAATCGTTCATATATA
Source organism: Amaurobius ferox (assembly GCA_951213105.1). Classification (NCBI taxonomy): domain Eukaryota; kingdom Metazoa; phylum Arthropoda; class Arachnida; order Araneae; family Amaurobiidae; genus Amaurobius; species Amaurobius ferox. Next base: position 54,494,910 of record OX578141.1, read on the forward strand.
GACCAGATATAGCGACAAAATTTGCATAAATACAATCCACAAAAGAATCTACGTCTAGATAAGGATAAACCGTAAACAATTTTTCAAAAAAAATTTTACAACAAAAGAACAGCATATTAAATTACAATTCAATTACAGAAATCGAAAAAGGGGGGGGGGGCAATCAAGCATAATCCCAAAGAGGAAGACGTCAAAGATAACTTTGCAGAGACTTGAATTGCATGGAGTCGAGAATGAGTCGCCAAGCGTAACTCAAATTCATAACAGGGTCAAAATTACAAACGGACTCACGGTAAATATAAATAATGATTCGGTGTAATAACTCTCGTGATATTCTCCTTTTTGAATCCCTTTTTATTTATATTTACCGTGAGTCCGTTTGTAATTTTGACCCTGTTATGAATTTGAGTTACGCTTGGCGACTCATTCTCGACTCCATGCAATTCAAGTCTCTGCAAAGTTATCTTTGACGTCTTCCTCTTTGGGATTATGCTTGATTGCCACCCCCCCCCCTTTTTCGATTTCTGTAATTGAATTGTAATTTAATATGCTGTTCTTTTGTTGTAAAAAAATTTTTGAAAAATTGTTTACGGTTTATCCTTATCTAGACGTAGATTCTTTTGTGGATTGTATTTATACAAATTTTGTCGCTATATCTGGTCTATATATGAACGATTCAAACTTTATTTCCGTGTAGCCGCTGATGACGAGCATACTTATGCTCGAAAGCGCTATGGCCTGTTTTAAACTTTTGTACGTCTTAAGGAAGTGAAATAAAGACCTTCTGTTATGGATGTGTGTTTGGTTTTGCTATTCTGATTTTCATTTTCTCTCGACTCTTTCCATTTTCTTTCGCTCAATTCGATTTCTCATAAATACAACAATTTGAAAAATCTGTATTGTCGGTCCAAATGATCACAATTGTAGTATGTTACCCTTCATTTTAAAGGGCTTGAAAAAAATCTTGCAATTGATACCAAGTTTGACTACGTAACCCCCCCCCCCCCCCGCCCCAGTGGAAGTAACTCGCTGCCCCCATCCCTCCCCAAGGGCGCTAATGACGCTACGAACACAAAAATTGTATGGTGGCTATTTTTCACTTCAATTATTGACACTATTAAGTTTCGCGGTCATTGAGCCATACTTTACACAGCTTTTATGCACAATTATGTCAAAAGTTTGTCTTATACTTTTCAAATAAATTTCGAAGTTTTCGCTCGAATTAAAAAAAAAATTCTATCTAGTTGTAGATTTTTCGTTAACAAAGTCGGATATAAAGTTTCGTGAAAATCCATTGATATTTGTGGCATGGAAACTATTATGTACACAAGAAATCGGCCACAGACGGCCATCACTCTAAAAATAGTCAAAACGTGTTCAAGAGGTCTTTAAACATATATTGGCTTCAAAATCTCGAAATCGAAAATTTTCGCGCAAACAATATTTTATATACTGCATTCAATAGTATGAGAAAGTAAAAAAGGTTAGCCTAAAATAGTATGTTGGTTCACCTACTCGAATCAAAATATATATTTTTTTACAAGTCTAGAGTAAATTATAGGAAATAATGTATGCACTTTAGTTCAGACAGCTTAATGTTATCATCAGATCCCAATATTTGTATTTCTAAGTGTAGAAGATAACGCAGTTTGTTTAATTGCTTACTCCTATGCAGTTTATTACAACAAGAATATTTAAAAAGTATAATCAATGAAATATATAAACAAATTTTTGAAGTATGGTAAAATTATTACTTAAAAATCACTAATATTTCCTATTATAGTGTCTCTAATTTCTAGTTAATAAGTTTGTTAAATTGTAAAGAAACATTTTGAACAAGCTGTTATCATAAATTATTATAAATCTGTATAACTTGATACTCTACAGATTTATAATGGAATTGCAAATTAATAAATACATTTAATTTCTACTAACATGATAATTATATGCAATACAATTATCAATACATACGATTCATTTGAAACAAAACAAGGATGCTACAAAGCAGTAAAGAAATTAATTGGACTGCGACTCAACTCAACTTTTTGATACCAGAATACATTTTTAAACAGATTTCATTGTTTTGCAAATTTTCAAGAAAAGTTTTGAAAAAGTTGTATTGTTGGTCCCACTAATCACAATTATAGTATGTTACCCTTCATTTTCGATTGATATCAAGTTTGACAATGTATTCTCTCAAGGGGTTAACCCCCCAACACCGAGTGTGGATAATGACGTCCCGAACATAAAAATTGTATCGCGATATTGTATCTCGATCAATACATTGTATCGCGATCGTATCGCATTGTATCGCAATAAATTGTATCGCGATCAATACATTGATTCAAACTGTTAAGTTTCATGATCATTGAGCCATAAATAACCCCTTTTGTGAATAATTACGTCAAATTTTGTCCTATGGTGCCATATTAAAAAAATATATAATTTCGAATAAATTTCGGAAGGTCTAGATTTTTCGATAGCAAAACCGAATATAAAATTTTGTAAAAATCCATTAATATGTGCGGCAACTATCGTATAAGCAAGATATCGACCACAGAAGGACGGACTCTTAAAATAGTCAAAACGTGTTCAGAAGGTTCTAAAATATATACTGGCATCAAAATCTCGAAATCGAAAATTTTTATGAAAACGATACTTCCTCTGTACTATTATTCATCAGTATGAGAAAGTAAAAATACAATTTATAGTAACACTCAGACAATTGCACATTTTAAACTCAAAGGGATGGGTGTGTGTGTGTGTGGGGGGGGGGGGGGGAGTTGGTTAAAATTTACTAATAAGGCCGAATAATAGTGCAATTTTAGGCAGAGCTGTCTAAAAATATGATAATACTGAACCAGGGAGGCGAAGGTTTAAATTCTATAAAACCTACCTCAAACTTAAAAAAGCTTTAAAAATAACTGACAATATCAATGATATATAAGAAACTCGTCAGAATTGTTCGATATACAAGCGTACATAGAATGTCGTGAGGAGGGCGTCGATGGTCGTATGAGGAGTTGCAATGCTGGATTTTCTGTACAGACTTATGCAATTATTCAGCCAATGGAGCGGAAATACAATCCTTGCCAACGCCAATGACTTAAGACCTCAAGAAAAATATAATATAGGTTAATCTTATCATTATTTTATTTGTTTTAAATATTTATTTAGTGACTCCCTATAGATAAAATTTAAAAAATTTACCAGGGCAATCCAAATCCATCTAAACCGTTGCTGAATATAGGGCCTTTGTTAGCACCCGCGAACGACATATATAAAAGTCAATAATTCATAAATTAAAATAATACTCATATGGTGTAGAAAAAAAAAAGGATAAATGCTACGTCATATCCAGCATTTATTTTGAAACGAAAACATCTTCCTACTACTAATAATATAAAACACTGAAAAAGAAAGAATTAAGAAATCCCCTTTCCGTATTTTAAATTGTTTCATTGCATTCCTTGTATTGCCTGTTTGGTCTATAGATGACATCATGAAATCGGTCGCAAGTTGTATTGTATTGGATTGGATTTTTTGTTCGTGACATCTTTCAAAAAATTTCAATGAATTTTAATATCGCCAAGCTGTCGAATTTCCCCTGATGTAGCTACCATGCTTTAGGATATCTTTCGTCCAACTTTGGACGAAACTTGGGATTGGCCCAGGCGCAGTCTTTCGAGCTGTATGGCCTCTCTCTCCCTATCAATGTTCTCTAATATATCACAATAATGAATCTATCTGCTGGCCAAACCTATTTCAATGGCGGACATTTTTTTTTAGGAAGCAGTCGTTAATTTTTCGATGTTGCAATTGCTTAATTTGGTGTCCTTCTGATGTGGGGGCCAGGGGCAGCTGCCCCACATACCCCTGCGTCGTTACTCAAGCCCTGAAGCAGATAGCAAAGTTCATTCCGTTCATTCACTTTCTATCCTCTGCTATCTGCTTGTTCTTTTGCTGCTTTGGTTTATTTCTATTCATTCTTCATTTTCTGCCATCTGCAATCTGTTCTTTTATCGCCTCGGTTTATTTCCAATTATACTTTCTTTTCTGCTCTCTGCTATCCGTTCTCTTACCGCATTGGTTTATGAAAAATGAAATTCTTTATTTTCTGCGATTTTTTCTCTTACCACCTTGGCTTCTTTCCATTCATTCTTTCTTTCTATTATTCTTCCTTTCCTCCGTGGTTGTTACCTTTCATTCTTACCGTTCGTTTTCCTGCCTTCTTGGTTTTATCTCTTTCATTTCTCCTGGCGACGATCAATGGCACCTTTTCTCTTACCTTCAGCCACGTGTGTTATTCTACCGCTGATCCTGAACTTGCTCGAATAAGTGAGTTTACGCTAATCGCTTGTCGTGAAAAAGAAAGCTGTATTTTGCCTTCGAAACCAACTGACTTCTAAACACTTTATTATATGCTGTATTTATAGAAATATTTCATATTAATTTAGTATACTAGTCTATTTTGGTGACTTGAATCCTCTGAACTAGAGCATTACTCTTCGATCTTCACTACTTCTCAACAGATGGCGCCATTGTACAAAACACAATGGAGGCCCTTTATAAAGGCTATTGTATAGAAGGGACTCTAAAGTACTATATCTTCTCTAAAATACCATATATCTATCTCTAAAACACAGACATGATCACGAAAAACATAATGTGAAACCTTTCGAAGAAGGGATCTTCATATTTATAGAAAAACCCCAAATGCGAATTCATAATTTATTTCAACTTTAACTTTCCCCCATTTTCGTTTGTAATTTATGTTTTTGAAAGGCGGGATAAAAAACAAAATCTTGAGATAAATTTTGAATCTCTTGCAGGGTACTAACTTACAGTAAATGGAGCCCCGGGTCTAATTGCATTTGGGGGTCCCCTATTAAACATTTTAATATTTACTTCTACCGTTAATAGCAAATAAATATTTAGAGTAAATGGCATAATAGAAATCTATAAAACATGATACTGATTTTGTTGAAATATTGAATAATTTTGCTTATATCCTCACTGATTACTCACTGATATTGTCACTAATTACTCACTGCTATTGTCACTGATTACTCACTGATATTGTCAGTTATTTTTAAAACTTTTGAAAGTTTTATGTCATTATGGCAAAATTCGGGGCTCTCAAAAATTGGGGCCCAGGTCCTCAGCTTCAGTGGCCCATGCATAAATCCGACCCTGACATTGTGCCTCTCGTAGAATAACCTCCCGGGTCATCATTTACTACTATTATCGGCTTACAAATAATTAAATATAAACAGAAAGCTAGACGCATTTAATTTTGTTATAGACTGGTATAGGAACATATAATTTTTATTCAGTTTTTATTACTATTAATCTTTTCCAAAAGAATGATGAGATTCCAAATAATCCAAAAACAGTGATGATTCTCATCTTTGTTTTTGGTAAAGTTGAAAAGTTGCTCAAGTAGATATAAATGTAAAAGTGTTTCATACAAAACAAGTACAATTGAAGTACACTGTGAAAGTGTTTCATACAAAATTAAACTGATTTTCAAGTTTTTAGAACAGCATTTTTGAGTAATTAAGCAATTTTTGCCTGAGCGAATTTTTTTTAATATATTGCATCATTTTAAAGCATATTAGTTTACAATTTTTGGATTATAAGCATACTTTGACATTTTTAATGAAAACGGGGTACATAATCATAAAACCCGCCTAAAGGGGGCATTCCTTAACAATTTGGAATACACTCCTATTGGAGGTACCAGCATTCATGGACCAGTTTCGTGCTTATTATGCACTCGTCAGCCGGGTTTTGTAATTATGACTTTGCCGTTGCAGCTTCGTGTAGCCTGACCTAAATTGTGAATTTGATGCCGGCTACGTGGAAGGGGGATTAAAATTGTCAGTTCCCACAGAAGTTCGAAAAAATGACTCACAGCAAGTTTCTTATCGCCATTGCATATATCGGTTATTCCATGCTGAAGAGCTAATAGTAAGCTCGAAACCGGTCCATGGATGCTGGTATTTGTAACGGGAGTGTCTTCCAAAAAAGAGGGTAAATTCAGTGCTAACATGTTTTAAATTATTGTATTTGTATTTAGAGTTACTTTTTATCCTCGTGAATTTTATAATTTCTTCTAGAGAACAGAAAACAAATATTTTGTTGAAATCAAGGATGAAGACATATTTCAAAAAGGTCCTGAAACCACTGGTTGAAATTTCCATATCAACGTGAAAAATAAAAAAATAAAAAAATAATTAAGAAAAACAGAGTAGAAAAAAATTTCAAATCAAAAACTGGTTGAAAAGAAGACAAGAAAGATCAATCATGCTTAAAGCATTGATTATGAAACACTTTCCAACTTCAATGCAATTTTATTTAAACAAGTCTAAAATGCAATACATTCCTCGGTAATATTTTGAAACTTATCACAATACTGCATTAATTTATTATATTTGAAAACTTAAACCTTCATCGAAAAAAATGAACTTCATTCAAATGACGGCATTGAAATATAAATTGCCTGGTTTAAACATCTCTAAAATGTTATACATTCCTCGGTAATAGTTTTAGAATTATCATAATACTACGATAATTTATTATATTTGAAAACTTCATCGAAAACAACTGAAATTAATTCAAATGACGTCATAGAAAAAATCACACGCCTGGATCTCTCTATAAAAACAGGATTTCATTCATAACTTTCTCCCATTCATTTCATTCATCACAATACTATAATAATTTATTTTATTTAAACATTTTGTTTAAGACCATGGAGCTACAAAAAATTACACTCTATGCTTGAAACTTCATCGAAAAAAATCGTCCTTCTCTTTATGAAATCAATTAATATTTCATTCATATCAGCCATGCAGACTCCATGGACTAAATTATTTTGTGTTAAAAAAATACAGGAATTCTAATACAACTTATTCTATATATTTTGCTGTTTACATTTTACATAGGTGAAAAATAGGCTTAGTTGTAGAAATAATCAAATTTAGATGAGCATTTAAACTCAAATATATTGTCATTGCGTTGTTTCAGTATGTAGATGCACAGAATTTAAGCAAAAATAAAGTAGTTTTAGGACGGATACAACACTCAATATGAATTAAAAAGAACTTAAAAAAATCACGATTTTGAAACAAGATGGATGTCATATATCATTTTGAAGTGGGTCATGTGATCGTTTCATATCATGGTCACGTGATCGTTTCATAAAAGAGGTGTAATTATTATTTTAATTTTTATTTAAAAAACTACTAAATATATTTCGCTGAATTTTTTTTATATATTTTATGGAACAATTTGAATATTACCTAAAATTTTCGAAGCAATTTGTGAATTTTAAATCCGCTTAAAAAATGTTTGAAAAATTAGGTCCCATAGGGCTCAATGTATTTTATTTTTTCGACCCGGATTCAATCCAAAACTAATTGGGTAATATTATTCATTTATATTCCCATAGGTTCTACAGACCGTCTGAACAACATACTAAAATTTCATTTTGATTAAGTCATTTTTACGGCAGTTATCGTGCTAACGGATAGACAGACAGACAGAATGAACAAAGTCATAAACACTTTTCAACTTTGTTGTAAAGTGTTAAAAAGGGAACTGAAAATTGTGCCAAGATTAGAATCAGTGTGCATTAAAAATAAATTTCAGTATTATAGAAAATGCAGCCTATCACACCAATGTGTGTATAAATGCGTGCGTGTGTGAACCAGAAATGAATAACCAGGAACAAACGAGTAAGAAACAAAGTTTCTCTTTGCACAGTTAAAGCTTAATTTATATTTTTCAGTTCTTTTACAGGCGTCTTCTTTCAGTTTTGTATTATTCTGAAACATTTTAGATTGGCATGTGTAAATAAAAAAGAAATTTATGAAGGAATCTTCATATTGTAGAATGTGGAGTGTACATTTTATTTTCGACGGCAAAATTAAGAACTTTTAGACTCTTCGTAAACTTATTTCGTACAGACATGCAAATTTTCCAAAAAACAGGAAGTAATGCTTCCATAAGCAGAATCCTTGATAAACTTATTCCCTCCGATATTCGATGCTGAATCCATATCAGTCATCATCTAAGCTATATCTATACCCAATCCCAGAAATAGATTGCGCAAGGAAAATTTAATTTATAACAACAACATCTTAAAAACTTCTTTAGAACCGAAGGGGGATATCCTTAACTCTCTAGATCCCTTACTCCCACAAGAATTCGATGCTAAATTTATATTGTCAATCATCATCTAAGCTCTATCTATAGCCGATTCTGAAAACAGAAATTGATCTTTCAAGGAGAATTTTTGAATGGAAAGTAGAAAAGCTGAAATCCTTGATCCATCCCCTTAGTTCCTCAGAAACTTGATGAGAAATATCTGTCATTATCTGAGTTCTATCAATAGACTATTCTGATAAAGAGATGTTTCAAGGAAAATGGAAAAATTGGAAATGGAATAGGGAAAAACCAAAGTGGAATAGGGAAAAACCAAAGTGGAAATCCATACTAACCCCCCTCCCAACTTGCTCTGAAATTTGATGCAGAATCCATATTAGTCATCATCCAAACTCTATCTATAGTCAGTCCTGAAATACATATATATAAAAAAATTTTGAACCGGAATTTGAAAAAAAAAACCAAAGTGGAAATCCTTAGTGAACTTCCTAAACCCTCCAAAACTTGATCCTGAACACATATTAATTGTCATTTAAGTTTTTCTATAACCGACCTTTAAATGTAAATGTTGCAAGAGAAATGTAAATTTTTCAATCGAAAATGACAACTCCTGAATCGAAAGCGGAAATCCTAAGAGAATCATTTTACCCCCTTGAGAATTTAATTCTGAGCCCATATCAGTTTTTTATCTCAACTATATCTATAGCCAATTCTAAGAAATAGGTTTTTCAAGGAAAATTTTCAGCGAGAAAATGACGAAGGTGGAAGTTTTTAATAAACCACTCTACTTCCTCCAGAATTTGATGCTAAATCTATATCAGTTCTCATTAAGCTCTATTTATAGCCAATCTTGAAAAATAAATGTCTTGACAGTCGGAAGTGGAAATCATTAATAAACTTCCTCTCTACCTCCATTAACATTTAATGCTGAATCCATATCAGTTATGATCTAAGCTATCTAAACATCTATAGCAGATCCTGAGAAATAAATGTTCCAAAATGTTCTTGGGTAAAAACATAAATGGCAGATTTCATTGCGATCAACAAATAAATAAATATCCATATTAGGGACATTATTTTTGTTTAATGCTGAATTTTGGAGTTTTAGCTGTGTCATAAAAGCATTTTTATAGGACATTCACCATCAAAGTTTAGGCCATTAAAGTATCAATCCTACTGACTTATTATAAACTCAAAACTTATAAAAAGTCAATAGGATTGACTTATAGCATGTACATTATGAACCTCACATTCTGTATATAATATTTTTTATCCTAAAGAAAAAGATCAAATAAATCGTGTCGAATTTAATTTCCTACAATATGTACAGGGCTTCTGAAAAGCAATTTTCTTATTAAAGATGGAGGTCACGCTTCTATTGTCGAAAAAAACCTTGGCATCCAATAAAACTAACTCAGAGCACTGGAAAAGACTCCATTTTAATATATCAATCAGGAAAAAGGTTTTAGGAAACTTTTATAACTGCAACCACAGTCATTATGATGTGACATTTTACGTTAAAATTACTTCTTTAAAAAATAAAAAAACTCGTTAAAATTACACTGAAAAGTTACTCGTTGCAAATTTTATAGAAAAATTCGTACTTTATTTTGGTCAATCAGTAATTTCAGAATCTGCTCACATTCTGAAATTTATCTCAACACATTTTACTCAGTATGGCAGTAATTTATATCTTGAAAATAGCGAGGAAAAATCTCAGCTCGACCTTTGGCGAATTTGGCAACTAAAATTTCTAGTAATAATTTCAAGCCTGCTGTTCTAGCTTGATTTCTGAATGAAAGACCGTAAAGAGTTTTAAAATTTTTAGCATATATGGCGGTGTTAAAAGTATTGCAGCATGTACGCCGAGATTTTTTATTTCTCAATGTTACTTTGATGTACCCTATTTTACTCGATTCATACAAATTGTTCGAGAAATATAGCGCCCTATGTGAAAAAAAATAAAACTCATAATATCTCTAGAACAGTTTGTGATAATTTCTAATTGTGTCCATTCATTTCAGGTTAAAAGTCTTTAAAAAAATATCCAGTTATTTAATAATGTGTTTATATTATTTTTTTTTTTAGAATTTTTTCGAATGTATTAAAAATATAAAACTATTCAAATATGTTCAAATAATACGTATCCATTAGGTATTTTAAAATTTTATGCTGGTGATAGGCAAAATCCACATAGAAATGCTCTGACTTTTATATATTCTATTTTAAGATTTTTCCATATATCAAAAATAATCTTCACCTAATATAAGTTACTCACACTCCTAACAGTTTCTTCAGCAATTATTTTTCATAAATAAATCGTGTCCAAACCGGGATTCAAACCACGGATTTCCACTGGTTATCCATTCCACTGGTTATCAAGTCAGCGTTCTATCCATTAAATTACTGGGACGATAGTCTTTCCTTCTATTTTTGAAGTGTATCTCAATTTATCCTCCTTCAGATTTTATATCAAGGTAAAACTTCCTATCTGTACGACCTCCGCATTACTCCACAGTGTTGGGGAGTAACGGCAAAGTGTTGTGAAGAGGTTAATCATTCAACTCTCAAATTTTTATGAATCTACATGTTTTGATATCCCTGAATACGAATCAACCATTTTTTCAATGATGGGTGTTTGTCTATCTGTCTGTGTGGCAGTCTGTGGGCGCGATATATTTCAAAGGATATGATAAAATCGAAAAACACGATTATTATTACAAATTATTTCGATCGGTGAACGTCAGAGAATAATTGATATCTTAGGTGAACAACCCTCAATTTTTCGAACATGTGTTTGGAAAATTTTAAATCAATATCTAAAAATATCTAAATATAAATTTATGAAGAAGTCTTTCATATGGTGGCAAATGGTGTGAAAACATTTTGACGGAACTTTTAAGCGTTTTTATTCTATTTTGCATATTTATTTCATAGTGTCGTACAAATGTTTTGAAAAACAAAAAGGGACAACTCCAGAACCGGGAGTGACAATTCCAGAACCGAAATGAAAATCCTTAGCGAACCACTCAACAACCTCTAAACTTCAATGCTCTATACGTATCAGTCATCATCTAATCTGCATCGCTAGCCAATCATTAGAAATTGATGTGTTAAGGAAATTTATTGAACCGGAAGTGGAAAAATCAGAAGTAGAAAACCTTAATGAACTACTCACCTCCTTCGGAATTTGTTGCTGAATCCATATTAGTCATTATATGAGCTATATCTATAGCAGATCCCGAGAAATACATGTTTCAAGGAAAATGTACATTTTTGAAGCGGAAGTTCTCAAAAACGGAAAGTGGAAATTCTTAGCGAGTCCCTCCTCCAGAATTTGATGCTGAATCCATGTTATGCATTATCTGAGCTATATCTATAGCAGATCCCGAGAAATTGATGTTTCAAAGAAAATGTAAAAGTGAGTCCCTTCCCCCACCTCCAAAAGTTGATGCAGAGTCCATATTAGTCATTATCTAAGTTCTTTCTATAGCTAATCTAAAGACATAGATGTTTCAAGAATAACTGTTGACCTAAAACTGTAAAAGAAACCGGAAGGGAAAATTCTTAGTGAACTACCCCAGCTTCTCCATAGTTTCATGTTAAATACATGTAAGTTATTATCTAAGCTATCTAATCTTGGGGAACAGATGGTTTAAGTAAAGTGGAAATTTTTGAACAGAAAATGGAAAAAGAACCAGAAGTAAAAAGCTTTCGTGAAATCCCCCCCCCCCCCCGCCTCCTCCTCCTCACAGACTCCTCCAGAATTCGATGCTGAATCCAAATCGGTCCTTGTCTGAGCTCGATCTATGGCAAGATCCTGAGAATAAGATATTTAAAGAAAAAAATAATAATAATTGTTGTTGGCAAAATTGTTCTCGCCAATAAGAACACAAAGTTTGTCTGCATTGCAAACAAATTATAAAATTATTTTAATTAATCAATTATTCTCCTGTTTTGTAGGATGAGTAGTGTCAAGTATTAGTGAAGGGGCAAAATAAATTTTCCTGCACGTAGCTTGGAGTTAATCCCCAACAATTCTGACATAGCTCCATGGAAACATAATAAATGCCAAAAATACAGTTGATCTTTTAAAAACTTCCTATTGTCTAAGCCTATTTCCAACGCCATTGACTTAGCCTAATTCGTCTAAGACCAATTTTGTTTTAAGTTCTATACCTTTGATATATAAATAAAAAAAACATATATTTTCTACTTGTAAATGGCACGCAGAGTGTCATTAGTTCAGCAGAAGAGTGATACAAGAAAACATGCATTTATCAAATTCCAAGTATATTTTCATAATTCCACAAATCAACACCAGAAATATCACAGGATCATAACAACCACAATTCCTTCCAAATTCATAAACAACTCATATAAAATTAATGTAAGTGCTGTCATGTTTCGTGAAGAGGAAAAAGTAGTTTTGAAGAAGCAAAATGCATGATCTTCCACGTGGCTTGGATTTAATCACCGAAAAACCCAACATCGTTCGGAACATAAAAGTTGCCAGAAATACAGTTGAATTTCTCAGTGCCTTTCCTGCCAGAGATCAGGAAGAGAAGATGACCCGGTTGCTATGCAACACAGCTTCCAGCGCCGCTGTCTCAGGCCCGATACAAGAGAAGAAATTTTATGTTTGTAGATGATATTGAGAAGTGTAGTAGGATTTGAAAAGGGAGACTGATCGAGGAAGGAAAATACATTTAAGTAAAACATAAAAAAAAAGTACAAACATCGATTTTGTAAAGAAAACTTTCAGTGAGGCTCAATAAAAGTTTGAATTTAAGTATTATTTCTAAAATATAGATGATTTCAGTTGCTAGTGAGACATGTGTATGGGTATGTAACACTAACTGCATTTTGTGGGCTTAGTTTCAATTATTACTGTTGGTTGCAAAAATTTTGTCATGCTATTGTTTTGAAGGTATTCTTTTTTCCTTGAACCATCTATTTCTCAGAATCTGCAATATACGGAGATTATTGGATGATGACTGATTTGAACTGGGCATTAAATTGCGGAGGAGAATAAGAGTTTCAATAAGTTTATCCACTTCCTTTCCTTTTTCCATTTCCGATTCAAAAATTTTGATTTTACTTAAAACATCTATTTCTTAATATTGGTAGATAGAACTTAAATGATAAGTATTAAATTCTAGAAGAGGTAGATTGGTTTACTAAGAATGACACTTCCAATTACTGTCCCACTTCTGGTTCAAAAAGTTTCCTTGAAACATCTTTTCAGGATTGATTATAGATAGAGCTTTGATAATGACTGATATGGACTCAGCGGCAATTTCCGCAGAAGATAAAGAGACTCACTTGGGTGTTTCACTTCCGGTTTTGGAGAAGTCACTTCGATTCAAAAATTTATATTTTTATTGATATATCTATTTCTCAGGATCTGCTACAGATAAAACTTAGATGATTACTGATATGGATTCAACATCAAATTCCGGAGTAGAATGGAGGATTCACAAAAGATTTATATTCTTTTTCCTCTTCCATTTAATTTATTTCTCAAGATTGGCTATAGATATATCTTAGATGGCAACTGATACGGATTCGGCATCCAATTCCAGAGGAGGTAAGGGTTCACTAAGGATTTCTATTTCCCGTTATGGAGAAAACACTAACGTTTTTCTGAAAATTTGTATAACTCTACAAAATAAGTATGCAAATGAGAATAAAAAAGCTTTATAGTTCCGTCAGAAATGAAATATATTCATCATTTAGCGCCATATGAAGGTTCCATCATAAATTGCTTGCTTTCACTTCATTTTGATGTACATCTGAACAAACTGTAAATTATATAGTATATGATATAAAAAATCTTAAATGTGAAGCATAGAAAATTAAATTTTTAAAATAATAAAACTAAAATCTAACAAATAAACACTTAAAATAAAGAAATAAACACTTAAAATAAAAAAATAAAATTACAAAATGTTTGATAAAAATATAAATTTTATACATTACGCACTGCAGTGTTACAAATGTGTAAAAATTTGTATGTTATATTCCGACTGGACTTTTAATTGCCGCTTTATTTTAAGTTAAAAAAAAACTTTTATTTTGTACTATTACTTGCATATTGAGAATAAACGCTTAAATGACTTTAAACCCACGGAATCCTTATAAACACGTGATAATGGTTTCTTACGTTCTGATTTCGAGACTATTGGTGAAAACAAGCGTAAGTTGAAAGGATTTGCGCCTATCATGAGCAGCAATTATTAACATTTTTCACGACTTGGGCATTTTTTTTCACGAATCTTTAAAACTTGAAGTATATTCGACAAATAAGCAACACTCATCTAAGAATGAATGTTCATAAGAAGCATTATAAAAAAAAATACTAATAATGTCAATAATGTTCGCCCTACTAGTAATAAATTTTGAAAATATTAACATTTTGCCACATATGGCTTTGGTAGAAATACTATTAATATTTTAGATATCGAAATTAATAGAGCAGATATATTATTTTTTTTAATTATTATATTAAAATATATCAAATGCCTTTTATATATGGATTAATTAATTACATAATAAAAGTAATGTAGTTAAAAACAATTTTGGTACTAATTCTAATAACATATTTTCTGTTATCTGTTCACGAATTCACAATTATTCTTTAATCACGAAAAGAAATAACCGAAGAAATGGTAAAAGTAAAACTAACACAAATTTTGTCTATAAAGTTCATACGTTAATATAACATCATAGTTGTAATTGCATATCTTATTTCTTCCCAATTAAAGCTTGGATATTTTCTGTTAAAGATGTAAATTAAATAATGTTTGTGTAAACCTTTTAAAATTAAAATTAACTAATGATCGTTTTAAGCATATCTTTTTCATTTAACAATAATTACTCGAGCTAATTACTTAAAACTTATTCTTAACAAAACTAAATTAAATTAAAATTCATACTCTGTTATCTCTTTTAAACATTCCATGCTTAATACAATTAACTTTAATAATATTTTTCACAGACATAAACACGTGTTACTAATCCAAAATATTCATATACAAGAAACATACAATCACAAGTTACCTTTGTGAATATTATATTTCGAAGTAAAAGTATCTCTAAATCCTAATATCTTCAGAGATATAATCTAAGTTATATCTCTGAATAATATCTTTAAATCCTTAAATTCAAAAATTCAATATTCATGTGTATGCAGTCGTATTTCTTATTCACAATATGTAAATAATACATATAGACATATGATTCCAATATAGTTAAGAACGATATACTCAAAAATATCAGTCTAAAGGTACAAAATTCAGTGTTCGAAATGGCTACAGTTAAAATTACTACAGTCCCAAAGTATTTCTTCAGTGTTTAGATTTAGATAACTATAAAACTCTTTAGAGATTTGATTTCAAAGATAAAAAGCATTATAAAGAGTACATCATGTGAGGTCTTTAAAGGATTAAAAAGGGCGACTAATATTAAGTAAAAAAAAAAATATTTGCAGATTTGACTCGGGCAACTTATAAAAATATTATTGGAATCGAATCGAAGAGGAATATATTTGTACTACATTTACTATGATAATCAATTATTAACTGTATCTTCACATTACTAAAAGTAATTAAAGGCTAATTGAATTTATCCTATGCTTTTCTTAACATGAATCAAACCTCTTTGTTACAATTATCATAAAAACATTATTTAAATTTATCTTTTATAATCGCTCTTTTCAAAATAATAAAACTAAATTAATAAAACTAATTCCCAATAAACAGTTATCCACAAATAAATAATTATCCAAAGCAAACGTTTTCTAATTAAAGTTTTAAATAATAATGAAACAATGTTGTCAAGGAAATACATTTTATGGTTTCTGCCTCAGGTAATTAGCTTTTCTCGAGCTGGTATTGCTCATCATTAAAAATGGGGGAAAATGGAGCCAGGAAGTCCTTGAACGCTACATTTCAATTTAGAATTCTATATGTAAGAGGTCAACATTTGAAGCAATTTTTTATTATATAGTGGAAATTGGATATAACATCTGATTTTATCCTCTATATATAATTCTAAACTAAAATATAGCATTCAAGGGCTTCCTGGTTCCTTTTTATATATATATTTTTTTAATGAAAACTTAAATAGTTCTCAGTTTCTGTTTAGCTTGTTATTCAAGCCGTCTAGTTGTTAACGAGTTGGGCCGCGAATACGCTCATCGTTTGATAGCGAGTTCTGTCCTCACCTCAAACGCAATAGTTTTCTAATTACAGTTTTAAATAATAAGTTAACAATGGTGTCAGGGTAATATAATTTATGGTTTCTACCCCACATAAGTCAGCTTTTCCCGATCGGATATTGCTCATCATGAAACAGGGAATAAAAGAGCCAGGAAGTCCTTGAACGCTACATTTCAATTTAGAATTCCATATGTAAGAGGTCAAAATTTGAAGCAATTTTTTATTATAAAGTGTAGTGGAAATTGGATATAACATCTGATTTTATCCTCTATATATAATTCTAAACTAAAATATAGCATTCAAGGGCTTCCTGGTTCTTTTATATATATGTGTGTGTGTGTGTGTTTGTGTTTAACGAGAACTTAAATTCCCAGTTTCTGTTTAACTTGTTATTCAAGCCGTCTCGTGTTTAACGAGTTGGGCCACTAATACGCGCATCGTTTGATAGCGAGTTCTGTCCTCACCTCAAACGCAATAGTTTTCTAATTACAGTTTTAAATAATAAGTTAACAATGGTGTCAAAGTAATATAATTTATGGTTTCTACCCCCACATAATTCAGCTTTTCCCCAATCGGATATTGCTCATCATGAAACAGGAAATAAAAGAGTCAGGGTGTCCTTGAATGCTACATTTCAATTTAGAATTCTATATGTAAGAGGTGAACATCTGATGTAATCTTTGCAATTTTCTATTATACAGTATAATGAAAATTGGATATAACATCTGATTTATCCTCTTTATATAATTCTAAACTAAAATATAGCATTCATGGGCTTCCTAGCTCTATTTTTTATTTTTTTCATAATGAAAATTTAAATAATTCTCAGTTGCATTCTACCATGTGATTCAAACGGTCTAATGGGGTTAACGAGTTGGACAACGAACACGCCGATCTGTTGATAGCAAGTTCTGTCCTCACTGCAAACCCAATCATTTTACGATTACAAATTTAAATAAACAATGTTGTCAGGGTAATATATTTTATGGGTCCTGCCCCAGATTTATTCTTATCACCAATCTAGTGAAAGCTTTATATAGTTAAACTAAAATAAAATTGCATCGCCCTTCGTAGCAGAGAGGTAAAATTCCGCGTAACAAAGTTAAGCTAACGTTTTTGTCAAGGGTTTTGTCTCCCGCAAATTTTGCCGCGATTTTTCAAATTCTTTAAACGAACATGTTAAGATGTTAATCTTTAATACACCGAAATCGAAACTTCGGTCGTCGCCCTCTTGGCCGAGAGGCTTGGGGCGTCAAGTGGCGGGGCTCTAGGTTTCGGGTTCGATTCCTGTCGGGGTGTAAAATTGTAGTAGTAAAATTGTAGGGTAGCGGGTTCAGACGGGGTAAATGTTGGGCGAGGTCAATGAGGGATGGAGGGTTAGTGTTAGGTCATCTTATTTCTTTCCTCTCTAAACTCCTGCTTATATTTCTTACTAAATTATCTGCACGAGATGGAGGACGAGCGGTGGTTGAGCTTCACCGTTACTGGTGGGTTGGTTTTCTCTTCTGGCCTGCTGGTTTCGGTGTCGCGCTCTCACTCTTCCTCGTCCAAAGTTCGAGCAGCGCTTGTTTTGCACCACGTGACACCTGTTAACGAAATCCCGAAATTTCATGCATTTTTGAAACAGTGCATCTCTTTTTTACTTACGGCGAACAGAAAAACATAAAATAGAATAAGGTGTACCGAAAGTGACGTCATTTCCTGTGACGTCACTTCCGGTCAAGTAATATCAATAAAATTTCAATGCAGGTGGATGGGCTCAAACACACTGTCGCTAGAACTGGAAGCAGACAACATGACCACTGAGCCAGCCCGCTCATATACCAGTTATCCTAATTAATCTATTTAAATTTAATGAAGAGATTACTGGTCAGAAAGAGAACAGATTGATCCGAAAAAGCAAAGACACCAACGCGACTCGATCATCTGGAACCCTTTAGAATTCGAGGAAGACAACATAAACATTGAGCCAGCCTGTTCACGTCCTGACAATCTTTAATATTCTATTTAAACTTAAATGAAAGACTGATCAGAAAAAGCACAGAAAACAAAAAGACTCTACACGCTATATGAGTTGATTGGCTCGAACCCACAGCCTCTGGAATTGCAAACAGACAACACAACTGAGCCAGCCAGCTCACTTACTGAAGATCCTAGTTAATCAATTTATATTTAACGGAGAAACTGGTCAGAAAAAGAACAGATACCAAAATGACTCGGCTTGTTTTGCTCCACGTGATTCCTGTCCCGATCGAAACGAAATCCAGAAATTTTATGGATTTTCCAAAACAGCGCATCTCTTTTTACTATCTTTTGAGTGTTTGAACAAGAAATTACTTACCGGAAGTGACGCCATTTTCGGTACGTAATTTCCTGTGACGTCACATCCAGGACGTCATTTCCTGTCAAAAATATTAATAAATGCATCTCATAAACGCCAGGTAACAAAATTAAAAATAAAATGTGTTGTTCAGAAAAGCACAGACGCTCTCAAGGCAGGTGGAAAGACTCGAACCCACAGCCTCGAGGATTGAATGAAAACAATGTAACCACTGAACCAGCCAATTCCCATACCAAAGGCAATAATCAATCTATTTAAACTTAAAGGAGAGACTGATCAGAAAAAACGACTCAACTCGCTATACCCAATGCGAGTGGATGGCCTCGAACCCACAGCCTCTGGAATTAAAGTAGAAAACATGACACCTGAGCCAGCTACGGTACATACCATAGATCCTAATTAATATATTTAAACTTAAAAGAAACACTGATCTGAAAAGACACAAATTCTAAAACGACTCAACTCGGAGTACTCAGTGCAAGTGGGTTGAACCCACATCCTCCGAAACTGGAAACAGACAACGTAACAACTGTGCCAGCCAGTTCATATTCTAAACATCCTAATTATTCTGTTTAAACTTAAAGGAGAGACTGATAATAAAAAGGACAATAACCAAAACGACTCATCTCGCTCTACTCAATATGAGCGGATGAGCCAGAACCCACAGTCTCTGGAATTGGAAACAGACAATATGACCACTCAGCCAGCCAATTCACATACGGGAAACAAAAATGAATATATTTAAAGACAGACTGATAAAAAAAGGACAGAAACAAATACGACTCACCTCGCTATATTCAATACAAGTGGATGAACTCAAATCCACAGCCTCTGGAAATGGAAACAGGCATCATGGCCACTAAGCCAGTCACTTCATACTCTGAACATTCTAATTAGTATCTTTAAACTTAAATGAGACACCATAAATGGCACAGAAACCAAAAATACTCAACTTGGAATGCTCAATACGAGCGGATAGACTCGAACCCACAGCCCCTGTAATTGAAAAAAGACAACATAACATCTGAGCCAGCCAGTTCACAATCCTGATTAATCATGTTGAACATAAAGGAGAGACTGATCAGAAAAAACACGCAGAAATCAAAAAGACTCAACTCGATCCCACAGCCTCTGCAATTGGAAACTTAAAACATAACACCTGAGACAGCCAGCTCATATTCAGAACCTCCTAATCAATCTATTTAAACGTAAAAGAGAGGCTGACCAGAAAAAATATAGAAACCAAAACGTCTTAGCTCGCTAAAGTCAATACAAGTTGACAGACTCAAACCCACAGCCTTTGGAACTGGAAACGTACATCGTGATCACGGAGTCAGTCACATACCGAAAGTAATAATTAATCTATTTAAACTTAAATCAGAGTCTGGTCAGGAAAATCGCTGAAACCAAAATGATTTAACTCGAACCCACAGCTCCCGGGATTGGAAACAGACAACATGACCACTGAGGCAGCCAACTCACATGCCTTTCACATTAATTAATCTATTTAAAGACGACTGATCAGAAAAAGAACAGAAAGCAAAACAATTGAACTCGCTATACTCAATGCGAGTGGATGGAATCGAACTCACAGCCTCTAGAATTAAAAAGAGACAGCACAGCCACTGAGCCAACAACTTCACATGCCAAACATCCTAATTAATATATTCAAAGTTAAAGGAGACACCGATCAGAAAAAACACAGAAACCGAAACGGTTCAACTCATTGCGAGATGAAGGATTTGAACAAACAGCCTCTGGAGTTGGAAACAGACAACATGGCCACTGAGTCAACCAATTCACATACCGTGTATATTAATTAATCTATTAGACGACTGCTTAGAAAAAGAACAGAAATCAAAACGGCTGAACTCGCTTACTCATTGCGAGTTGATGGAATCAAACGGACAGCCTCTGGAATTAAAAGCAGACAACATAAATACAGAGCCAGTAACTCCACATACAGAAGATCCTAATTAATCCATTTAAACTCAAAGCAGAAACGGATCAGAAGGACAGAGACAAAAGACATTCAACTCGCGAAACGACTCGAACCCACAGCCTCTGTAATTGGAGACGGACAACATATCAGTCGAGCCAGCCAGTTCATAGTCCAAAAAACCTAATTAATCCATTTAAACTTAAGACTGATAAGGACAGACTGATAAGGACAGAAACCAAAACGACTCAATTCCCTCTACTCAACCTACAGCCTCTGGATTCAGAGAAAGACAACCTGACCACTGATTCAGCCAGTTCACATATCTGAGATCATAATTACTCTATTTAAACTTAAAGGTGAGGCTGGTCAGTAAAAGTACACATGATAAAAACACAAAATCCACGGGATGCTATTGCAGAAATGCGTGGGTGCGAGGACAGAACTCGCTACTAATAAGCCTGCTTGTTCGCAGCCCAACACTTGAACTACTAGGCCATTTGATACACATGCAAAAATGAAATTAGGAACTATTTATATTTTTATTGAAAAAAAAACTAAAAAAAAAAAAAAAATCTGATGTGGGCAGTACATAACTTTCTCTACAGACTCAAATTAATTTTCTGATTTTTTATTTCAAGATGCATTACATTGAGTTTAATTGCGAAAAAGAACATGGGTACTTTTCTGATACTATTTTCAATTTGCAATTTTAATGCACTTTGTTTCATTTGGCAAATTAATGCACTATAAAGTCTTCAATTCCTCAAAATTCCAAAAAACTAAAATATCTTGAGTGTTCCTATAGTCATGTGGTCAGTCTTATTCGCTTTGTTGTCAAAATTTACACGAAGGGCAAGTACTCAATTAAAGTATTCCACTAATTTTAGTCATTTATTTCCGATTTTCACGATCTTTCAGTGCCATTTTAAAAGGAAGTGTTGGCTCTATTTTTCCGAAACATATCAAAATCTACTCAACACCAGAATAACCGTTAAGATACTGAATAAACTAAAATAAAAAAATAATTCTTTAAATAGTTTTTAACTACAGTGAAAAACATCTACAGTTCCTCAAAATTAAAAAACGTCAATATCTCGAGAACGGTTTATCTTAAAGTAATGGTGTTGATCTTATTATTTTCGTCGTCAAAAATTATGTATAAAATAAGCTGTTTAATTGAAACACTTAAGCATATATAGTTTTTTATTTTAAATCTTCACGATTTTTGCGGGCCATTTCGTAAAAAAAAATATATCAAATTCCTTTTTCCCAAATCGTACTAACATTTAATCAGCACCAGGGTTACCCACAACTGACTCATCTACCAAATTTTATGAAATTTGGTCAACTATATTTTTAGCTAGAATGGATGCATACAATTTTTGAGGGCCATAATGCAAAAAAAAAAGAAAAAATTAGCTGGTTCTTTTGTACGGAATCGTACCAAAATCTAATCAGCAGCATGGTATCCCACAAGTGTTTGTCCACCTATAAAATTTTATGAAATTTGGTTAGAGAGAAATTTGGTTTTCATGAAATTAGATTTTGAGTTAGAGTGAATACATACATTGTACAGACACACACACGCACGCACACACGCACGCACACACACACACAGAGAGAGAGAGACATAGTCGTTATGCTAAAAATAATTTTTTCGTGTTCTAGAGGTTCCAAAACGTGTAAATCTGTCGAAAATTCGAGTTGCGATTTTCAACACTTTTTCAATACTTTCCCTACAATACATTACCATGTATTGTAGGGAAATTGAAAAAAAAGTCCGTGAATGCTATAGTATTTTAGTTTAGAAATTATATATAAAGAGAATAAAATCAGATGTAATATATATTTCAAATTTTTAACAGAAAATTGAAAATATTACATTCTATTTTTACTTTCCTTATATACATAATAAAATCTGATGTGGGCAGCACATGGCTTTTCTTATATAATGTAATGAATTTACTTCCTTCACAGTGAAAAAATTGTGTATAAGACTCACGGCACATTATATTTAACGTTGAATTGTACATTTAGCGCTATTCCGGATGACTACACGTAAAATTATTTCGAAGTACCCAATGAACTTATATGTCACGCAACTTTAAATTGACAATTATCAATATTGATAGCATCCTCAAAATTAACATGGTACATATTATTAAAGTATTTTATTAATTAATTCATCAATTTTGCATAAAACTTTGCGTCATTTTTGCAATTTTGGTGAAATTTTCGTCAATTTGAGGCAAAATATTGCAAAGTTCTTATATTCTTTCAAGGATATTAAATTTTCATCAATAAGTCGTCACTTTCATTAATTTAGAGTTATTTTTATCAATTTGGCGATATTTTCGTCAATGTGGCAGCATTTAAAAAAAAAAAAACCAAGATGGCAATATTCCGCCAAAATTTGTCGCCAAAATTTCGCCAAGATTTACGGACGAAGAAATAGGTTATTTTTATAGTAGATAAATAACTATTGACGAATTGTTAGGCGTCAAGATACAAAACTATGTATTCCCAAAGTATTTTCTCTTGAATGGAACGAACTAGATCCACTAGAATGATGTTAACAAATTTATCGCATAATATTACATATGAAAAGTGAACATGTTTCACAATAGTTAATACTTTTTTTTAATTTTATGTGATTTTTGATAAATGTATTTGAAAAAAGTGCAATATCTCAAGAACGGTTAATGCTAGCATTCTAAAGTTTATATTAATCGTTTTCTAATAAAAAAAAATTAAATAAGAAATGATTATTTACTTAACTTTATTGAAGGTTTTGATTTTTTGGTGATTTTTTTCAAAATTACATTCGAATATTTGGAGATTTTCCAAGCATTCGATTTCGTTCAAAACCAATGGGCTTCCAGTATTCATAGATTGTGATTTTTGTACCAAATTTCGTTCGAATCGCTCCGTTCATTCGTGCGATATCGTCTCCACAGTCTCACTGACACACACACACACAAACAAACAAACAAACATCATCTCAAAATCGCTCGGTTCGTATTCAGGGATGCTTAAAACGTGCTCTCCCGTCGAACACTCGAATTCGAATTTTCGACCCCGTCACAATACTTTCCTTATACGTTATAATATGTATATAAAAAAAATAATAATACATAACATATGAATATAACAGTTGTTTGAAATTTGCCCTATTTAACTATAAGAGAAAAAAATACCCCGTTTAATAACAATGATAGGAATTAAAACGAGTATAAATATTCCCACCGTTCTTAATCGTATTTCCTCCAGAATATCAGAAAAATATATAGTTCACCGCACTTCAATTTCGAAATAAAAAATAATACAAACACATTAAAATAACGATATAAAAATCCCATTTAAAATCCAATTATCTCATCTCAAACATGATTATTGATTGCCTCAAAAACGCTAACTGAAGAAATTAAACACCTGACACGCAGTGAGAAATAAGCTATCAGAACCAGGTGACAGCTCGTTATTTCCTAGAGATCTGTGAGAATATAGTCACACTCAGTTAAAGACAAGCTTATTTTGTCCACCATCACTAAAGCCCGAGAGCAGTGAGAATCGTCTTGGTTGCTAAGCAACATCCTTGCGTGTTCTATTCCTTTCACCAAATAAGCATCGATACATGATACAAAAAGTTTTATCTCTTATATTTCAATCTTCGTTGTTTTGGCTGAAACTGGATACATGGTCAGTTCATGTCAGCAGAATATAAATGGCACAGATGTTTGTTGTTTGAATATATCGGTGATAGAAAAATGTAGATTGATTTCAGGTTATTTGCTTTCCCTACATGCATAGTATAATGAATGGGGAAAGTATCGAAAATTCGAATATCATTTTTCGGTATAATAGTAAGTTTTATGAACCCTAAAATTGAATCTAGCGTTTTTGAGGGGATGGCGATGTAGGTGTATGGTAGTGTGTGTGTCCGTGTGACTATGGCCGCGATATCTCGCGAACGAATAAAGCGTTTCGAAAATAATTCGGTACGATTTTTACAATCAAATCAGTAAATACTGGACTCCTATTGATTTTAAACGCGATCAAATGTTCAATAGATTCAATTTTCGAATGAATTTTAGAAAAATAAATCTTAAAAAAATCAGGACCTTCAATAATAATAAATGGATTATCATTTCATACGTAATTTTGTATTAGAAAAGGAATAACACAAACTGTAGAACGATAGCTTGTACCGTTCTTAAGATATTCCACGTTTTTAAAATAAAGTTATCAAAAAAACAGTAAGAATCATCAAATATGTTCACTTTTCATATACAGTAATATGAAATAAATCTGTTAATATCATTCTTGTGAATCCAGATCGTTCCATTTACAAGAAAAAATATTTTTATAATGTTTTGTACTTTAAAGTCAAAACCTTCGGCCATAGTCATTCATTTCACGGGATATTACTTAAATGTCAATTGCATTTTGATAAGGAATCTGCAAGTGAGTTTGAATACATTCAACTTGGAGTAATAAGATGCCAAATTTCTATTTACTTGATTAATTCAATTCCAAAATAGGTAAGCCCTTGAATACAAAAAAATCTTAATTTCAAGCATTAAAATTCTCCTCTGTTCTTGAAATCAATCAACAAATCCTCAAGGAACAAAGACACATCTGCTTTACCGTATTCTAACTGCTTTAAATATTATAGGTTTCTGTAACTGAAATCAAACTACTTTGCTCCGAATTTCGCACGAAAAGTTTTTAAAACTATTCCACTTTAGAAATTCAAACGCAATTTCTACATTTTCAAAGCCTCGTTTCATTACTTCAAAGAGTAATACTTTAGTTATAAGTATTCTGGAGAAATAAGCTAAACTTTCTCATATCACTTTTCTTCGACCCAGACCGTTCGACTTATCCGAAAGTGTAAGGTATCTGTTTGGACGACCAGGACAGTGCCACCCAGTTTAGACCAGAACCCAGAAAAGGCGGCATCTACAGGGACCGTACCCTCCTTCCTCTACCACCAACCTCTCGGCAGGATTTACGAAACCACATATTTAACGTTCCCGTGTTCCACGTGAACACGGGGACAGTTTAAGCAGAGCCGGGAATTGAACTCGGGTCATCCAAGTGCAATCCCCGGGGTGCTAACCACTGGGGTGCTAACCACCTGGTGCTAACCACTGGCGCTTGTCCTACCCCTAATTTCATTTTTGGAATATTTGTTGACGTAATTATGATTTGTTTGTTTTAGAGGACCTAAGCTTCTATATGCATTAATTGTGATTCTTTTCCAAATAGCCTAACTTCAAAAAAGAGTCTTTCGCAATAGTTTGCATTACATTTGACTTTTCTCTCAGCAACGCAATATTCAATTCATTTGAAGGTGTCAAATTCACATAAGCTGACTGAATTGATCTCTTCTGATTTTCAACTTCGTTTACAACACGAAATCGCCAATGTCGTTAGGGATATGCATTGAACTGCTTACGTCCACTTAACTCACTGCTTTAAAATTAATCGACAAATGCTAAAAATTAATTCAAATATTTAAGTTTTCTTCTCTAAAATTTATTATTTTACTAACATTTATGCACGTTGCAAAGATTAAGGCACATATTATCTAATCCATTAGCCCAATAGCTTCCAACTTATGATTTACGGACCAATGGCGACCACAACAAGTTCCTTGGGGTTTTACAAAGCTTTTTAGTAATAAAATTATTTTCATTTATGTTAATGTGCACAAGAAAAAAACCAAAAAGAAGGAAGAAAACTCTTGTTAAGAAGCAAACTTATGTGAACATGAAATTTATCTTCAAATCTGAAATATGTTTCTTCGAATTTTAAATTTAAAAAATGCCTTTTGAAAACCTTTTTAATGTTAACTTCTCAGCTGTGCTACTGCTGATCTTCCTTTTCTTCTACCTAGACCTTCCGATCTACCCGAAAGTGTAGGGTTTCTGTTTGGATGACCAGGAATTGCCACCCAATTTAGACCGGAACCCAGTTGGAACGACATCCACAGGAACCGTACCCTCCTCCCAATACCACCAACATTTTGAAAGGGCTTACGGACCCACATATTTAACGTGCCCTTACTCCGAGTGAACACGGGAACCATTTGGGCAGGCCGGGAACTGATCACTGATTATCCGAGTGTAATCCCGCGCGCTAACCACTGGGCTGTCCCACCCCGTTACTGCTGAGCTATAAAATATTACATGACACATATATTTTTTCGCAATTAAATACGTGATAGATTTTATAGTAACTAAGCATATTGACAACAATCTGTGATTATATATTTCCTCATTTATTTTTTGATCATTCTTTGATTTCCTGAAAACAATGAAAATTTGGCTTTACTCAAAATTTTAATATATGAAATTTTTTTGTAATTGAATTAGAGACAGAAATTGCGTGTTCACTTCTATTACAGGAAGTATCCAATTCAAGAAAATTCCGTTTTGAATTTCCTCGACTTTGTTTTTGAAATGAGTCTTGTGATTAAAATTATGTTTTAGACATTTTTATATACGCGCACTTTCACAATAGCAAAGCACTGTAAGCCCTCACCTTTTTCTTACTCTCTCTATTAAGCGCACTGCTACTTAGTTATTGGAGGATAATAATTTCTTGTAAGTAATTTTTAAAATCAAATCGTGTGATACATTGATATTACATTTATCGCCGAGTTAGCGGTATTTCGTCAAATTTGTCACCAATTTTGCCGCCAAAGTCAAGCGACCCGGATTTTATCATAATAGCAATCAATGGTTGCTTATGAATGTGTTAGAAAAGGCAACTTTTATGTATTCATAACGATAGTATGGCCAAATTTTTGCCACCAATAAATTTCCCCAAAAGCGCTGAAAGGAGATAAAACCGCCTAAAACTTAGATTTTTGGTTTTCCTACCTTTTCGTGAAGATTTAGCAGCCGCTTTTATTATAATAAGATTATTAAGACGCAGCTTTTTATCCAAATTAAAACTTTTTGTGCTTAACTTTTATCGTTATTCCGTGTTGAATCAAAGTTCCGATTGAAAACAAACCAACGAAAATGTTTGTTCATATTGGAAACAACCACTGAAAATGTTTGTTCATATTAGAAACGAACCACTGAAAATGCTTATGACGTCAACTTAGTAATGTCAATTGTTTAACTCTCTACCTCTAACAATTTTCAAAATAGTACATG
The DNA here is from genome assembly GCA_951213105.1 of Amaurobius ferox. NCBI lineage: Eukaryota > Metazoa > Arthropoda > Arachnida > Araneae > Amaurobiidae > Amaurobius > Amaurobius ferox. The sequence continues at coordinate 54,522,759 of OX578141.1, forward strand.
TTAATTAAAATATATGAGCACCGTTTAAATATAAAACTGTTATACAACATAAAATAATTAAATGTTTTGTGTTTTATTCATTATCTAATATATGGAGTAACTCCTCTTATGCTTTAAATTAGTTGATAGCATGCCTGTAAAGCTAATATAACTGCACAAACTCGGAATACATATAGATATTGGCTAAATACATTCATGTCTCTATGCGACCAATATCGATTTAATTAGCAATACAGTCATGATACATCCTATAATATAGATATGGATTCTGTAATGAATACGGACAATGTTCATTACGAGTAGCATGAGGTTAATCAGACGTTTGATTAAAATTTAAAATCAAATTTATCTTCAAAGATACAGCATATTAGTCAAACTTTGATAAAAACTAGAATTGCGACGGATATTGGGTTAGCATTCGATATTTGCCTTATTCGGTCATTGGGATTAGTAATTATTGAATAGTGTTTTAGTAGAACAGTGTTTTAGATTAAACGGCCGAATGTTTATTTCGTTTCGGCAACCGAATATGTATTTTTTTATTTTAAGTTAAGCATAATTTTTTGCATATGAATTAAAAACTGTTAGACACGTATTCTGTCCTATTCTGGGTTCGAACCTCGGATCTTTGTACTGATCAGCCGAAGCTCTCCCCATTCAGCTACTGGAACGGAATTGCAAGCTCTTATCGAAGTGAACTCTGTAGGCAAAATATTTCAAAATACCTAACATGACTATTGGAAATATTCGGAAAATTATGTTCCACTCAATTTGCATATCTCACATTGTCAGGCTCACTTGCATTATAATAAGATTTAGAATTAAAAAAAGAACAGCTCTCTTTCTCAACAATTCATTAGGTGTGTTCTACGCCTATTGTAATCGGTATGCCTATTGTAATTGGTTTGTCCGTCTGTATGTCCGTTTGTCCGCATGTAACACTGCAAAAACCACAAGATTGATGTTATAAAATTTAATATATAGCGCCTAGAGACAATTCGGTAAAGTCACAATAAAATTTGTTAAAATGTATTCAAATTAAAAAGAGCTAGAAACAATTTTATATTTTTACTCCATTGATACTTATACGAGGAAAGGGCATCTTAAATTGAATCAAACAAATTTTAATTAAAAAGTGTTCCTATTTAATGTTTCGATGCGTAAAATATAGTTTTCAGTTAGTTAGAATAATTTTAAAATAATTAAATAAAAGATCGCTTTGATTTTTCCCTGTATTATAGTATTATTTCATTTGTAAACTCCTGTTTGTAAAAATTGCAACACCATGAAGGAATCATCAGAATTGAATGAAATTTATTCGACAAACGACCTGTATTGATACAAATAAACGATTAAATTTACAAAGCAAAAAACCAATATTACATGTCGAAAATCAGGATCTGGTGAAGCCACGCCCTGCAATAAGTGCTTCTATATGACGTGGCATCGAATCAAACAGATTTTGAATTTGTACCTGAGGAAGAGCAGTCCAGGTTGTTTTTATCCGAACCCAAAGTTCAGTTGCGAGCCAGATGCCGACCGACGAAATACCAAACATGTTCAATAGGCGACATATCCGATGAATAGGCAGGCCAAGGAAGAAGCATGTGGACGGGCATTGTCCTGTTGATTTACAGATTCAGGAATGCGTTGAAGGAAGAGTACGACTTCGGGTTCCAGAACTTCTCTGATGTACATGTTGCTGTTGAGATTACCCACAAGTCTTAGCAGCTGAGATCGTCCAAGATACCCAATGGCGTCCCAGACTATCACGCTTAGCGTTCGTCCAGTATGACGTTGGATGATGCACTCCGGAAGGTGGCGTTCACCGCTATAGCGTCTAAAGTGGATGCGGTCATCACTGTACCCAAAATTAAAGCGGGATTCATCGAAAAAGACGATTTTTGCCAATCGGTACGCCAGTGTCTATGTTGATGAGCCCATTGTAGCCCCATTCAAACTCCGTTCGTCCCCATTCAAACTCCGTAACTTGCTCATATAGAGCCCTTTGTCGTCGTAGAGGCATAGTGACTTCTCATGAAACGTTTAACTGCAGACAACCATAGACTATTTTCAACTTCCTACAGCTTTCTATTTATACGGCTACACCAGCAGTTCAGAGGGCGCTGATCATTTCATGCATGCGCGGTGACTCTGAAATTCTAATCATTTGCATAGCACACCCTAATTTGCATTTCCTGTAAATTTCAGCTCAATCGCGTGATTCCTTTACGGTGTTACAATTTTTACAAGCATGAGTATATACACACTTTTGCAAAAAAAGAAAAAGCACCATGAAGAAATTGAGGGGTTTTATTGAAATTAAGTATGCGTACAGCTCATACACAGGTAATGAAATGATTACAAAATCAAGGCCGCAGGACCCATCAATGGTTACCAATTGCACATTGAATTTTCAAATCAGTAATTGGTGAAACCCCCTTGGCGGCAATGCATGCTTCTATACGTCCAGGTAAAGAGTGATAAAGTTTCCTAATATCATCCTGCAATACATTCTACCAGGCATTCCTCAATTGTTGTGTCAGATCTGCTACATTTAGAGGTGCCCGAATTTGGCTGCCAAGCATGTCCCATACATGCTCGATTGGTGAAAGGTCTGGTGACCTTGCTGGCCAAGGACCAGTATCAACAGCACGGAGACAGTCCACAGATATGCAAGCCGTATGTGGCGTGGCATTATCTTGTTGGACAATGACCCCAAAATGACGTGCCAAGAAGGATAACGCAAAGGGTCGCAGGATTTCATCAACATATCGTTGAGCTGTTAAAGATATACACAGGATGACTAAGGGCGACCTGCTGTCGTAAAAGATAGCATCCCCACACCATCACACCAGGTGTAAAGGCTGTATGCCTGTGTAAAACAGAGGCTGATTGGGACTGCTGGACCTGGCGCCTCCACACACGTACCCGATGGTCATCTGCTGAAAGACTGAAACGTGAGTCATCGCTGAACACTATGCGATGCCAGTCTGCTGGCAGCCATGATGCTCGGCTACGACACCACTCCAAGCGACTCTGTCGATGTTGTGGGGTTATGGGCAGACGTCTTAAAGGCCGCCGTGAGCGTAACCCCACCTCAGCCAAGCGCCGTGAGATGGTGAAAGGTACCACGGGTGGTGTGGAAGAGACTGTAGCACGTTGGATGGCGGACAATGGTGCCATTGGGCCAGTTCAGGCCTGTCGCATAATCATTCAATCTTGCCTCGCATTCGTGCACCTTGGCCTTCCAGAACCTTCATTTCGCCGATGAATTCCTTGCAGCAGCCATTACTGTCAACACCTTTGCACAGCAGTGTTCGTTCGGTGCAGGTGGCGGCCTATTGCTCGGTATGACTAGCCAGCTTCACGCATCCCGACTATACGACCATGTTCAAACTCATCTAATTGCTTATAAGGTCATCGGCAACGTCGTAACAACATTATTGGTTGTGTCTCCACGAAACTGCAACGCCGATAACGAGCAAAGATAAACCGTCTACATTTTTAACCTGTTTTATAGGATGCTAGTTGCGCTGTAGAAACGTGCGCTATGGCCGACGTTAACACTCATTGGCCTTGCAAATTTAACCAGTTGTATACTTGGTATAAAGGAATTTGCATGCGAAATTTCGAGATGATCGGATTATTTTTTAAGAATGCTTCGGGTTTTTTTGTTGTTGTTTGTTTATTTGCAAAAGAGTGTATTCTTTGTAATTTCAATTTCATTTGTATATAGAACTATTCTGTTATCAATCTTGCTTCAACATAACGTAATATGTGTTGTAATATTTGCTATAAACTGTCCCTGCTTTAGGGGAGACTCGGTACATTGCTGTGGATTTGAATAATTTTTAATAGTTTTGAATTCGGCTAAGAATGATAACAATAAATGAGCAAGATAAACTTTGAACATACAAGACCATAGAGTAAATAGTTTTTAATTGGACTAAAAATAATTCAACTAAGTTATTTTTCAAATTATATGTAAAAGTTAAAGGGCTTTCCCACAATCCAATGAATGAATGGATGATGAACGAATTATGAAGAATCGAACGCATTATGAAGTCTATAATTTCAGGTTTTAATGTTAATGATCTTATTTTAGTTGAGTATCACAAGAAAATAACAACATTAGTGTTTTGGGTCAGATTGAAAATATATTACACAGGATAAAACAGAATTTAATCTTAAAATTACTGTCCATTCCTCTTAAGAAAGGAATTATTTTAAGTTTTATTTACCATTTACACCTCATATCAGTGTGAGAAGTGTCCACTCTGACGATAAGAACTTGCAATTCCGTTCCAATAGCTCAACGGTAGAACATCGGTTGACCAGTACGAGGATCCATGCTTCGATTGCCGGTTGGGGCCAACAAGGTTCTTTACAATGGGGTCCAAACAAATCAACCCTGTAGGTTAGTGCAAAGATGTCAGAGGTCTGAAAGTGATCCTAGTACGACTAGCACGGTTTAAGTAGACTCTGGTATATTAAATGCCGCTTTCAAAAATAAGGAGATCAAAGACAACCTGAAGGATAAAAATAGCAGCAGGAGGCTCACCTGAGGTAAAAATAGCAGGAAGTGGTCAGTCAGCTTTTCAGTTGCCCGTCAATCTGGCATTAAAGGCTGTAGAATGCAGAGTTTACTTTGATATGAACTTGCAATTCTCGTAACTCAACGGTAGAGCGTTGTCTGGCCAATACGAAGACACGGGGTTCGATTCCCGGTTGGGACAGCAAAGTTATTTATACCTTTTGCGCTCCCGATGGGGCGTTCGAGAGTATTGTGATACTATTTACCCCCCCCCCCCCCATTTTGTTCCACTCAAAGAGAAAAATGTTTAATCCAGCTCCTAGATTTAGTGGTCGTTACTATAAGTGTGCATAGATTCAGCTTTCTTAGCCACCGAAAAGTTGCTAAGGGTCTGAAAAGACATTTAAAAAGTCATAATATCCTTTCCCGATGGAGTAAAAGTCCAACTACGTCTGATTTTGTCCGATAGTCAATATTATAAGTATGCCAGTGTGTGAGTCAGCCTTTTAGGTCTCCAGAGGGCTTTTGAAGGGTCAGAAATGACGTTCCGTGACCCCCCACCCACCCCACCCGTATTCTCCATTTCCGGGAAGGTAAATACTGTTCCTTTAGGCTCCTTAGTAGATACTATAAGATTGCAGATGTTAGATTCAGCCGGGGAGGCTTCTAAAGGGTCTGAAATGACTTTTCGAGACCCCGTATTCTCCACTCCCAGGAGGGTAAATTGAAAATACTGCTCCGTAGTCGATACTATACGTTTGCAGATATTCAGCCTTCTAGGTTATCGGAAGGCTTCTGGAGGGTCAAAAATGCCTTTTTTCTCCACCCCCAGGAGGGTAAATTTAAAATCCTGCTCCATTAGGCCCTGTAGTTGATACTAGAAGTTTGCAGATATTCAGCCTTCAAGGTCACCGGAAGACTTCTGGAAGGTCTGAAACGACAAAACCACGTTAGATACGTTAGACAATTATATATAGTAATAATTCATTTAGAATCAACTGCGATCTGATTCATATTCCTAGATTTCCGAGAATTCTATGGATTTTTAGCAGCGGTTCTATATCGATCTCTTTTGTATACAGGGTGATTCAAAAAAGATTGGCCAAACTTACAGTATACACCAAATCAAGTATTTTTCGTCATAGTTTACCAGGTCGGAAATGAAACGTAAAGGCGCCAATGGGCGCTTAATTGTGAAACTGATGAGGTGAGACGAAAACACAAGGATGACTTAGAAGTTATAAAATGACATTTAATAAACAATAATTACAGTAATGGCTCAAAAGTGCGACCGCCAACCTGAATGCACGTCTTACAGCGGCGATGGAGGGATTGGCGAACTCTGTCGAACAGGCCAGGCATGTCGCGCACTTCGGCAGCAGCGGCCGAAATTCTGACGCGGAGTTCCTCTTCAGATTCAAGGGGAGTGTCATAGACGAGATTCTTGAGATATCCTCACAAAAAGAATTCAAGACACGACAGATCGTGCGATCGACCTCTCAAAAGTTGAAGCTGCGAATAACTGCTGCAAACTAATAAGGCAGTACATTCGGTGTTACGAAAATTTGCATAAGGGTTCTTCTTCTTCCCCAGATATAATCTGCATACGTGGTTTCCTTCTTCAACCAGAAAATAACAACCAGAATGACGCTTTTAAGTTTGCGGAGCGGCCGCTTCCCAACGAGTAATCGCCCTCTAACGGCTTTAAGTTTCATTTCCAACCCCGTAAACTATGACGAAAAATGCTTGGTTTGGTGTGTATTGCCACCTCGTAAATTTTGCCCCATCTTTTTTTAATCACCCTGTATTTACATATCTTCCAGCTTTTACCAAAATAGATCTCTAAATGGGCTGAGCCACAAACTAAAACATGATCTCAATATCGTTTTGAAATTTACTCAACGTGCAAAAGAAAAATGAGTTTGTCGGAGCGAATGATCAATTGGCAGAAAAGTTTTAATGCACAAAACTAAATTTTGGGGATCTAGTTAAAAGTAAAATTGTTGAAGCATGAAATGAAATAAATATTATCCCAAGTGGAATAGGTTTGTGAGAGATTATAAATGTTTGAAAGGCCATGAAATATTAACTTGAGAATCCGAAACCGGCACATGAAATATTTTAAATTAAATTTCAAAAGGAAAATTTACTACGTAGCATAAATATTTAAATGCGAGTAAAAGTTGAAGTCATATAAATGGAAATTTCGTAGCTGAAATAAAAGGTTATTTGATACTTTATGAATTTAGAAGAAAAAAAATAAATTAAAAGAAAAAACTAAACAGTGAATACATAATAAAATATATTCTGGTGTTCTTAAAGAAAAGAAAATTATTAAAAAAACATGTTTTAAAATTGAAAACAGAATCATAAAACTTGAATTTTATGCTGAAATGAATGTTATCAAATTTTATGTTTAATTGCTTTTAAGAGAGAATCCCATCTTAATTTCAAACACTTCACCAAAACAAATATTTTTCGACTACAAAATTTTTCGTTACTATATAATTTTTATAAGGGTAATATAAAAACTTACACCCTTTTGTAAATTTTGAATGCTTTTAACACTTTACAACAAAGTTAAAAAGTGTTTATGACTTTGTTCATTCATTCTGTCTGTCTGTCTGTCTGTCTGTCTGCCCATTAGCACGATAACTGCCGTAAAAATGACTTAATCAAAATGAAATTTTAGTATGCTGTTCAGACGGTCTGTAAGACCTATGGGAATATAAATGAATAATATCACCCAATTAGTTTTGGATTGAACCCGGGTTGAAAAAATGAAATACATTGAACCCTATGGGACCTAATTTTTCAAACATTTTTTAAGCGGATTTAAAATTCACAAATTGCTTCGAAAATTTTAGGTAATATTTAAATTATTCCATAAAATATATAAAAAAAATTTCAGCAAAATATATTCAGTAGTTTTTTAAATAAAAATTAAAATAGTAATTACACCTCTTATATGAAGATATCAAGTGACCATGATATGAAAAGATCACGTGACCCACTTCAAAATGAAATATGGCATGAATCTTGTCTCAAAATCGTGATTTTTAAAGTTCTTTATAATTCATATTGAGTGGTGTATCCGTCCTAAAACCGCTTTATTTTTGCTTACATTCTGTGCATCTACATACTGAAACAACACAATTACAATATATTTGAGTTTAAATGATCATCCAAATTTGATTATTTCTACAACGAAGCCTATTTTTCACTTATGTAAAATGTAAACATCAAAATATATAGAATGAGTTGTATAAAAATTGCTGTATTTCTTTAACGCAAAATTATTTAGCTCATGGAGTCTGCATAGTTGATATGAATGAAATATTCATTAATTTTACAAAGAGAAGCAAACAATTTTTCAATGAAGCATAGAGATAAATTACTTGTACCTCCATAGTCTTAAGTTTTTAAATAAAATAAATTATTTTAGTACTGTGATGAATGAAATGAATGGCAAAATATTTATGAATGAAATGCTGCTTTTATAGAGAGAGCCAGGCGTGTTATTTTTCTATGACGTCATTTGAATGAATTTCAGTTGTTTTCGATGAAGTTTTCAAATGTAATAAATTATTGTAGTATTATGATAATTTTAAAAATATTACCGAGGAATGTATCGCATTTTAGAGATGTTTAAACCAGGCAATTTATATTTCAATGCCATCATTTGAATGAAGTTCATTTTTTTCAATGAAGGTTTAAGTTTTCAAATATAATACATTAATGTAGTATTGTGGTAAATTTTAAAATATTACCGAGAAATGTATTGCATTTTAGAGATGTTTAAATAAAATTGCATTGAAGTTGGAAAGTGTTTCATAATCAATGCTTTAAGCATGATTGATCTTTCTTGTTAATATAATTAAATGCTTGGATAATTTAGTGCTTAATAATTCCTAATTGTTTATGATTCTTTTTCATTCAGATTTGTGATTCAACATGTTTATCCTATATTAAAAATATTATTATTTGATAGATTTTGCATATTGTTTAAGTATTTTTATAATTTTTAAAAATGAAATGTTGTAATGAAGATTTCGCTTTAATTTTCGTTCCTTTAAAAGTACGTTAAAACTATTGTGGCATTTTATAGCATTTATAAGATGAAACTCAACTCTAAATACTCTTGTTTCTTGCCCTCGAGTTCTTTAAATGCATTTTATAATATTAGCACCATGCAAGTGTTTCGAGTGTATGGAATGATTAGAATATCAAAAACGGATTTGCTTTCTAGATGACTTCATAAGAGAAATCGAATTGTATTCCTATTATTGGTAAAATCTAGGGACCAAGCATCTACCTTTGGTTGCAGCTAATTTCAAAACACATTTTATAATAATCCATAAAACTAAATCACCTAACAGCACAAGGTTAGAAAAAAATGCTTAAATTGCTTAAATTGTTTGATTTATGCATCGAAACAGTTAATCTCCATACATTTAGTTTTATGAAAATACACAGCTCTGAAATTCCGCTCTTATTAAGCCCTAGAGAAGAGAAAAACTTCTATCATATATACATAATGCATATTCTTCTCGAAAAACTATTTTCTTTAAGCACTAAAGAAGCTAGTAAATATTCTTGGAGCGTACTCGTAAACTGACCCAGAAAATCGCAGCATATAAAACTCTATAAACATAAAGAGAAGGAAGATGTTTTCTGGACTTTTTCCAATTTCGTAAGTCGAGCAATTTTATTTGGAATCTAAGGCTTCTCGTAACTTCTGGTTCGGTAATTTTTTTTAAATGGGAGCTCACCTCCTATTAGAATACTCATAAATGGTCAGAGTGATAAAACTGTAATGGGCTCAGGCCTCCAATACAAAATAATAAAAGGGTTTCTGTCTTTCGATTCACCCTTTAATAGTCTTTAAAATTTCTTGTCCTTGACAGATTTTGTTTGTTATGTTGATGGTGCAATTAGAATGCTCTTGGTTATAAAATTTATAATATTTTTAGTCAACTATATCAGTTATCTAAGGAGTAGAAAAACATTGATTTTAACTGGTATTACGGTTTGTTTTATTTAAGAGTTGATGCTTCAACTAACTTAAAATTCTGAGTTGAGCGACTGTCTCGTATCTGAAATCAACCAAATCAATTGGTTGAGCACACTGGATCAGGTCTCCTATTGTTAAAGTTCACCAACTACAAATTGTCATTAACTAGGGTAACATGGAAATATATGTACTGCAAAATATCATCATTACAGAGTTGTTTATTTTATTTGTACAGTAAACACAGACAATGTTACTTAGTAAATTCATTCAGTACATCCAACGGCTATTCGTTGCTGAGGGGTTCTGACAAAATAAAACTCTAAGATATAGGTTGTGTTCCATAAAGATGAATATGATCTCTAACTTTCGAATGCCCAGAAACATATTCGGACTGCAAAATAAAGCATATCTGATTTAATAATATAATATATACATTTTATATATTTTAAAATCAAAGTTTGAATTATTCCCTAATTTATTTAAGAATTATGGTTATTTTTAATGCAGATCATAATTGTGCGGTTAGTTTTAAATATTTTTAGAGCATAATCAAAATGTATTCTGACAGATATCTTAACAAATAATGAAAATAATAAAATAACAAAAATAACAAAACTAATGAAAATATTTTATTGCAGGTTGTATACATAAAAAGTGTTGTACTAAAAGAAATAAAAAATAAGTTTCTCTATTATTATATGTAGTAGATAAAAGAAAAACACAATAGAAGAGTAAAGCATTTCTATGTAAATAAAGTTTCTATGTTGTTGTTGTTCTAATGACCTCCTGTTTCGGTACAGCCGATACAGGACCAGTGATGCAGGAAAGAACGAAGAAAGACACACAAGACAAGAGTCCGAGAGGTTGGTGGTAGGGGAAGGAGGGTACGGTCCCTGTGGATGCCTCCCCCACTGGGTTCCGGTCTAAATTGGGTGGCACTTCCCGGCCGTCCATACAGTTACCTTACACCTTTCTGGTAGGTCAGACGGTCTGGGTCTCAACAACAACACAAGACAAGAGAACAAAGTTTATTACAAACAAGCATCACTGACGAAGGTCGGAAGGGGGTGCAGCTTCACATTTAGACGAGGACCCAGAAGACGAAAGACAGACTTGCCTCAATAAACATTCATGCCTTACTCGGGATACGAACCCAAGCCCACCTGACAGCAGCCGCAGGCGCTATCCACTTCACGGCCTGGGCGGCGAGTTTCTATGTAATATTATTTATAAATCTATAATCGCTGCCCTCCAATTGTTAAATAATTTGGGTCCAAATGAAATGAGCGAATGTTTACTTCACGCAGTAATCGGGATTTTCCCTGCAATTGGATAGCAAGCGTGTGCTGATCTACACAGAACAAGGAATGCGCAACCAGTTCTGTAACATCATTTGCACATCATGGTTTTGGTCCTGGTAGTGTAATGGATTCTATTGTAGCAATTTAGCGGCAAGTAGATCTTTTACGCATTTCATCCTATTAAAGTTGTACGTCTAATATCACATCTATCTGTTTTCGATTCAATTTGGAGTAGATCGGTGCAGAACTTAATGAATTATGTACGATTTATTGAGAACTGTGTATATAGCGCCTCTAATAATTGTAGAGGAGTTATTGTACTTTATTTTTGTATAGGAGCCCATCAGGCAACGGTTACGGTGGCCCTGCCTTGTATAAGAAGTTAAACAAATTGAGATCCTGACAAGTTCAATTATAAGTAAAAAAAAACATGATTTTGAAAATATCTACACGATATAATTGTGACAAGCCCATAGCAACATAAAAGCCCTAGCAATCTAGGGCTTTTATAATTAACACTTTACAACAAAGTTGAAAAGTGTTTATAACTTTGTTCATTCTGTCTGTCTGTCCGTTAGCACGATAACTGCCGTAAAAATGACTTAATCAAAATGAAATTTTAGTATGTCGTACAGACAGTCTGTAGGACCTATGGGAATATAAATGAATAATATCACCCAATTAGTTTTGGATTGAACCTGGGTTGAAAAAATGAAATACATTGAACCCTATGGGACCTAATTTTGCAAACATTCTTTAAGCGAATTTAAAATTCACAAATTGCTTCGAAAATTTTAGGTAATATTCAAATTGCTCCATAAAATATATAAAGAAAAATTCAGTGAAATATATTCAGTAGTTTTTTAAATAAAAATTAAAATAATAATAACACCTCTTATATGAAGCGATCACGCGACCATGATATGAAAAGATCACGTGACCCACTTCAAATGATATATGGCATCCATCTTGTCTCAAAATCGTGATTTTTAAAGTTCTTTTTAATTCATATTGAGTGTTGTATCCGTCCTAAAACCACTCTATTTTTGCTTAAATTCTGTGCATCTACATACTGAAACAACACAATTACAATATATTTGAGTTTAAATGCTCATCCAAATTTGACTGATATGGATTGAGCATCAGGTTCCAAACGAGTAAGATTCACGAAGAATTTCCACTTCCGGTTCAAAAATCTTCGTTTTCTTTTAAAGATCCATTTTCCAGAATTAACTATAAATAAAGTTTACATGATGACTGATATGGATTGAGCATCAGGTTCCAAACGAGTAAGATTCACGAAGAATTTCCACTTCCGGTTCAAAAATCTTCGTTTTCTTTTAAAGATCCATTTTCCAGAATTAACTATAAATAAAGTTTACATGATGACTGATGGATTGAGCATCAGGTTCCAAACGAGTAAGATTCACGAAGAATTTCCACTTTTAGTACTTTTCCACTTTCGGTTCAATAATTTTCCTTGAAAATCGGCTATAGATAGAACTTAGAGGATGACTGATATAGATTCAGTATCAAATTCCGAAGGGAGTTAATAAGTTCAGGAAGTATTTCAACTTCCGGTTCCGGAGATGTCACTTTCGGTTTTTCTGAAAATAAAATTTGTCTGACTTTACGGAAGGTCTGTCTCTCTCTCTCTCTCTCTCTCTCTCTTTCCAGGCTATGCAGCTAGTAAATTATAATTATTCGAAAGCATTATTACCGAACCTTAATAAAATAATATTTTCAGGAACAAATATTATCGTAAAGGCTCTAATTCCATTTTCCCTATTCAACTGCAACTTTCACTAATTGCAGAAAAAATTAGAATAGAAAAAATTGTATTGAAAACCAGCATTATATTAAGTCACGTAATCTGCTTGCTCGTAATAACAACACAAATAAATAATTTGAAAATCTAGGCATCCTATTAAGTTGCATAAAGACCGTAATTAAATAAAGCTTCATTTCCAACCCTGGTATAAATAAATAAAACTACAGCGATAACTAAAATTACATTAGTTGTAATCACAGCATAGACGCATGTTGTCTTCCATTATTTTCTGATTGATCCTATATAAGGTGGTAAATTGAAGGTAAAAAAATTCTGTTCCATCAATCAGTTCTTGTTTGGTGAAGGGACTAGAGCACGCAGGTGTGTTGCTTAGCAACCGGGGCATCCCACTGCTCCCCGGCATCAGTGATGGCGGATAAAATAGAGTGGTACCTCCGGTGTCATTTGTATTCGCTCTCTAGGACGGAAATTCTAACAGCGCGGGATGACGCCTGACCTTTTCGTGATTAATTTCTTACAGCGTGTCTGACAATTAATTTCTGATACATCACTTTTCATTGTGGATAATGAGGTAATTGTGCATAAATAATGAGGAAAGGTTAATTTATCGCCGTGAATCGACAATTTGAACGACAGGAAATCCATCACGAATTGCTTTGGAAAGGTAATTCGAGTGGCATTTTGTTAATCATAAACTTATATTTCGTAGATTTTAAATCTCACGAAAACTATTCTGAAAATATCCCACTTTTCGCACTGTGGTATTGAGGAAATTATGACTTTATCACGTGATTTCATCTAAAAGTAAATAATTTTCAATTTCGTGGGAAGGCGCAGCACAAATTAGAGCTTTCCAATAACTTGACCCTGCTGAAAATTAACAGACGTATTGCTATTACAGATTAAAATAATCATTGACTCGAACTCGCTGAAGCTTCGCAGACTTATTGTTATTACGCATTGTAAAAATCATAATAAATTTAATATGTAATGGATTGATTTCCAATAAAACCGTATGTGATAACAAATTTAAATTTTTATTTAGATATCACGCCCTTTGTCATAAAGAACATTTTTTAACTAACCGATCCTATCTAACCTTCTTATTAAAAACTGCCGGTCATTACTTTGAAGCAATAGTGTCCATTCATTTCTATCCCTTCATTTCATTTTTAAAGTACATAAAACGCAATCAATTGTTTTAAAATAGAGAGCACATTTATTTTCTATGCTTTTTTTCTTCGTTTTAGATTCAAAGCATGCAATATCTCGAGAACAGCACATGTTAGCATCCTATAAATAATTTAAATCCCCTTTAAATAATAAATTAGATATAAAATGATTTAAATAATATATTAGATATAATATATTAGATATAAAATAAGCTTTAACATTTTTAATATAATTACTTTTTATAATGTTTGCTGAGATTTTCGGAAATATGCTCAATTATTTGAGGGCCTATCCTAAAAATCAATGGGATTCTTACGTTTGCCGATGCAAATAGTAGAACTAAGCATCAATTAAGTCTCTGAATTTGTTAGAAGGATACTCATCCTGCCCGCAGATCCAGTCAGATCGAAACACAGACACAATTAATGATTGATTAATAATCCAGAAATCTCAAAGCATGTAAATCTATCAAAATCAAAATCTGATTTTTGACCTCGATGAATAGTCTACCTTCATATATACTATGGATTATAAGTAAGGAAAACTTTAACAATTATTATAAAATATAGCTTTGTAAGTATACATTTTGGAATTTAATCATAACATGAAATTTGCACTTTGGAATTCCTATATATATATATATATATATATATATATATATATATATATATATATATATATATATATATATATATATATATCAGTTAATTTAATCTTTACTTTTACTGCAACAGATTCAGATAAATAATGTGAACAATAATGTCAGATTTTTTGTCCATTAAATTCGGAAATGTGTCTGACAAATAATTTCACTTCGCTGAATTCTCAATTGATAAAGACGCGAACAAATTTATTTGATGTAACCAAAGATTCACAGAGATTTTAACTATTGTACGAAGAACAATCACCATGCATATTCGTGACACTAGTTGAAGTATTGTCACTAGTTGAAATTGTTTCACACTCTGTCCGTTATGACTTTTAAACTGCAAACAAATTTTTCCCAATAAATTATTAGAATTACATTCATTTAAAAGGATTGACGTATTTGGTTAACCTAGTAAATGTATGTGTCGCGTTGCTCTAGCAATAAAACTGGGTTTTCGTCCATTTTACTAAAGCAATAATCCCGTTTCGGGATAAAAATTTAAAATCAAAAACATATGACCCTTTAGTACAATAATATATCAGAACTAAAATACATCTATTTCAAGCCAAGGTATTTTAAATATACAGGATGATTCAAATTAAACGCAAGGTGTTTAGCCCCTCTGTATGAAAAAACGACTGGGCGAATCGAGAAACCAAATTTCGTACACATACTTTCCTGAGTATACGGTTTCGGTTTCTGAAGAAAAAATAATAATTCAAATTTCTGCCACTAGTCTCAGTGGTTGACACCTAGGAGGATGATAATTCTGTCCTGCTAGGTTGACACCCGTATTGAGTCCCGATCTTAATTGCCTGGCTCAAGAGCATAATGTGATCCGCTTCCTGTAGTGCGCAAGGGAAACGTGTTATGACGGTAAAGTGCTTGACGTTTCGACCGCAAATTAAACAAGTAATTTAATTATCAAGTGCCTGGCCATTGGAAGAAACTAAACTTTGAATAGCTGCGATATAAAGAGCCAACTATATCATTTCAATTTAAAATTCCGCGTGTGCATTTGTATACAGGGTTCTTAGGAAAGCTCCGATATCCCCTATAATTTTTAAGCCCTATGTCGTAGCGTCACGGAAGTAACGTGTGCCTATAAGGAAGTGGTCATCCACAGTCGAATGAATACAATTGTAGCGATTCTAGTGGCGAAATACGGAACTTAAAAAAAAATAACTCAAACCAACAGGGGTATGTAAAAAAAGTTCAATTACAAAATGAAAAAGATGCTTAACTAGTGCTTAACTAGTACAAAACAATACTTGGAAAATGCTTAACTATTACAAAACAATACTTGGTTCAAGAAAGCTTTGTAAAACAACGCATTGTCTGGACCTGTAACTCTGTAACCACTGCGTACATGCTGTTTGAGATGCGAATCTGTCCCGAATCCAGATGTGCTTAGTAGCTGATAATGCACAATTTGAACTCTGTGTACTTAGACTACTCAACAGGTTAGTTGCAATTAAATTGTACGAACTTTACGTTATGTCTGTGCTGTTAAAAATGTTTACTACTTTCACATATCTGGTCATTTCTGTAAGTGTTTCTGTTGAGTCAAATACAGTTTTGAATTAATTTTACACCTCTTTTTTATTTTGTAATTGGGCTTTTTTGCCTATCTGTATCGGCTTCTGAATTCGTTTTCTTAAGTTCCGTGCTTCGCCATTAGGGTGCACTACAAGCACGTTTAATCGACTCCGCGTGATCACTTTCCTATAGGTGGCACTACGATACGAAGTTTAAAAGCTATGGGGGGTATACGGGCTTTCCTGAGAACCCTGTATACATATATTAATGAAATCAATGCAGACAAGCATAAATCAAGTCTAGTCACCTCATCACGTCAACGGATGACGTATTTGAATATTCCGTATTTGCTTTCGGCAGTGATTCACAGACACCTGCTCTATATGTTTCTTCAGCTGTATTAGTTTAAATGATTACGCCAATAAAGTATTATTGTGTGAAATCTCTGCCTTAAGATTTTGGTGCAGAGATAAAAGTTTTAGGATAACAGAAATAAATATTATTTCCAGAATGAAGTTTCATTTTATCTGCAAGAGATGATACTGAATTTATTAATAAATTGACTCAAGAGATAAATTCAGGGTCTATCTCTAAAAGCATAAATGGAAAAATTGGAATTGAAATCTCTGCCTTAAGATTCTGCTGCGAAAATTTTAGGACAACAGAAATAAATATTATTTCCAGAATGAACTTCCATTTCATCTGCAAGAGAAGATATTCTATTTAAAATTGACTCAAGGAATAAATTCAGGAGCTGTCGCTAAATGCATGAATAAAAATTTGGAGTATAACGCGTAACAGAGCTGATTATAACTTTTTAATAATACCTTGAAGAAAGTAGGCATAAGAAAATTAGGTGATTACTATTGTTTCAAGGGCGTTTTGAGCCCTCTTCCACAGGTTAAAAACAGTATACTCTTAATAAACTCTAAAAAACAACTTGGAAGGCAAAGGAATATTCGACCAGAGCTAGAACACTCAAAGTAAGAATTCGCTAGTAGGTGGTATCACCCATTGAAATCTCATATCAATGCTATCTTTCAGTTCCATTTCTTTTGCTGTCGTGTTCGAGGGCGGAGGCCTCATTATCGGTTTGTGTTGATATATTTATGGTTGGGATTCCATTTCACTTTCTTATACCAGCCACTAGCGAATTCTTGCTTCAGATGTTCAAGCTCTGTTCGAATGTCCCTTTGCCTACCAAGTCGCTGTTTCTTAGCGGCTGTTAAGAGCACGCTGTCTTTGACCTGAGGAACAGGGATCAAAACACCCTTGAAACAATTTTAGTCACCTAATTTTCCTATCCCTTCTATCTTCAGGTAAATATTAGAAAGCCATATTCTCACAAGCAACGGTTTTATTTATTACTAGCAGCATACCCGTTCTTCGTACGGAATATATAATATAAAGAAACTTAAAGTTCGCAATCATGTGCAAATTCTGTTAAAATATTAAATTTATTGCTCCTAAAGAGAAGTTTAAGAATATATGTTCTCACTATGCAAAATTATCTTCACGATCAGATCTGAAGAATAAAACATCCTGTCCCCTTTTGTAAGCAAATTTACAGAAGAAAAAATAGGAATTGAATGAATATATGCAACCCCGTACTAATTATATTGTCGCAGATCAGAAAATATGCCAATGTGTTAGTAGAAGATTACCCGTATTACAATATGCGTCTCAAAAATATTTGCCAAAATAAAAGAGATGACGTAATAAATTGAAAACATCAATAATATCCGTACTCTTTATACCAGAAGGTCGTAATTGATTCCAATATATGCCAATATATATCAAAACATATGTCAATATACCTGTACTACTTATATTCTCGTAGATTAAAAGATATACACGTGTATTTGTAGAAGATTCGTACAACATACAATATATGAGTTTAAACAATTTTTGTCATAATAAAATAATTGCATAATAACTTGAAAATATCAATAATCCTTGAATCAATAATCCCCGAAAATATAAATAATAATAATTTTTAAACCTGAAGACCGTAATTGATATTATCCAGTCAAAAATGCTATAAGAAAAATCAAATCGTTCTTTTCTAAAATATATTTTTATATCCATTTATTTATTATTCAAATCGATAAAATAATTATTAAAATTAACAGACAGATTTAATTTAATTGCGTTTCTGAGTAACATGATATAAGATAGAATCTTATAACATGTTAAATATGTCATGTCTTATAACATAAACTGCGAAATTAAATAACGATTTTGATTTCTCTCTCATTGTTCCGTAAAAGCTTGTTTTAAATAAACCATGAACCATGGAGATAGATTTCCCCTTTAAATCATGTTTCAAACAATTCATGTTTTCAGAAAGTGACTAATTAACGCAAAAAATCTCCCATCAAACTCAGAGATTAAATTTTAATTCACTTTCAAACGATTTTCAAGCTTTTCGTTTGGATAAACCACGGAGTTAGGGAGTAGAACTCCTAGGAAAAAGTTCCGTTTTTCATTAATATCTCGACAACCCCAGGTCTTAGAAACTCGAAACTTGGACAAAAGTTATGGGGGGATATTTCAAGGCTATAAACCAAATTTCATTAAATTCGGTTCAGCCGTTTTTCCGTGATGATGAGACAAACGAAAATTTCGTTTTTTACTAATATCTCGAGAACCACTGGTCGTAGAAACTCAAAACACGGATATAATTTTAAGTGGGGCTATTTCTGGGCTACCCACAAAATTTCATCAAATTCGGTTCAGCCGTTCTCCCGTGATGGTGTGACAAACAGACAGACAGACAGACAGACAGACAGACAGATTTTCATTTTTATTTATATAGATAACAGAACTGATATTTGTGAATAGCTTATATCAACTATTGTTAATTTAATTCTTATATTTATGTCGCGGAAATCCTTCGATTTGTAGCAGATTCAATATGCTATGAAAAACATTGAAACAAAGGTTACAATATGTGTAATTTCGCGAATATTTGATTTGATAATAAAGTTTGAGCTCTTATCGAATGAATAAATATCTAACATTTCGATTCGCACAAATCTCTTAACTTCCTGTACTTTTAGAGGTGTTTATATTCCATTACAATTTCATTTAAACTTAATACCTATACATTTTTTGTATTTTACTTACTGACATAAAAGACTTTTTCTGAGAAAAGCACTCATTTGGAATAAGAGAAAACTAGCAAACTACCATACAACGATAGTTCCCTGTGTATAAGATAATAGGATATATCTTATGAAATATAATGTTTTTATAAAGCCATTCACATGGTAATAACAATATGGTTTAACACAGCTAAAATTACTAAACCTTTTTAAGCTTCAGGAAATATTTAAAACTGTTGAAACTATTTAAAACGTCATTGGTCATTTAGAATAAAATTGATATAGATAGCTTACCCATCCACCTTGTTGAATGATCCAGTTCCCCAGATCCCTTTCCACACAGTTGCCAACGACTTGCACAAGACCTAACACAAACTCTGGGTGCCCTAGCTTTACGCAGTCAACGGCTAATGCTCCAGCCATTGCATACAGTGCAACAATTCTACCCCAAGACACTTTGCCTTCTCTGAATAATTCAGATGCAAGGGCATGTAACAAGTTCTGGACCACACTTTCAGAGGGCAATGAATATAGACCCACATTCTCGATGACACTTTGGAAAAGCTCTGGATGTGTCCGTTCCATTTCCATACCAAGCTCGCGTAGCTCCAAAGCCACCTCTGCTGAAGGCCATGCTGCTGCTGAAGACAGAACGCTTACGCTTTTCAAGCGTTGAAGACCAAGTTTTTTGTGAAGAAGGGCACAGCTTCGAAGTTTGGATCTAGTATAGATACATGAGCACAATCAAATAAGATTTCAAGTATAGATTTATTAAACTTACAAAAAGTGAAAATGTAATATTTATCTTTTGATTACTAAAAGAATTTAATTATAAATACATAATCTCTTAGTTTTCATAGTACCATATATATAACTGAATCAAAAACATTTCGCTTTCAAACACACAGGTTATTCTGTGAAACGATGAAGGACAAAATGCTTTAAAGATGATAAACTTTTCTACGAGATTTGAGAGAGAACTTTTCTAGAGATAAAAAATTTGATATTTTTTCCTGTTAACTTTAAAAAATCTCCTATTCTTTTAATCACCAATTGTGCTAGATTTAATGCTTTAACCAAAATTTATAAATTTGATGTTCCTTTTCGGCTCATTGTTTATAATACTGGCACTACTTCCTATCATTTGCCTGAATTTTTTGTTTCTCGTTTTTCTTCCTTACTTAGCAACATTATATACTACTGCCAACCAAATTCGTAATTTTAAACAATAAATGTATTGTAACTTATTTTAACATCAAGTAACTCTTTACTAATATTTCTATTGAAGATGCTCAGTTATACCTCAGAAAAAGGTTGCAAGGATTTCATTTTATTGAGTTTGAAGTTTATGACCTCATCTCTTTGACATTTACGTGTTTGTCTCAGAACACCATCTTTCAAAATGATTGCTTTAAAATGTCTAAGGTTTGACCATGAGCAATTTTCTATTTCCCCAATTCTGTGACATTTACATGCCCTATTTTGAAGTTTCATTGTTTAATCTTATTTAATTTCTCTTTTATGTTCGTTACGTTGATGATTGTTTTGATCCCCTTGACTAGTCTAATGTTGATTATATATATTGATTCTTATATTCAGATTACCTGTGAGTTAGAATGTGATAAATCGCTTTCTATTCTGTATTTTCTAATCATTTACAACAAAAATTAATTTGCCACTGTAGCTTTCCATAAGATTACTATTACGATTAAGCCATTACATTACTCCCCTCGTAATAATTCTTGTCATTTCCCTAATCAAAAGCTAGTCGCATTCAATACTTAAGTCTACGTACTACTAATTTATGCTCTACTTCGAAATTAAAATTTGAGCTGAATTACTTAAAATCTGTCGTTTTATATTTTAGATTCTTGTCGAAAATTGTTGATCGGGGTTTTCCAAATTCTCTAAGCCACTGAGCTCAGAGCAAGGAAGAACCAGTTAAAACATTTAGCAATATTTTTTTCCTTCCATTCTATCCTAAACTTAGCAATAAACCTGATAGAATTTTCAATAAGTTTGACTTCAAAGTGGTGTTCTCACCTTTCAATAAAATTGATTTTTCCTCTCTTAAAGACCTTATTGAAAAGTTCAATAATTGGGGTATTTATCATATTCTTTGTCAATACAGACTATCGTGTATTGGTCAAACTAAACGTGTCTTAAATAACCACTTGAAATAACATTAAATTTGTGTCAAAAACAAGAAAATTAATAAATCTTCAATGGCTAATCACTACTAGATAGCTAGTCACCGGTTTGATTTTTCCTCTGCTTCTATTATTTCACTATGATCTTTAATTTTTATTTTGATTGTGGTGGTCGCATGGTAGCCTAATATCGTAGCCATAATTCCCAGTTTCTACCATTAAGAAATAAAGGACATGGGATAGAACAGCTAAAGTTCAAAATCCAGTGAAATTCAAGTTTTAAATTGTATTGGAATTCTGACTTTTTCATATGAATAAAAATTTTTAGAGCTACAATATTTTTTCTTTTCGCAATTCTTTGCACACTGTAAAGCACATTTAGAATTTATCTTTAGTCCCCCTTTTATATCTTAAATTTTATATTTTGGACAAGAGTAAATATGTATAGTGTCAACTCACAGAAAAAGACTAAAATTAAAGTTGTTCAAGAAGAAATTCAAAGTTTCGATATGAAGGATTTGATTTCGTTTTATAGGGAGTGATAATGGTGATGTGATGGCTGAGGGTTTAGGTATTTGCTGATGCAGTACTATTTTCAAGCTAAAATGGTACTACAGCAAACACAAACATTGTCTTTTCATGACCTTTCTTGTCTATCCTTTTCTCTCGAATGCGGCAGGGCTAAATGTGTGCTCTTGACAACATTGATCGAAAAAAATGGCTTTTACGAATAATCCCTAATAGAACAAATTCATTACCCCTGGTTGAAGAATATGCTATTTGAAAACGTCAGCTTCATATACATCGGAACTTTGACCTTTTTCTTGAATAACTTTAATGTCAGCTCTCTTCGGTTCGATTTGGTATTACGTGTTCTATCACCTGTTTCATCTTAATGCACTCTAACCAACCAATTAATTTTTATTTTATTTTTCCGAACCTCTGGATAAACCTCTGGATAACATAATTTTCATATACCCCAACTTTGTTTGAATTTTAATGAAATCAATTATATATACAAGCTCATCATTAAAGTATCTATTTAGAGCTATAACTGCAATAAAACACAGTGCCGAAATCGTAACAATACAACAAATACTATACAGACAATAGAAAAAAATAGTTAAAATGTTCCGTACATAGTTAAAATGTAATTGATATATTGGTAAAGCATTCTAACAGAAGCATAATAGGTGAAAGAAATTGGCAAAAATATCAAGTACTTATTGTGACCGAATCATAGTAATTCTAATGTAATGCACATTTTGACTCTTAAACTCTTAAACTCTTAAATTCTTGACTCTTAAGACTCTCTTGTTAGACTCTTAAAATTGGATGGTCTGAGTTTCCTGTGTATATTATTAAAGGATAAAATATGAAATTTAAAAAATATAATGACTGTCTGAAATCGCGAAAATATCCTCTTTTTCTAAAATAGGATCACTAACAATTAATGTTCTATGCAATCTTATTAAGATAGGCAGTTGAAATTCAATGTACTGGGCCACGTGTAACGAGACTCATATATGTGATCTTAGCGATAAATTTGGTGAACTTTAGCGAGATCCAGAAAATACCAGAAGGAAGTGGGAAATGGTAAAAATAATTTTCTAGAAAACACGTGAGACCTTATAGCCTGCATAGTTTCGGAAAAATACATAGCCTAAATTTTTTTTATAGTTTCACTTCGGCAAGTAGGACAATTAAAATAATTACTACTGAAATGACAGTTATGGGTTTCATATTTGAATAGGTGAAAAAGCTTTAAAAGTGCCTTAACAATTTGTAAGTAAAACAATGATATCCAAAAGTAAGCTTTTAAATCAATTGTGTTGGGAATAGTCAAAGTTGTATTGTGTTATTTCTATACTTGTTCAATAAAAGTAATATTGTCCTTATTACTTAGTTTTCAAACCTATGTAAATAAAATTGAAAATCTGTCTGTCTGTATGTATGTATGTATGCGTTTTTGTCGCATCGTCACGGGAGAACGGCTGCGCCGAATTTCATGAAATTTTGTGTGGGTAGCGTGAATTAGCCCTACTAGTCCATGTTTCTAGTTTTTAAGATCAGGATTTGTCGAAATACAAATTTAAAAAACCACAATTAAACCTTCCATAGAGATATCATTATGCAGACGGTATTTTTTTCCGCTAATTTATTTGAAGAAAATAATGCCATGTCTCTCAGCATCGGATTTAAATCTGATGTGTTTGTGCGGCAGATGATTTTTATCAAATTTTTTCCGATTTAAATAATAAAGAAATATATATAAAATAAACTTTATCGAAATTGTATATATTTTTAACTGGATTATATACATTACGACCAAATTAAGATTAAGGGGTTTATTGATATTTCCAATTTATTACGACATCTGTTTTATTTTGGCAAAGATTATTGAAACTTATATATTGTAGTATGGGTAATCTTCTACTAATACACGGGTATATCTTCTAATCTACGAGAATACAAGCGGTGTACGAGTATATAGCTTCCCATACAATTTTAGCACTTTCATTTTGGCATATATTGATTCAATTTCATATGTTTTGTAAATTTGTGTACAAACGGGACCAGGATGTTTTATTCTTCAGATCTGCTTGTGGAGATAATTTTGTACAGCAAGAACAGAGATGCTTAAGCTTCCTTTTAGGAGCAGTAATTTAAATATTTTAATAGAATGTTTTGAATAACAATGTCATTATAGGAATTTGCACATGAATGTAAATTAAGTTTCTTTATAATGTATATTGAGTTCGAAAAACGGATATACTGATAATATTTTATAAATTTACAATTTAAAGAATCGATAATTTGATCAATCACTGTTTATTACCTAACGACAATATACACTAAACGATTTTCTTCCTTGGTAAATTAAATTTATGTACATAGAGAAAAATTAACTGCTATAATGGAATTAAAACAAATTAAAATATAATTTCTTTTAAAACACAGCATGTACAGTACAAAAGATTTAAATTACTGCCCTAAAATATAACCGCATTATGTAAAACACTGAAACTAATGATAAGAATACTTTTGTCTTCCTCATTTTTCATTTTAAGTGGAATTCCTTTCAGGGTAAGTAGCAATTAATAGCAAAACTGACATCAAAAGTTCGTCTTGGACACAGCTGGTGGTGGTGCATAGTCAGTAAAATAAAGGGACCACAAAATGAAAGAGAATTTAATAATGGAAATATGAAGGATTCCAACAGTGGTTACACATTAGCAAGAATCAGTCTGCCGTCGCGAGACAAATTATTGTGTGGATACTGGTAACCACATTGGAATGTTGAATAAAATGGCGCTGATTTATTCTCGTACAAACTTTTCAGTAAATTATACGGAACTAAGTCACGTTTAAAGGAGTTGAACAGTGAAGATGTGAGAAATCTCCCAATACATGGTGATTCAAAAATCTCTGTATACAAAGTTTAATGGCAGATAGTGAACACTGTAACACAAACCTTTTTCGTATATTGAATGTGAAAGGCTTGATGTCCGCAGACGTCACCCTTTGGTGCTAGAGGACTTTGCTAGTACATAAATGGAAGACAAAAAAATGTGTGGTCAACATTTCTATTTATATCAGTTGTACAGCAGTTTTACAGTAGTTTAATTTTCAAAGGAGCTGTCGCCAATAGTAATGCAAGCCTAAGACAGCGTCGACACATTGGTTGCAGTACATTTTAAAAGATTTTCCAGCATTTCACGCACACTTGTACAGCTCTTCTGTTTCCATTAGCAGCCTCATACTCTAGATGTCTGTCAGTCACCTGAGCATTTTATCTTTCTAACCAGACCGTCCGATCTACCCGAAGATATAAGGTATCTGTTTGGATGACCGAGAAGTGTCACCCAGTTTATACTAGAATTCTGTAGAGCTGGCAATCACAGGTACCATAACATCTTTCCCCTACTAAACAATCACATCTCGGATGTAATTTCGGAGCTACAGATTTATCGTGCTCACAATCGGAGTAGACAAGGGAATAGTTTTAGATGGCGCAAAGGATTGAACACGGGACTACCGCTCGCGATCCTCCCGTTTTAATCACTGGTCTATCTCAACCCCATATGTTAACCCTGCAGTGAAAAACTGCGATCTGATTCATATTAAAATTGCTGTTTCTCCTAAACCCTACAGCGTATGGCAGCTATTTCGGACGAATGTATTCTGCATAAAAAAAAATCATGAAAAAACAAGAAAGATCAATCATGCATAAGCACTGATTATGAAACACTTTCCAAGTGAAATGCAATTTCATTTAAAAATCTCTAAAATGTGATGCATTCAGTGGTGATATCTTTTACATTATCACAATACTATAGTAATTTATTATACTTAAATATTTAAAACTTCATCGAAATATAAATCGTCTGATTCTCTATGCAAAATCAATGAATACTTCATTCATATAACTTGTATTCCAGACTCCAGAGTTAAATAATTTTGCGTAAAAAATTCAGCAATTCTTATATAATTCACCTTACAATCGCTTGAGATATTTGCATTCGGCATAAGTTAAAATTAGGCTTCGTTGTAGAAATACTAAAAGTTTAGGGATCATTTAAAATCACAACTATTGTAATTGCGTAGGCACGGAATTTAGATACACAGATACACAGATAATATGTGTGTGTGTGTGTGTGTGTATGTATTCAAAGTATTGGATTCGTGCCGAAGATCGGAACTCGAATTTTCGAAGGATCTACATGCTTTGGGACTTCTAGAACACGAAAAAACTATTTTTAGGTAGACGTCTGTGTGTGTAAGGGTGTATCTGTGTGTGTTTCTGTGAGGATATTGTATCCACTCTAACTGAAAAAGTAATGGACCGAATTTCCTAAAATTTGGTAGGAAAGTTTTTTGTGGGGAAACCCTGATGTTCATTAGATTTTAGTACGATTCGTAATAAAAGAATCTGCCTTCTTTGCGAAATGGTAGGAAAAAATTGTCTTTATCCACTATAGCTAAAAACTAATGGGAACAAAATTTGGTATATAAATCACTTGTAGGTTATTTTGGTACGATTCGGGAAAAAGGAACGGGCTGTTTTTGCGAAATGGCCCGCAAAAATCGTTAAATCTAAAAATAAAAGACTACGTGTGCTCAATTATATCAATTAAATACTTATTTTATACGTGATTTTTGACAACAAAAAGAATAAGACTAGCCCCACTACTCTAGGACTAGACGTTCTTGAGATATTTTAGTTTTTTCGCGTTTTCGCTATGCCACCTTTGACAATAAGTCCAGCTATCAAATAAGAACCAAATTTAAGTTTAACCTGCAAATTCAGTGTCATTTAAAATACTTATGGGTGTTATTTTGTGCAGATAAACTCAAATTATTATTGAAGAAGTAAAGAGAACGTGAATATGAGTCTGCAGGGAAAGTCATATGCTGCCTACATCAGAATTTTTAACAATCTTACAAAAATGATTCATTCCAGGCCATTTCGAAAAAAATGTGGTATCTATATTTGAGGATCCACCAAATTTTTGTAGAATAAAATGTTCTACAAATTTAAGCTGTGTACCAAATTTCAACTCTCTAGGACGTAGGAAAGTGCATTAAAAATGCCATCAAATAAGTATAAAATGACAGACAGACAGACGACCATCAATCATCAAGAGTTAAATAAAATTTAAAAAAATTTCAAAAATTGTTATCTACCATATTTATTTTAAAATGTGAAACATCTCTTACATATAAAATAATTAAACTCTTAGAAAGATATTTATTATAAAATATATCTCCTTTTTTCTTTCTGGAGGATATAGCAAGAGTCAGAATTTAATTGAATTTGTTTTTCTCCCTATATTAAATAATTTTTATTTAAAAAACAACCTAACATATTTTACTGATTTTTTTTATATATTTTATGGGATAATTTGAATATTTCCTAAAACTTTCGAAGCAATTTGTGAATTTTAAATTCGCTGAAAAAATATTTGAAAAATTAGGTCCCATAGCGTTCAATTAGTCATTTTTACGGTAGTTATCGTGCTAACGGACAAACAGACAGACAGACAGACAGACAGAATGAACAAAGTCATAAACACTTTTTAACTATGTTGTAAAGTGTTAATAAAAACGAATGAGATTGTACAGATCAGACATTGAACTTCAATCTGAAATCTGATGTAAAAGAATATAGGGTCTACTTCAAATATGAAGGAAATCTAATTGTGCCAATAGCTCAATGAATAAAGCATTGCCAGTCGAACATTGGTGGTTATATTTCCCACTTATAGACATGAGTTTTTTATAAGTCATGTAATCCTTACACATTCGATTTTTTATAAGTCATGTAAGCCTCCACATTCGATCCCTGGTACGGCCCATTTTCAATTATCGGTACATTTTACTCGTTACATTGTATCATTCTTCCCGAAATATCGATTTGATTATAACAAGAAAGATCAATCATGCATAAGCATTGATTATGAAACACTTTCCAACTGAAATGTAATTTCATTTAAAAATTTCTAAAGTGTGATACATTCAGTGGTGATATCTTTTACACTATCACAGTACTACAGTAATTTATTATACTTAAATATTTAAAACTGTATCGAAATATAAATCATCTGATTCTTTATGCAAAATCAATGAATATTTCATTCATATAACTTGTATTCCAGACTCCAGAGCTAAATAATTTTGTGTGAAAAAAATTCAGCAATTCTTATGTAATTCATCTTACAATCGCTTGAGATATTTGCATTCTGCATATGTTAAAATTAGGCTTCGTTGAAGAAATAATAAAAGTTTAGGGATCATTTAAAATCACAACTATTGTAATTGCATAGGTACGGAATTTAGATACACAGATACACAGATAATATATGTGTGTATGTGTATGTACTCAAAGTATTGGAATCGTGCCGAAGATCGGAACTCGAATTTTCAAAGGATCTACACGTTTTGGGACTTCTAGAACACGAAAAAACTATTTTTAGGAAGACGTCTGTGTATGTAAGGGTGTATCTGTGTATGTTTCTGTGTATATGTGTGGATATTACATCCACTCTAATTGAAAAACTAATGGACCGAATTTCATACAATTTGGTAGGTATGTTTTTTGTGGGAAATCCTGATGTTCATTAGATTATAGTACGATTCGTAATAAAAGAATCTGCCTCCTTTGCGAAATGGCCGCAGAAATTAACTTTATCCACTCTAGCTAAAAACTAATGGAACAAATTTAGCAAAATTTGGTGTATAATATTTCAATAACCTACAAGTGATTTATATACCAAATTTAACAAAATATTGTATATAAATCATTTGTAGGTTATTCTAGTACGATTCGGGAAAAAGGAACGGGCTATTTTTGCGAAATGGTCCGCAAAAATCGTTATATATAAAAATAAAAGACTACGTGTGCTCAATTATATCAATTAAATTCCTATTTTATACGTGATTCTTGACAACAAAAAGAATAAGACTAACCCCATTACTCTAAGACTAGCCGTTCCTGAGATATTCTAGTTTTTTCGCGTTTTCGCTACGCCACCTTTGACAATAAGTCCAGCTATCAAATGAGAACCAAATTTAAGTTTAACGTGTAAATTCAATGTCATTTAAAATACTTATGGTTGTTATTTTGTGCAGATAAACTCAAATTATTATTGAATAAATAAAGAAAACGAATATGAGTCTGCAGGGAAAGACATATGCTGTCCACATCAGAATTTTTAACAATATTACAACAATGATTTATAGAAGTGAACGGGGATTATTTTCAGGCCATTTCGAAAAAAAATGTATGATCTATATTTAAAGATCCATCAAATTTTTGTCGAATAAAATGTTCAACAAATTTAAGCTGTGTACCAAATTTTAACTCTCTAGGACGCAGGAAAGTGCATTAAAAATGCCATCAAATAAGTACATCATGAAGAGTTATATAAAATTTTAATAAAATGAAAAATTGTTATCTACCAAATTTATTTTAAAATGTGAAGCCTCTCCCATACTCCCATATGCAAAACGTTTGAACAAATGGAAAGATATTTATTATATAATATATCTCTCTTTTCTTTCTGGAAGATATCCCAAAGTCAGAATTTAATTGAATTGGTTTTTTTCCCTATATTAAATAATTTTTAATTAAAAAACTACTTAACATATTTTACTGAATTTTTTTATATATATTCTATGGGATAATGTGAATATTTCCTAAAAATTTCGAAGCAATTCGTGAATTTTAAATTTACTTAAAAAATGTTTGAAAAATTAGGTCCCATAGGGTTCAATGTATTTCATTTTTTCAACCCGGGTTCAATAAAAAACTAATTGAGTGATATTATTTATTTATATTCCCATAGGTCCTACAGACCGTCTGAACAACATACTAAAATTTCATTTTGATAAAGTCATTTTTACGGCAGTTATCGTGCTAACGGACAGACAGACAGAATGAACAAAGTCATAAACACTTTTCATCTTTGTTGTAAAGTGTTAAAAATATGGAATTGTAATGATTCAACATTGTTGAAATTAAAAAAACAAACATTGTATAATTATATGACAGATACGCGAAGCATTTCCTAACATAAATCTAATAAATAATAATAAAATGGCACACGAGGTTTTGTCTCCTCTTTATCAGCTTATATGTATTACGAAACAGTGAGCGACAGGAAGTCTTATCTCGCTGGATATAAGACAGAAGAAGATAGTACATTTAGTTTTTCGGAAATAAGACGAGCCCAAGTGAAATGACACATTCATTTATATTTATTATGTTTAAAGGCATATTTACAGTAATTTAAATTGGAACAAATTCTAAATCCAGTCACTAGACATGATATTCAAATTACATATTAAAGGAAAATATTGAACATTTCTTGGTCTAGTTTTATTTAAAAATCCTACAAATTAGTTTTAACGCTTAAATGAGTAATTTATTAAGTGGTCAAATACCAAATTTTTATCAATAAAATTAGATACAGACTAAGTTTATTTTATCGATGCCTACGATTCCAAACTCCGATATTTTCTCACTGATATCAGGAATGCGAAAATGGGGCTCTTTGTACTCATGCGTTTTTTTAAACGATCTACATAAAAAAACTATCGATTTTTTGAAGATTTACGCTTTTAGAATCAACTAGAGATTTGTTTGGCTCCCGTTCATTAAAAAGATCATAATTTGTTCAAAAGATTTTGAAGGAGGAGAAGACTTTTTCCTACCCCTTGGTTTTACCCTATAAAAGAGGTTTTTTAACAAATATTTAAAAATATATTAAATTTTTCGAATTTTCAAAAAAGTTTCGGGCAAATCTGAGGATCGTTAGCTACATTTTAAAAAAGAACCTTCACGTTTCTAGTTCAAGTAGAGCTTCGGAATCGATGAGACATGCTTGATTACAAACTTGATGGCATGGTTTTTCAGCCGTTAATAGTAAGATAATTTTTTTCCAAGTTATAGTTAATTATCATTCTAAACAACTCTCATTTATATCAAAATGATAAGTTCAACAAATTTTCAATATTGAAAATATGTGTGTCCAACATTTACCTATGACTTGGGGATATTCTTAAACACTTCGGGGAAATTTTGGAGCATGCCTCGTCACTGGACTGTGATAAATGTACCAGAAAACATGTAAGAAATTTGACTGCACACAGATGAAAACCTTGCAAGTTGCATTGACATGGTTGTACAAAGATATTCTTGGACACTTAGGGGAAATTTTTTGAGAGGTCTTATCTTCTCAGAGGATTTGCTTCTTTACTTCTATTGTGATAAATGCAGCATGCCAGTAATATGACTGAGCATAGTGAAGAAATATTTTGCAAATATACTCCGATAAGATTTTGTCAGAAAAATAATGTTTGAACAAGTGGTTCACATTTATTATATAATAATTATGCCGAGTTTCTGTGTCCACTAATTATTCCAGTTTACTCTAGATGTGTAAACTTTTGAAAGTAACTCTAAAATATATATGAAAAAAATGGAATCTAATTTAAAACATTTAAAAGAAAAAAATTTGATACAATATGTTAATAAAATTTCTTGTCAGAAAGACAAAATATTTTTATGGTGTATCTTGTCATTCTTGCATTAGAAACTGCAAATTTACTCTATGATATTTATGCACATAATATAAACCATTATACAAAAACTACTCTCGGCAAACATTCTGTAAGGAATCCGATTAGCTAATCTTATAATCATTAATCTTTGGACGCACACATAACTTCGTAATGGCGAAAATCCTGCCAAAATTTTCTCGTCGATAAAGCAGCCTCTTTAATCAAGCAGCAGAAGTAAGGCAATCAATGGCACATGTTTCAAAGATTTATTGGGTCAATCGTTTAAGAAACATGAAAACACGTGTTTGCACTTGTTCTGCATCGGTGTCATTTAAAGTGACATTATTTAATCGTCGTAGAAAATTTGGCGTAGGTAAAAAATAACTTTAAATCAAAAATTTAATTATTGGTCCATTCAATAATTATGATTTAGCTATGCATATTTATTCTAAAATATATTGTGACCTTAAAGTGTTCTTTTAAAATGATATAATTTGCGTCAAATAAGCAATACAAAAATAGATCATATAAAATATCGTTAAATTATTATTTCTTGTAAAAGAATACAATAAATTGTATGTAAACAATTATATGCCTTTTGTTCGAAAGATGAAATATTGATTAAACTGTTGATATATGGCTAATATTAATATATGGCAAATATAATACTAACTATATGTGATATATGGCAAATATAATACTAACTATATGTGATATATGACAAATATTAAATAAGTAAGAATCATGTGTATTATAAAAAAATATGTAGAATTTTTAGATAGAATGAAGGGGACAGGACAGCCCAGTGGCTAAAGCACGGAGATTGCGTTCGGAGGACCCGAATTCGATTCCTGGCTCTACGCAAACCGTCCCCGTGTTTAAGCAGAGTACGGACCGTTAAATATGTGAGTTTGTCTTCCGAGAGGTGGGTGGTAGGAGAAAGAGGGTGCGGTCTCTGTGGATACAAATACAAGCACATTAGGATGCTTTAAAAAATTGCAAAAATGTTTGTTTTTAATAATTTTAGTTTTAATTCAAAATAGGAATGTTTGTAAAATATTGCTATCTATATATATAGTGTTTGGTACCCTCTGCTGCCTTGCGCAAAAGTTACTAAAACATCTTTATTTCCGATTTTTCAATTTCTATATATTTATATTTTATATATATATATATATATACATTTATATACATGTATATTTATAAATCAAATTCCCTAATTCTTATTTTTGCATCAAAACCATCTATCATAATTGCAGTAGATCAACAAAATGAAGGAAAATATAAATATTATTTCGACAACGAAAAGTACAAAATTATTTTAATAAAAATCTCCGAAGAAATTATCTTTATCTCACAATTTGGGCAAACTCACAATAACCATTTTGTTGTCCTTTCCTCATTTGCATTTAATATATGATTTTTCTGTTAACTAACAATCTATTAAAACTTTAGGTTTGAAGGACCAATTACGAGGCTGGTCAGGCAAATCAACGATTCTATATTGGGATAGAATACATTTTTAGATGAAATCGGTCTTTGCATTGGCTTCCAAAGGGTTGTGTGCAGAGGAAGCGTTCTTAGACTTGTGTGGTCAAAGACGGTAGTTCCAGGAACTGCAAAGTCCGTGTGCTATGCATCCATTTCGGAGGTAATATACGGTGTTTATTGTAGATTTCGAGTGGGTGCTACTTGCACATAGTGTATGATTTATGTGTATTTTTTGGTTAGAGTCTAATGGTATAAGGTATACCATATTTAAAACACTAATTATTAACAAATGACAAATCTCAAACAGATCCAAAAGTCATTTTATTATACAATCATCCTACAGACGTAAATGGAGCCAAAGCGCTTTCAAACATCTTCCATGTTCATCCTCAGTGGCAATACAAGTAGAAATGGATGCCAACATGCTTAAATACAATTCAATACTGTCAAGTAAAATTTGCATATCATGAAATTGGCAGAGCCATAAAAAAGTGGATTATAAATCTGATTTAAATTTGAATTCATACAAAGTTCAAAGATAAAATACTTCAAAAATGAATGTTTTTGAAGTATTTATCTTTGAACTTTGTATAAATTAAAATTTAAATCAGATTTATAATCCACTATTTTATGGCTCTGCCAATTTCATGATATGCAAATTTTACTTGACAGTATTGAATTGTATTTAAACACGTTGGCATCCATTTCTAATAGTATTGCCACTGAGGATGAACATGGAAGATGTTCGAATGCGCTTTGGCTGTATTTACGTCTGTAGGATGATTGTATAATAAAATGACTTTTGGATCTGTTTGAGATTTGTCATTTGTTAATAATTAGTGTTTTGAAATTGTGACGTGTCGCCACTCCTGGTATTTATACCATTTTTAGTTGGTTATATCTGGCGAAAAGCTGTATAATTCAATTAATAAATGTATTTTGGGCCTCTAAAACTGTCTGGGTGCATATTCCTAGTCATTAGGAATTTGAATACTTGCTTTCCAGGATCGAATTTGAATTAAGTCACTTTAGGTGTATGATTTGATATCCCAGAAGGACGGAACTTTAAGTAGTTATTATTGGCAAAATGTTTGATATAGATTTACTATAATAAGAATTGTACCAACAATAATTACTTGCGCATTATTATTAATATTACTTACGATAATTGGTGCAAAGTATCAAGAAACTGAAGGATCGGGAAATTCCTGAGATTTTCTACTCAAAACAAGTGGGCATTTAACTACTGATCCAAACTATATACATTTTAAATTTTTTTATGCATTAGCATCAGCACAATATACAAAATTTACTACGCAAATTTGGTCCAAATAGCTTCAGAGGATTTGGAAATAACGAAGAGCCGCTGATTTAAAATTTACTTAATCTACTACCAAAAGCATAATCAAGAAAAGTGGTACAAGTCATAATCACTATCACCATATTTTCCTCTAGCTCTCCGCGTGAGGAAAGTGAAAATAATGAAATTTGTTTGACTAGATATGTAGACGTTAGTGTAAATACCAAAAGCAGTAGGCTGGCTAACTACATAAAACAAATTTTTCTAATTTCACAAGTAATCCATGGATTATAAAACTGTTTAAAGATTCGGAAAGAAGAGAGTTCTCGGGCTCAAAACTGATTTTTAACACTTTACAACAAAGTTGAAAAGTGTTTATGACTTTGTTCATTCTGTCTGTCTGTCTGTCTGTCTGTCCGTTAGCACGATAACTGCCGTAAAAATGACTTAATCAAAATGAAATTTTAGTATGTTGTTCAGACGGTCTATAGGACCTATGGGAATATAAATGAATAATATCACCCAATTAGTTTTGGATTGAACCCGAGTTGAAAAAATGGAATACATTGAGCCCTATGGGACCTAATTTTTCAAGCATTTTTTAAGCGGATTTAAAATTCACAAATTGCTTCGAAAATTTTAGGCAATATTCAAATTGTTCCATAAAATATATAAAAAAAAATTCAGCGAAATATATTCAGTAGTTTTTTAAATAAAAATTAAAATAATAATAACACCTCTTATATGAAGCGATCACGTGTCCATGATATGAAACGATCACATGACCCACTTCAAAATGATATATGGCATCCATCTTGTCTCAAAATCGTGATTTTTAAAGTTCTTTCTAATTCATATTGAGTGTTGTATCCATCCTAAAACTACTTTATTTTGGCCTAAATTCTGTGCATCTACATACTTTAACAACGCAATGACAATATATTTCAGTTTAAATGCTCATACAAATTTGATTATTTCTACTATTAAGCCTATTTTTCACCTATGTAAAATGTAAACAGCAAAATATGTAGAATGAGTTGTATTAGAATCGCTGTAATTCTTTAACACAAAATCATTTAGTCCATGGAGTCTGCATGGCTGATATGAATGAAATATTCATTGATTTTAGAAAGAGAAGGACGATAATTTTCGATGAAGTTTTACGCATAGAGTTTTACTTACTTGTAGCTCCATGGTCTTAATTTTTAAATAATATAAATTATTATAGTATTGTGATGAATGACATGAATGGGGGAATTATTTATGAATGAAATGTTGCTTTTATAGAGAGAGCCAGGCGTGTTATTTTTTCTATGACGTCATTTGAATGGATTTCAGTTGTTTTCGATGAAGTTTTCAAATATAATAAATTATCGTAGTATTATGATAATTCTAAAATTATTACCGAGGAATGTATCACATTTTAGAGATGTTTAAACCAGGCAATTTATAT
The DNA here is from genome assembly GCA_951213105.1 of Amaurobius ferox. Lineage (NCBI taxonomy): Eukaryota > Metazoa > Arthropoda > Arachnida > Araneae > Amaurobiidae > Amaurobius > Amaurobius ferox. The sequence goes on from OX578141.1 coordinate 54,558,330, forward strand.
TTTAATGCCGTCATTTGAATGAAGTTAATTTTTTTCGATGAAGGTTTAAGGTTTCAAATATAATAAATTAATGTAGTATTGTGATAAGTTTTAAAATATTACCGAGGAATGTATTGCATTTTAGACATGTTTAAATAAAATTGCATTGAAGTTGGAAAGTGTTTCATAATCAATGCTTTAAGCATGATTGATCTTTCTTGTTTTTTAACACTTTACAACAAAGTTGAAAAGTGTTTATGACTTTGTTCATTCTGTCTGTCTGTCTGTCTGTCTGTCTGTCTGTCTGTCTGTCCGTTAGCACGATAACTGCCGTAAAAATGACTTTATCAAAATGAAATTTTAGTATGTTGTTCAGACGGTCTGTAGGACCTATGGGAATATAAATAAATAATATCACCCAATTAGTTTTTTATTGAACCCGGGTTGAAAAAATGAAATACATTGAACCCTATGGGACCTAATTTTTCAAACATTTTTTAAGTAAATTTAAAAATCACGAATTGCTTCGAAATTTTTAGAAAATATTCACATTATCCCATAGAATATATAAAAAAAAATTCAGTAAAATATGTTAAGTAGTTTTTTAATTAAAAATTATTTAATATAGGGAAAAAAACAAATTCAATTAAATTCTGACTTTGGGATATCTTCCAGAAAGAAAAGAGAGATATATTATATAATAAATATCTCTCCATTTGTTTAAACGTTTTGCATATGGGAGTGGCTTCACATTTTAAAATAAATTTGGTAGATAACAATTTTTCATTTTTTTTAAATTTTATATAACGCTTCATGATAAATTTATTTGATGGCATTTTTAATGCACTTTCCTACGTCCTAGAGAGTTAAAATTTGGTACACAGCTTAAATTTGTTGAACATTTTATTCGACAAAAATTTGATGGATCTTTAAATATAGATCATACATTTTTTTCGAAATGGCCTGAAAATAATCCCCGTTCACTTCTATAAATCATTGTTGTAATATTGTTAAAAATTCTGATGTGGACAGCACATATCTTTCCCTGCAGACTCATATTCGTTCTTTTTATTTATTTTTTCTATGACGTCATTTGAATTAATTTCAGTTGTTTTCGATGAAGTTTTTAAATATAATAAATTATCGTAGTATTATGATAGTTTTAAAAATATTACCGTGGAATGTATCGCTTTTCAGATATATTTAAACCAGGCAATTTTTATTTCAATGCCGTCATTTGAATGAAGTTCATGTTTTTCAATGAAGGTTTAATTTTTCAAATATAATAAATTAATGTAGTATTATGATAAGTTTTAAAATATTACCGAGGAATGTATTGCATTTTCGACTGTTTTAAATAAAATTGCATTGAAGTTGGAAAGTGTTTCATAATCAATGCTTTAAGCATGATTGATCTTTCTTGTTTTTTATTGTGGGTGTTTACGTGCCTGAAGAACTTCTTAGAAAAGTACTTTAGAAATCACAGCTTTTAATAAAGAACCATCATTTATTCATCAATCAGAACTTATAACCAAAAACAGTTCTCAAATGCATTTTCTCATTTTTAACACTTTACAACAAAGTTGAAAAGTGTTTATGACTTTGTTCATTCTGTCTGTCTGTCTGTCCGTTAGCACGATAACTGCCGTAAAAATGACTTAATCAAAATAAAATTTCAGTATGTTGTTCAGACGGTCTGTAGGACCTATGGGAATATAAATGAATAATATCACCCAATTAGTTTTGGATTGAACCCGGGTTGAAAAAATGAAATACATTGAGCCCTATGGGACCTAATTTTTCAAACATTTTTTAAGCGGATTTAAAATTCACAAATTGCTTCAAAAATTTTAGATAATAGTCAAATTGTTCCATAAAATATATATAAAAAAATTCAGCGATATATATTTAGTAGTTTTTGAAATAAAAATTAAAATAATAATTACACATCTTATATGAAACGATCACGTGACCATGATATGAAACGATCACATGACCCACTTCAAAATGATATATGGCATCCATCTTGTTTCAAAATCGTGATTTTTTTAAATTCTTTTTAATTCATATTGAGTGTTGTATCCGTCCTAAAACTACTTTATTTTTGCTCAAATTATGTGCATCTACATACTAAAACAACACAATGACAATATATTTGAGTTTAAATTCTCATTCAAATTTGATTATTTCTACAACTAAGCCTATTTTTCACCTATGTAAAATGTAAACAGCAAAATATGTAGAATGAGTTGTATTAGAATTACTGTATTTCTTTAACACAAAATAATTCAGTCCATGGAGTCTGCATGGCTGATATGAATGAAATATTAATTGATTTTATAAACAGAAGGACGATTTTTTTCGATGAAGTTTTAAGCATAAAGTTTATGAATTGTAGCTCCATGGTCTTAATTTTTAAATAAAATAAATTATTATAGTATTGTGATGAATGAAATGGAGAAAGTTATGAATGAAATCCTGCTTTTATAGAGAGATCCAGGCGTGTTATTTTTTCTATGACGTCATTTGAATTTATTTCTGTTGTTTTCGATGAAGTTTTCAAATATAATAAATTATCGTAGTATTATGATAGTTTTAAAAATATTACCGTGGAATGTATTGCATTTTATAGATATTTAAACCAGGCAATTTATATTTCAATGCCGTCATTTGAATGAAGTTCATTTTTTTCAATGAAGGTTTAAGTTTTCAAATATAATAAATCAATGCAGTAATGTGATAAGTTTTAAAATATTACCGAGGAATGTATTGCATTTTCGACTTTTTTAAATAAAATTGCATTGAAGTTGGAAAGTGTTTCATAATCAATGCTTTAAGCATGATTGATCTTTCTTGTTAAACTATCACTTTACTATCTCATTAATGCATGGCAAGACGGTGTCATGCATCCAGTGACGAAACGGGAAGAGAATCTAGGTAGACAGTGTCTACTCAAACACCCCGCTACCAAACAACTGCCACTTTATACATTATTCGAAATATTTTATGCACTTATTTCCAGTAATGTACAATTAAAATGAATTTACTTGGCGCGGATTGTTTGGGTAGACACTGTTCCACATTCCCTTCACACTTTGCCACTAGTCGTATCATTAGATGTCTATCGCTGCTGGGTACAGGATCAGTGTGAAAGAAATTCATCCAAGTTGGGCTGGACATGGTTTATATTCAAAAATGCTGAAAATGAATAGTAATATAATGTATAAAAGGTAATTGAAAACTCAGCTATGTATAGAGAATCCGCGTCATTAGTCAGCTTAATATGCAAATATTTTTTTTAAAAATATGTAAGTACTCAGTAAACTAATGGCATGGTTTTAATACTTAGGGTACACTTTTAAAACCTTCAGTTGTTTCAAGTGTATCCCAAAACCTTCAGAACAGTTGCGCTCGGAATTGTAAAAAATGTTCGGATTTGGGTCAAGTTATCTTTGCCTTATCTGGTACTGTGAACATCTAGCAATTTAGATCGCACAGATCTCTAATGCACAGTACTTTCAGAGATAATTATAATATTTCATTTTAACTTTACATATTACTTAGCTCTAACAATATTTTTAGAGTTTTATTATTGTTAGAGAAGCTTACATTTCACGCTGACTTTACGTTATGCATATTTAACACCAGTCCTATTGTGAAGTTGAACACAATTTGGTCACTTCATTTATATTCATAAAGGTTATATACTGCATCATATATGTACAATATATACAAGAGTCATCATTGTTTTTAATTAGTTTTGATATAAACTGGATAATTACATTTCTGATATACACATATATCTAGTTATATGCATATATATTAGAAAAAAGATGATGTTTTTGGGCTCCAATATTCATAAAATATAAAACTAATAAACTGCATATGACCTACTTAGATGTTATTTTATCTTTTTTTTTATTTCTTTTCTTATTTGATAGTATAATTTTAAATTTATTTTTTTTAATCAAACAATGCACTACTAAATACTCAACAAATCAATATATAGATCTTAGAAAGAGTGCTTGGCAAACATTCAAAATTAAAGAATTTTATCTACCCACAGTCTCAAATAAGATTATTTTCTCTCTTTTACTTTTAAGAATTTTTCTTCTTTTATTCATAGCATCCGACCACATCCGTCATTCTTTATTAATAGAAATATTTTATTCAAAAATTGCATTCTTTAAATTACGTACCTCCGTTACTAGCAGAAAACTATTACATTCACAAATAAAATATTATATTCTATATTTCTTAATAATATAAAATGATTTCGATAAATACATATTTAGAAATGAGAGACATTTTTCTTACAAAGACAGTAGTACTTTTATTTAGGATCCATTAATAAAGGGCATAACAAAAGTTTTAAATTGAAATACCAATAATTGAACACGCATCTAACCCTGAACTTTCTATTGCACTCCTTTTACTGTTTTTTGTCTTGCGCAATAATTGAAAAAAGACAAAACTCGCTAATATTTTATCTATATACATATCCACCGATGTTGATGCCAAATATGGCATGAACTTCCAAGCTCCATTAATAAAGGGCATAACATAAGTTTTACATTAAAATACCAATAATTGAACACTCGTATAATCCTGAAATTTCTATTGCACTAATTTTACTGTTTCCTGTCTTAAACAATAATTGAAAAGAGGAAAAACTCGCTAATATTTTATCTATATATATTCACTGATGTTGATGCCATATATGGCATGGGCCTCCAAGACAATAATGCTCTTAATTAGGATCCATTAATAAAGGGCATAACAAAAGTTTTAAATTGAAATACCAATAATTGAACACTCGTATAACTCTGAAATTTCTATTGCACTCATTTTACTCTTTCTTGTATTGAACAATAATTGAAGAGCGGCAAAACTCGCTAATATTTTGCCTATAGATACCCACCGATGTTCATGCCATATATGGCATGGTCCTCCAAGACAATAATACTCCTAATTAGAATCCATTAATAAAGGGCCTAACTAAGGTTTTAAACTGAAATACCAATAATCGAACACTCGTATAACCCTGAAATTTCTATTGCACTCATTTTACTGTTTATTGTCTTGACCAATAATTAAAAAGAGACAAAACTCGCTAATAATTTACCTATAGGTATCTACCGATGTTCATTCCAAATATGGCATGGGCTTCCAAACTCCTAATTAGGATCCATTAATAAAGGGCATAACATAAGTTTTAAATTGAAATACCAATAATTGAACACTCGTATAATCCTGAAATTTCTATTGCACTCATTTTACTCTTTCTTGTATTGAATAATAATTGAAGAGCGACAAAAGTCGCTAATATTTTGCCTATAAATACCCACCAATGTTCATGCCATATATGGCATGGTCCTCCAAGACAATAATACTCCTAATTAGAATCCATTAATAAAGGGCCTAACTAAGGTTTTAATTTGAAATACCAATAATCGAACACTCGTATAACCCTGAAATTTCTATTGCACTCATTTTACTGTTTCTTGTCTTGACCAATAATTAAAAAGTAACAAAACTCGCTAATATTTTACCTATAGGTATCTACCGATGTTCATGCCAAATATGGCATGGGCTTCCAAGCTCCTAATTAGGATCCATTAATAAAGGGCATAACATAAGTTTTAAATTGAAATACCAATAATTGAACACTCGTATAATCCTGAAATTTCTATTGCACTCATTTTACTGTTTCTTGTCTTGAACAATTATTGAAAAGAGGCAAAACTCGCTGATATTTTACCTATAGATATCCACCGATGTCCATGCCATATATGTCATGGGTCTCCAAACATAGAATGCTTCTAGAGATATAGCACCGGATACGGCACCGCCCAAAAAGCAAAATGTGTTTAAATCTAGTAATAATTTTAATGAATTCTTAATCCTGGATAAACTCTCGACTCCGAAAATTAACTTCAACGAAACTCCACCGGAAGCAATTACCATGCTCCTAAGCCATGGTCTTGAACACTGGAACCCTGACACAGCGTGTTACAATGTCTTCTTTCTCATTAAATATATATATAGTTCAGGAGTTCAGTTTAGCGTGTAAATATTTAGACCCAGGAACTAACAAGTAAGACACTAAAAACTAATTGACCGATAAGAAGATACTGCAGTGTTGCATATTTTATGATTAAAAATCGTCAGAGAATTTTAAAGTTCGGAACAAGGAGCAAGACTACCGAACAAAAATATCAACAACTAGTCATTTCCACCCGTGCTTTGTGAGTTAGAAATGGCTAGTGATAATTAAATGTGACACCTACACACTAAATAAAAGTTGTTAGTAACTTTTCTGAAGAGCAAAAACCCTTTCAGATTTAAATGTAAAAATAATGCACATTTTATTATTTTGTTAATGTGTGAAATGGAAAAATAATATTGAATCTTATTTCCGAGCGAAACAAAATAATTTAATTGTTTAATTTTTCAAATTGACGGCTAAAGGATATAAATTGTTTTATTGAATTTTGAATGTCTTGAATATCATTTCAACGTGAAAAAATTATTTAATTGCAGTAAAATTATTAACAGTTAGAAAATTCTATCGCATTATTTTTTTTAACACTTTACAACAAAGTTGAAAAGTGTTTATGACTTTGTTCATTCTGTCTGTCTGTCTGTCTGTCTGTCTGTCTGCCGTTAGCACGATAACTGCCGTAAAAATGACTTAATCAAAATGAAATTTTAGTATGTTGTTCAGACGGTCTGTAGGACCTATGGGAATATAAATGAATAATATCACCCAATTAGTTTTGGATTGAACCCAGGTTGAAAAAATGAAATACATTGAGTCCTATGGGACCTAATTTTTCAAACATTTTTTAAGCGGATTTAAAATTCACAAATTGCTTCGAAAATTTTAGGTAATAGTCAAATTGTTCCATAAAATATATAAAAAAAAATTCAGCGAAATATATTCAGTAGTTTTTTAAATAAAAATTAAAATAATAATTACACATCTTATATGAAACGATCACGTGACCATGATATGAAACGATCACATGACCCACTTCAAAATGATATATGGCATCCATCTTGCTTCAAAATCGTGATTTTTTAAAATTCTTTTTAATTCATATTGAGTGTTGCATCCGTCCTAAAACTACTTTATTTTTACTTAAATTCTGTACATCTACATACTAAAACAACACAATGACAATATATTTGAGTTTAAATTCTCATTCAAATTTGATTATTTCTACAACTAAGCCTATTTTTCACCTATGTAAAATGTAAACAGCAAAATATGAAGAATGAGTTGTATTAGAATTACTGTATTTCTTTAACACAAAATAATTCAGTCCATGGAGTCTGCATGGCTGATATGAATGAAATATTAATTGATTTATAAACAGAAAGACGATTTTTTTTCGATGAAGTTTTAAGCATAAAGTTTATGAATTGTAGCTCCATGGTCTTAATTTTTAAATAAAATAAATTATTATGGTATTGTGATGAATGAAATGGAGAAAGTTATGAATGAAATCCTGCTTTTATAGAGAGATCCAGGCGTGTTATTTTTTCTATGATGTCATTTGAATTTATTTCAGTTGTTTTCGATGAAGTTTTCAAATATAATAAATTATCGTAGTATTATGATAGTTTTAAAAATATTACCGTGGAATGTATTGCATTTTAGAGATATTTAAACCAGGCAATTTATATTTCAATGCCGTCATTTGAATGAAGTTCATTTTTTTCAATGAAGGTTTAAGTTTTCAAATATAATAAATCAATGTAGTATTGTGATAAGTTTTAAAATATTACCGAGGAATGTATTGCATTTTCGACTTTTTTAAATAAAATTGCATTGAAGTTAGAAAATGTTTCATAATCAATGCTTTAAGCATGATTGATCTTTCTTGTTTCTTTTTTTCCAGCTTTAATAGTTGGCATCTAAAGTATGTCAGATTGTGTGTTTATTAATTTTGAGAGGCAATGTGGTGTAAGTTTTTTGAAAATTCCTTTGCATCGTCACGACTAGTTTGAATTTTCGAATTTTTCGATTTTCCCGTTGATCAAGCCGACAAGTGTCGAATAAAACCAAAACTGAGATTTTATCTATAGAGTAGAATTTCTCAAAAATTAAGCAAAGTGGTTTTGGTTATTGTTTTTTAATTCCTTTGCATAGTCGCCCCTAATTCCATTTTTTTAACACTTTACAACAAAGTTGAAAAGTGCTTATGACTTTGTTCATTCTGTCTGTCTGTCTGTCCGTTAGCACGATAACTGCCGTAAAAATGACTTAATCAAAATGAAATTTTAGTATGTTGTTCAGACGGTCTGTAGGACCTATGGGAATATAAATGAATAATATCACCCAATTAGTTTTGGACTGAACGCGGGTTAAAAGAATAAAATACATTGAGCTCTATGGGACCTAATTTTTCAAACATTTTTAAGCGGATTTAAAATTCACAAATTGCTTCGAAAATTTTAGGTAATATTCAAATTGTTTCATAAAATATATAAAAAAAATTTCAGCGAAATATATTCAGTAGTTTTTTAAATAAAAATTAAAATATTAATTACACCTCTTATATGAAACGATCACGTGACCATGATATGAAGAGATAACATGACCCACTTCAAAATGATATATGGCATCCATCTTGTTTCAAAATCATGATTTTTTAAGTTCTTTTTAATTCATATTGAGTGTTGTATCCGTCATAAAACTACTTTATTTTTGCTTAAATTCTGTGCATTTACATACTGAAACAACGCAAATACAATATATTTTAGTTTAAATGATTATCCAAATTTGATTATTTCTACAACGAAGCCTATTTTTCACTTATGTAAAATGTAAACAGCAAAATATGTAGAATGAGTTGTATTAGAATTGCTGTACTTCTTTAACACAAAATAATTTAGCCCATGGAGTCTGCATGGCTGATATGAATGAAATATTTATTGATTTTATAAAGAGAAGGACGATTTTTTTTGATGAAGTTTTAAGCATAGAGTTTAATTACTTGTAGCTCCATGGTCTTAATTTTTAAATAAAATAAATTATTATAGTATTGTGAATGAAATGAATGGGGGAAAATTATGAATGACATGCTGTTTTCATAGAGAGATCCAGGCGTGTTATTTTTTCTATGAAGTCATTTGAATTAATTTCAGTTGTTTTTGATGAAGTTTTCAAATATAATAAATTATCGTAGTATGATTATAGTTTTAAAAATATTACCGTGGAATGTATCGCATTTTAGAGATATTTAAACCAGGCAATTTATATTTCAATGCCGTCATTTGAATGAAGTTCATTTTTTTCAATGAAGGTTTAAGTTTTCAAATATAATAAATTAATGTAGTATTGTGATAAGTTTTAAAATATTACCGAGGAATGTATTGCATTTTAGACTTTTTTAAATAAAATTGCATTGAAGTTGGAAAGTGTTTCATAACCAATGCTTTAAGCATGATTGATCTTTCTTGTTTATATTAGATTTTTCTCTTAACCTAGAAGATGAGACAAATCGAATGAGACCGAAACCAAAATTCTAGCTAGAATGTAAGTGCTCGATAATTAAGTAAAGCGGTTTTGAGTTTCTTAATTATGCATTGCCGCCCCTAAATTTGAATTTCCGAAATATTAGATTTTTTTTGTTGATTTGGAGGCCGAGACGGATCGAATGAAACCAAAATCGAGACTCTGGCTCAAATGGAAGTGCTCGATAATTTAGAAAAGTGATTTTGAGAGTTTTGATTTTTCGCACTGTCACCCCAAATTCCAATTTTTGGATTTTTTCCTTTGATCTCAATGCTGAAGGATCGAATGCCATCAAAACCTAGATTCTAGCTGCAGTGAAAGTGCTCGATAATTTTGTTAACAATGGGTAGTCTTAATGCCATGTTTCTCCTTATAGAAGACGAAAGCTGGATGATTTTAGCTTCTGAAACATTAAAATATGCGTTTTAATGGGAAAAATACTTTGAATGGTGTCACTTTAAGCAAGTATGTAACAATTTTCTAAATAATACATATATATTCGCAAAATTATTTAAAAAATTATTATAAATAAAAGTATGTTTAAATAATTATTTAAATTAGATTTTAAGCTAAGGAGGCTCAGCTTTTTAGCCTCCATGGACGCTACGCCACTGGTACAAAGACACATTTTCCAAAACTACAGATTGCAGTGAATACCGAAGCGTGCGTTGCACGCTACTACGTATCTAAAAATTGAACTGAATTTAAGGATTCAAAATCTAGACCGCTATATGTTCGTCAAAAATGTAATTGAACTACTTTAAAGAATTTTAAGCAGTAAAATATATCCCTGTCTATCCTGCAGAAAATTAGGGACAAACCTAAAGAAGTTTTTCCAGAAAAAAAAAGTACTTGAAACTAAATTCTGGATTTCAAACCAAGCACTTTACTAGCTCAGTTATGTGAACTGAAAACGAAAGCAATCTCTTTTTCTGTGTAATTTGAGGTCGTGGCTCATATTTTGCTTCAAAGCATATTATTTTTTTCTCATATACTCTATCTCTTTCTTAATTTTCACAATATTCATGCTTTTGTGTATTTAAAGTCAACAACGCCATTTGAGAACCGTAATAAAGCCTTGCGCACAGTGGGATTAGAAACTGTGGAACACCTCAATAGAGTCTCAACCTGTCACTAGCCGAGTATAAATGTCTCGTTATAGCCGCAAAGCATCCTTATGCAACTAAATTCGTTTTCTATATTAAAAGTACAGCTTACAGTACATATTTATTTAAAAGTAATTTATACTAATGCCTGTTAAAAGTACCTGTATAATATATAAAAGGAGACCAGAACAAAATGAACAAGAATTTAATTTCATTACGTTATCCTCATTGTTGCGGAGATGCAAGATCATAAACTTTCTGTAACATATATTTTTATAATCTGGAAGCAGATTGACTGACCATGGTACTACCTGTAAATATGGATACCATATATTCACGTCTAATTTCCACTTTCTTAAGAGATCGATGTATTTTAGATTGCGCAGATTTTAAATTCCTTCTTTTTGTAGTTTAATTTGTAGCAGGTAATGGCATTTAGTTACTTAATGCCACTAAATTGATCGTCTTAGTGTTAGAATATTGAACCTCAAAATATGATAGTGATTTGTATATCAAATCAAAAGCTTCAACTAGCCAACTGCAGGTAAATTGTTTTCCTATAACTTCGTTCTCTTTATTTACCACACACAGGGTTCTGACACTAGCATTTTTGATTCTGTCACAATACTTTTATTTTTTGTAAGGAAAGTAAAAATATTATTCTTTTGCTTTTGACATTTGTGTGAGAAATACAAGAGAATCACTTTGAATCGAAATAAAGTTCTTTATTATCCTGGTTGCTGTTGTTATTTTCTAATACAAACTCACCCCTGATACTTCGGGCGCAAATGTCGACAGCAACAAGAAATTCTTTTAAAAGCCTTCATATGGTGACAAATGGTGTCTACATTTTTTTTTAAGGAACTGTTAAGCATTTAAATTATTTTTTGCATACATATTTCGTACAAACAAACAAATTTTCGGAAAAACAGGAAATGGCATTTGCAAAACCGTATATGGGAAAATTTTGTGACCCCCTCCCCTTCTAGAATTTGTTGCCGAATCCATATCAATCATCATCGAAGCTCTATCTATACCCAATCCTGGGAAATGAATGTTTCGAAGACATTTTTTGAACCGGAAGTGAAAGGAACCAGAAGGGGAAATCTTTAGCTAACCCCTCGACCTCCTTTGAAATTCAATGCTGGATTCATATCAGTCATTATCTAAGATCTAGCCTAACCAATATTTGAGATATAAATATTTGAATTTTTGAACAGGAAGTGGAAACAGAACTTGAAGTGAAAATCCTTCATGAACTGTCCCAACCCCTACCCCCGGAATTTGATGCTGAATATATCAATCATCATCTGAGCAATATATAAAGTAGAATCTGAGAAGTAGATGTTTCAAGTTAAATGTAAATTTTTTAATCCGAAAAGACATCTGCGGAACTTAAGTTGAAATGCTTAGTGAGTCTCTTTACCCCCTTCAGAATTTGAGGCTAAATCCATGTCAGTCATTATCTAAGCTCTATGTATAGCCAATCCTGAGACATCGATGTTGTAAGTAAAACTTTTAAACCGGAAATAGAAATCCTTAGTGATCCCCTAACCCCCTCCGGAATTTAATGCAAAATCTAAATCAGTCATCTGCTGAACTATGGCAGATACTGAGAAACAGACGTTTCAGGAAAAATATTTACAAAAAACAATAGTATGATAAAATTTTTGCCACCAAAAAAATCGTATTTTTATTTACACTACAATGCATACATACTACGTTTGAAGAGAAAATACTGAGATCGTGTCAAAACTCTGACTCTCGGATTTTAATGGATTTATTCGTTTTGGGCATACCTGGTTACAAATCAACCATTTTTTCAAAGCTGTCTGTGTGTTGTGTGTTTGTTTATTAGTCGGTGAACACGATATCTCTCAAACAATTTGAGCGAGTCAAATTAAATTTGGTGCAGTTATTTCAATAGATCATCAGAGGTTTTTTTATTTTCAGAGTGAACGAATAAAGGGAATTTTTTGAACATTTCTTAGAAAGTTCAAAAAACGTTATAAAAATATAATTATGCTAAAATATGTTACAGAAATGCCTATTTTACAATAATTTGTTTAAAGAGCGAATGGCATCTCAGTACAGAACATACGCCGTTCTCCCGATATTGCATGTATCGGATCTAAAATAGACAAAATCGTCTGTAATAATAAAGGAAGGTAGCTGTCCGTAGCGAAAAATCTAAACGACATGAAATTTGGTTCACAGGCAATTCAGGACCCCGGAAAATACGCCTCGACGAATTTTTTTCAAGTTCGAATTAGTATTTTTATTTAATGTTTTAGCCCGATTTACAACGATTTTGGGCGATATTCACACAAATCGATCTCTTAGCGACCAAAATTATCACAGTTTCCATATTGACACCATCGGAAAGATCGAAAAATTCTCTTTCAAACAAACTTTAAACGGAATCCATACACTACTAGCAATAGACTAAAATTCGTGAATTTTTAAAAATATATACTTTTCGTGAGTTTCAACTTCTCCGATTTTTATATTACGAAAAAATCCCGCATTTAATAATTTATATTAAGACCGACGCGCTATCCAGCGTTTATAATTTAGCAGCAGTTCCTAAATATATCACAGAGTACTCCAGAAATAATAATTTCATAAACCCATCCATTGATTAATTATAATTTCCTTAACCGAGCCATGTCTTAAATCTTTCAATGAACCGAACATTTCTCCATTACCGACCGAACACCTTTACCGAAACTTTTCTACCTACTGAAGCCACACCCACGCACAGGGGAATCCTGTTGTCTATTCGCGCATGACGTCCTGATGTGTAGTCGAGATTTGACGATTTTATTTGTTGCGTGAGAATGGTCTTAGTTCAAAACAGACGATTTGTAAATTGAGTAGGATGTTATCTATTTCTGTATTATTTAAGTAGCGGACGATTTTATTTATAGCGTGAGAATGATTTTAGTTCAAAACATACAATTTGGAAATTGAGTTTTGGAGATTTCATTTGTATCGTGAGAATGATTTTAGTTCAAAACAGGCGATTTGGGAATTGAGTATGGCAATTATACACAATTGCAATTATACACCAAAAGGAACTCAAACCCTTGAACCTCGAGACCAGCACTCTACCCAATGAGCTACCCAGGCTCACTAGATGACCTCCCAGGTTTTATTATTATTTTTTTCATCACAGAGCGATAACTGAAATTTGATTATTTATACATTTTTATACCGCGGAATACCATAAATGAGTAAAAAAAAAGAAAGAAAGAAAACTAAAGTAAATTATCTATATTTAAAATAGCGAGCACCCAGCTTTCTCTTGTATTTTAAATTTAGATAATTTTTTAGACTTCCTTTAGATTCTTTTTTTTTTTTTACTTTTGTGTGCTGAAGCTTTCTTTTACAATAGAAGAAAACTGCAACAAGTCTTCATTCAATTAAATTATTACTGATTGAACTTTAAAATCAAAGACAACCAAGAATAGGTTTAAAAGTTCTTTATTAAAATCTCCCTTCCTCATCGTACAAAAATTACACGGCCAAAGCGCTTTCTGGAATCACTATGAAGAGATCTACTGATGAAGGTAGTGATGCCCGAAAACGCTTTGGCAGTGTGATTTTTGTACGTCGAGGAAAGGAGATTTTATTAAATGACTTTTAAACCTATTTTTGATTGTCTTTGATTTTAAAATTTAATTAAAGTTGACGTTCATCCATACTGTTTATTACTGATTGTTTGTAATATCCAAATAGCCAAGGGACATAAGAATAAGCGACTTGTTTTTATCTGTCAACAAAAATTAATATGAAAGCAAAAGAAATTTTTGCCAACGAAAGATAGTCTATTATAAGATAATTTGCACTTCTCACCTCAGGTACTTGCCACAAAGGCTTTTCGCCTCTTCCACGACCAACTGTTGGGTCTGCGAGCTGCGCCACCCAATGAGTCTATTTGCCACGGCCTGGCTCAGCTTTCTGCGGCGCAGCGCTGCCTGATTGTCGGCAACGGCTGCATAACCCGACAACGAGAGACTCGGACACATCGCTCCGCATGCACTCCGCGGGAGCGAATGCACGCGCCGGATCTGGCGGCCGCCAACAGGTGGCTCCAATGCGCCCGCGATATCAGAGCACAGGCATATTTCGAGAGCGTAGAGATCACGAGAGGAAAGATGATAAGAAGCAGCCTATCTTCCTTTTCTTCAGAATTCGTTTGATAATGAATGCCGAACAGTGTTGGTCGCGGAGAGTGAATGGCAGCGATGTTTCGTAAGAATTCGTGTAGAGACCTCCGCAAAAAAAAAATTTAAGGAGAGTTAAAATATGTAAATTATCCTTTTCTGTTTATTAAAGAACATCAAAAAGACGGATTCCGAAAACCGGTACTTCGGTCACATTTTGCCGATATTGGTATGAAAATACCAGTATTTCGGAATGACCGATATTTCATATTTATATAATTACTAATATTTAAGCACTAACGCTCTTAAAAAATTAGGCTGCAACTTCATTTTATTTAACAATATATGGGACTTAGTGTCGAAAATAGCCGTCTGAATCGGGAATTGACTCAGTTAGTGTCCCGAAGTAACTACCTCTTTTAGGACACGCCCGGTTAGAGTGCGAAGAAGAATAAAGCCGTGTGTATATACCAACATAAATTTATTTACACTATATAAATATTTACACAATATTGATTTAAAATACTTAAAATACCACTTCCCATATTCCAAATGGGATGCATACCAATTTAAGATAAACAAATACAAATGAATATATAGTCTCACAGACTAAAGTTGAAAAGATGGTAATTAAAATTAAGATTCACTATCCCTAAGTTATATTTTATCATCCTTAAAACGGAGAGAGAGGTAGGTCAAGGTACGTACATAATAGGAAAAAGTCTCAGATGGGTAACTCACCACTGACCATCGTCGGTCTCGCACTCCTTTGGATAGGAGCCGCTCTTTTCACGTCTCTTTTTTAACGAGTCGCAGTTCCTTCTCCTCGCTCCCTTTTTTAAATTTCTGAAAACTCTCTCTCTCCAAGATTTTAAAACACGCCCCTGAGGCGCATACAACTATCTCATTGGATTCTGGGTCTTAACCCCTTGACCCCAAAGCAACGCCATTGGCTTTTAGACCACCAGAAACAAAAAGCCCCTTCTCAAGCCCCTGCGAAACTGATATGCTTTCGGCCACTAATTCAAACAGGCCGCCAGCCCTATGATCCGTCCGAACCGGACAAACGTTAAATCTTTCCGTGAAAATGCGATCTCCAAAGAAAACTCTCCGATATCCTGTTTTCTATTTCTTCCGAGTGCAGCTGGCCAAACGAAAAGGCTGAACCCCAAAATAAATACGTAAACTCTAGATCGCACCCCCGAAAATATTGGATCATGGGTTTGCCATGCGACAGTTAGGTTCTGCTCCATGGTTGAGTTTCAGCTTTTTATGTCCCCTGCGGAAGCTTCAGAAGGGCTCTGAGATATTTACAGCTCCCCCCCCCCCCACACACACACACACACATATTTTTTCCACTCCGGGAGAAAGATGGAAAATCATATTCCCGTTAGATTCGGACCAATGATCTTTCTTTCTTTCAACCTACACCGTCCGACCTTCTCGAAAGTAATTAGTTGGACGGTCGGGAGAGCCACCCAATTTAAACCAAAACCCAGTAGGGGTGGCAACCGCAGGTACCGTACCCTCCTACCCCTGCCAATAACCGTTCGAAGTGACTTTCGGACCCACAAATGTAACGTGCTGCTTAGACACGAGGATAGTTTGGGCAGCACCGGGAATCGAACTCGGGTCCTCTATGTGCAATTCCATGCCTTAACCACTGGACTATCCCGCCCCCGCAGTGATTGATACGATAAATGCGCAAAGATTCAACCTTTTAAATCAATGGAACACCTGGAAATACTTTTTGAACTCCCGGGAGGGATAAATCGAAAATCGGGATCCGTTGTTCCGTACCATAATCGATGCTATAAGTGTGCAATGATTTAGCCTTGTAGGTTACCATGGTCTTCTGGGTAGGGGTCATAAAAGTCAAAAACTAGTTAAACGCGTTAGACAATTAAATATAGTGATGAGACTGAAATTTCATTTTTATACCCTTAGCATAAGAATAAATGACATTCTTTATATCATTTTGTTGAGAAATTCTGTCCTTTTTCTTATAAATTAATCAACGGTTTATTAAAGACTATAATCTCAATAAATTGTTTGAGAACAAAATATATTTTCTAAAGTTGGATTTTTATTTCCACTTAATTCAGCATATTAATGTTCATAGTCATTTTGTTGGGTAACACAAAATAAGCAATTTGCTTCTGAAATATGTTTGACATGCGATTCTTCAACAATGTAAGAATTAATGCCATTCAATGTATCATTTTGTTAAGAAATTTGATCCTTCTTATATAAAAGGATCGAATGTAACAAATATGAAAGCAGCAGCAAAGAAACAAAGTGATACAATTAATGCCATTCATTGTATCATTTTGCTAAGAGATTCGATCCTTTTTTCATATATTAATCAACAATTTATTAGAAGCTATAATCTCAAAATATTCCCTTTGATATTTGAGAACAAAATATGTTTTCTAAAGTTTGATTTCTATTTTCACTTATTTCAGCATGTTTATAGTCATTTTTTTGATAACACAAAATAAGCAACTTGCTTCTGAAATATGTTTGAAATGCGGTTCCTCAACAATGTAAGAATCAATCCATCATTTTGTTTCATTCATTGTATCATTTTGTTGAGAAATTCGACCCTTTTTATATAAAAGGATCGAATGCAACAGAAATGAAAGCATAAGAAATTCAACAAAATGATACAATTAATGCCATTCATTGTATCATTTTGCTGAGAGATTCGATCCTTTTTATAAATTAATCACCTGCTTATTAGAAGCTATAATTTCAAAATATTCCCTTTGATATTTGAGAACAAAATATGCTAAGAACAAAATATCTTATTACTTAAAAATGTTTCATTTCATTGTTGCTCTTTGTTAACATCTAATTAGATAGATAAAAATTATTTCCTTTAAATTAAGTAACATTATATACCTTAAAATCTTGCCAGACTTCCTTGAATAAAGCAGACTGGAGTGTAGTAAGGGGTAAGGTGACGACAGGATTAGTGAGATGACGACAATTGCTTCGATGGCGTTATAATGCCACCTCCTCCAGTCCAAATGAACAAGTAGAACAATATGCGTATTTAGCCCTTGCCAAGAACTAAATGCTTTCAATACAATTGGCGGGCCGTTTGTTCTTGGTAGTAACGAAAGGCACATACTTTTCTACCTGTTCATTTGGGAAAATTCGGAGCTTGGACTCCGTGCGGATAGGTTGTGTATGAGCGAGCTCCCGACATGGGAAAGAATAACGCGGCTTCATCACGCAAGAGTGACAATCCTACGACCAATTTGGAAGTATGTTTTGACTCCAATACTACGAACGTTAATTACGCCTACCTCAAGCAACAAGTTGCGGACCTCGAGAAACAAATCTTTTCTAAAAAAGCGGCCTTAGCTAGTACCAACTCTGACTCTGATGACGACCAGATGGACATCCAGCAGCAAGACCCTGACAAGATGGCGGAGTACTCGGGCAGTGGTAAGCATGTCTTAACTACCCCCCCCCCTCCCCCCTAACCCTAAAACTAAGGCTCGTAAAGCCACTGATTCTGTAAACGTTAATCATGTTAATGATAGTGTTAATCAATCTAAAGCTGAAACTACCAAAACTAATGTTTCTCAAACTGACTCAAGCATAAATTTCAATCTAAACTTCGATATAAATCCAAATTCTAGATCTAACTCTAACTCTAACCTGGCCGAGTGCCAATCAGCTAAATCTAAAGAATCTAACCATGCCGATGCTAATGCCGGCGCTAATGCAAACCCTAATGAAAATACTAATGTAAATAATTCTAATAAAACTTCTAACCCCCGTACTTATACGGATGAAGAAGGATTTGTGCACAAAGCTCCTAAAGCTAACAAAAAGCGAACTCTTTCTACGGATTCAGAGCCGACCAATCATAGCTCGATCGGTACTGGAAAGAGCGACCACGCGGCTAACATGCCGAAACCCCAGACTCTACCACCCATCTTTATCAGTGCTTCCATCCCTGAGTGGCCTAACTGTAAGAAATATGCTATTAGTTGTGCCTAAGCCCATATTGCAACATTACTTATGTTTGTAATGGCAACACCTTTTCTTGTGTTGTCAGAATGGCAACGGCCGTGTGTTGTTTATGTTCGATGTTTTATGTAGCCGCGCGTTTGTTTATTGTATGTTTGTGTGAGATGTTACGTGATGTATTTCTTTTCGTTTAAATATAGTTCTGTCTAATATAATCGTAATGTTTATCATTTACCATAACACCCACTATTTCTGCTAAAACTAACAGGTTATGGTTGCCCAGGTTGTTTATCTGCGAAACGGTAAGAAGACGTACTTTCGTTTTCGCGAATGCTGAGAATTTTTTGTTCTATGGTAAATTGCAATAAGTAGACGCACTTAGAAGTTATTAAATATTACGGATTATAATCAGAACTTTAAAATAAAGAAGCATGGCTGCAATGAATGAAGAATTCAGAATCCCTAAATTATCGAGTGATAATTACCATTCTTGGGCTATTCGTGCCAGAGCAGTTTTGGTTCAGAAGGGATGCTGGGAGGCCATAGATCCTGGTTTTGGATCCGAAATGACGACTGACGAAAAGAAAATGAATAATCGAGCTTTAACTTTTCTGTTTCTTGTTGTTGATGACACGTATTTGGATGATATTGAGATGTGCACTACCGCAAGAGAAGCATGGAATGCGCTTGAGGAAATTAATTCGAAATGCGGTTTGTTGTACATTCTACAATTAATGCGGGATTTCTTCAACATAAAAATGAAAAATAATGAAGAGATGAAAGATTATCTTGGACGTTTAATGGATATTCATAGAAAATTAGCCAGCAGTGGTTACGCTTTTAATGATAAAGAAGTCGCATTGGTGATGTTACTGGGTATTCCAAAGACGTATGAAGCCCTAATTCTCAATCTTGAACAAGATGAAGAAAGTCTAACAACAAAAAAGGTGAAGGCTAGACTTTTGATAGAAGAGAAAAGAATAAATCGCCGTAATGAAGAAAAAGAAACTGCTGAAGAAACAGATTGCAAGGCTATGTTTATACAAAAAAGAAGTGTAGCTAAACATAAACATTCAAATCAGGTTGAAAATAATAAAACTACTTTGGGGCATAAAAGTTTATTTCAAAAAGACTATAACAGAGAAGGAAGACGTGTAAAATGTTTTTGTTGCAATAAATTTGGTCATATTGCAAGAAACTGCCCTGAAGGCTACAACTGTACAGTAAACAGCCAAGACGTAAATAAACAAAATGCAAAACATGAAGTAAAGAAAGTTGTACATTCAGCATTATCTGCAAAGAATGGAACAGTGGAAAATCCATTAGTTTGGTATCTGGATAGTGGTGCCACAGACCACATGACGTCATACAGAGAAAAATTTTCAAGTTTCAGAAAAACGGATTCAAGCGTTAAAGTTGCCAACAAAGATGAAATTCGAGTTGAAGGTGTGGGGCATGTTGACATTGAATTGTGTGAAGCAAATGGTGGATTACATGCCCACATGGACAATGTTTTATATGTACCTGGTTTAGACGGAAACCTTTTATCAGTTGGTAGAATTGAAGAGCTTGGACTTAAAATACAATTTGTAAATAATGAAGCCAGAGTTATCAAGAAAAATGGACAGATTTTGCTGACGGCAAAACGCAGTGGCAGACTTTATGCAGTTGAAGAACATCGTAAAGTGGCAAAGTTTGCAAAACTCGTTGATGAATCATTGTTGCATCGCCGACTTGGACACCTCCATTATAATGCCATAAAACAATTAAGAAGTGGAGCACAGCATTTTAAATCGACTGAAGATCCCCAAGAAACGTGTTCTGTCTGTATGATGGGAAAAATGAAGAAGCTAAGTTTTCCAGAAGGTAATGCTACCAGAGCAAAGGAAGTATTAGAATTAGTCCACTCTGACGTAGTTGGAAAAATAGAACCAACATCAGCGGGTGGATCAAAGTACTTTGTTACTTTTATTGATGACTACTCTCGATATACAGTTGTGTATCCATTGAAAGCAAAAAGCGATATTCTTAGTAAATTTGATGAATATAGGCGGATGGTTGAAAATCTCCATAAGCGCAAGATAGGAACACTGAGAAGCGACAACGGCGGTGAATATGATAGCAAAGAATTTAATGACTATCTACTTAAGCATGGAATACGAAGACAACTAACAGTTCCCGATACTCCACAGCAAAACGGCGTCGCCGAAAGGATGAATCAAACATTGTTGGATATGACTAGGTGTCTGCTAATCGAATCAGGACTTAAAAGAACTCTATGGGCTGATGCAGTATGTACAGCAAGTTACATTAGGAACAAGTGCCCCTCCAAATCTATTGACGGAAATGCTCCCGAAGCATTATGGTTTGGAAAAGAAGCCTCATTTGATCATCTAAGAGTGTACGGTTGCAAGGCATGGAGTGTGGTGAATCGCAGATACAGACACAGTAAATTAGACCCCAAATCTATAGAGTGTATATTTGTGGGTTATCCAGATGGAGTTAAAGGCTATAAATTGTGGGACATGAAGCGTAATACTTTCTTTGTCAGCCGGAATGTAATTTTTGAAGAAAATGTATTTCCCTACAAGAAAGAACCAAATTCTCAAGACGTAGAAAGCCACAATATCGAAGATACTGCTATAATTCACATTGAGAATGAAGAAAGTAATGATGCACAGAGTTGGAGTTTTGAAGCTGGTGGTGAGGGGGAGATTGCTATAACTCCACCGACGAGCATAATAACGAGTGAAATTGTAAACTTGAACTCAACAAGTGTACAAGATGTAACAAGTATGCAAGATGTAACTCTTGCAAACACCCCTGTTAGTGTTCCATCCTCTAACAATACAATAACATTAGGTGGTCCATCAACATCAAGACGTTCAGAACGGTTGGCGACAAAGAAACCAAAACAAGTGACATGCCATATATGCAATTCTGTCAAACGGCAAGATCCTGTAAAAGACCCAATAACGATAGAAGAAGCTCTATCGTCTCCAGAAGCAAATGAATGGGAAATGGCCATTCAAGAAGAGTTAGAAAACTTAAGACGAAATGATACATGGCAAATAGTACCACGACCTGAAGGAAGAAGAATAGTGAAAAGCAAATGGGTTTTCAAAAGGAAGTTTGACAAAAATGGCAAATTAGAAAGGTACAAAGCCAGGCTTGTTGCCCGTGGTTTCACACAAGTAGAAGGAATTGATTTCAATGAGACTTTTTCACCAGTTGTGAAGATAAAATCTATTAGGACTTTGCTTGCACTCGCAGTGGAGCGTAGCTGGAAAGTTCATCAGCTGGACATCACAGCAGCTTATCTGAATGGCGTATTAAAAGAGACCATATACATGGAACTACCTACGATGTGCATAGATGCGGATGAAAAGGAATATGTCTGCTTGTTAAAGAAGAGTCTGTATGGTCTACATCAATCAGGAAGAGAGTGGAATGTTCGTTTGGACGAGTTCTTGAAATCAATTGGACTAATAAGATCAAAAGCAGACCCATGTGTTTATTTCACTAAACAACATGACTTAATTATTGGAGTTTACGTTGACGATCTTATCATTCTTTCAAATGATGACGTAACCATCCAGTCATTCAAATCTAAGATAAATAAAGTCTTCGAAGTAAAAGACTTAGGAAAAGTTAACCACATATTATCTATGAAGGCTGAATATGATGACGATGGGACACTCACCCTAGACCAATCAGCATACGCAACTGAACTGTTGACGACCTTCGCTATGACTGACTGTAAGGGAGCATCTACACCTTTGGACCCTGGAATGAAATTCAGCCGATCATCAGATGACGAAGTAATGATCTCTGAAGACGCACGCAGATATCGACAAGCTATTGGAGGACTTTTGTATTTAGCTGGTGGCACGAGGCCAGACTTAAGCTTTGCTACGACGTACATGAGCCAGTTTAGTAATAGGCCAAGTAAAGAACATTGGACCGGTGTCAAGCATATATTACGATATGTAAAGCAGACAAAAGACTACAGCCTAATATTCAGAAAAACAGGAAGAAGTGTGACCGTGTATTGTGATGCTGACTGGGCCACAGACAAAAGTGATAGACGATCCTTCAGTGGTTATGCGATTCAGTTAGCGGGTACAACAATCTCTTGGTGCAGTAAGAAGCAACGGTCAACTGCGCTCTCAACAGTGGAAGCAGAATACATAGCGATGTGTCATACTGCGAAGGAAATTCTTTGGTTGCGAAATTTCCTGTATGAAATCGGAGCTGGTGAGTTCATGCCATTACCACAAATTATACACGTGGACAATCAGGGTGCTATCTCCTTAGCGAAAAATCAGGTGACATCGGAGAGAAACAAGCACATAGATCTTCGACATTTCTTTCTTCGAGAGAAAGTTGAAGCAAATGAGCTGATTTTTGAGTACATTCCTACAGGAAACAATCTTGCAGATATGTTGACGAAGACACTAGGAAGTAAAAAGATGAACACTCACCTAAATGAAATGGGACTTTTCAGATTAAACGGAACTGTACAAAATGGGCTTATTCAAGGGGGAGTGTAAGAAATATGCTATTAGTTGTGCCTAAGCCCATATTGCAACATTACTTATGTTTGTAATGGCAACACCTTTTCTTGTGTTGTCAGAATGGCAACGGCCGTGTGTTGTTTATGTTCGATGTTTTATGTAGCCGCGCGTTTGTTTATTGTATGTTTGTGTGAGATGTTACGTGATGTATTTCTTTTCGTTTAAATATAGTTCTGTCTAATATAATCGTAATGTTTATCATTTACCATAACACCCACTATTTCTGCTAAAACTAACACTAACGTCATCTTTAATCTAAAAAGATACGCTCCAGATATTGTTCCGGTCTTAGACCGACAATTTTTCAGAATAATTGTTCAGAGCAACGAAGAACACCGTAAATGCATTGAATTCTTGACCAAGAGCGGAGCTCCCTTTAAGAAGACCTACCGCTCAAATGTGTCATTAGGGGTCTCCCCATTGTCACCGACATCGACTTTGCAAAAAGATGCATTGAAGCCCAGGACTTTCAAGTCCTTAGTTTAATACGACTCACCAAAAGAGGAACTAGGGAACCCCTCCCTCTGTATTACCTACAATTAGCTCCCGGGGCTAACTCGGAGGAAATTTTTAAAATAACTGAGCTCTTAGGCACAGGAGTGACCGTGGAGCCCTACAGAGGGCGCAGTGGCTTTGCTAGCCAGTGTCATTCTTGCAATGGTTTTTACCATAGCAGTTTGGCATGTAGGCTCCCATTGCGCTGCGTCCGATGTGCCGGACCCCACACCGTCATCGACTGCAAAGCCGACTTCAAGCTGTGCTGCAACTGCGGGGGCGCACATGCTGCCAGCTGGCGAGGTTGCCCGAAAAACCCGGGCAACTCAACGCCCGTGACTAAGAGACGTAGGGACATACCCCAGTACAACCCAAATTCTAGATACAGTGCACCCCCCCCCCTGGATTAAACCCAGGGAAACAGAGTCGCTCTTTCCGACCTGCTGGCATAAAGCCCAACTTGAACTATGCCAATGTGGCTTCCGGCATACAGGAACCGGTTGACACGCCGTTGGATAGTAATACTACTAATTATTCCAAAATTCCCGGACAAATTCCTAAACCGTCGGTCCCAGCCGTCGCCAACCCAAATTCCAAAATTGCAGTTGATAGTAATACTATCAACTATACCGACTTCTTTATGACCCTCATGGACATGAGAAATACTTTAAATAAAGGCATACTATTAGAAGCGTTCAGAAGAGCGCTTCCAAACCTGCGTACGGCGACTACGCAAATTGACTTAGTCTGGTTCATCTACGAGAGCTATAATGCCCTCGCAGATGCGCCCCTCCCCTAACTTTTCACCTGGCTCTGCCACGTATTCCCTTTCGGAACTTAACCTTTAATTAATGCTTTGACTTTCCTCTTGCTATGCCAGCCCGGTCTCACACCTTGTGTGTCGTTATACTGACTTTTATTAAATTTATTCTAAATTGCTCACCGGTGTCCCTGAAAAGGGCCTTTTTTCTTCACGACATGTACGGAAATTTATATTACAACCGCGCCTGTAGCGCAGTGTGTGTTTTTGCCTGTAAAAAATTGCCTATCTTGCTTAAATTACCCTGTAATTGTAAATTTAAATTGCTAAATATTTTATTTATATTGTAAACTTATATTTGTAATACTTGATCCTCGCTCACACTGTGTTACTTTTCTATTGGTCCTCCTGCCTTTTGGCCCCGCCCTCTCTCCTTTGCTTTCAGCTGCCATTGCCCTGTACTCGGTCTTCGTTTCATACTATCCAAGATGAGGGTGACTATCAGTCACCACTGGACTCAACACAGCACCTCAGCTACTGAAAGAGTGCCAAATGCTATTTTCGCATCAAATATTGCTAAAACTACAAACAGCGGACATCAATACATTCTGATGTGGGCGTAAGGGACTTTGTCCCAAGGTAGCCCGGAATAAAGCGTCTTGGTCTTGGTCTCTGTTCATTTGGTCTGAAAAAGCAGGCTTATGACGCCTTGGAAACAATTGTCGTCACCTTACTTACACATGCCTGCTTAATTCAAGGAAGTTTTGAAACCTTTTAACTTACAAGCAGCAGTGTGATGTATTATAATTGTATTATACCTTGCTGTTTTTCTTTAAATTTACTGCAATTTTTTCTTTAAATTTTCTGCGAAATTAAAAATTCCAAAATACTGGTTTTTAATTTTGTCGCGACATTGGAAAGCCCTTTTTCATTGGTCCTGAATGAACCCCTTATTTTATCTTCTATAATTAATATGGGCACTACAGTTTCGTTTAATTTCAGATCGAAGGGAAACTTTTTTTTGTACGACATCGTCACTGCTGGGTTTTTTCATACTAGATAGCATTTTCTTCGTCGTAACACTCATGAATTGAAAATCACTGCTAGA
Organism: Amaurobius ferox; assembly: GCA_951213105.1. Taxonomy (NCBI): domain Eukaryota; kingdom Metazoa; phylum Arthropoda; class Arachnida; order Araneae; family Amaurobiidae; genus Amaurobius; species Amaurobius ferox. Next base: position 54,584,037 of record OX578141.1, read on the forward strand.
AATCGAAGGGTCCTTGGAAAAATCTAAATATTTTGATATCTTAATGATCCACTGCATCTAACCAGCAGGATTAGTTCCATTGAATAGGCGCCATTGGTTCCTACTGCTATCATTATAAAGAACTCGTGTATTTCTTGATTTAGCAAGAAAACTTTCTGTTCTTTACAGGGCGTCTATATTTCTTTATCCTGCGAGACAGCTGGGTGTATATTTTTGTAGTGCATGTAACATATATATATATATATATATCTGTGATAATATTGGATCACCACAAATGAACTGATCTCCGTGTAAAAGTCAAATGAAGAGGCATCTTTCCTCAGAAGCTCTTTATTTACAGTCGCCGTCACTTCACCCTCGTACATCCAACATTCTCCGTAATGGAGATGCATAGGCCTTTTAACAGTACATGATTACAGGCATAAGAATTCTGTTATAAGTTCCACAAATATCGGAACATAGAATCGTTCTTCTAGATAGAGTTCTCTCTACATGAATCCGAATCACAATCTAAATCTAAATCCAAATCTGCTCCAAAACGCTCTGCACGGCTCTTTATAGTCCAATTATCAGACCACTTACAAAACTCGTGATCTACTTCACATATACTTCTGAGGACACTTATCTAGTTTCCCGAAACTTGATAGTGGAATGGTTTACATCATTATATGCACTTGACTCTATACCGAACTCGCGAGGCTGTCGCCATTCTCATTACCAAGATACTTATCCGATACTTATATCCGTTCCCACGTTGATATTTACGTGATTACTGCCCCTATATGGTCTAATTTCATGATATGAAGAGTTTCTCGAGTATTAACCTCTTACCATTGCTTATAGCTTAGGCTTTTCATTCCTTCAACACAGTTTATCATTAACTTTTAGGGCTCTTCGCTCTGGATAAGGACTGCAATTAATGTTAAGAGCCAAGAATGTCGGCGACGTCTTATAAACTAAAATCTTCTCTGATATAGAAAAGTTTAAAATCGAAAAATATGTATCATATCCCCCCCCTCCAGTTTCAAGTCTCGGTCCACCTATACATTACATACATGATACTCTCTACAATACTCTGAATACATTTCAAAAATCACACTACAAAAATATAATATAGAAATAAACTCTTACACTTGTTACATCAATCTTCTTAAGGTACATTTATCCACTCCAATTTAATATATCCTTAGGTAAATACGCTATCTGTTATTTATTTTAACCTTTAATTTGTCACAAAATCTTCTTTTATTTTTATGTAATATAATATGTGTGATAAATGTAGAATTCCTTGATCAGGGGAACTCTCATACACCATTCATTCTTCTCACAGTGTTTATGTTTATGTTGTTATGTTGTTGTACCGATACACCCTAATCTCTAATATGACCATAATATACTCAATATAAAATAAAATAAACAAGAATTTTCCAAGAACTCTTAATTCTGTGACCCTACCTATTTTCTTAATTAAATTTAAGTTACTATCTCGATATTACTCATCAATATACATAAAATTACATACAATTCAAATAATCAACACACTAACAATTCTAAAATTATATGATATTATATAGGATTTTTCTTAGTACATCCACCTCTCAAATACCTTGACATTTATATTTTCAAAGTATAACTCTTTATTTTATTCTAACTTCCCTATGTACATGGTACCTTCTCTTTCTTCTTACTTATATCTCCTAAGGCCTTCCTAACTCTTTTCTCTAAATCCTCGTACTCCTTCTTTTTCCCATTATATTCTACATTACCATCTTAATTCGTTATCTCTTTTCCTTATCTCTCTTCCTTAACTCTCTTATATTTTTTCTTAATCCAATAACACTGGCAGTGGAAACATCAGCTTATCCTCACTTGGGATTGATATATCCTTTCCCAGTATCAATGCCAAAGGGTAAGTAAACACTCCTATCAGAATAAAAATATTACATTCAATCTCCTCTCCCCATCCATTACTTTTTTATTTATAGGTTTGCCTCTCTGCCAGGTTTCCCGATCTCTTATCTGAATTCTCCCTATCTTTATCTAACCTCTAGTTCCTCTTTACTCTATTCTGTTTCAATTTATCTCCAATCATCATCAATACAAAATCATTATCCATACAATATCATTATCAATACAATAATCATAATTACACAATACTCTTCTCAATTATAATACACTTCACTACGATATCTTCACTTTTTCATATACATTTCTTCAAACTTTATTTAATTCTCATAAAGTGGAAGAAGTAAAACAACTTCTCCTAAATGTTTTGATCACTCGGCAGAAGTATGGCAGAATTCCGGCATCTTCTGTCCCAGTATCAAAAATAAAATTTTCTTTAGTATAATACTAAAGTGTTTTGAAAAATGTTGGTATGTATCTGTGTGTATCCTTTCGATAGGAAAGAATCCACAAAGCGACACTCCTTTCTATAACTTCATTTAATAAATCCCTACTCTCTAACTTTTCTCCGAATTACTACGAATCTGTTCCTAATTCCTACCCAAAATAACTTTTCTGGAAATCAAGGAATTTCTTCTCCCTGATATCCACTCCTAATTAACCAATTATGTATCTAAATTAATTATACTTATCTTATACACTTTTAAACAATAAAAAAGAACTTCCTCTTGGACCACAATTTTAGAATCACCTGAAGTACTAACACACATCCATAAGTTAAATATCAAGAAAATGTTTCTCTGTCTACTTCATATCCTTGTCACAGATATATAAAATAAAATTAAATCTTTTAATCTTCAATTGCTTGTTCAAAAGATGTGAACTCATCTATCTTCCTATTCAAATCTCTATTAAGTTTTAACATGGACTCTAGCTCCTAAGCTAAATCACTACTCTTATCATAATCATTAAAATCACTAATATTTCGAAAAATCTTATTTATTATTTTTCGAATTTCTACCCTATTTTAAATTTTTTAACTCAAATGTTTCTGCTGGATAAAAATGTCTTAATCTCGTAGAATGTACAATTTCTGTGTTTTGTTTACTTAACATGTTTGGTTTATCTATTTCAAAATTTACACTGGAAACTTTATTTAATATGTTATATGGGCCTGTATACGGTGAAGTTAATTTTCTTGTATTGGGATATTTAAATTCTTCTAGCATAACTAAATCTCCTACTTTAAAATCAGCCTCTTGGAAGTGGATGTCATATCTAAGTTTATTTTTTAAATGGTATTTTTCAGTCCTTTCTTTTGCAATCTTTCGGGCTTCCTCTATTGATGGGTATATCTCATAATTATTCAGTGGTGACTTATACGGTAACTTTCCATACATTAAATAATTTGGAGTATATTTAGTCACGGAATGTGGAGTATTATTATATTCTGCTGTTACCTGTTCTAATAATTTAGTCCATGCAATTTTACCTGGAAATGAGTTAATTTTGCAAATTAATCTGGTTATAATTGTTTGATTTACGCGTTCGTTTTTTCCGTTAGACTGTGGTCTATGAGCTGAAGTTAACAATTGAGTTACATTGTAACTTTTAAGAAAACGCTTAAATTTGGATGCGGTAAAAGCTGCATTTCGATCCGTTAATATTTTCCTTGGCGCTTGAATTTGGAATATTTGTCTTAAACAATTTATATAGGTGTCTGTGGTAACACTCTTTGATGGAAATGTCCACACATATCTAGTTGCATGATCTATTATCACATGTAAATATTTCTTCGCAGAATTGTAGTAACTTAACCCTCCTACAGTATCCATAGATATGATATCAAAAGGTTCTATCGCTGGAGGTAAACATCCTAATAACCCAAATTTCTTCTGTTTCGATTTCTTATTTAACTGACATGTTTCACAATGTTTCACATAATTTCTTACATCTTCAATAATCTCTGGCCAATAATAATTCGGCGAAATTAAATTTAGCATGGAGTTTACTCCAGGATGTCCAAATTCTGAATGAGTTTTTTCTAATAATTTAGCTCTTAATGAGTATGGCATTACAATTTTAATAAATCCTTTCTTCTTTATTGTTAAAACATTATTAATTTTTTGAAATTTTGACTGATTAAGATTATCCTGTGATTGATGTTCTTCAATTTCTCCTAACTCTAATAAATGTGTGCATAATCTCGTCTGATGCGCTATGGGATTTCTAGTGAGCATATCTGCTTCATAGTTAGTGGACCCTTTTTTGTATTTAATATCAAAATCATACATAGATAATTTAAGTGACCATCTAAATAATCTTCCTCTCGGATGCTTAATCTTTTTTAACCAAACTAGAGCAGCGTGATCTGTATGTACTGTAAAGTGTGATCCATGCAAATAACAGTAGTACTTGTCAATAGAATCTACTATGGCAAGACACTCTAATTCCGTTATGGCATAATTCTTTTCATAAGATCTCAACTGTCTCGAATGATATGCAATCGGGTGTAATGAGCCATCTGGATGCTCTTGTTTTATGATACTGGCGATACTTTCTGATGAAGCATCACAGAAAACATGACATGGATAATTTGGGTTGAATAATGTAAGTACAGGTTTTGAAATTAAAATATCCTTAAGATGCTGAAATGCTTTTTGACACTCTATGGTCCAATTCCAAACTTCATTTTTCCGGAGTAATTTATTTAAGGGATTTCTAATTTGAGCATAATTATGGATGAATTTATTATAAACATTTACACTTCCTAAAAATCTTTGTAATTCTTTAACATTCCTGGGGGGTTGTAACTTCTTTATAACTTCAATATTAATATTATTAGGCTGATATTTTCCATTTTCTATTTCGTATCCGAGAAAGTTAATTTTTCTTTGGGCAAATTGGCATTTTGAGTATTTTAACTTAATATTTTCTTTTTGACAAATGGAAAAAATAGTTTTCAAATGTTCCATATGTTCATTGAAATTTTGAGAGAATACTATGATGTCATCGAAATAATTAAGGGCAAATCGAATTTGATACTTATCTAAAATTTGTCTTAACGTTCTTTGAAATATGGCAGGAGAATTTTTCCATCCAAATGGAATTCTTGTCCATCGATACAAGCCATAATTAGTTGTGAAAGCTAATTTTTCAGAATCGGTCTCATTAAGTTTAATATGCCAATATCCCGACGTCAAATCTAATGTAGAAAAAATTTTAGCGTTGGCTAACTGATCCAGTACGGCATCAATCCGAGGAATGGGTTCCTTATCGGTTTTACTTATTTCATTGATTTTTCGATAATCGCAACAAAATCTATTCTTTGAATTCTCGTCTCTTTTGTATGCTAAAGTTACAGGGGATGAATACGCGCTATATGATGGAGTAATAAATCCGGCTTCAAGTAACTTATCTAACTGTTTTTTAATTTCTAGATTATCTTTGGGTGATGCACGATAAGGTCGCATTGATATGGGCAACTCAGAAGTCAAAGTAACCTTCTGCGGCTCTAACCTTATACATCCTACATCATATTTATCTTTGGAGAATATTTCATTTACACTGTTCAACAATTTCGTTAATTTACTTTTCTCTTCCTGATTTATTCTGACCTCATTATTTACATCCTTGCTAGTATCACTATTATAATTATCAAAATGATATGAAAATTCATATTCAGGAAATGAGCCTCGATATGTTATATCATTATAGAATTGGTATACCTTAAAATTATTAAAATTTAAATACAATTTAAAGAGTTTACATTGATACCCTGACAATAAAATATATCTAATATTGGTATCAATTACAAAAAACTTTACGGGACGAGTTATTCGTCCAATTTTAGTATCAATTTCAACAATTTTTTGCACACTCACCTGACCTTTGGTCTGTTGCAATTGGACATTAGGTGCTTCTTCAATAAGTCTATAAGTTACACTATTAAGTTGGCTTGTTGGTAAGATTGAAATGTTTGTTCCGGTATCAATAAGTCCCATGTGCACTCTATTGTTCCCCAGTTTCGCAGCAACTCGGAATGTTCCTCATTGATTTCCATTGGGTCGCGGAATCCTCGGGTTTGGTTCCCGGTTCTGTATCGGCCATCTGGCCGGTGTTCGATAGAATCCTCGGTTATAGTTGGCATTGGGAGGTCCAGCATAGGCTCCTCTGGGATCACTTGTATTTGGTGGTCTCCAAGGTCTCCTGCGTGTTATCTCCGGATCCGACAGTCGAGTGTTTTGGGATGGTTTTTCTTTTTCTTTCATCACTCTCCTTAAGTTGTTTGCCAGTCTCCGCCAGTCTTGGGGTGTCTCTGTGTTATTGGCACAGAAGATGGGTTGCCATTCCGATTTAAGTCCTGTGGTTAACGCTTCAGTAATAATCTTCTCAGTGAGACCCAAACTCAGACCAATCTCCACCTTGTTCTTGTAGTACGAGTCCAAATCTTCCACTTTGTCTAATTTCATCTGAATAAAAGTTTCGAAAGACTCCCCCACTCCGCATTCAAAATGCTCAATGAATGTTGTTTCTAATCTGGTCCATTCTGTCAGATGTGACGCATATTTAATAAAGAAAGTCAATGCCTCTCCCTCTAGAAATTCAGGGAATATCTCTCCTTTTCTTTCATCTGATAACCTTTGTTTTCGACATTGCAGGTTAAAAAATTTTATCCAGGTCTTTACCTCCATTTTGCTGTCACCACTGTATTTTGGACAGATGATACGCACGTTCCCCAGTTTCGGTTTCTCTTCCACGTTACCCTCTCCATTCTGTTCGTTTATAATCCCTTCCTCCGTTTGAGTTGCCGTGGCATTTTCAAGAATCGGCATTCCGTCTTCCCCTTCCATTTCTCCGTTCTCAGCAATTCCACTCGAACTAGGTCAGCACTTTCTTTTTCTTTTTGCGTTTGATAGCGGGGAGAAACAGGCGCTCTCCGCTCCGTTCGTATCTGTCATCCGTTCAATTATCTCTCGGAGGAGCTCCTTGCTGCAATGGACTTGAAATCCATTGTTGATAGGTTTCCATCAGCACAGAACAGTATCCTGCCGGCTTATCTGTGATAATATTGGATCACCACAAATGAACTGATCTCCGTGTAAAAGTCAAATGAAGAGGCATCTTTCCTCAGAAGCTCTTTATTTACAGTCGCCGTCACTTCACCCTCGTACATCCAACATTCTCCGTAATGGAGATGCATAGGCCTTTTAACAGTACATGATTACAGGCATAAGAATTCTGTTATAAGTTCCACAAATATCGGAACATAGAATCGTTCTTCTAGATAGAGTTCTCTCTACATGAATCCGAATCACAATCTAAATCTAAATCCAAATCTGCTCCAAAACGCTCTGCACGGCTCTTTATAGTCCAATTATCAGACCACTTACAAAACTCGTGATCTACTTCACATATACTTCTGAGGACACTTATCTAGTTTCCCGAGACTTGATAGTGGAATGGTTTACATCATTATATGCACTTGACTCTATACCGAACTCGCGAGGCTGTCGCCATTCTCATTACCAAGATACTTATCCGATACTTATATCCGTTCCCACGTTGATATTTACGTGATTACTGCCCCTATATGGTCTAATTTCATGATATGAAGAGTTTCTCGAGTATTAACCTCTTACCATTGCTTATAGCTTAGGCTTTTCATTCCTTCAACACAGTTTATCATTAACTTTTAGGGCTCTTCGCTCTGGATAAGGACTGCAATTAATGTTAAGAGCCAAGAATGTCGGCGACGTCTTATAAACTAAAATCTTCTCTGATATAGAAAAGTTTAAAATCGAAAAATATGTATCATATATATACGAGGTAAGATTCAAAAGTTCCCGGACTGAGTCCATAACTTAAAAAATATCATCAATTAAACTGTTGAAACATCCTCCTTCGAAATAAGACCCTTGCGCAACAACACACTTTTGCCATCGCTTGTAATGGTCATCGAAGCATTTCTGGAATCCATTTTTAACCATGTCCTTTAACTCAGCTGGCGATGCACTTTTAACTTCATTTGCGGATTGAAATCGACGACCCTGCAAGCGACTTACCGGTTCAGGGGGCGCAGGGGGCGAGGACTCGCAAGGGTCGACATCAGGGGAGTAAAGAGGATATGGCAAAACAGTTGTTTGCGTTTTCGCAAGAAAGTCAGCGACGAGGAGGGATCTTAGAGGCCTCTAAGCGAGGGATCGGTGTGCAGGAGCGTTGTCCTGCAAAAACACTCATGATCTGATTCCTTCTGGTCTTCGGTTAACATGCGGGGGAACGATGTGCTGACACACCCTATGCATGGTAAGATCCTTAGTCAGTATCCGTTGACATGTGACCTCAGACTGATTCTGCTATTGTTTGCTGACTGTTCCCACGTACCGTCGCAGAAACCTGTTTTCAGCGGTGCTGGAAGTCTGCGGACGGCCAAAGCGTTCGTCGTCATCGGCACTTTCCCTGCCTTCTCTGAAACGTCAATGCCACTCAAAAGCTTGCGTTCGCGATAATGTATCACTGCCGTACACGTGCTTCAACATTTCGTAAACCTCCGTAGCACTCTTTCCCAAGCGAACACAAAATTTTATATTAATTCTCTGCTCGACAAACGTCATTTCTTTCCATCGCCGGTCACTAAGTGCACACGTCTACAAAATACGACGTTGTGGCGAGCCACCGACCACGTGATTTGGGTCAAACCACAAACGTTATCCTAGTCGCTCTACTACAAATATTTTTTAAGTTATAGACTCAGTCCGGGAACTTTTGAATCCTACTACGTATATATATATATATATATATATATATATATATATATATATATATATATATATATATATATATAATAGTTTGAAAGTCCAATGAAAGAAAAGTGAGAAGCTGTAACTCGAAAAACCTAACTATATTACTACTTTTATATACATATATATATATATATATATATATATATATATATATATATATATATATATATATATATATATATATATATATATATATATATATATATATATATATATATATATATATATATATATATATATATATATATATATACAGGGTGTCCCAAAAATATTGAAGGTATCGAGGGGGTAAAAAACAAAAGATGAATTTAAATAAAACTATTGACAGCATTATGGAATTTGCAACAAAACACTCAAATAATCACGAATTATCTAACAATTGGATTAAGAACAAGGTTTTTAGTATTAGAAGTCGTTTTTTAAAAAGGATTTGGAGGAATCATTGTAACGGAGTTTGATAACGCATTTCGTCGGGCAGTTGAAAAGATGGATGTATTTTTAGACTATATTAAGTTAAGAGCTAAAATTTTAAAAATAAATCTGGAGAATACTTTAAAGGTAAAGTTAAATCACGAATATATGATCGTAAATTACAAAAACAAGAATATTGATAAAATTGACTTTTCAGGTATATTACGTGAACATCAAGTTAAATTACCAATAAATGAAGTACATATTAAAGTGGCATATAAATATGCATTACCCATAGGTAGACGCTTATTTAACTACAATAAAGTGTGTAGAGATGTATTGAAAACCAATCAAACATGCCCATGCCAAAAATATCCTGCTTTTAAGAACAATAATACAGGACATATAGTAACAGGAGATCTCAACTTACTAGAGGGATCTAATTTGAAAAGTACCTTTACATTAGGAACTAAATATAGAGACGAAGAATATCGTGACATTGAAGAAAGTATTGTAAATAACATAGAAGTTTTTATATACAAATGTGCAGTTAAATACAGTCTTCCAACACATGTCTTCGAAGAATGGAAAACGAAAGTGGTGAGAAGTATAAAAAAGAATTATATAGTTTTAAATAAATATGAAAGGTCAGGGAAATACAGCAAATACAATCTGGAAAAACTACAACAAAAATTTGTCATATCGTATGTTGATAAGGTTACATCAAATTACGCTTTCACATGCCAATATTATTACAACAAAATGCTTATCGCAAGTTATTAAGATCAAAATACTTATATACAGCTACACCAATCTAAAACTGAAATTGAAAATCGAATCAAAGCAAAATATAAAATTTTAAGTTACAGTGTAAATTCTATCAGATTCCCATGCATCACACTTATACCAAAACTACATAAAAATCCAGTAAAATTTAGACCAGTCACAAATGGATATAAAACTTATTTAACATATGCTAACGTAAAACTTTTGAAACTTTTAAAGAACATCTTGATAAAAATTAAAAATACTGGAGCATATTTCATAAAAAATAGTTTTGAAGTTATAGAAAAACTTAAGAATGTTTCTGACAAATTACATTACAAAAGTTACGATTTCAATGACCTTTTCGGTAATATTGATATAAATGATTTATTTAATATTTTAATAGAGTTTTATCAAAAATACGAAATGCAAAACCTAATAAAAAGACATGTTTTCAAATGCTTAGTTGAAATGGTTCTATTCGAAACAGTATTATACGACGGATCAAATTTTTACAAACAACGATATGGCATACCAATAGGAGGGGCTTGTTCCGCTATTCTTGCAGATATTTACTTAAATAAATATAAGGAAGGAACACATATATTAAATGAAATAATATTTATTCGATATGTGGATGACATTTTGTGTGCTTACCCCGAAAATCAATATAACTTAGACTTTTCTTTTTATCCACCCAACTTAACCTTGACTGAAACAGAAAGTAATTTTGATCAAAGCATTAATTTCCTGGACTTAACCATATACACACAGTCGAATGGATATGTTGGTTTGAGACTTTATGATAAAAGAAAAGATTTCAATTTCAATATAAATTACATCGTCAAATGGAATACAAGTTTACATCGTAATGTATTCAGAAATATTATATTAAACTTTTTGATCAGAAGTAAACGATTAAATAGCAGTAACAAGGATCGTTATAAAAGCGGTCAGTGTTACTTGAATGAGGCTATTGCAAAGGGTTACCCTTTGCGTTTTCTAACCAACATCATCAGAAAACTGTACAACATAACCGTAACGGAAAGTTATAGTTTATTTTTATATAAAAGAACACTTGCAGTTTAAACAGAAGAAGACATACAGCTAACAAGGACGTAATCGTAGAGCAGTTAAAGGAAGTTTTGATTCCGAAAAGGTTGAGTCAATTTGCTATGTAATAGCTTGAATAATGGGGTATGTACGAGGTTGGTTTATCTTGTTGTCTCTTTGATATTTTATATTGTAATTTGTGTGGATGTTAGTAGCAATGAACTTGTAAAATCAGTTTATGTGGTATAGTCAGTATGGGTCTTTCACCTTTTTGACTTTACATATTGTGATTTAAGTATGGTGTACTTGGTTTTCGACAGTGTATCCGCTTCCGGGAGTGTCGTCATGACATTAAGCTGGCTTAACCGGGAAGTGGGGGTCACAATCCCCCCTGGTGAAATTTTGATACATTGTCGTTCTTTCTTTCTTCTTTTTAAGTTATATATATATATACAATATATATATATATATATATATATATATATCTACAGGGTGTCCCAAAAAGATTGAAACGCTCTTTAATTCTTTACCTGTTGGAGATAAGTGGGTAATAATTGCAAAAATGTTGAAAGTAAGGTAGGAAATAAGACTACGTTAATCAAATAGTCCTCCCATTAATTTTCAAAAAGTTACACTTTTTTAATTTTTATACGAGCCCATTAGACAAATATGGTCAATCAGAAAATTTTTATTTTTAATGCGTCAAAATCATTAAAAAAAACCTCATATCTGTATCTTTCAAATTGAGCGAGTTATATTTAATTGAAAATTGAACATTGTGAATGGGGACCATATATCAAATTAGAAATGTAAATTTATGACATATCACAAAAAAGATAAAACTGAATGATAATACATAGGATACCCAACCGCGTAGTGAGTACCACTGCTTTATATGATCTTTGTTTGTGTAATGCTTTATTTAGACGCATTTGTGACAAAAAATTTTGACACATATTACCGTATTTTTGATCTAAACATTTCCATCGTCAATTTGTTTATAATACCTATTTTCACTGATGAAACATCCTTTCACATAATATGGAAAAGTGGCATAAGTCAGAGTTTTTCCTGTATCATAATTCAGTTGATTTTAAAGATACAGATATGCTGTTTTTTTAATGATCTTGTCGCATTAAAAATAAAAATTTTCTGATTGACCAAATTTGTCTAAGGGGGTCGTATGAAAATTTAAAAAGTGTAACTTTTTGAAAATTAATGGGAGGGCAATTGCAATAACGTAGTCTTATTGCCTACCTTACTTTCAACATTTCTGCAATTTACATTGCCCACTTATCTCCAACAGGTAAAGAATTAAAGCGCGTTTCCATCTTTTTGGGACACTCTGTATATATTGTATATGTATGTGTATATATACTGCTTGAAAATTGCTAAGGACGGATGACACTATCGCCCATAGCAACCACAAATTGAAAGAAAGCAAAATGTGGAAAATTAGAATAAGTGCGGGATACAGTAAGAAGAGATGTGAGTATACAAATTTTTCATTTCCACGCCTGTTCGTCACATGATAGCGCTGAGAAGAGATTTAAAGGATTTGACACGGGTGGACAGTTGTTATTCCAAGTGAAAGTTTTACGGGAAAGATTTAATTGACGAACTTGAAATTTTCGATATGTCTTCCCGATATCACTTAGATGATTTTACGCGTGGCCATATTATTGGAAAGATCATAGAAGGACAAAAAAATAACAGATGTTGCCAGGGCGTTCGACATCGCCCACGTTGTTTCACGGCTGTGGCAAGTATTTAAAACAACTGGAATGTGTAACAAGCGTCACGGGGGAGGTCGTCTTAGAAGTACGACGCCTGCAGGAGACAGGTACATTGTCCTATCGGCACAAAGGGACCTGCGCACCACAGCTCAGCAGGCAGTAAATCAGTTTCTTGCTATCAAAGGCAGCGGATCTCTCGAAAATCTGTAGCCAGACGTTTAGGAGAAGGAGCACTATACGCCCGCAGACCTGTTGTGTATGTCCTATTGTCCAGACTGCACCGCACTGCCAGTTTGTAATGGTGTATTGAGCATCGCAATTCGACCGAACAGGACTGGGCTTGCATACTGATCTCAGATGAGAGTAGGTTCAGTCTGTCATCAGATTATAGACGCCAACTGATCTGGCATGAGAGTGATACTGCTTATCGTCCAGAAAATATCCAGGAAAAGGACCGATATCCGACATGCAGTATCATGATATGGGCTGGCATCATGATCAATGGCCGCACGCCCCTACATGTGGTTGCAACTGGGACTATGACCGGCCAACGATACATTGATGAAGTTCTACTACCTCATGTTCGCCTTTTTCGTGGTGCTATCGGTGATAAATTTGTTTTTATGGACGACAACGCACCATGTCATCGAACACTCGTTGTTCAGGTCAGCGAGGGTATTTAGTGCCTCGTATGGCCAGCACGTTCTCCAGATCTAAACCCCATTGAAAATGTTTGTGATGCTTTGGGGAGGCGACTTGCTGGTTGAAAATATCCTCCAACAAACAAGAACACCCTCATCCGTGCACTGACAGAAAAGTGGGATAACTTGCCTGAACAGCTGCTGGATAATGTTGTACAAAGCATAACACGACGTGTGGAATGTTGCCTCGCACTCCCCGGTGGACATATCCCGTACTGACACCTTTCTCAGCGGTGCCTGCTGTCGTTCATATGCATTTTTCTATTTCTCCGTATACATCATCAAATAAACACTTTTTCCTTTCAGATGTTTCAAAACCTTCTGTATTTTCCAGAACAATAAATGATCTTTATTCTAATGTCCGAACAGTGTGGCAACAATATTTTATCCTGCTGGGCCTCCACCCCCGCTTAATGTTGTGCTACATTGCAATTTGTGATCCGTCCTTAGCAATTGTCCAGCAGTGTATATATATGTAGTATATATATGTATATATATATATACATGCAATATATATATATAATGGAAAGATGGAATAATAACACAATATCAAGTAATTACGAAACATTAAAACAATAAAGTTACCAAAACAGTTAGGTCACGGCTACAATGCCAAGAAATGAAAAGAATAGCACTAGTCTTAATTTGGAGATTAATTAGACTAGACTCTTCAACAGGTCTGAGCATTTAACCCTTATTAACCCAAACAAATACCTGTTTTAGATATGTCAATAGTAAGTTACTATAAATACCATATCGTAGACTACTAACATGAATAGAAGAAAAGAAAATTGCAAAATCATTGAGAAATCAAGTATTACCATGAACCGTGAGGCAGGAATCCATAATACACGTGCTGTGTAGGGGAGCAGTTGAGACTGAATGAAAGAAAGTTGAGATCCATCCGGGAGAAGGCGAAGAAAAATAAACTATAGAATCATTGGGGAATAAATAGTTGAAGGGACCTCCACTGAAACCCGTCCAGGAAGTTAGAATTGGAGACAGAATAACCATAATCAAGATAATGTAAACATGATGTACAGGAATCATAGATCTATAAATCTACTATAAAAGGTAGGCACAGAAGAATTGAATAAACAAATATACCACTAACACCATTAAAAAGGGGGCTCAAATCGTTTCTACAAACTGGCTAAAGTTCCATATTTTTAGCGAAAATAATTTTCCAAGTATTAGATATTTATGAACCGTATTTGCTATTTCTTATTTTTCAGTTTTTTGTTTATTTTATTATTTTTCATTTTCATGTAATCACATAATTAATAATAATAATTAGTGGGTTTTTTTTATGTTATTGTTTTTAATTGGGAATATGATCTTGGATGATATCGAGTGGTAGTTGATACACTGAGTTGATAATAATAATTATGAATTTGGGAGAATATACATTATTAGTTGCAGTATTTAATAATTCTATAAAATGTGCCAATTTATAACTGTCATCAAAAATTTTATTTATTCTACGAACTTGATTTAATATAATATTTCTAATCACTGATATATGCAAACAAGATATAAAATGTTGGATTTTAGAAATATTAAAAATTAAAATCTAGTCTTTTATCATATAAGTTTATATCCAGATTGTATTTTTGTATATTTAAATTTAAATCTAAAAAGTTTGCAACTAGAATCATTGTTACTTGCATTTAATTACAAATTATTAGGATAAAAGTTAAATACAATAGATTTATTATTATGGGATACACATAATATATCATCTAAATATCTATACATGAGCATATTATGCAAACTGTGATTATAGTGTTTTTTTTTTCATAGAAGTATAAATATAGATTAGCCAATAATAATGAGGCACACACCCCTTGTGGGATACAAATTGATGCTTAAAATAAGAACTACCATGTTGAATATAATTTTCATAGAGAGTGAAATTCAGTAATTTTTAAAGAGGAATGATAAATATTCTAGGGTAATATTATATTTCTCAAAAATTTCTAAAATGATTTTATGAAGATTATCTATATCGATATTATTAAACAAGTCATTAAAATCATACGTATATATGCAATAGATATTAGTAAAAGTTTTTAATTTCTTAACCTATTCAATTTTTTTTTTCACAATTATTCGAAATTTCATCTAACAAAAAAATTTCGTTTAAAATTTTTAGTAATAATTTAACAGCATTAGTAAGGTAAGAATTATGCCCACTAGTAATTGTTCGAAAAGCTACAGGGGATTTATGAAACAAAAGAGATATGGAATGTTATAACAACTATTTTTGAGATGGATTTTCTTATATTTGTCTGAAATTCTGTTAGATAAGATTTTAAAATTAGTATTGTGCAAATTATAAATTGAATTATTAAGAATATGCGACTTAAGAGTACTTATATAATAATATTTACAAATGTTAGAGTAGTCACTACTAGCTTTATCCACATAAGTAATAACAAAAGTTTTTTGAATTTCTTTAATTTCCTTTTTGATTCAACTAAGTTTATATGATTTATTAATGTTCTTATTATATAGTATAATGTGATTAAAGTATTGCTCTATTAAAACGTTCCAGGGTTTGAACGCTTCTACTGGAATTTGATATTTATAGTTAATTTTATGGATAATTTAAGTCAAGATATAAATCTTTACAAATTAGTTCATGTCTAAAATTAGTAAGTAAACGATACTATGTACCCAGTAACATAAGTGGTCTCAGTGTATTACAATTAATAATATCTCGATTTCCCGTTTTAACATGCCCATTGTGTAAATCTACGTAATCTTTGTATCTTTCTAATTGACAGCTGCAGTAAGACTCTTTATCCAATTCATAATGTATTAATATCGATAGATTTGGATATTTGATTGTAATTGAAAATATAGCATTCTAGTGGTTTATCATATTTAAATGCAATATTTGAATTTATATGTTTGACTGGAAAGAAAGGTGATACCGATTTTAAAATATTATTAACCTTTAAATCATTAATGACCGGATTAGTGAAATTTAGGGTACAATATTCGTTTAATAACACTTTGCAACATAGTTGAAAAGTGTTAATGACTTTGTTCATTCTGTCTGTCTGTCTGTCTGTCCGTTAGCACGATAACTGCAGTAAAAGTGACTTTATCAAAATTAAATTTTAGTATGTTGTTCAGACGGTCTATGGGACTATGGGAATATAAGTGAATAATACCACCCAATTAGTTTTGGATTGAACCCGGGTTGAAAAAATGAAATACATTGAACCCTATGGGACCTAATTTTTCAAATATTTTTTAAGCAAATTTAAAATTCACAAATTGCTTCGAAATTTTTAGGAAATATTCAAATTATTCCATAAAATATATAAAAAAAAATTCAGCAAAATATATTTAGTAGTTTTCTAAATAAAACTTAAAATAATAATTACACCTTTTATATGACGAGATCATGTAACCACTATATGAAGAGATCACGTGACCCACTTCAAAATGACATCCATCTTGTGTCAAAATCGTGATTTTTAAAGTTCTTTTTAATTCATATTTATTGTTGTATCCGTTTTAAAACCGCTTTATTTTTGCTTACATTATCTGCATCTACATACTGAAATAACGCAATTACAATATATTTGAATTTAAATGATCATCAAACCTTGATTATTTCTACAACGAAGCCTAATTTTGACTTATGGAGAATGTAAATACCAAACGATGTAGAATGAGTTGTATAAGAATTGCTGCATTTCTTTAACGCAAAATTATTTAGATCATGGTGTCTGGAATATAGCTGATATGAATGAACATTCATTGATTTTACACAGAGAATCAGACGATTTTTTGCGATAAAATTTTAAGCATAGAGTTAAATTGCTTATACCTCCATGGTTTTCAGTTTTTAAATAAAATAAATTATTATAGTATTAGGATGAATGAAAGGAGTGGAAAAATGTTTATGAATGAAATGCTGCTTTTATATAGAGGTGATTTATATTTCGTTGAAGTCATTTGAATAAAGTTCATTTGTTTTCGATGAAGTTTTCAAATATAATAAATTATTGTAGTATTATGATAATTTTAAAAATATTACCGAGGAATGTATCGCATTTTAGAGATGTTTAAACCAGGCAATTTATATTTCAATGCCGTCATTTGAATGAAGTTCATTTTTTTTCGATGAAGTTTTAAGCTTTCAAATATAATAAATTAATGTAGTATTGTGATAATTTTTAAACTATTACCAAAGAATGTATTGCATTTTAGAGATGTTTATATAAAATTGCATTGAAGTTGGAAAGTGTTTCATAATCAATGCTTTATGCATGATTGATCTTTCTTGTTTTAGTATTTTGTTTTGATTCTTCAATTAAAGTTAAGTCAGTGACTTATAAATAAACATTAAATACATATATACATATATATATAGCATATATATATATATATATATATATATATATATATATATATATTTAATATTTACTTATAAATTACTGACTTACATTTAATTGAAGAAACAAAACAAAATACTAAAGCAAACTGTATATATATGTATATATATATATATATATATATATATATATATATATATATATATATATATATATATATTTTCATTTTTTGATGCCTGTAGTCTGAGTTTAAGCATTTATAGTAATGTACTATTGCTTAATCTGAAACAGGCATTTGTTTGGGTTAATTAGAATTAAATACTCAGACCTGAAGATGAATTTAATTCTGATTAATCATCGAATTTGGAAAGGTTCTGTTCTTTTCTCTTGTCGGCATTGTGGCCGTGAATTTGCTTCTATGGTGGTGTTGATATTACTTGAATTGTATTTTTTTTTTTTTTTTTTTTTTTACATAATTCTTATTATTACATTTCAAATATATATATATATATATATATATATATATATACAGTTGAAGTTTACCACCAACCCCCTTATAGTCTCAAAATGTGAAGACAACAACATTGTGCAGGTTATTTCAGAATTGCAAAAGATGCCTAACAGCATTTTATAAACGATGAGTCGTAGACGCATGGTCCCAATTTAAGGAAATGCTTAAAAGTATGCAAAATGAAAACATACAAATTTTCATAATTTTCCCCATGCGACATTTTTTAGTAAAAAAATGCAAAATGTGACTTTTTATACATGCCCACTAGAAAAAACAACTTCAACTATAAAAATATTTTCCATAGCAAACAAGAAAATTCCATTGTCATACGATCAAAATTACTCGACACAAGTTTTAAAGTTTTCGACTGATAATTGAGGACTGTATAAAAACTTTTGCTAAAGATAAGCACGCACACAAGTTTTCGAATGAAAATTTTATCTAACGAAATTCTACTATTGTATGACCCCTGATATCTTAAATTGGTATCACTGGTCTACGACAAATCGTTCAAGAGATATTTAGTTGTTCTTGTTGAGACCCAGACCGTTCGGCCTAAAAGAAAGGTGTAAGATAACTGTTTGGACAGCCGGGAAATGCCACTCAATTTAGACCGGAACCCAGTGGGGGGGGGGGGGGGGGGGGGGATATATAGTTGTGAAATCTTTTTATATATCCAGTAAAATCTATCGGAAAACAACTGCACCTATTCTAAAAATAATCTGTAATTTACTATGACAAAAAAAAATTAGATGTAAATTTGAAACAAACTGTTTATATTTATTTTCTACACAGTATTCAAGTTTACACGCATCATTTTATGCACATGACCGCAAATCTTTGACATTCACTGCTACAATGTTTTTGTTTAATTACCTTTCTTCTCACGACATAAAATAATATCTCTGATATCTTTATCTCAAACATCGGAAACAATTGAAATTCTAATTAAGAGGATTGAGTCACTAAATTTTTCTCATCATGTATAACGTTCATCCTGACAAAATTTTCATTAAAAAATACGCACACAAAGGTATGCGTGCATCAATGAAATAATTAGTCTTATCCATCATTCACTTCAACAAAACATTTAGAAATAAAGTTAATCGGTAATACAAAGTTAAGCATTTATTTTGAACTAGTTTTAAGCTTGTCAAAAACAGATAAACTATTACTATTAAAAAATTAAGTTACCACTTTTTTTAATGAGTTGTATTTTCTTTAAAAAATATAGGGCGCTTAGCGTTCAAACTAGTCATCTTAATCGAAAATCCGATTTCGTTAGGTTTTGACTAATATTCACTACTATATAAATATGCAAATAATAAATGTGCAAATAGTCTTCCTTCTACGTCATGGGGAGGAGGGGTCTGGGGAGTCTGGAAAGACTCATTCCCTCCACCTCTGTGAAGAAAGTCGAAAATTGGGATCCATTAGGTTTTGTCCCATGGTCGATACTAAAAATTTGTAAAGATGTGGTCATCTTTAGGTCACTGGGGTCGTTTAGAGTGTCTGGAAATACTTTTCAAAACCACTCCATTTTACCTTCACCCCCCCCCCCCCCCTCCCCATTCCCTTCCCAGGCGAAATCGAAAATCTTACCCTGATAAGTTTTCACCCCTGGTCAATACTATAAATTGAGTCTTCTAGAAAAAGTCTGAAGGAACAGTTAGGTGAGATGTTGACTTTAATGAAAGTCAAACAAGACTAGATGAAAGAAGCGATGAAAGGCTATGACAAGGCGATATGAAAGAAGCAATAAAAGACGAGATGAAACAAGAAGTGAAAGAAATTAAAGTAGGGCAAGAAACGATGAAAAAAATTGGAACAACCGATTAAAGCCCTGAAAAAAGATATTAAAGAAGAAATGACAGCGAGGCAAACCGAGATGAAGGAAGAAATTAAAGATGAAAGAAGAAATCGAAACTATACAAAGCAAAATGAAAGCCGAGCGCAAGAAATGAAAGTCGGACATGACGCGATAAAAGAAGAAATAAAACAAGAGATGAAAGCCGTGGAAGAAGAAATGAAAGCGAGACAAACCGAGATGAAAGAAGAAATCAAAATTATACAAAGCTAAATGAAATCTGGACACGTAGAGATCAAAGAAAAGGTAAAAGAGAACATAAGAGCAGTACAAGAGGATTTTCATCAGAAATTCAGCGACATGAATGTAATTGTGAAATAACTTGAAAGTAAATAAATGGTTGTTGAGAGAAAATCGCCAGTCGCCAATAGAGATTTTTACATGCCATTAGTATGCAAGTAAAATCTAAGTATGACGGGCAAAGCATTATGACGAATTTTGAGGCTCAATTCAGTGTTATCCCAAAAGGGAACGATTGGGATGAAAAGCCAAAAGCCTGTCATCACGCTGCTTCCCTTTGAGGTCCTACAACTGATGTTTCACAGACGCTTCCAGCAGAAAACGTCTAGAACCCTTTTGAATTCCATAGAACTCCGCTATGGGAAAATGATTTGTAAGAGACGAATAGCGTTCAATTAAAATCTAGCTGCCAAAAGTCTGTAGAGAGTCTACAGAAGTTGGCTTCTGATAATCAAAAACTTTCGCAACTATCCTTTGCAGACTGTCCTATGGATGTCTCACAGCCCAGTATTTGACAAATGCTATTCATGACCCATAAATTCAGCATGCCGTTCTTATGGTCGAATGAAAAGATGTAATAGCTGCACTGGCCCTTGCCAGCAAGTTTGAAGCATCTTGACAGAAATTTCGAGGGCTTCATCGATCCATCGTACGTGACGCGACTGTGACTGATAGCACTTTAAAATCTGAAATACGGAGCACTATGAAGGAACTAAAAGACATGTTTCAGAAGCAAAGTAAAGGCAAATTCAAGCCGTCATCTGGTTGGTTTGCGAAAGGATTGGTATGCTGGACCTGCGGAGAAAGAGGACATATAAGAAGAACTTTCCCACTATCTGAACAAGAGAATAATATAACATTTCTTTCAGAAAGGCCACAAGAACTCAGCGGCCATCTTGAGGGGCAGAGACTGATGTATGAAAGAAATGCTCCATAAAAGACCTTTTAGATTTCATCTTTGCACTGAAGAGATAATGGACTTTATACCATAGGTCGTATAAATACCATCGAATTACAAATGATTCTAGAGACAGGTGCGAATATGATCATTATTAAAAGTAACATAGCTTGCCGAATTAACGGTCAACTCCTCTATGCTGACCCTTCCTCTCTCTGCGCACAGTACTAGAGAAACAATGAATGTGCTTGGGAAAATGTAACTTACTTTATTATCTCAGTTGAGTTTTTTTCTAGACAGGTAATTTTCAGCAATCTGGCAACAGTATGATTAACTGTGACTGTTTTATTAGTTTCTAACTGTTTTGATTGATTAATATTGCGATACAAATCCTTATCTGTTTTCTTCTTTTTTTATATTTTGTGAATAATTAATTATAGCTATATTATATATTTGTGAGCCATTTATTTAGCATGGGGCGAAGTAAAAGGTTATTTAGGAAACGTATTAATGTTTGTAAATCCCAGAACAAGCCTCACAATACTGAGAGTATGGGGATGAAGTCGGATGAAACTCTTGCTACTGCTAAGGACAGTAATTATAATAAATTTCAGACTTCATTTGAACAATCTGAACATTACGGTAATGAAATTATTTCCCTGAGTGTGTTGCAAGATGCTGTAAATAAAATTGCCGAGTGTAAGCAATGTAAAGGAACCATTTCTATGTGGGTGAAAAAGCGAACTGGTCTTGCATCTGAAATACATATAAGTTGTAACAGTTGTGAAAACAATGTTGATTTTATGAATACAGAAAAGGTAAATAATGCTGAATGCAATACAAATTTATATGATTTAAATATCAGAATTGTTTACGCTTTACGTACAATAAGTAAAGGACATCAGGATGAATGTTTTGTGCTGTTATGAATTTACCATCTCCACCGACAAAATTTGCTGAATATGTTGATATTTTGTGTTCGGTATCAGAGCATGTTTGTTCTCAAAAGATGGATAAAGCTGCCAAAGAATGTAGTATTTCTCTGAATAATGATAACACGGATTTGTGTGTTGCATTTGATGCTACATGTCAGAAACGTGGCCATTTGTCACATAATAGTGTAGTTACAGCAACAAGTGTTAACACGGGAAAAGTAATATTGCTGTTATGTCAAAATTTTGCAGATGTCCACAAAGGAATTCAAGCATACATATTGATAAATGTATTGCAAATTATACTGGAGTAAGTGGAGGCATGGAAGTTGCTGGGCTTAAAGAAAATTTTAATAGATCAGAAACTGTATGGCGCATGCTATGTGAAATATCTGGGTGATGGAGATTCAAAAGCTTATAAAGCAATTGTGGCATCAAAAATATATGGCAGTACACAAATTTAAAAATTAGAGTGCATAGGGCATATTCAAAAAGGGATGGGATGCTGCTTACATGAGCTGAAAAAGAAATTAAATAGCAAGAAACTTAATGATGGAAAACCATTAGGGGGGAAAGAACAGACTCATTGATGCTTTAATTTTGATATTCAAAAATACTATGGCTTAGAAATTAGACGAAATGTTGGTTCTCTTTAAAATTTGCAACAAGCTGTATGGGCAGAGTACTTCCACTTGCTATCAAGTAATGCAAATCGTAATCATGGACTTTGTCCAGCTGGAAATGAAAGCTGGTGTAAATTTCAATGTGTACTTGCTAAAGGAGAAGTTTGTGACCATGATAAGCGAACACATATTACTCTGCCTATTATGGAGGCAATTAAATCTATTTTCAGAGACTTAGCTAATCCAGACTTGTTAAAAAAATGCCTTCATGGAAAAACCCAAAACCCTAATGAATCTGTGAATTGCGTTATCTGGACTCGTTTACCGAAAACTCCGTTTGTGTCACTTACCACTTTAAAATTTGGAGTGTTTGACGCTGTTTCCTGCATTAATGGAGGAAATATTATAAAGTGTTATACATTAGCTAAAATTAGAATCAATCCAGGCTTCCACTCTCTGAGCATACTCAAGCAACTTGATAAGGAACGTGTTATCGATAGAGAGCGTAAACTATCAGAATTCCATAAAAAGAGCCAGACAAAAGAATCAAATTGGCAAAAGTAAACTTAAAGATACTTTAAATAAGTAGGAAATAGATGATCCTTCTTATAAATCAGGATTTCATTAAATTACTATCAATAATTTTTGATAGAAATGCCAGCAATATGTTTAAATCTGTTTTTCTCAAAATATCGATTTTTAAGGTTTGTGTACCTTTTTCTCATTACCTATGAAACTTAATGACTTAAAATTTTAATGATATATATGTTATATAATTTTGCATATTTTAATGTAAGGATTTTGTGATTTGTTTAGAAATGAGTTCTTTAAAAAATTTAAATGTAATGAGAAATGCAAGCTGAAAAGTGACCTTAAATTAAAATTTTCTATAAAATTATAATTTTTAAATATAAAAACACTGAGATGTTAAAATATATAAAACATATCGCGCTAACTACCATAAAAATTTTATGTACCTAACCCTTATAGTTTCTGAGAAAAAGGTACATGAAAATGGTGAATTTAACATGGCGGAGATAGGACATTCCCGGTCCCTTTAAAGAATTATTCAAAAATTCAAGCCCCCGGAAGCTCTGAAAAATTTTCGACTATTCGAAAGTTTTAAAGCTTTCTGTACGACATATGTGGCCCATAAGACACCTTTTATGCATTTATCATAATTAAAATAGTAATAAGAATAATAAAAAATAGGATCGGCCTATTGTTCAATATTTCAGTTTTAAGCACCCAGATTAGGAAAATGGACCTCATTTTTTCGGTCACTGGAAGACACTGGGAGTATTCAGGCGGCTGTTTCTACAGAGTTCCCAATCTTTAAGCACAAACTGCAGATTTTAAGCTATTTCATTTTTATTTTCTTGTATCGCGGAATTGAATATTCAAACGATTTTATTTTTTTTTTTGGCATGAATATGGAGTCATATCTTTATTCTAATAATAATAAAACATATGTAATTATTTTAATCCTGATTTTTTATGAATTTTCAAGTGGGTCTATAAAAGTTGACATTTGCAATTAAGAGGAACAATAGCAGTCCGATGGCACTTCTTTCACACGGCAAGGCAGCACATGCATGACGGTGGCTATGTCAATAGTTAAATTTCTTTTTCCTGTGTCACGGAGCGTGGGAATGAATTCATTTTTCTAAACTAACGCTCTTAAATATACAGGCCGATGCAACTGCCATTTAAACTCCAATCGATTCAATCAGTTATCGTCTGTCTGTACTATTTCTATGGCGCGCGCATGTTGCATGGATGATATTTGATATGCAATTTAGCTGTAAAATATGTGATTTTGCTTTAAAAGACTTGTGCCAATCATCCCAGAATGTAGTCTAGTTCAGACGGTTTTGATTTTCTTATGATCCCGAGGAAAGGACGAAAAAGTAACCCTCTTTTCTCAATGTACAGCCATTGCTTCAACTGGGAAGTCAAGATGGCCGCTGTTGCGTCAGCTTATATATTTAAGAGCTTTAGTCTAAACGGGGGTTTTGGGAATTGAGTGGCTTTATCTGTATATTATGCATTTAGTGAGAGCTAATTTTGGACCCAGACGACTCCAGATAATTCGTTTTTGCACTAACATATATGGCAGAACGCGTTTTAATAATGTAGATTATTAACTGACGTTTTAAATAATATAAATAATATGATGCGAGTTATTAGGATACTATCTTCCTGTTGAAGTAAGTATCAGAAAATATTTATTTCAAATTACCTTAATTATTTTCCTTATATACATAATGTATAAGGAAAGTATTGTGACGAGGTCGAAAATTCAATTCGAGTTTTCGACGGGAGAGCACGTTTCAAGCATCCCTGATCACGAATCAAACATTTTTGAAGTGATGTCTGTGTGTGTGTGTCAGTGAGTCTGTGGAGACGATAACTGACGAATGAATGGACCGATTCGAACGAAATTTGGTACAAAAATCCCAATCCATAAACACTGGAAACCTATTGTTTTTATAAGCAATCGAATGTTCAGAACCCCCATAAATTTTCGAATAAAATTTTGAAAAAAATCGTCAAAAAATCAAAATCGCTAATAAAGTTACGCAAATAGACATTTCTTGTGTAATTTTTCATTAGAAAATGATAGAAAACGATAACATAAATTTTAGAACGATAACATGAACCGTTCTCGAGATATTGTACATTTTTCAAAAAAAATATCAAAAAGTCATATAAAATAAAAAAAAAAAAATTCCTATTGAGAAACATGTTCACTTTTCATATGTAATACCATGCGATAAATTTGGTGACATCTCGTGGAACTAGCTCGTTCCATTCAGGAAAAAAAATACTTTGAGTAATACTTTTGTATTTGAACGCCAATAGTCATTTATCTGCTGTAAGAATAACTTATTTCTCCGTCCATAACGCTTGGCGAGATTTTGGCAACGAATTTGGTGGAATGTCGCCAACTTGGCGACTTTTTTAAATGTTGCCAAATTAACAAAAATCTCGCCAAATGAATAAAAATGACGCTAAATCAATGAAAATGACGACTAATTGAAGAAAATTCAATATCTTGGAAAGAATATAAATATCTACTATAAGAATAACATTTTTTTTAACTGTAAAAGTAGTAAATTCATTGCATTATATAAGGAAAGTCATGTGTTGCCCACATCAGATTTTTATATAATTGTAACACTCTTAAAAACTATAAGTGAATGATCATTTTTGAAATAGCAGGGTATAATAGAAGGTTTGAAAGTTTCTGTACTAATATATTTTGTAAAGAAACCTTGCTTCCCCTAATCGGAAATCGAACCACGGATCTTCGTACTGGTCAGCCGAACTCTACCGTCGAATTACTGGAATGGAAGTGCAAGCTCTTACTGTCGAAGTAGACTTTGCATTCTCCACCCTCTAATGTCAGATTGACGTGCAACTGACAATCTGACTGACCACCTCCTGCTATTTTTACCACAGATTTGCCTCCTGTTGCTATTTTTATCCTCCAGATTAGTTTCTTGCGAGGTCGTTGGTCTCCCTATTTGAAATCGGCACTCAATATACCAGAATCCACTGATTCAATGCTTGTCGTACTATGGTCACTTTCAAACCTCCAACATCTTTACACTAACCTACAGGAATGATTTGTTCAGTCGCTATTATAAAGAACCTTGCTGCCCCAACTGGGAATCGAACCCTGGATCTTTGAACTGGCCTACCGACGCTCTATCGTGTCAGGTCTTCATTCTATTTGTAGCAATGTTGATTCTTTTACGAGCGAAATGATGAACTTTCTCCAGCCGTGCCTGTAAGTCTTGAACATATCCGTCAGGCGATAAAGGAGTATCGCAAGGTCATCCAAACATCAGATCACACGACAGTCGTATATCCCGGTCAAGCAACATTTTCTATGAAGAATACCCGGTCGATTCGTGGACAGCACTTCTGTAAGCCAGCATGAACAAAAGTAGGTGATGGTCTCAATCTTGCTGGTTTCTAGATACAAATATAGAGAGATGATTAAGTATCATTCTGTAGAATTTTTCTACCATGCTATCCGATTGGAAATGAAGAGGAGCAGTTCGAGTTCTGTTCATTCCGAGTAGTTTGCACAATCCCGTGAACATACTAGAGTTAAAGTTCGTCCCTTGGTCAGAGTGGATGAATAAGGAAACCGCGTAACGGCATATCTAATTCCGGATTAGAGCTTCACTGATGATTGTAGACTCTTGGTCAGGGATTTTGTAAGCTTCTGGGCGCTTTGTGAAATAATCCATTACTACTAGGATGCATTTGATATTATCTAAAGCCCGTGGTAGTGCCCCCAAAATAGAGTTCAATTCCTTCGAAAGGAGTTCTGACACTGTGACACTGAAGAGACCCACGTGTTTTCTTCTTTGGTCCCCGAGCGCTACATTCCTTGCATTCTTTACACCAGAGCTCAACATCGGACCTTGCATTGCACCAGAAGAAAAGTGTTCTCGAACTTTGCTTTGCATCTTGTTAATGCTAAAATGTTCTCCAGTAGGGCTGTGTGGCTTCTAGTACGCTGGACACTGAAACAAGAGGGCAAGAATTGCCATCTGCTGCTCCTTCTATCACCACTCTGCTATTTACGGTATACTGTTCCATTCCTCAAGTGCAGAGAACCCCCCATTTCCCAGTACCGTTTTGTTTCCAGGAAATTTCTTGCCAAATTGACCTTTCATTTACTTGCTCTTTGTGGATCAGGATTGGCTGCGTGCACTTTTTCTTTGTGCGTGAAAAAGTTCTTCATTACTCCAAGGATCTGGTGGTGAATTTAAACACGAGAACAATGTGCATGTTTCAAAGGGCATGGTCTTCTTAAGAGCGCATTAGCGTTTCTATAAGACGATCCTTTTTGATGTCAAATATCCATGTCATATTCCTGAAGTCGCTGAATCCGTCTTGCGACCTGTTCTTCAGGGTTATTAAAACTGAAGAGTCAGCTCAAAAGAGTGCGACCCGTCCGCAGCAGGAATTTCCCTTCCTTAGAGATAATGATAGAAATGATTTACAGATTTAACAATTGGCAACAGCTCTTTGCTTGTTACGCATTAATTTCTTTCGGGCTTCTACAAGCACTTGCTTAAATATGCAATGGCATGCTCATGTCCTCCTATTTCCTGGGAGAGAACTGTCCCTATTCCTTCTTTGTTAGCACCGGTAGTGAGTATCCATGATCAGGATCGGCTGGGTGTGCTTTTTCTTTGTGCTTGAGAAAGTTCTCAAGTATAAAACTCTCCGTTGATTGAGGATATACCAGAATGGGAGCAGAAACTACCATTTCATTAAACCGATTGAAAGCGTCTTCACATTCCTCCGAAAATTCGTATTTTTTGTCACCTTCTGCTAATCTAAATATATAAGGGTCTGACGATGCTAGAGAAGTTCTTCACAAACCGACGATAATAGGTACACAGGCCTATAGGAAACTTCTCAGTTGATGAACATCCTGCGGTCCGCACTATTCTTAGACAGCATCGATTCATCAGAATATGTTTCTACACATTTTGCAGAGATGATATGTCCCAAATAAGCGACTTCTTCCTGGAATAGTTTGCATTTTGAAGGATTTTACCTTTCATCAGCTTCCTTTAATTTTTTAAGTACTTGCTTAAGATTTTGTAGATATTCATCAAATGACCATCCGACAATAATTATATCGTCCAAACGAGGCAGGATACAGAGGACAGTTCTTTCAGCACGATTTCTATCAGATGTTCAAATGTTGCGGGTGCATTACAAAGTCCAAATGGTATCGCTTTAAACTGCCAGAGTCCCTTCCCGGTGGTAAACTCTATCTATTCTTGATCATTAGGATAGTCATGATAGATTTCCACTTGCTACTAGTCACTCGAGTCGGAAACCAGTTGTGTCCGGAGAGAGTATCTAAATTGTCATGAAGTTTTGGCAGTGGATAGCTGTCTTTTTTTTTAACGGTTTTGTTAACTATAGTCGACGCAGAATCTTGTAGAACCATTTTTTTTTTCATTAAAATGATCGATGTGGATCAAGGACTTGATGATGGTTCGATTACATGGCTTTCCTACATGTTTCTCCTTATAGTATATAAATTTTATATCAATTCGGGAGGGAGGGGGGTGATTTGGAGAATTAGAATGTGTTATCAAAAGGTGTAGTGTTGCCCTTTAAAAAAATCAAGTTGGTGCAAAGTTTTATATGAAGACTACCCCATATGCAAATTAGTTGCTCATTCATTTATAGCAGGAATTATTACGATTCTAATGATATATTTGATATTACTGCACGACTCGATAAGCCGGAATAACGAGTGGTGTTCGGATTTTTTTCTTTTAGTTTGAACTGACTTTACATAATTATCGTAACTTTTAAGAATTTGTAAAAAACTTAAGAGTCGGAGGATGACTAAATATTTTGTTTAACACTTTTGTACGTTAGAAGGTATGTATAAAATATTTTTTCTGCGCTATCAAACAAATAAATTTAATAAAATGCATGGAAAATACGTCAAATCATCAACGCTTTAAAAATATAAAGACAACCAAAAATTGGCTATTATTAAAAGTCTTTAATTAAAATACCCATCCACGACGTGCACAAAAATTAAAAAGTAACAATAATAATTTTTTTAATTATTATTTTGGATGGAGATTTCAATTAAAGACTTTTAATAATAGCCAATTTTGGGTTGTCTTTATATTTTTAAACCTAAATTTAAAGTGCACTGCTCACAACTGAAATAGCAGCACCATAAAGTTGTAGGTGTATCATTATGTAAATCAGGCAATGGAAACAGCAAGGCGAGATATGCAAATGATCACATTTTTGTTACGCATAGTAACGTAACACCTTGCCGAGCTGCATAAAAGCGTCGGGTCAAGGAGGAGCGATATCACAGCTAAATTGTAGTGTCATTGGTTTCAGATCGTAAAAATCATCACAGTATGCCAAGAGTACGTCGACGTACCGCATACATTCAGTTGTCGTCAACGGAACGGCAACAAATCATTGTTTTACGTGAGGGTGGAATAAGTTTTTGAAGGATCGCTGAACTATTGGATCCTGATGTGAGCACAGTTCAACGGTGTGTGTGTTACGGTTCGTGAGAGACAACGAAATGACCCGCAGATCAGCTAGTGGAGCGTCAAGGTGTACCACACCACGTGAAGATCATATGCTGAGAAGCGTTGCGCAGGAGCCGTTTACCACAGCAACCGTGTTACAACGACATTTATCCCACACTACAGGTAACATGGTTTCGACGCAAACAATTCGAAACCATTTGCATGACGTAGGACTCCGAAGTAGACGACCTTTTCGACACCTACCGTTTCAATGTCTTCACCAGTTACGTCGCCTTCAGTGGTGTCAAATGAGATGCAATTGGTCGGCAAAATGGCGAAACATTCTGTTCACGGGTGAATCACGATTCTATTTTAGCATGCCAGATGGTCGTACTCGCGTATGGCGGTGTTTTCAACAATGCCACTAGTAAGCTTTTTTTATCAGTCGCCGCACAGCCCCCCCCCCTAAGTGGTACCATGGTTTGGGGTAGTATAACATTTGGTGGACGAACACCTTTGGTCCACGTTTCTGGTAGTATCACGGCACAACGACACGTCTCTGACATTGTGAGACCTGTGCCCATATCTGTCAACCAGGCCCGGACTGCTTTTTCAGCAGGATAATGCCAAGCCACATAGGGTAACTATGAATAGTCTACAAGGTTTTGATATCCTACCTTGGACAGCATATTCTCCGGATTTGTCGCTAATTGAGCATATCTGGGACATCATGGGTCGCTGAGTAAGAAAACTCCCAATTCCAGCAAACCATGTTCAGTTACAAGCCCAATTGCATACTATATGGAATGCCATCCCTCAGCACACCATTGACCATCTCATTGACTGGATGCCTTGTCGTATTCAATCCTTCATAGTCCCTCGCGGTAGGCCTATTCAATATTGATCTAATGTCAATAAAGTTCTATGCTTTCATTTTCCATGCATGATTTTTTGATCATTTGCATATCTCCATGTTACAATTATATTCTGTAAATTTCATAAGGATACATCAATTTCTTCATGGTGTTGCGATTTCAGTTGTGAGCAATGTATTTTATTCAAGACGTTGAGAAATCAAGACTGCTTGAAATTTCGAGCTCCTAATTTTAAATTAATATTGCAGTTCTTATCTCATATTTTCTGAAATATGTAACCTATCAAACTAATTCCTGCTTTATATTGTGAAACTAAATAACCCAAACAAAATGTATACCATTTTTCATCTTCAAACAAATTTCTAATATTAATTATTAATTATAAAAATCATATTTGAAAAAAATATATGAATTACAACATGGGTAAATTTTGACGACAATTCAGCACTGTCGGACACCTTGGTGTCGAAAACCCAGACCACTCGATTGACCCGAGGGAACACCACCATGGTATGTTGTTGTTGAGACCCAGACCGTCCGACCTACCAAAAAGGTGTAAGGTTTGGACGGCCGGAAAGAGCCGCCCAATTTAGACCGGAACCCAGTGAGGGAGGCATCCACAGAGACCCTACCCTCCTTCTCCTACCACCAACCTCTCAGAAGGACTTACGGACCCACATGTTTAACGTGATCGTACTCCGCGTGAACACGGCGGCAGTTTTGGCAGCGGAGGGAATCGAACCCGGGCTTACTGAGTGCAATTCCCGCGCGCTAACCACTGGGCTACCGCGCTCTACTACGTGTGTAAAATTTTAGTTCATACCTTTCCGTTCTTGTTGAAATACAGACCTATATTCAAAAATTGCATAATTTTGAAGCTTTTTTTGCAACCATCCATCAATTTCCTATGGGAAATACTCAAAAGAAAAAATTCAAAATTGCAGTGCAATGCAAAGTTTGAACTCTTGCCATATGTGCAACGAGTGATCAGGCATTATTTTTGCATATGCGTTAGGAAAAAATCCATAATTTAAAGTGAAAAACAAATTTGAAAGTCGATTTAGCTTAGATCAATGCGTGCTATGTCTGTTTCTCATTATATAACTTGAATTTTACGTTTAATATTATACAAGCTTTTTATATAACATAATTTTAATTTGAAATTTCATTAGACCTGTAAAGTCGAAATCAACAACAATAAATTATGAAATTGCAAATTGAACTACATATATTTCTTTAGTGTGAAGAATGCTCTTGAAGAATATGTAGTCAAAGACTAAATTTGCTTTCTTGGGGCTATGTGGTGCACAAGAGATTTCGGATATCATATTGAAAATAAAAATATTTTAAATTACTTTCGAATTATTAATTGCATTTAATATGCATAACGATGACAGCGAAGAAAACATTTTATGCAAATTTTAAGTTTAGTAAATATGTTTAAAGGTAAGATATTCAGTAAAATATTAAAGAGAGTTAGCTTCGGAGATCCACTTTATGTAACGTGGAACTATTTCGGCAGGATACCGGCCTTCTCTGCAACTTGATACAGTAGTGCTCAGAAAATTGCATCACCCACATATTTCCATGACATTGATAGAAAACAGGACAGTAACACATTTAAAATGATATTTAAAGTGTTTAATATTGATAAATGCATTAAAGAGGGGGGTATGCAGTAATACACAAAAATTATTTACTTAGAAACGTTCATTCTGAAATAGTAAGGAATATGTCACATACTTACCTTATTAAATATTTAAAAAAAGAGAAATATATTACATTCTTATTTTGTTAAATATTTAGTAATAAAGAGTTTTGCATAATTAAAAATAAATATTTTGTTAAATTTTCGAGATGACATGGAGTAATGACTACTGTCCCATAATAATGGCCAGAGGGTGATGACACTTTTAAGTTTTCATATAAGGATCAATGCACTAAAAATAGGATACAACCCTAGATGCATGCCAATATTAGACAAATATTGTATATCTAGGCGTTTCATTAGAAATATATCCGATATAACGCCAATATTCGGGATACATCGGTTGCCAATATTAGCTAGATATTGGGACTACAATATTAACGAATATTGGCTTTATATTGAAAATATTTCCAATTTAGAATATATTGATAATACTAGCTAATAAGCTAAATATTCGGTATATATTGGAATGCTATAAATAGCCT
Organism: Amaurobius ferox; assembly: GCA_951213105.1. Classification (NCBI taxonomy): domain Eukaryota; kingdom Metazoa; phylum Arthropoda; class Arachnida; order Araneae; family Amaurobiidae; genus Amaurobius; species Amaurobius ferox. Next base: position 54,616,963 of record OX578141.1, read on the forward strand.
GCCAATATTGGCTCAAATTTGCCAAATTGTCCACATTTTCATATCGCCCCAATATTGGATTTGTATTGGCTGTAAATATTGAGCCAATACCGGTATGTTAGTAAGGAACATTTGGGTTTATTATGCTATATTAAACATTTATTTCGAAAATATTTAATTTTTCGGGGCGATGAAATTTTTTAAAACTAGACGTATTGAGTGATTTATGCCACAGCATACCATTGTTACTTTAGTGTTAATTTTGAATTTGAATGAAGCTGTCAACTAAACTTTAAACGCCGTTTCATTGTGATGCTTTTAGCTTTGGAAATGAGTCAAAACTAAAAGAAAATAAAGTATAAACCTCAACCCTAAAAAGTGCAATGTATTTGAATGGGGAATACGGCCACTGCCCCAAAAATCGTCTGCTAGAGCGGTTACATTCTTACAACGTTGTATTATCCATCCAGTTCCTTTTCTAAATCCATAGGTAGGCAATTGATGGACGCTCGGTTAATAAGAAAATTAATCAAATCAACATGATTCTTATCTTTTTAAGTTTAACATTGCAGCGTATTCCTTTAGGATTTTGATGCCTCCTTTCTAACGTGAATATGCAGGGACGAACGGGCCCTATATCCCGGGCCCCGCTAAGAGGATATTCTCCCGGCCGCCTGTTTCATTTTCCCCATGTTAACCTATGGGGGAACTCATTTAGATTTTTAGCAGTTTTTAGGATTATTTCTTTCTGTTTTTTGCCAAGCATACATGCTAAAAAGAGAAATGTTTTTGTGTTTTTTAAAAAATCGATAAAATAGAAATATTTTATAATATGTATCGAAAAGCAACGCATTCATTTTACAAAAATATTAGAAATAATTCTAATTATTTTATAGAATTAAAAAAAAAACTAGAGGTTAGGGACTATCTTCAATAGGTTAGCATGAGGAAAACGAAACAAACGGATGGGGTGCAGAGTCGCCGAAACAAATTTCATGTATTCTTATGCGAGATAAAAAAATTATATATAATTTGTGATTCATTTCCAAATTTTACAATTGCCTTTAGAATTTTGTTAGCGATATTTGTGAAGCCGAAAAAAACTTTTTAAAGCTGAAATTAATAAAAAAAAAATTACCCACGAACAGAAATGACCCGAAAAAAAAGATTAAATTATTTAACCATCGAACACGAAATTTGTGAAAATTGAGAATTTAACAAATGACTTTGCTGAGTTGAAAGCCAGGAAAATTAATTTTATTTAAGTTATATTCTTATATAAAATGTCATGATCAAATATTGTTAGTTAAGTGTAAAAATTTTATATTTCTAACAATAAATTAAAATTTTGATTTTTTTTTCCTTTTTGTTGCCAAATTCAATGTAAAATTCACTAGCTTTCATGGGTTCACCTGAGAAATTTATGAAGTTTTCCGCGTTAACAATAGTAACAAATTGCACTGAATAGCTTAATTTTATATCACGTTTACCCAAGGAAAAATAACATACACAATATATCCGACAGTATACCGTTGTTGTTGTTGTTGAAACCCAGACCGTCCGACCTACCAGAAAGGTGTAAGGTAACTGTTTGGACGGTCGGGACAGTATACCGTGTATTTTTCTTGTCGAAATTTTATAATATATCATTAACTTTACAAAATAACCTTTAAAATTCTACCAAAAATTAAAAAAATTATATAACTTTTACATGTTATAAACATTTTAAAAGATTTCGCTGACATTTGGAACCAACTTCAAATCCTCAGGCAATTAATTCTAAGATTTCCGTGTTTTCCAAGTAGAGTGCAGTAATTTTGGTGCAGTTCATTGGTGTTTTGCAATTCATACCAGTCATTATATCTTAAAATATTATATTTTACAAATAAAACGTGTAAAATGTTGAGCTTTGACATTTACGGAATTATTTTAGCAATGGAAGAAATCTTGAATCAGTATAGCTACTATGATAAAGTTAAAAACCGCTATGTTAAAATATTGCCGTACACTATCGGAAGCTAAATAATTAGCTTAAGATATTGCACAGAAAATTAAATTTCAAACTGGATTAGAAAAAAAAAGACAAGCAAATTTTGATATATCACACTTTATTAAAGCTTTTTTGAATTTCAGGTGGAATCAAATAATAATCAAAAAATATAAATTAATACTGGCAGAAACAATAAAATACTTATAATTGATTGGGCTATATTTTTAAATTAAAACGTATGTGGCACTATCGAAATCATTTTAAAATAATCGTAATATAATAATAATCTATAAAAACAAAGCACACAAACAGATAGATATTTACAAGAAAAAAATTCAATTTTAAAACAATAAACATAACAAATTTAAGTCGTTTACAAAATGTTTAATGCTTTAATTATGCAAATTATTAAAATCTCCATTCAAGAGCACTAAGTACCGTAAAATAATTTGTCTCGCGACCGAGTCTACATAAATTAAATAACAAGAGCACAATCACCGTAGAAAAACATTTTGATGTCAAATGAAACATTTAAAACGCCCTTGTATTAATTTGACCAGGCTTATATCAATGCAAGCACCACATTTTAAAAAGAATCATTATTTATTACCAATACGCAATAAAAAAAATCTACATAATTTCTATAAGCACCTCCATGATTAACATGCATGTCATTGTAGTGAAACATAATCAGATGAAATTTTATTCCACCCAAAATCTTCACTAGCAATTTACATAGTAACCAATATTCCTATAAATAAAATGTTGCATTCATTCAATTCAAATTCATACTTTTCACAAGAAATGGGCGATATAAATGAAATTGTAAGAATCGATTTTTCTTTACTTGTGCATATTCGTTTACATCGCGGATACCATAGAAAATGTCCTTTTTCAAATCACCTAAATACAATATTCCAAAAAATCGCGATTATGATAGAAAAGTTCAAATAAAGAAGAATTGCCGTCAAAACGGGAAAAGAAAATATAATCGGATTATATATAAAATATACTTTTAACAAATGCAGAAGCATTTCTGATGATTAAGGTTATTAAATACAGATTTGAAGTGTGTAGATAATGAGATAAAAAATAATTAATTATAAAATGAATGATATATATATATATATATATATATATATATATATATATATATATATATATATATATATATATCCATCAGTGAACATGATCATGAATGATATATATATATATATATATATATCCATCAGTGAACATGATTATAAATTATAAATTACCAATATTGGCAACATTTTTATAAAACTAATATTTAGAAATTTACTTGGCACAAATTCAGAATTTTATACTACAAAACTCGATATAGAATAAAAATCATAATAAAAGGCTTCTCAAACTTTTTTTTGCCGGCATGCTGTAACGAAGCACATATCTCCATATATATATATATTTAATTCATGAAATGGCCTCTGGGTTTTTTTTTTCTGCCATACTTTTAAGTACATAAATTTATTCATCCTAACTTAGAGATAACATGAAATTCACGTAGAATAAAGTTTACTTATAGAACAAAAATTCAAGTAACTTGCTTTGAACAGCGAATAGCTTAAAAGTTTCGAAAAACCATCCGGTCTTATAATTAATGATGACAGTAGAATTTACATGACGTGTAATACCTTCTAAAGTAGCATGGATATCAATTTTCAGAGTAACACTTTTGTCATAAAACGGTTTTAAAGCCCTGAATCAATTTGCTTTTATAGATTTTCACCAGTAATAGATTTAAATCCCATGCATTGAAAAAATTGGCTATTTTCTAACACGAAGCAACGGAAAAATTCAACGTCCTGGGTTATATTGCTTGTCACCAAATAAAATAATATTCCTCTAAATGAAATTTATACTAAACTCTATTAAAACGAAATTTTGTGGAAGCAAATGCGCAAAGAAAATTCTTACTGATTATTTTATTTTAAATACAAATAACAGGGCATTTAATAACTGGAACTCCAGAAAATAAAAGACCTCTCCAAAAATAAGACTATTATGGTCCAAATAAAGAATAAATCTGAATGCCTGAAATAATTTAAACAATAAAACATTTTAATGTGAAAAGAAAAAGAAATCCCAAAACTAAAATTATAAATCGGAAAAAATCGTATTGTTTTGCGTACAGAAATATCATGAATTTTAAATATTTCATATATCCCATAACGTAGAGTCTGGATTAACCGAATGGATTAATCGAGATGAGGATCGCTGGGATACATGGTTTCATTATCCCATGTATCCCAGCGATTTTTAAATACCATCTGAAAATGATCTTGCTTACGAATCAGCGTCAAATGTTTCATATTTTCTTTATCACTGACTAATGCTGGTGTAAAGTTTTCTACATTCTCACGCAGACCTTATTTATTAATAAATATAACATTTTCAATAAAAAATATAAAGGTCACAAACAAATGTTAAAATAAATAAATCCGTAAATAAAACCGTAAATTATGCCTTTTCATAAATTTTGATATCCTCCGTTTATTTAGAGCGGATATAAAGTATTGCTGAGGATTATCTGAGTTGCCCGCGTCCTACAATACCTTAGATCAGTGGTTCCCAAACTGGGGTCCCCGGACCCCTGGGGGTCCGCGAACAACACACAATATTTAACTAATCAATAGTTAGCTTTAAGAAAAATAAAATTCATTATTTTTATCCACTCATTTTTTAATTTTATTTTTTTAAATAAAATAATAATGAACTTTTTTCTAAATAACTTTGAATTAAATACATTCATGAAATTAATTTCAAACTGATAGGTTATATCTTCAAACAGAATTAAATTGTTTGGGAGTAGGTTTCGTTTTGGTACAATTCCATGGTTAACGGTGACGATACTCTGATGTAGCTCGGACGTCAAAGCACTTGTAACTTCGAGCATTATTATTAGAGACCGGACTACTAGAGAATACTACTAGAGACCGGATGACGTCAGCTTTGAATAGAAGGGGACGTAGCGAACGTCTCCCGCCTCTCCTCTTGCAATATGGTTTTAAGGGGTCCGCGAATTTTTTTTTTCTCTGAGGGGGTCCGTGGACCGGAAAGTTTGGGAACCACTGCCTTAGATAATCGACTGGGAGTGGGAAGCTACCACTAATGCCTCTCCCCCTCCCCTCTTCCGGCGAATGCAGCCAAAAATCTATTATAACAAATTAACAAGAGAATTCAAACATTAGATGCGAATTGTTTAAAAATGCTTTATCCTAAAATCCCAAAACTAGTCATATATGTATGTAAATATTATGCGCAAAATCGACTTACAAAAACGCCGTGTGTCTTAGACAATCGGTTATTTTCATGTTCACAAAATAATACTTATAGAGATAACATCTATAAATGCACTATTTTGAACACAACAAATTTTAATACCCTTTAAAATGAGAATAATGCAAGTTAAATTATATACATCAAATGATTAGAGAATGTAAGACATTGGAGGTGCCCGGTTATTTCTGAAGTTATGTGTATTTTTATTCGTTTTTTTATTTTGGCATGTGCAGAAAAAAAACAGGAGTTGATGATCATAACAAACAGTTAATTTGAGAAAAAGTAGGTCAAATAATCATCAATATGCCAGATAATTTTAAAATTTTCTCCATTCGTCAAAAAATCACTGCATATTAACATCAAGGGGAATAGCTAGTTCAGTTGTAAAAAATCTGTGGTTAACTTGATAACTTAAGATAACAAACTTGCAAGCATCTTAAAACACATAACGGTTTGGAAAAATCGTGAATCCCCGAAGGGGAGAACTGACCTTGGCAGATGATACATTTTATGACATGCTTATTCTATTACCTGCTTAAGCCAAATTTCTTACTAAGGAAAAAGCACGGAAAAATAAAACAAAATCATAATTAATTATTATTTATCCTTTAGATTTTAATTTGTTAGAAAGAAAGTAAAAGCTCAAATAAATAATCTTTATTTGAAATAAAAATTGACTAAAAATATATTTCAGGCTCCAAATTGTTAAACAAGAATGGCTTTTTGGAAACACATTCTACAAAAGAAACTTTGGGTAGCGGGAGACACTCACAAAATGTCCTAAAATTTGCACTATTTTATAATTTCTTAATATTTTGTTATTGAAAGCGGCAGAGCAATTTTTCTCCCGTGAAAATACTAATCCATATGACAGACATAGAGTCATTTCTCTTTATGGAACACAGTCGCTTTGTTAACTCTTATGTGCGTTATATCTTGCATCCTTGCAAAATTTGATCACTAACAATGAAATAGAAAAGAACCACGTGTACAATCTGCATTCAGCAGAGTTAAAATTTGATCAATGTTAATTAATTCGGATTCCATACCAAATTTGTGGAACCAATTTTAAGCAATACCATACTTTTTTACTTTGACATGTAGTACCAGTTATAACATTAAAACTCACACAAATTTATTCTTATAAAACAATAGATTTGAGGCAAGTTCAAGATCTTAAAAATAAGCTAACCCAGTTCTAGCATCGTGCATTTGTTCTGTATAATTCAGCATCCACAGCTAAGGAATCCATATAAACACAATAACTTGTTCTGATTTTGCTTACTTGTACCTTAAAGGCAGCCCGATAATAATTTGCTTAAATAGGAATTATCAGCAACTTGTTTTCAATCTGCACTTGATAAAAAGGGGCTCTATGTGATAAAGCAAGCAGTTGATATAGTTTGGTGAGTTTTTAACGGCCAACTGGCGAAATAAACCCCTCAGTCTAATCATTAAGTAATTTCAAAGCTGAAAATGTTATTGAGGGCGATAATCAGCAAAGCAAGCTTTAATCGTCATGCTTAAAGTCTCACAGAAACTAATTAGGTAAGATAACATGGAGCAGTTCATTCAAAAACATATTACCGTTGCATTGTGTTTGTATAAAGATTAGGTTCGTCAGGTGAGTCCTTGTGCAGAGCGGAGTGTGCTCTCTGTATTTGTGACTATCATGCTAGCTATACCCATAATTATCTCACGAATTTTGAGCTTTTAAAACCTATAAATCAGTTTTAGCTTTAAAGGATATAGGCTTGGAAATAGATGACAAATGGTAAAAATGACAAAGTTTAATTAGTCAAGAAATAGAATATGAAAGCTTGTGGCCTGTATTTAATTTTACTTATTCAATATATTTTGGTGTAACAGTCAGTGGCGAAGCTTAATAAAAAAGTTTGGGAAGACAGAAAACTGGGAACCAAAATTTATAAATAAAGTTTCATGCTATATATTTTAGCTAAATCAGAAATAAAATAAAATATGCAGTAAACTTCCGATAATCCGGCACGTTCGGGCCTTCAGCAGTGCCGGATTACCAATTTTGTTGGATTATCGGATGTCGAACTAAAATAGAGTAAAAAATGAGAAAAATTAATTTAAAACAAAATAATGGACAATAAATATAACATTTTTTGCCTAAAGCGTTACAATAACTGAATTAAACTTTACAGAACGTGAAAAACATTTAAATTAATTTAAAAATTATAAGGAGAACGTATGGTGAAATCTGCTAAATTAAAACAACTGGATATTTGAAATGGATGTCTCATATTTTTGAAAAATATAAATTCCATACGTCGAGTTCTTAATTCTGAAAAATATTGAAACCCCTATAATATCAAAATCCTCATATTTTAGCGATTTTCTAAATCAAATTTCCTATTAATTTTTAAAATTACTCTTCAGATGACTCAAGACAATAAATACTATATTTCTGAGACAAAAATAGAAACTATTAAAAAAAAACAGAAACCTCCTTTGTAGCTTAGACATATCTATCAAAGAACTGACATGGCCCGGGTAGAAATTGCGCGTACATTTTCTTTCGGTTCCATTTCTAATGGCATATCTTCTGACGTGGGTAAACGGAGAGATTCGTCTCTCCCGAAAATCCAGTCTGGCGTTTAGAGAAAACAAAGGAGGTACTGGCATTGAGCTCTGCGCCAAAAGGAACAAAAGTACTTTGTTTATTTACACAGAAAATGTTTTGTATATTTATTTTGGATAATATATATACTTAAAATCAAAGTTACTCGGTCGTAAATTATTTTGATAGGCACTATTTCCCTTGTCTTCCCTGACGTTTCGCCACTGATACAGAACATACCAACAGTGATGCAGGTAACAGTTTGAGAAACCCTGTATTAAAAGTAGTTAGATGCTTCAGTTCTCCACTATTTAAGAACTATTTTGAAACAGAATACAAAGAAGTTACTATAATAGTAATCTTAAGTGTTTAATGCGTGTTATATGCCACACTTTCATTAACATTTCAAAATTACACCTATTAGATTTTAAACTATTTTCGAAATATGAAGACATGCTTTTAAGACCGTTAATCACTATCTAGGTTAAAATGAGTCTGATAATAGTATAAACGTTCAATGTTAGAAATTTTATAAATCGACATCAAAAGATTTAACGCACTGCGAACTTTTACATCATTTATATGTAGAAATTGTCTAATATAACTATTATAAAAAGAAATTTTATAAACCTTGAACACAGTGCTTACAAAACAGTTATGAAAAAATTTGTTTTTATCAACAAATATAGTTTTGACTGTATCATCATGAAAATCGATTCTATAACAATCGCCCATCTCAAGGAATTACAGTCTAATAAATGTTAGTGATTATTCAAACTCCTGATACCGATGTGAGAACTTATTATTCTAATCTTAGAAAAATTTTAAATATTCATTACATGGTATAAAACATGATTACAAGCCACTTTCAGATTTAGATTCACTTTATAGTGGCATGCTTCACAGCAGCCATCTGAATGGGAAAAGAATCTGTAAATTGTGGGAAATGTTAAGTACATATAACAATCAGTGCTTTTTATTAAGGCATGTGGCTCCATATCCATATGAAGTAACTTTCATAGTGTTAACCAAAATTCAGCTTACATCTAACAGCATGCAGATACACAGTTCTCAGAAAACATACATTTTGAAGATTTCATCTTTAATCGTTTATCACATTGAAAATTTTAAATACAGATCTTTTGTGCAAAGAATATTCAGTCGTATTATAAACACAGAATGTTGTGCTAGTTTCTACATTCAATAATGTTTAATAAGCACTTAGTGTTAGTTTGTAAATCTTGATTCCAATCCAAGAGTCTTGCCAGTCAGTGCAGGAAAGGCAATCAAGTAGACAGCATTGACTTTACAGCAGATAAGTAGCACAACGTGTATTTTGTGGGCTCTGAATCGAAATTGTACAAATTTTGTATTGATTATTGTAAATTATAACTCCTAATACTATATATTTTTCCCCTAGAAGTTATACTTGCTCAGCTCGAATAATTAAAAAAGCTAATTTATCAGTATACAAGTTATGACACAGTGAACATAAATCAGTAACATAGAATAAATACATGCTGCCAGAATAAGGGGGAAAGTCTGAGCTAATTCAGAGAGCTTAAGTTCTGATGCTGTTACACAAGCGACATACTGCCAGCAGATTTGCCGCAAGCTTCAAATGCAGAAGAGACCTGAATGTCCAAATTGGAATGTATTTGGAACCAACTCGGACGGCGAGGGGTGTTCTAACAAATGCAACCGCCTTCATCGTCTTTAGGCTCCTTCGGGGACTCTTGAGGCTTCAAGGGAACAGCTGAGACTTGTTAAGGGAAATATATATAAAATGACATAAAAAATAATTAGCAGATATTAAAATAATGCTAAAACAGTAATATTTTCAGCCTTCGTAGTATACAATAGATAGTTTCATTTGGAACAATGCTGTTACAAAACTAAATTAGCAAAAAGGAACTCGTTATTCTGGAAATAAAATAGGAATACGTTAGCAAAATTGTAGTCAGGCTTGCTATAAATCTAAGAAGCAAATATAAATTCCACAAACTAATAGATCAACATCAAGGATGGGGCAACTTTTCTAGGTCACATGAAGTGGTAGCATATTAACATTCAGATTTAAATATTCGTGCTTATTAAAAGCAAAATCTCTAATTTTAAAAAAAAGGAAAACTTAGTATTCTAAACTGTTTACTTCACTTTCTTAGAATTTAAGTCTGATATAATTTTTAAATATCTTTTATAAATTTACATGTAAAATTATATCAAATTTGAGATTTTTTTTAGCTGATGCAACTAATTTAATGAGTTATATTCCGAACTTTCAAAAGACTTCTATATCTCAAAAAAAAAGTTTATCTTATGGTTACAATATTTGTCTAAAGAAACATTACATCTAATGAACCTATTTCCAGTAGTTCTGTACAAGATTTCAATAGCTTCTATACTTAAAATCACAAATCAAACTATTACAGTGGAATCTTGACATCTCACATAACATTAGTTCCCAACCTGGGACACCACCCAAGGTGCCAATTTCACTTTTGACGGTCACTATATAAATAGGCGTTATATTCTATAGGGGCAATACGGAGTTGTTTCGATATGTTCTGGATATTACATTCCCCCGTACATCTGCTAATACTAAGAATGGTTCATATATTGATGTATAATTAGTTCCAACAACTTTTACGAGTTATTACAAGTCGAGAAACGTACCCGATCTACGAGAGTAGCAGCAATCCAGTCCAAACTCTTAATTTTATTATGTGCAATAATAGTTGCAAGAGCTGACAAGAATATAACTTGCGTCGCTTCTACAAAACTTTCACGGATTTTCACGAAAGTCGTTCTCAGTCTGATGACATTCTAGATAAAGTCTTTCACATCAATGAGGGTATACTATCGCACACAAAATACATAGTTATACAGGTTTGTTCATAAAACTAAGGGAGGAATGACTTGAGATATTTAATATTTTTATCCCGGTTGATCGGCCTCTTATTTAATACTATTTAATGATGCTCAAGGCAGCCATTAATGACACAGTAATGTATAACAAGACTGGACAAATTGGGTTGGATTGTTTAGGTGTTCTGCGGCCATTTTACACAAGTGTTGTTTAATCCATGTATATACAAATGGAAGACTTTTAACCACAGATATGTGCTGCAATCTGTGCTTTTTGACAGATTTTTCACTAATAAAAAAAGGTTCAGTACTATTCATCGTGTTATTGAATATTCCGTTAATTTTTAATGACTGTCAAATAAAGCCATTTTGCTTGAAATTTTTCAACATGATGAGAAGAAATGATCGCACATTTCCTATAATGGGTGATGACCACATGAAGGTTGGGAATACTATGCTATATGCATTACTTCGTACGTTTGCAGCAATATAAATTTATAACTAAGCAAAGATCCCGTATTCTTGTCGAACATGTGGCAAGTTTGTCTTTTATTAAACTAAACTTCATGGTTAACACAGACCGCCTAATTAAGTACTCTAAACCTTTGGGTGAGCTGGACGGTATGGGGTCTTAAAGGTCCACCATTAGAATTATGGAATCTAAAATTTCCTTCAACCGAGCTTCGATCCCAGAACTTCTGTTATTAAGTTGTCATTTCATGTCCAAACTTGGTTATTATCTCATCGTTCTACTGTTGCCAACAAACAATAAGGACAATCGCACAAGAATGCGTAATCGATCCTGTATGGGAATTTCTTATTCTTCTGAACATAATTTTTTATATTATTTTGGCGTTTTGGGATGTTTTACTTTTCTGGTTTAAAAAAAAAAATCTTTATTTTTTACCCGTGGAATTTTTATTTAATAGTTACAAATAAATACTGAACAAATTTTATAATCTTTGACTTATTTATTTTTGCAAATAAGAAAAGCGTAGGTAACTATTTGTAATTAATCGACGAGTGTTCCGGTATAATGTTTTTTAGCAATACACGACTTCTCATGACTTTAAAACGTATTGGAGAGAGAGAGATGTAGTTAAACAAAAAGCATATTTTATTTACACTTTACTTACACTATTGATTACAAACTTTTCTATAATTTTAGTTTTCTTAGCACTAAATTAATTTTTCATAATTTGGATCTTTTGCTTGGATAATTCACCCAATATACCAAAATTTTAGGTTAATAATTAGCACTTAACATTAATAAGATAATCTCAGACAGCATTTCTACGCAATTATATTATAAAAAATAAATGCATTCAGCCATACTTTGCATGCCATTTCGATCCTAACTTTCGGAAATCATAATTTAATCACAATAATTCTAAAATAGTAAACCCCCAATTATTCTGAATAATAAGCTCGCTGAATAACAAATTATGTATTGTTGCTGATTACGGCTTGCAAGGATGTTAGGTACTATAAAAATTTTGAGCACCTCTGGGAGCAGTTAAAATGCTGTTAACCAAAGTGTTTGATAGCAGCTCATTGAAACAGTTTAAATGTCTATTTTACTTTTAGCTTGCATTCATTGATTTTTATATGCAAATTAATAAACAAAAATATACATTTATTAAATATTTCATACTACACACAAATTACATTTTCATGTTATTAACCAGATTTGTCTGCGTAAAATATTGTGTTTCAACTACCAAGAAATACAAATTATTCAAAAGATGTGTCAACACCTTTGGATTCTTGGAATCTTCTTATGGACGATTCTATGATAAAAATTCTTGTCGTTTGTACCAATATTTATATCGATACCATTCAGAATCGTTTTGCTCAAGAGCAAGATGCAAATAAAACTTACCAATCTGAAATGGAAACGCTTTTGGGACTATTATATATGTGGGATATTCACAAATCATTCCATGCGAATCTGAAAGATTTATGGGCTACAGATGGGACTGGAATGTAAATATTTCACTGAACAATGTTATGTAAACGATTGCAACTATCTCTTGAGATTAGAGTTGCAAATTACCCGGGAATTTTGAGAAGCAGAAATAAACGCGGGAATTTAGGAAGCATTGAAAACTTTGACGGGAAGGAACTAATTTACGCGTTTCTTATATATTCTGGTTAATCCGGCACATTACGCAGTTTCAACCTTAATAATCGATCGCCATGTAGATAAACTTACCAAATATTTGTACGAGTTTAAAGATAAAGTGTATTGAAATAAATTTTTTTAAAATTTTAAATTGCAAAAACTTTCTTGAAAATGGGCAAATTATATTAGTCAAAATAATATTAAAATGTTATTGGGACTAACATATATTTCTTATTATCGCTCAATATTAAATGAATTAATCACTTTGTAGTAAGTATTTTATTACTCGGAGTGCTTTTACTTTTAATATATTTACAAATTAAATTAAATTTATTTATGGAATTAATTTTAATTTTTATATATAATAAAACAGTCACAATTTAAATATTTATTCAATTTAATTTATTTATTTTAAATAACAAATGTCTCTTAATTCTCCATGCTTCAACTATTAACAATTACGAATGCAAAAAATAAATATTAGTTTTGGATCATACACACTTTTTTTACAATGCAAAAATGCAATGACTGAAAATTCCCACTCTTTGGAAACCTTCAAAATTCCCAGTTTCTTTAAAATTTTATTCCCAAAAAACTAGGTTTATTCATGGGAATAATCCGGGTTTTTTTTGTTTGTTTTTTCCTGTCATTGCAACTGCACTTGAGATATCTGCGCTTCCATAACATTCTAGAACAAGAGATTTGGATAAACCAGCTCCTGTTAAAGAATTTTTTGAAAAATTGGTACAAAACTGTCAGAAAGCATATAAAATTAGAAAATATATAACCCTAGACTAAAAACTAGAGCCTTTTAGACGGCGATGTGCATTTAAGCAATATATGCCAAATAACCCTGCAAAGTATGGGGTCAAAATATTTCCACTGGTTGATTCTAGGGTATTTTATACTTGGTAACCAAATGGACCATTCCAAGTCGATAATAGACCAAGTGCTATTGTAAAGCGTTTGATGGAACTCCTGTATAATTCTGGATGGAGCCTAACTGTGAACAATTGTTACACCGGGTATCAGTTATCCCAAGAACTTTTACAAAAAAAGAAAATTACAATAATTGGAACATTGCGACAAAACAAAATGGAAATCATTCATTCAGTCTGTGTGTCCGTCCGTCCGTTAGCACGATAACTGCCGTAAAAATGACTTAATCAAAATGAAATTTTAGTATGTTGTTCAGACGGTCTGTAGGACCTATGGGAATATAAATGAATAATATCACCCAATTAGTTTTGGATTCAACCCGGGTTGAAAAAATGAAATATATTGAACCCTATGGGACCTAATTTTTCAAACATTTTTTAAGAGGATTTAAAATTCACAAATTGCTTCGAAAATTTTAGGTAATATTCAAATTGTTCCATATAAAAAAAAATTCAGCAAAATATATTCAGTAGTTTTTTAAATAAAAATTAAAATAATAATTACACCTCTTATATGAAGAAATCACGTTACCCACTTTAAAATGAAATACGGCATCCATCTTGTCTCAAAATCGTGATTTTTAAAGTTATTTTTAATTCATATTGAGTGTTGTATCTGTCTTGAAAACGCTTTATTTTTGCTTAAATTCTGTGCATCTACATACTGAAACAACGCAATTACAATATATTTGAGTTTAAATGAGCATCCAAATTTGATTATTTCTACAACGAAGCCTATTTTTCACTTATGTAAAATGTAAACAGCAAAATATGCAGACTGAGTTGTATAAGAATTGCTGTATTTCTTTAACGCAAAATTATTTAGATCATGGAGTCTGCATAGCTGATATGAATGAAATATTCATTGATTTTACAAAGAGAAGGACGATTTTTTTCGATGAAGTTTTAAGCATAGAGTTTAAGTATGTGTAGCTCCATGGTCTTAATTTTTAAATAAAATAAATTATTACAGTATTGTGATAAATGAAATGAACGGGAATATATTTTTGAATGAAATGCTGCTTTTATAGAGAGTCAGGCGTGTTACTTATTCTATGACGTCATTTGAATGAATTTCAGTTGTTTTCGATGAAGTTTTCAAATATATAATTAATTATTGTAGTATTACCGTAATTTTAAAAATATTACCGAGGAATGTATCGCATTTTAAAGATGTTTAAACCAGGAAATTTATATTTCAATGCCGTCATTTGAATGAAGTTCATTTTTTTCGATGAAGGTTTAAGTTTTCAAATATAATAAATTAATGTAGTATTGTGATAAGTTTTAAACTATTACCGAGGAATGTATTGCACATTTTAGACATGTTTAAATAAAATTGCATTGAAGTTGGAAAGTGTTTCATAATCAATGCTTTAAACATGATTGATCTTTCTTGTTTAATGTAACTATCGATCCAGAGAGTAGGCTGAAAGATTCAAATTTCAAAAAATATAATGGAAAATTTGCAAAAAAAAAACCTTTCTTGGACGATAAAAATGGCACAACACCATGTTTACACGTGCGTTCTATTCTGAAGTCCCTACTTTATCTAGAAGCTGGTGGGGGTTTTTTTTTCTAATGTAGATATCAATGCGAGTGGATTGGTCATTTAAAATATTTAATTGATTTTTAAATATTTGTTTAAAAAATATAAATATATTTTTCTTTTTTGAGGGTAAAAACAAGAGTTAGGGAAAAAGCTACCTCCTCAGTCAAAAAGAAAGTTAGAATCTCTGTTTTAGTTTGAACGGGAGACAGATAATTTTCAAAAATTTTTAGAAGCTGGATTTTTCAAAAAGTCATGTTTTTTTTTATTAAAATTTTTAAAACCACGTAAAAATACATTATTCAAGTATTCTCCATATTGTGGATTTTAAAACAGTTGGCAAAAAAAGACTTTTCAATGTACAGTCTTCATAATTTGCCATCATGAACCCTCATTCTTTAGCTCTAGAAAACTTCAATTGTTTTCATTGTCACTTTATTTGTTAATTTTTCACAATTAAATTAAGGATTCAATAACTTTCATTTCAAAGTCCAATAGCACACATCAAGGAAAGAAGTTCTCATCTATCACCACTTTAATTTAGGTCCTTCCTATTACCAAATAATACTGATGTACAGCTTTCAAAAGACTATCTTTAGGTAACTCCAGTCTGTCAGGATATCTATGCTGATTATTGCTGAAGAGATGGGGGGGAGTAAGATTTTCTATTACGAGAATTTTTGTTTCATGATCCTTCCAATCCAGAAATGCAATATTTACTCTTATTTTTACTCTTGAGGGAAAGGGCGACCATTGTGGAAGGAGCTGATAGGGGGAAAGGGGCAGCCTCTTTTAAAAACCTTTGTTATCTTTTTAGCAACTCTTGCTGCGATTTTGATGCAATTTTCATGTTATAATTTCTACTCTACAATGGACCCACTCGACCTACTCGCACAAAACTTCAACCCACTTTTGTTGCATTGAAACTTTTGTGCCCACTATGCAAGCACTAAACTTGCTAAAAAACTGGTTGTTATATTTAATGACTGCTAGCTGCACCCACGGTTAGTATTATATAATAAGAATATAACCAACATATCAGACTCTATGCGAAAATTGATTTGACTTACTTGAAACTTTACATACGTACTGGAACTACAAAATTAATGATACTGGAAATGTGCAATTTTCTCAGTGCTTGTGAGGTGTAACTAACAAACACTAATTGATAGGAATATCTGATTATAGTTACTTAGAGATTGTTCACATTTCCTAAAATTTCCAGGCAACATAATGCGTAACATAAACATAGCTAAATTTCTCTCGTTAAGTCTTTCATGGTGACATATTGAATCACCTCTAGTATTGAGATTTAGAAAAAAAAACCAGAACAAAATGTTTAATGGAAAATTTGTAAAAAATTTTGAAATATTTGTAAAAAAAAAATCTTTTTTGACAATTAAAATGGCATTAGATGCTTAAATGACTATTTTTCGAGAAATGGATTATGTAATGTTTTGATCTCAGATTATGGTGCCCAATTTACCATAAATATATTCGCAGAATACTACAAATCTGTAAATATTAAGTATAATTTAACCAGTGCCTTCCACCCAACATCGCAGGGAAAGATTGAAAGAGTGCATTTTATGCTAAAATCAAATATTGGCAGCATAGCTCAAGAGAAATGTATCTGGCACGAGGCAGTGAAAATTTTCAAACTACACTATAATGCTTCGATTCATGGAGCCACCAAACAAATGCCAGCAATGAATTTTGTTTTTCAGGAGACACTGCATCCCCAATCACTGCTAATTTACCGACATAGTGGGAAGTTGACTATTTGAAATTTTTCTCAGATAAAATAGTATGAATGAGAGATTTACAAAAAATTGTTAAGAACAAGACAGAATACAAATTAGGATTTTAAAAATACAAAAAAGTGCAGTGCAATAAGAAATTGAAAAGAGGTCAAATTGTATACATGAAACAACATCAGAGAAGCTTAAAGAAAAACTTCTTGGTCCTTTCTGATTAGAAAAGGTTATGTGTGACAATTAAGTAATCTGTAGTGTCGAAGAACTAATGGAATCTACGAGAATGGTTTATAAAAATAAGTTATGGGTAATACCCGACAGGAGAAAAAATTTACTACAACTGGAGGAGGATAAAGTAGTAAAAATGCCACTGATATCTCAATGAAAAGATCTAAATCACAAAATTATAACTTACAAAGACGAAAATAAAATCAAAAGTGTAATATGCATGAAAATACAAATATGTTTAATGTGAATTAAACGATTACTGTATATAGTGTATATTAGTGTATAGTGTAAATTTGTACAAACATATTGTTTTATTATTATGTACATAAACTCATGTTTGAAGTGTGCTTATAAGCTATGGGAAATTAAAAAAATGGAAGTTAAATCATGAATCACATACACTTAGCTCTTGCAGCAAGTGAATGAATGGATTTATGGCCAATGAATGCATTTATTTTGCAACAAAAACAGTCTGACACACCATCTTAAATACCATCCAATTAAATTTTTCAGTCACTTTTACTATACTAAAATAGTTAAACCACAGGAGTATAATTCCCAAAGCTAATCCACCCTACTCCAGTATGCTAATCAAGTATAGTTTGGTCATTTTGTTCACCCCCAGGAGGGATGCCAATTTTGGGTGTGAGACACTAAGTGTCTAAGGCAAAGGAAGATTAAATCAGGAGAAATAGTCTTATTTTTCAAATTTAGGGAGTAAAGGATTAATCACTGTGGGAAAAAAAAAAAGGGAGGATTTGTAGGAAATAAGAGTCTTAATATCCTGATGATTTAAGGACGACCTTAAATAAAAAGGCAAATAAGGTACATGGAAGATATAACAATTTAAAATGTTTACATGACTTACTTAAATTTTAAAAGTGTGGAAATGTGTTTACATAAGTGCATTGTATTTAGATAAAATAAGTATAATATAGAGACTTAATCTGTAAGGTATATAATATTAAGACTGCATCTGTAAAAAGGGATTGACTATACATAACATAGTAATTTCATCAGGAAGTAGAACTCTACTAAATATAAATCTACTAAATACATGTGTAATCAGGGTGTATAAATTTAAATTTGAGTTTTTATTATGAGTTGAAATGTTAACATAATGCCAATGTAATAAGGATATTGTAATAAGGATATAAGTCATGCTACATTTTCGACAAGTATCAGTTCGATTGAATAGACAGCCATACTGAAGATGAACTTAGCTTGTATCTGGATAATTACAGTACACAGCTCAATGGTTGGGACCAAATTCTACTGATAGAAATAACTTTTTTCGATATTCATCATTTCTATCCTAACACAGAGAAGGAATGTTAGGTGAAGGAATACATTCAAGCCAATTCAATCATTTAAGGAACTAACATTCCATAAAAAAATGAAACAGGAATTAAAATTCCATATACAGGCAGAGGACAGTCTGGAATCAAGAAAAGGGCCAGTCGCACTGATGCCAATGGATGGATTAGCTGTGACAGCTTAATGGGTACAACCCTCTAGACTTAAGCCATTGGGGGAAAGCATATTGCATCAGAAAAGCCTAATTTGGGTGATCCTTACTAGAAGTGCTTCGAGAGCAGCAGAGGAAAGCAGTGAATGAGCATTGTCAAGGATACATTTATGGCCTATCAGAGGTAAAGGGAATGACCCCCTGCCCATACAGGACTTTGAGAGAGAAGGATTCGGATGGACAACTAGAAGGTCAAAGCTCTTACAGGACATGATTTTATATAGAGGAGTATAATGGAACTCCTAGATGAAACGACTGATGAGCGAAAAGGCTCTAGAAACAACTGACAATATCCTGCATCCAGAAACAGCATGACTTTATGGCTTCTCTCTTTGCAGCAATATCATTTATTGATTTCTTTTTAATATTATGAATTACTGCATCATGATATACAATTGACTCATGCGTTGGTTGTAATTATTAATATATATTATAACATATTTATAATGTAATTTATATGTAATATATATTTATAATGTAATAATTATGTAATTTATAATATATTTATAAGATAATCTATGCGATCACATAGAGAGTGGATCTTGTTTTAGATTCGTATACAAATTGTACATAAAATAAGATTTTATTTCAAACTTAATGTTATTATATGATGTTTTCAGATCCTCTAGTGTGTTTATTTGCATGTAATGATTGCAGTATTGAGATTACGGGTCATCATCTAACAAATATCATCACAAACAGATTAAAAGTTAAGATTTATAGTTTTTCCACACCACCAAACTAAAAAACATGCAATATAAAAATCAAACATTTGTAAAGTATTAAATAAGTTTCTGGGAAAATTAAATAAACTATCTACCTTTTTCCATAATAACAACAGACAAGAAATTAAAACCATGGATTATAAAAATAATAAATATCAAAAAGGTTAATTTCAATTCTCTGAAAATATAATTTGTTTTACTCAAAATCAATTTTTTTCTGCACTTATTCGCATTTAATTTATTTTTTTTATATTGTTCTAATTTACTAAGGAAAAGTTTAATGTTTGTTTGTTTTTCCTTCTTTAAGAAAAACATGATCATTTTGAATCATATCCATACCCTATTTTTTAATCCTACCTCAATACTATTTTCTAAAGCATTTAACATTTTCTGGGATGATTCTAAATGCTTTAAAATTATTTATCTTTTGTCTTCAAATCTGTAAGAACAGATTGGGATTCATCCTCCAGTAGCACAATCTAATGTAAATGTATTCAACATTGCTAAAATAGGTATGTAAATAAATTATCAAACTAACAATATGAACATTTAAAAGCAGAATGAACAAACATATCATATATGAATAAATTATTGGATTTGGCAAAACTAATTTTTCCTCATAACTATTAATTATATAATTAAATTTTTCCCAAATAGAATCCAAATTTTTAACACTGCAGACCGCAGTCCATTTAAGTAATTGTAATCAGGCATACAATAAGAGTGTGAAAGCCCCAAGAAAGATGCAGATTTTAGAGCATTTCTTAGTTGCTGTTTATACGCAAAAACAAATTGGCACACTTAAAAGAATTTGACAAAAATGAGACACTATACAGTTTTTTAAAAGAAATACATTTTTATAAAAAAAACTCTAATCTATATTTTTGCTAAATGTACAAAAAAAATTTCAATAGCACATTTCTACCAAAACTTTTGGAAAATTACGGATTTTTATTTTCATTTTTAAATTTTTGACTATCCCAGTAAAAAAAACTTTCATGACTTCTCCAGATAGCCAGATGCCAGACACCTTGTTTTTATGATTAAGTGAGAAATATAAAGTTAATAACAGCATTTATATTTTATCTAAAATTGCAGTTTTAGTAAAATGCTAAAAAAACTAACACATATTTTAAACCCTGCTATGGAAGCATTTTGTTAAAAGATTTTGCATATATTTTTGCATCTCAAACATTAAATTTAATCTAATTCAACCAAAACTTATATCAAATTCGTCAATGCAAAATGCATTTTAGTTGTGATAACCTGCACTAGATAGTGCCACTAGTAGACTAATTTAATTTGCACTAGGGAATTTTTCATTGCCATATTTAATTTAGCTAAATATATGATAAAAGAACTGATATATTCTCTAGAACTTTGTAATGTAGTAAATTGCTTTGGGTGGGCTATAAGTGACAAATCAAGGATCATAAATTGCAAAACAATGTTTATGTTGAGTGCAGATGCTAGTAAATTCTTGCAAGTTTTATTAATTTTCTTTTATCTTTTTCTATTTTTAAATGAACCACTGAAAAGGGAAATGCTGGATTATTTTTAAATTAAAGTAATAAACTTTGATTGTCTGCCTTTAATAAAAATGAAGTTAAATTATGTTAATTATTGGGCATAAACACAAAATGCACATACTTTAAACATTTTCATTTAAAATGCAGCATGACTTGTGTCCATTTATAAAATACTTTAAAGAGGTTAAAAAATATATGTTAAATAGGTATAGAAAACTTTAAAGAAGTTAAAAAAAGCAAAAGGAATGACCATTTTCTAAACTTGGAAGCTAAATAAATTTTTGCTCAAATTTAATACTATAACAACACAGAAGACTGAAGATTGAAATCCAAGCTAAAGTGAAAGTTTTATTTGTTTGTTTGGCAGTTTATGATCCATACGCTGGAACAGCTTGTAACAAATCATATAAGAATTTCATGTCTACATTTATCTGCGAGCTTAGCTCACTATTGGTCACCATAAAAAAGCATGCAAAAGATTGCATTGGTAACATGTTGTTGTATTCTGACTGATGTCACTTGGCTGAAAATTCCAGTAAACTTACAATTCTGCCATTTTGACATAAAAGGTTCATTAAATACAGCAAAATTTTCATTATTTGTAGCAGTTTGGGACAACATTTTGAAATTGGTGCAAACTTTCCAAAAAAATTTTGCAAAGTCATAACTTTTGACACATATCACATACAAGAGATGGCTCCTCCTTCCCTCTAATAAGATCCCCAAGAACAGCTAGCAGACCAAATTCACATTTGTCAGGTGACTTCCAATGTGAAAGTATTTAAAAATTATATAATAATCTTTAAATCCACCAGTTCTACAGCTTAAATACCACTTTTCCTTAAGCCTTTAAATTTAAATGCTTGACAAGTGTCAGCTTATCAGCTATAAAAGTATAAAAGCAAAAAATCTTTCTGAACTGAAGTGCCGATATTGCAACATTATGTACTGCTGCTCCATTTGACCAACTAGTGTTAGAAATTAAAAATTTGAACAAGGCGTCATTTGACGCCTATAGTTTTAACTCTCTAGGTGCCAAATAGGCATGGCTACTTGCCATTTTAACATCTCTAACAATAACAACTATTTTTTAAATGTCCATTTTTGTTAAAGATATAAACAAAGAATAATTCAGATTTTTGTATTAAAAATTGTTTTAAATTTTTTTTTAATTTAAAATAAAATGATAAAGAAACCCAAAAGAAAATAAATAGAAAAAATTGCTAATTTGTTTTTACTTGGCAAAAAGGACATAAAAAACAAAAAATTAAAAAAAAACTTCTATTTAACAATTTTAAATTATGGTCATCTTATACAATCATTGCCCCAATACCCCTTCATTTTTCATGCTTTAAAATTAATTTTCCTGAGTTAAAATAACAATTAATATAAAAGTTTTAGTTGATAAAACAAACTGCAAAAATGGAAAATATGTGATAATAAAACGGGATAAACCGATAATTACGTATAAATGCACATTTTAGTGACATTTCCATATAATCTTTCTCATATTATTTACAAATATAAGAATTAAACACATTTAAAATTAAAATATTATAAGGGAATCTTGGACGAAATTTAGTCATTTGTTGTGGCCATTTCGTCAAAGTATGGAATTTCATTTTAAAATCTGTTTACTATATTCATCTTAAAAGTTTTAAAAAAAAAAGGGGGGGGGGGATAATTTGCATATTTGTCTGGAGATCGGCAGTCAATGCAAATATCGAAGCTTCACGAAGAAATGCAGAGTTGGCAGCTAGGGTTCAGTATTTGCAAGTCAATAATAAGTTTTTGTTTTATAGTTGCTACACTTTTTCTTGTTGCTTTGACAAAATATAAATCATACCCTTAAAACTCATCTACACCCTTTGGGTGAGCTAGACAGCCTGGATAATAATAAAACAAGAAAGATCAATCATGCTTAAAGCATTGATTATGAAACACTTTCCAACTTCAATGCAATTTTATTTAAACAAGTCTAAAATGCAATACATTCCTCGGTAATATTTTGAAACTTATCACAATACTGCATTAATTTATTATATTTGAAAACTTAAACCTTCATCGAAAAAAATGAACTTCATTCAAATGACGGCATTGAAATATAAATTGCCTGGTTTAAACATCTCTAAAATGCTATACATTCCTCGGTAATAGTTTTAGAATTATCATAATACTACGATAATTTATTATATTTGAAAACTTCATCGAAAACAACTGAAATTAATTCAAATGACGTCATAGAAAAAATAACACGCCTGGATCTCTCTATAAAAACAGGATTTCATTCATAACTTTCTTTCTCCCATTCATTTCATTCATCACAATACTATAATAATTTATTTTATTTAAACATTTTGTTTAAGACCATGGAGCTACAAAAAATTAGACTCTATGCTTGAAACTTCATCGAAAAAAATCGTCCTTCTCTTTATGAAATCAATTAATATTTCATTCATATCTTCATATCAGCCATGCAGACTCCATGGACTAAATTATTTTGTGTTAAAAAAATACAGGAATTCTAATACAACTCATTCTATATATTTTGCTGTTTACATTTTACATAGGTGAAAAATAGGCTTAGTTGTAGAAATAATCAAATTTAGATGAGCATTTAAACTCAAATATATTGTCATTGCGTTGTTTCAGTATGTAGATGCACAGAATTTAAGCAAAAATAAAGTAGTTTTAGGACGGATACAACACTCAATATGAATTAAAAAGAACTTAAAAAAATCCCGATTTTGAAACAAGGTGGATGCCATATATCATTTTGAAGTGGGTCATGTGATCGTTTCATATCATGGTCACGTGATCGTTTCAAATAAGAGGTGTAATTATTATTTTAATTTTTATTTAAAAAACTACTGAATATATTTGCTGAATTTTTTTTATATATTTTATGGAACAATTTGAATATTACCTAAAATTTTCGAAGCAATTTGTGAATTTTAAATCCGCTTAAAAAATGTTTGAAAAATTAGGTCCCATAGGGCTCAATGTATTTCATTTTTTCGACCCGGGTTCAATCCAAAACTAATTGGGTGATATTATTCATTTATATTCCCATAGGTTCTACAGACCGTCTGAACAACATACTAAAATTTCATTTTAAGTCATTTTTACGGCAGTTATCGTGCTAACGGAGAGACAGACAGAATGAACAAAGTCATAAACACTTTTCAACTTTGTTGTAAAGTGTTAAAAAAGTATGAATCACATTAATTTCAAGGACTGATATAAAAAATGCATAGATGCCAAAGTACCAGAAAGAAAGATAGGAACATATTGCATGAGAAAAAATCGTGCACTAATACCGTTTTCCCCCATACTGCTGCAAAATAGCCTTCTATTTCACTAATAATACATTTGAAAAATAGTTTTCCTATATAATATACAAAATAATTACAAATGTTTTAAACAATGCAAACAAATTGTAACAGTGGAAAAATACTTTCAAAATAAAACGAAACATAGAGGATGGCACACAAATGCCATTTATCGCAATACTGCTGCAAAATAGCCTTTCATGTCATTAAAAATACGCTCGAAAAATTGTTTTTCTCTATAATATAGTATATATGAAATAATTACAAACGTTTTAGACAATGCAAACAGATTGCAGAAGTGGAAAAATATGTTCACAAAAAAACGAAATATAATGAAGATTACAGACAAATGCCATTTATCGCGGTACCCGATACTTGTGCAATATAGCTCTTCATTTCTTTAATAATACGTCTGAAAAATAATTTTTTTGTATATAACACGAAATAATAATCAAAAATTTTAGTCGATGAAAATGTGTTGATTGCTTCTCGAAGGTTGTCTTTCCCTGAATAGACAGAGGGGGATTTTACTGTCTGTGTACCACCTGCAGATTTATCACTGAGGGCGTGTATAAAATGCTGCTTTCTTTTTTTACCGCTGTCCAGTCTTCTACCAGAGATCGTAATTTAGTCAAAGGGAAAGGGAAGACTGATATTTAACAATAGCATTGTTAGGCGTCAAATTTGACGACCAGATTGAAGAATCTAGTCGTCAAATTGAAATTTCTAGTTGCAAATTACGACTGACGACCGCTAATTTAGAACACTGTGACCAACATAAGTATGATCCATAAAACATCATATGGAAAATAACCTTAATTAAAGCAGCATGCTTAAAGACTATTATTTTAGACATATTTCAGTTTTTCAAAGTTTACAATAAAAGTTGCCCAATATGTTTCCCTGTAGCAGGTGAATGCACACTCATTTGTTCAAAGAAAAGGATGCACATAATATGATCTGACATCCAGTCTACATAAAACTCAACTAGAGAAGAACGGTCTTTAAATATTGAAAAAGCAAAAGAGAAGCTCAGAAAACATGTAAAAAAAGAACAAAATAATAACCTCAATTCAAATACTTTGAGCACACAGAATTGTGATAAAAGGTGTATTAGTTTTTGAAAATATTTTGATGCAGACTTAAATAATTTTTGCTAAAGTTGACATAAGAGCTGTAGAAACATTGAATCTAATCCTACTTTTGTGCTTGTGAAAAGCACAGGTTGACTTATTTATTTATATTTTTTAATATTTGTATTCTTACTTTTTGTCCAATATAGCTAAATTAAACAAATTTTTAGCTTTTCATGCAAAATTTATAAATTTAAAAACAAAATTTATAATTATTATTGCCTATGATATATGCTTTTCGTAACCTTTTTATTATGCCTAATGTTACAGGATGTTTCAATGCTCATTTTAGCATATTTTGCTACTGCCATAAATCATAGAAATAAAATTAGTTATTCAATACTACTCCTAACTTTTAAAATCAAGCAGAGATGCCAAACTCTACATGGTCTAGTCAGTAATGCAACATCATATTTTCAGCAACGTTTCAGTAACAACTATTAAATTTTGTAATAACAATATACATTGATTAATTTATAAATAAAATATAATATAACAGTAGCTGACACTTAAGTTTTCAATAGTGACATACAGAAAAACATTATTAAGATGCAACATGTTGATAGAGCTTAGAATTTAAAGCTATAAAAAGTAATATAAAATATTTTTTAAAAGTACAATTATTTAAATATATTTTAAGATGCCAACTTACACTAACTAAATACTTAAAAAGGAAACAAAAAAATATGATAAGTTACCCCTGTTAAGATGCAATCAGGTAGAAAATGTTTTTGAACAAAAAAATAAGGATAAAACTAAAAGGGCAATAAATACCTCATTTTTTTTTTAAATAAAATAATCATTCATTTTTATACAAATTATAAAAATATTAACATTCTGTTTATATAAATTTGGATTCTATAAAAAGTAAGATGGGTAGAATTGGGATATTTCAATTATACTTGCAAAATCGCATAAAAATAATTATTACTTTATAAAAATAGGAATTAATGAAACATAATGTGAAGAAATTAAGGTTGTGTTTCTTTTAATTAAAACAAAACATGGATTGAAATGGATGTTTTTGAATGTTAGCAATATTACAAGGAATGTAGTCTATACTCACAAAATCGCAAATAAAAAGTAATCAATATTTTATGAAAATATGAACTAAAAATGAAATATAATATGTAGAAATGAATGTTATGCAGTGTTTAATTGAAATAAATTGAAACTAAACAAGGTTGGAAATGGATGCTTTGGATATTTCAACAACACACAGAAATGTAGTCTATACTCGCAATATTGCAAATCAAAAATTATCAATATTTTATAAACATACAATGAATAACATAATGAAACAAAGAAATTAATGTTGTGAATTTTTTAAATAAAATAATTTGAAACTAAACATGGATGGAAATAGATGCTTTAGGATGTTTCAGTATTATGCAGGAAAGTAATTTATATGTGCAAAATATCACTTACAAAAACTAATCAATATTTCACAATTAGTAATGAAATATAGTATGAAAAATAAATGCTGTGTTTTCTTTAATTGAAACTATACATATTGGATGTTTTAAAATAACAATACAACATATTGGAAATATGAAAAATTGTCAATAAATAAAAAATCACAATGAATAAAAAGCTGACGACCATTTCCATGGCCAAGTATTCAAATTTCACAAAAATAACATGAAAAGGTTTTGATTTCGGCAACTTTAAATCGCAATAAATGTTTTTCAGCAAGATTCTGTCATTTTTTGCGAAGGAAAATTGACTAATTGGATGATAAATAATTTGTATATCAGCAGTGTCAGCAAAGTGAAAATAGTGCAACTTTATGCAGGTGCAAGGTAAATATACAGAGAAATTAAAATAACATCGGTAAATTTTTGCTAAATATTGCTAAAATGCCACCCTTTTCAATAACATTTTCTGGCATCTATGTAATTTTGTAACAAGTTCGGAAAATAAGTAACTATTGTGGAAAATTCATAACAGTTGTAATCTCAGAATTAAATAATGCTTTCAAAAAAGGCATGATATATAAATTACAGTAAACTGACCCAAATATGTTAAGACTAACTTTAATGTAGTGGTAAAATTCAGAGAGAAAAGTCACTGGTCCTGCGGACAAGTGACAACTAAAAGTGGTCCCAAAAATTTCTTGTACCATGTTACTTTATTTCTAAAGTTACCACCCGAATAATATAACAAAATTCCCAGAATTAAGATAAGTTTTCAAAAACTTTTAATCTTTAAAACACAAATGAAACTACAATGAAACCTGCATATAGCATCCACTTATGGGGGGGGGATACTGCAAAAATGGTATTTTACTCATGATTACTGAATACAGATATACTACTGTGAAGAAACTGTGTGAGATAATCTGTTTAATATTGCTGCATTTAATTAAATATTAATAACTCGTTTGAATTAAAAAAGAATATCTATCTAACCTTATTTAACAATTTTTTTAGCATACCAACACTTGTTAAAACTCAGTATTTTCCTTTCTTCCTCAAGTAGCCATTAAGCAAAATGATTCACTGCACAATTATGTTGATATTATTTTTCTTTGAATACTACTTGCTACTTAATAATTTACTCATAAGTTTCACTGTAATACCTAAAAACAATAACCCATATAAGGGTTCTAAAATCAAGGGGGAAATCCCTCTTTAATAAGGTTGTGGTGGGGTTAGATTTCGAAATATCAGAGAAGATTCAAAAGATTTGCAACAAAATACAAAACTCATAACTTCTTTTGTGAAAATAGAAAAACAAATTTCACATAAACATTCATATTTTTTAGAAAACAATATTAATTAACATACATTTATAATTTTTATTTTCCCATTTTCGGTATTTATTAAATTTTTAAAACTTACTTCTAGTAATTTCTAATTTTAAGTTTCTCTGTCAGTTTTTCCCATACTTTCTTTTTCTTAAATATTTTACAATTTTACAGACTTGTTTTATTTATTTTCAGTTTATTTTCTGAATATTTAAAACATTTGTGGCCACTAATTACATTTTGAGACAATTTTATATGATTTTTCCCTTCAACAATTTAATCAAGATTTATTTCAGGTTTTGTTTTGTACCAATTATTTGTACCGATTATTTCCACTATTGTTTATCCCCCCTCTTCTTTTTTGATTTTTCCCATATTGATCTTTTATTTTCATACTTTCCAAAAGTTTGGGATGATTTTTAATAATTTTTTTTTCTTTAATTAGAGAGGCAACCAACCTCTAATTTTTTTTTTAATTTAAGACTTATTACCAGTAATTATAATATAGGCAATTTTTTATTAATTTATATTCTGCTTTAATCATTTAATTATGTATTCCCCAATTTTTCAATCATTGTGATCGCAATATTTCGGTCATTTGATCTTTTATTTTATCGGGCATTATGAATGTAGTAACTATTTTTATATTAAAATTTATCATTCTGTTTATTTCATAACGTTTAAATTCTTAAGCCTCTTACAGAAATTTGATTTAAAAATATATTTCAATATTTCTGAATTTAAAAATTTCTAATATTTTACTTCGTTAAAAATAGTTAAAAAATTTGGATAAGACATTTTGCTGCAATACTCAATTATCCAGTCAACAGAGAGAGAGAGGAAGAGATGTGAACACCACTCCAGGTCTTGGGTAAGTTAAAAATGGAAGGGTTTTAACCTTGCATTAATAATAATTGTTAACAATAGGCACTTCTGAGAACACCATTAAACTACAAATATTTTAAGAATCCACATATTTTTTTCTTTGTTTATGAGAGATGACAGATAAATAACTGAAAGCAGAGGATGATCTATAAAAAGAAATCTAAACACTTTTAGCAAGAGAAATTTCCTACACAGAGGATTAAAAAATGGCAATATATTTGCAATCTAGTTTTAAAATTGATAGGAAACTGAAATATGTCTAAAATAATGGCCTTTAAACATGCTGCTTTAATTAAGGTTATTTTCCATATGATCTTTTATGGATTGTACTTATGTTGGTCAAAACGGAGCAGCAATACATAACGTTGCAATATCGGCACTTCAGTTCAGAAAAACATGATTTACTAGTCCACCAAAGGTTAGTTTGCAATCGCCCTGTTCTTTGTGACACATGCCCAGTGACTAGTTCACTAGCACAGGCATCCCAAAACTCTTTTCTGCATACAAATAAATTACTTTTAATTTATCATGATGTAAATTCTGTTATGAATATCAAAGCAATTAAAAATAATTTCTTAAGCCTAAAATAGTGAGAACAAATTCTGTACACCATTTTTATTTTCATGTGTGATTTACATTATGTTTGTGCGAATGCTTTCGAGAAGGTTGCTTGACTATATTGTACTTTTCCAGAGAAAAGAAAAATTTACAAAATTTTTAATTTAAAAACTTATTGGTCTGGATGATCAGTGAAATTTCAATTTTACTAGTCTGCATATTCTGTGGTCCTGGATCAACGAACAACTGCTAAGTTCAAACACTGTAATATCTAGCAATTTTAGTTTCAATTCAAAATACTTTTAAATTCATAACAAAATATATCGAAAATGACTAATTTTAACATTTAATCTACAAACTTCAAAACGCAAGCTGATAATTACAAATCCAGCAATAGATTTTTTGTTTTAGAAAAAAAGCAAAATTTTTATAACAGAATTTTATTTGACATTTTGTTATATAAAATGATCACAGTAAAAAATTTACATTAGAATATTTGTCTAGGAAACCTGTAGAGAAAATGTTATAAAGTATGAAAACTATCTATTAAACATATTTATTGTATATGTTTAAAAGTTATCCCTGTAAAGATATACTTTATTGCAACAAGATATCGCTTTCCTATGGTACTATACTAATAAGAAATGATTAGTAAATAACAATGCATCTTAAGAAGCATTCACATATTTTACATATTTTTACAGCTGCTTTATAGCTAAAATATACTTTTAGCTGTAAACCTGTATTAATTTCTACTATTTAACCAAACCATACTAATTTCTGCTATTTAAGAAACAAATAGCAAATTAACATGTTTATTGAATTACATAACAGCCTGTGGCTAATGTGGAAAGTGCAACTTTTAAAAGATACACCTGAACAAACTCAAATTTTCAGACAATAAGCTATATTTAAAACATAACTTTTAAATCTTATAATCAATAGAAAACACACATTAACATGTATCCTGTATTTTTTTAATTACTCTGAAATAAAATATGAAGTAAACTTTTAGAAGGTTATACTAGCTGCACCACAACAAATGTTTATAAATAGCTTACTTAACATTTAAGCAAACAGAAAAGCTACTTTGTAATATAATGTTAGCAAATTTCAATTAAGTGCCCTACATAAAGACTTGCTAACAATAAATATAGAAATAATTAAAAATTTGCTGATTTTGCAAAATCAAAAAAAAACTTTTTAAACTGAAAATTCTTAATATTCTAAAGAAATAGTCTTATGAAATACTATTTTTACTACTTATACGATTCATTAGATCAAATAAAAATTATTTATAAACACTTGAAATATATCTTAAAAGGGTTTTGCCAGAATATCATAAAAATAACTGTGTAAATAAATGTTTAAAAGTAAACATAATTAAGATAAAACTCTAATAAACATGACCACCAATTCAGATATAAAAATAAACATCTGACTTCTCTTCCAAGATGCCCCACGGTCACAATTTACATAGAAACTACATATATCACAACAAAAAATTAAAGAACTTTAAAGAAAATTTTAAGGTATAAAAATTTAAATCGACTGTAATGCATTAAAGTATTTGATAAAACAGTTAACTAATTAAAAAAATACAGAGAGATTGCACTCTCCTTAAGCCCAAATAAAAATTTTATTATAAAACGTCCAAGCAGCATCTAGAACGTCTCAAAAGAAATAAATATTTTGAACACCAGGAATTTATATATGAAACTTCCTTTTAAAGGGAATCAATTGAATATGTTGAACTTTAAAACAAGAGAATACAAAAGTTACATTTAAAAAATATTGTTCTTAATTTGACTGAGAAATGTTGCCCATAACCTTTAATATGCACCCCTATCAAACACTAACAAATTAAATGAAATTTTACTGAAACTGGTGTCTGAATCAATCTGTAAAACTAAATGCTTTATTAGTTATTAGTATACAAGTTTAATTAAAAGTATCAACTAGTTTCAGAAGCAAAGAATAGCCACCTTCATCAGGATAAAAACACAACACCAACAAAGGCTAAAACAAACACATCTGTTAAAAAATAGTTGTATCACCTGAACAGACAAGTTACAGTTTCAAAACAAAAATTTGAAAAAATAAAAAGATAAATTTGGAAGAAAGAACAAGCTAATTAAAAAATACAAATGAATAAAAGACTGCAGAATTAATAATATTGTACAAAATATGCAGAATTAAGTAGTTCTGGAAGCTATATGTGCTAAGTTCATAAACTAAATTCAAATAGCAATTGCTTACTACATTCATATTACCAGTAAATAAAAGACTATGAAAATAAGAAAATAAAAAAATGAAGAAAGCTACTGGTTTCAGAAGCTACATGAACTAATGCATCAACTACATTCAAATAACACTCAATTAAATTACTTTAAAAATACCAATAAGACTGTAGAATTAAGATACATATAAATTTAAAAAAAAAAAGCAATCTGTTTCTGAAGCTATGAGTTAACATCATAAATTAAATAAAAATAACATTTGATCAAATTACTTTAAAAATGCCAATGAATAAAAGTCTACAGAATTAAGAAGAATATAATAAAAATTGAAAGATAACAACTGGTTTCAAAAGTTAAATGAGCAAACAAACCCTTGGTACAAAAAATTCTGATGAATAAGACTGAAAATGTGTAGTTTAGTAAAAAAAAAAGCAAGGAAAACAAGCTGAATGAGCAAAGTCAATAAAAAAAAGTACAGGAAAAAGTGGTTTTAGAAATAAAAACAATTTTGAAGTTATTTGAATTTAGTTGATGAATTGATGCATGTAGCTTTTCAAAACAAGTTAATTCATTATTTTTTATCGACACTTATGTTTATAGATTTATTTACTAAGAAAGTATTTTGAATCTTACTACTGTTCTTTTTCTATCTTCCTAGGTTTTTCTTTTCTTAAACTTTTCATTTGGTACAGACTTCTTTAAATTCTGAATCCAGGATACAACTTTTTTTTCTTTTGACAGACACACTTTTGCCTTTGTTGATGCTAGTACTCTGCCTTTTCATCCTAAAGAAAGAGGCTGTTCTTTGCCTCTGAAATCAGTTTATATTTTTAATCAACCTTGTGTCCTATTAACTAACAAAATATTTATCTTTGCACACTAACAAATTATATCGTATGTTAGAAGTATTGAACATTAAGCAATTTTTAAAAGTTTTAACAGGGCAAAAATTATAGAAAATTACTACATAAAAAATATCTAATCAGAACAATGGATTTACATTATTAGACATATTTAAAATTTCTATCTGTAATTTACTTTTTCAGGAATAATCTAAACATGAGAATAATTTGTGAAACAGATAGTAGTTACGCTACATAAAAATATATTTTCACTAGGAATAACCTTTACAAGGATTAACCACATTTTCACTAGGATTAATTAACCTTTACTTATATCACTGCTCCGTAGTGTAGTAATACATAAGAAAAATAATTGGAAGCTTCTGCAGACTAAAGATAGATAGATGTCTTGCACACATGCATATGAATCATTTAAAAGTACATACACAATTTTAATAAGATGCTGGTCAAATAAAATTATGTATATTTAAAGGCCACATAAAACAAAAAATAAATAAATAAATAATTTATTAAAAAACAGAAATCAAATTTTCAGAAAGGTGAAAAACAATGAAAAAAATGTACTTCTGAGAAAAAACTGTGCAAAAATCAGGTATAAAATAAATTACAGAAGATTTTCACAATGCAAAAATAAAATTATGAGTCACCAGAAGATTAGAGAATATGAGTAATATGAAAATAAAATTGCGGATCCATAGGAAATTTTCTATACAAAAAAGAAAATAAAATCATGAATCCTTAAAATATTCACTACTCAAAAAAGAAATAAATCCCTATATTTATGAAATATTCTGTAAGAACGTAAGAGGAATGGATACAATTGCAGATCTACAGAATATTATCTAATTGCAAAACTTACGGGATGAACTCATGAATCTGAAAGTCATCTAAACTGTCAATTAAATTGCAGATCCATAAATTCTCTACATGCAAAAACATCTTTGTGACACAAAACATGGCACAATTGTGGATAAAATGTAAAAAAGCAGAAAACAGCAGATTCACAAAATACATTCTCAAATCTTTTACAAATGAAAGATTCTTAAAGATGCCTGAAGGACTTTTGAAAACTACTTTTTACATGAAAAAACATTTTTGTAGAATAAATTTGTTTATCTGTTCACAAAATTATGTCAAGTAAAATTATTTTTGAAGGAAAGACTGTCACTCAAGAATAGTCACTAAAATAACAAATGCACATCCACTCTAACTAAATTATACTTATTCTCTATAAAATTACCTATAGTTCAGGATCATCAGAAATATACAAAACATATTCATATTTAAAGAAAATAGAGCAGGGAAGGATTTTATGCTGTATTGCATTATGAATGCAATCCCGAAACAACTTTTGCCAAAAGTGCACACACTTTTTGCAATTAGATCTAACTATTTATGGGCAATTACAAAGTTATAACTCGGTAGGAAAAGCAAAAATCAATTTAATTCAAAAATAAAATATTCTTTTGACACTATTAGTTTCTAAACACTTAAACTGATTTTTTTAAATAAAAGAAAGGCTCATAAGATCATATTGCTAAAGGCAAAATGTCTCTATAGAAGACTCTTATTATTGAGAAAGTATATATTTACATCATATTATAAAACATCAAAACTTAACAAGCTCAGGCTAATTGCTGATCAATTTTGAAGGTGTTAACTCAATCTACTTTATTGACAGATTTGAAATTTATTTTTATATGCTATGTAACCAATTAGGGCACCCAAAATGTTGTTTCCATAAGAAAATATGGTCTACTGTAGAATTGCACAATTTACCATGTCCCCATAACTCAATTAAATTGTAACCCTTCTATAATAATTTAAAGGATAGATAAGTTTAATTCATATGTTTTATTTTAATATAATTTTTAGATACTTTTACAAGTGGGTGAATTAAAAGCAAAAGTGAATATTTAAAGAAAATACTGATCTTCAATTTTGGGTTATTGGTGATAAAAATTTACTCTAAATAAATAGCATACATATATGCAGAGACCAATATCAGTCAACATTGCCTTACAACACATTGCTATAATGCTTAATTAATGTAATATTAGTTTTTATGCATACATAGTACACTGAAAATTAATACAAATTGCAAAAGAAAATATGAATTGCTTTGCTGATAGAGATTCATAAAGTCAACAAAGATTAGTGCTTGAAATGCATATCAGATTTCATTTTTCCCCCCTTACACTAGATATAAAATTACAAAATCAGTAACTTTCTTCAAATAAATTTAAGCAATTATAAAACTGCTGTACACTTTTGCATAAAGGTGTTTAAAATATGCTAAATATGTTTAGATACAAAAAAATTTTAAATCAATAAAATATACATACTTTTAGTATTTTTATTCATTTAAAACTTTAAAACTTTTAGAATTATGGTGGCACGTGGTTTTCATAAAACAAGTTCAATAGTAAACACTGCATATATACATGTTTTGAATATCTACAAAGCACAAACTTGAAGTAGCTTATATGTACAGAGAAAGTCGCAAAAACAAAATGACAATTATACTAAAATGAGAACAGCAGAACAAAATAATTTACAACAAAATTTTTAACATAAGTGTGCTCCACTGTTACTAAAAAAAACCTTCCCAAAACAAAAAGAAATTGTAAATAAATAAACAAACTAGGATAAAACCAAAAAAAAAAAAGACAATACACCATGTGAAATATAATTCAAATTCACAAAAAATGCTAACAAAGGCAAAAATTTCTGTTGCTTGATCAAAATGCAACAATTTACATTTCACACTACAAGAAATCTATTTTGACTTCTACGGCTCCTATACAAATATTATTGCTTGTTTATTCAAAATACAGACATATTTAATCTCTGGGCAAAATACATATAATAAATGGATCAAAGCAAAAGTCAAAACATGCATATTTCAAAGCTAAAGAAAATGCACATGCTCACAAAAGCCAAGTTACAAACAGCCAGTCATTTGTTAGAAACTACAAAAATATTCACTCTAAAAGAAATGCTCATAAGAAGACTCAATGCTGACTAGTCTTCTGTATAGATGATAATTTTAAGTACAAAAGAAAATGGCAGGCAGCAAGTCATAAGGCTTAGTGTGAAGCTTCATTCTAGCACATGCAACCACCATCTGGTTTAGATGGTTCACTGGGGGCATCTTTCAGATCCACATCAACAACTGATGCACAGTCAAGGAAAAACAAAAGAAGCAAAACATGCTATATAGCGATAAACTAAAATTCTATAAAATTCAAGTCAAGAACATAAAATTTAAGACTAATGCTCAACATATTTAAAATCAACTGAAAGCAAAAATTTAAAAACAAATAAGCAGAATGCAAAGCAAATATAAACTAATTTAGAAAACATTTCAATGAAAAGGATACTATCCTCTTTCGTTCTTTCTGGTGCTTCCATCCCAGGCAGTGCAGCAGCCACCCGTCTAAAAAGCTGAATTTTTTTTTAAAATTATTAGATTTCAACAATAAGGAAAATCAATTACAAGTAATTACATATTTATAGCATTAGATATTAATACACTAATATCTGGGTCATTCTACAAAAATATATAACTTTTCTGTTTGTGGTAATTTATTTTTATACTGTAAGTAAAGTTAATTTTCTTAGAGATTTTATTTAATAACAATAACTAAAGATAATAAAACATTTAATTTATGAAGTGTGAATTTTTAATTTTATTTATATGTTTTCTTTGATGAATAGAGGGATTCTGTTACATGCCACAACTTATATTCCCCAGCTACATTCTCGACCATTGCTTAAATATTAAGAACATTTTAATAGAGTATTATAATTCATTAGAAATTAAAGTACAGTTTAATATTACATTTGCTAGGGAAAAAAAGTCAATTTAAATTTTAAAAATTGTGCTTTAAATCTATGTGTCATAAGCAGGGATTAAGCTAAAGTTACTATTTTTGCAAAATGTCACGAGTTAATTTAAAATGCGAGAGAAAAATTAGTGTCCATCGCAAAATAGTGACACTGCTTAAATCTGCTGATGAGTTAATTATTCTTTGCTAATGGTTCAATCAGCACATCCTCTCCACACACTCTAAAGCAGCGGTTCCCAACTATGGGTGATGACCCACTGGTGGGTCGCGGGTGGTGTTTTGGTGGGTCATGGAATGACTGACTGGTTAGGTCTACAAAAAATATTAATTATTTTGTCTGCTTTAGAAATTTGGATTGTACGAGAATAATCCAGAAACATCAAAACTAGCATTGAGATACTTGATAGGGTTTTCTACTACTTACTTGTGTAAACGTGCTTTTTCAAGTTTGGTATTTTTGAAAAACAAATACAGAAACAGATTTTGTGTGGAGAGTGATTTAAGGCTGAAATTGACAAGTTTCAATCCAGATATAGACTCTTTCGTTAGTGCAAAACAATGTCATACAGCTCATTCACTTTGAACTTTTTTATCTTGTCTGCTTATGACAGTTTATTTTTGATTTTATATTCCAGATTAATGACTGTATTAACCTTAATGAGTGTTTCAATTTAAAACCCTTTTCTGTCTTTTAAAATGTTATTTTTTGTAATACATTCTTTAATAATAATGTTTTTTTCTGAAGTACTAAAAGAAATATTTGTTTTATGAGTATTTCATTTCCACATTAAGACCATCTGAGTCTGTTTGTGCCTATGCTTTGAACAAAAGTTCGCCTTTTATATACACATTAGGTGGGTCGCTAAAAATTTTAAAACTTTAAGGTGGGTCTCGTAACAATAAAGTTTGGGAACCACTGTTCTAGCGTACTCCATAAAGGGTAGACTGATTAGACTTCCCCCATGCAAGTTCAAACCAGAGTCAGTTGTGGTATGGCACAGACACAACCCCTCTATCCCCAAAGTCATAAATAACCCCTAGCAGATAAAAACTGAAACAGAACACGGGAGGAAAAATGAGTGCATACTAGAGGCTACTCGCCCCCCCCCCCCCCTGATGTCATCCATCATACATGTATCATTGTTGTTATCTATAAATCCATTATTAAGAAACACTACCCTGTAAAACTTTCTTTTCTTGACTTCAAAATCATCCGCCCTCCCAAGTGCTTTTATGTTCTACCTTGCCTCTATTTGGATTGAAAGTCTGATATGAATAAACAAGAATGCTTTGACTTAGCACACTGTATGATAAAGAAAGAGTTCCATATATTTGATCGTAAGTGGTCGAAAATAATTTTTCTTTTTCGTTCTCAGTCTGCACAGTACTGAAAAGAAAATAATAAATATATAAAAGAAACAGCTTACACTGTAGTTACTCTTAAATATTGGACCTATTATAAAATTCTGTATTTGAAAAATACTCAATACAATGTTAAGGATTTAAAAAAGAAAGTTCATCTGCATTCTTCTGTAAAAATGATGTGAATTTTATGAAACCTGATGGGCCAATTTCAAAACAAGTGCCATTGCAGTGATCAGCCAAAAAGACATAGAAGAGGTGGACGTACAAAATGAGGGTACGAGGGCAAAGCAAAAAGGAAACACAGTTGACATCTCTCAAGTGAAGTAGCCAAATTCTCTGTCCAATGAAGTAGTCACTCCCAACTTTGTCTATTCCCTCTTCTATCACACTGATGTTCTATCAGTAATGAAATGCAAACACAGAGGAATGTTTTCATCACAAGCTTCCTGTTTATTGAATTTTTAATACATCACCTGCTGGAAGGGGAAGCCCAGCCAAAAAAAAAAATCTATAACAAATATTAAAATAGCAGAAGTGTATATGCAAAAAAAAGACATGGAAATGATTAATTAGATGTTTTTAAAACTTTTTCTCACTTTATAATATAACAATTATTTAAAAAAGCTTCTATACAAGCATTTCAGGAAGAAAAAAAAATAATAGATGTTTTTCCAAATATGTACTTACAAAAGACTTTTTATTTTTTATGGTATGTTATGTTCTACGTTGTATATAAAGTGGGCACTGAAAAAACACAAGGGCATTGAAAACTCACACACACACTGACCAACGGCCTGAAACTGGAGCCAACGGCCCTACCGTGCTGAAAACACCAGTTCTCGTTAGATCACCGAAGTCAAGCAGCATCAGGCGCGGTTAATACTTGGGTGGGTGACCACCTGGGAACACTGCATGCTGTTGACACATTTCGGGTGAGGTAGCCCGGTGGTTTGCTCG
The DNA here is from genome assembly GCA_951213105.1 of Amaurobius ferox. Classification (NCBI taxonomy): domain Eukaryota; kingdom Metazoa; phylum Arthropoda; class Arachnida; order Araneae; family Amaurobiidae; genus Amaurobius; species Amaurobius ferox. Next base: position 54,656,002 of record OX578141.1, read on the forward strand.
CTGGATTTGCACGCTGCCACAACTGCCGCAGTGTTCATGTGAAGTACGATCACGTTAAACATGTGGGTCCGTAAGTCCTTCTAAGAGGTTGGTGGAAGGGGAAGGAGGGTACGGTCCCTGTGGATGCCTCCCCCACTGGGTTCCGGTCTAAATTGGGTGGCACTTCCCGGCCGTCCAAACGGTTACCTTACACCTTTCTAGTAGGTCAGACGGTCTGGGTCTCAACAATAACACACACTGACCATAAGCAGGCTGTACAGGTAAAGTGCATGGCGGAGAATAATTCCTGGGAAAAATCTGTTGGTGTTATGATTTTTTGAGCAACAAAAGTGGATACATTTCATGGCAATTATTTTTTATACATTTTGCTCAATTTTTTTCCTCATTTTAATATTTTAGCTACAGCATTTATCAGGCCAGCTTAAACTCACAAGCCTTTCCTGTATCCTCCATTCAAAATGCAATTCTACATAAAAATTCCTAAAAGACAGGTGCCCAATTCACACAAAATAGTAATCAGAAGCAAAGGCAGCCATTTTGAATTTCTATTATTTATTCTAAAGATATACATAGTTGGACAATTTTTTTTTCAGTTTTCTCATTGTGCTCGACAATGTCCTTAACTTTGGGTATCCTCTGTTCTCATCCCAAAATTAAACCATCATTGATAAATAGCAACAACTTTTTAATTATATTAAATAGAGTTTTTTTCAAACATTTACAACAAATTTCATAATTTAACCTTAAATCAACATGTGCACAAAAAGTAGCATAGCAATCTGTATCCTCCATAGATAATGGAAGAAACACAGTCTGTATTAGAAAATACAAATTTTTTTTAATCATTTGTATAAATAATAAACAATGTTACCAATGATATACAGTAGTGGCCAAAATTGTGGAAACCTTTTGGCAAAAGTGTAATTTTTAGATTTGATGGCTCATAACACCACTTTTTTTTGTACCAATAATACCATAAAATTATACATCACTGGAAAGATAATTTAATCAAGATTGTAATGCAGTAACATTTATTCAATTATCTGTATTCTATCAAAAGTTATAACCAAATGAGTGCAGAAAAAGATTTATATGAAGTAGCTTTCCTTCATTTGAATGTAGCCAATGATCATGCGTGTTTAGACAGCCAATCAGGTGTCATCTTGTTTTGGCAATGAGCCCACAGGACATTTATCAGTGTGTTATGTGATTGCTATCAAGTTGGTTGCTTTTTTTGTGTTCTTCATTTAGTGAGCTTGTAAAATAGAATAAAATTAAAGAAATGGCACAAAGAGTTGATTGGTCACCCAGAAAGTGATGTAAAATAGTACTATTAAGGGAACAATGCTACAGTTATGAAGAAATTGGAAGAAATATTAGGGGAAACTTAACCAAAGGCATTTCTAAATTTTTGAAGAGGTATAAGGAGACTCAGTCACTAAAAAACCAGAGTGGTAAAGACAGGAAAAGGTGCACAACAGCAAGTGATGATAGAAGAATTAAGAAACTGTGCCTAGGTGACAGAAGAAAACCATCCCGGTGTATACAAGGTGAAATGGCGCAATGCAATGTGAAGTTGAATGCAAGGACTGTTCGGCACAGACTGCATGAATTTAGTCTAAATGCTAGAATTCCACGAAAAAAGTCAAATTTATCTCTCAAACAAAGGTTGAAAAAATTAAGCTGGGCTAAAACCCATGTTAACTGGACAACGGAACAATGGGACAGTGTAATTTGGAGTGTTGAGACCAAAATCTCCCTGTTTGGCAGTGATGGCATAAAATACATACAGAGAAGAACCAGAGAAAATTTGCATCCTGATTGTATTACACCTACTGTGAAACACCCAGTTAGTGTTATGATTTGGGGTTGTATGACATTAAGAGGTGTGAACAGAATTTGCATGATCAATGGGAATATAAATGCCTAAAAATATATAAAATGAAATACTTGAGCCCAAACTGCAGCCTTCTGCACGTGATCTTTTCCAAGATAATGAAGCATTTATATTTCAACAGGATTCAGCTCCATGTCTTGATGCTCGTGTGTGCAAAAGGTAGATTCAAGATCATCATATTCAACTGCTGGAATGGCCTGGGAATAGCCCAGACCTTAACCCCATCGAAAATCTATGGAGCCGACTAAAGAAACTTATTATTCAGAAGCAACCCAGCAATAAAACCCAATTAACAGAAGCAATAATTCAATCTTGTTTTCCCATTATAACAGCTGCAGAACTAAAAAACTTGGTTCACTCCATAGGAAAGTGCTGTAAGGCCGTAATTAAGGATAAAGGTTACCCAACTATGTATTAACTGACATGGTGAGAATTTTTATATATCTCATTTTTTCTATGTATTTCACTTTTCTTCTTTATAAATGCTGTTCTATTAAAAAATAATTCATAAATGTCATTGCATTAAAATCTTGCTTAAATTATCTTTCCATTGATATATAATTTTATGGTATTGGTACACAAAAAAAATGGTGTTATGAGCCATCAAACCTCAAAAATACACTTCCTTTAAAAGGTTTCCACAATTTTGGCCACTACTGTAAATTTAAAAGGGAGTAAGAGAGGAAAAGTGTAAATTAATTTCACACTTTTTTTTATAGGGGGGGGGGGGATCAAACTTTTTAATTAAAAATTTCATCTTCCAAAAAGTATGTTTTTGTAGAATGACCCGTATATAAGTACTTCTAGTTCAGAGATTGAATTTAAACCATGTATTAAAAATAATCTAGTTAATAGTTATTTCAACAATAAAAAAAATATTCATTTCAATCAGTTTAGTTTTCAAATAAATGTATAGATAAATAACAAACATTTTCTGACTTTGCAGAGATATGAGTAATTAAAATTCTGATATGGACAGCACATGACTTTCCCTACAGACTCATATTCATTTTCTATGTGTTTTGTTTATAATTCATTAAATTTAATTTAACAGAACAAATTAAGACACTGATAACTATTCAAAATTAAACTGAATATGAAGTTTCACTTAAATTTTCATTTGGCGATGGGATGTATTGTCACAGGCAGTATTGCAAAAATGGTAAAAAACTTAAATATCTCGAGAACAGTTAGTCCTAGAGTGTATGGGTTTGATCTTAAAAATTTCATCATAAAAAAATAACATCTAAAACAAGTATTTAATTGATACATATGCAGTATTTACTCAGATTTTGATGATTTTTAAGGGTCAGTCATTTCACACAAAATAGTGTTCTATTTTTTCCAAATTGTACCAAAATCTAATCAGCACTGTAATAGTTTTATGACTTTTTAGTGCATTATTATGAATGTTGATCATTATTGCCACGTCTTAATCTTTGATAATCAGTATTAAAAATCAATTAACATCTGCTACTCTCGTAATTCATCTTTCTTTCGGAGTTTACGTGAATCTGAATCTGTGAGTACACTGAAATGAAGAGAGCCAATGATTCATTGAAAGTAGAACAAAGCTTGCAATTATGCAACAAAACTTTATTTCATATCCTCTGCATGGTTAAATATCTACAACGGCTCCCCACTGGTAAGAGGCATGTGAGATAAAATAGCATCTGCTCGCTGCGCGAGCTACTCTCAGTGTGACTGCTCTGCTGGTGTATAGTAAAGTGTCTCCTTGTGGAGTGTGTGCGTCCTTTTCGTATATATCCTCCTATCGTCCCATACCAACATGATTATGGGACCACCCTCGCATATACCTTTTGAATTTTCCCAGCATTCCATGATGCTCTAACCACCTGGTCTCACTTCCAGGGATCTATATTCCCCTCGCTTAGATGACAGGCAAAATGGCTTTATTTTGCCTCTTCTAGCATATTCCCGGTGGCAACAACAGTCTAAATGACTTTGTTTTGTACATTCTTGACTGGCTCGGGGTCTATGACCACTTAAGAGCAAAAGATCTCTAACCATACTCTGCTATGTTTGAAAATTCGTCTGAGTTTCTCAGATGCCTCTCCCAGAGAAAAAACCAGAGTTAATTACTCTGTTTTTACAAAATATAAAAAAAAAAAAAAACACAGAATGAAAACTCGAAGTTCATCATTGTCCCTTGAAATTGGTAGAACTAAAGTATAAGTTTCAAGAATACCAATGTCTCTTGAATTCAATCATGGTCCTTATAAATCGGTAGGACGAAAGTTTAAGTTTCAAGAATATCAATATCTCTTGAATTCAAAATCATGGCCACTGTGTAATTAGTTTTCCACCTTCAGCAGTGACCTCTAGGCAGTAACACCTCACCTGATTATCCACATGGGATCTTATAACATTTTTGCATAGCAAGCAACATAGTTATCACAATTGGAAAGTTCCCCAAACCAAAAAAAAACACATTTAAATACTATACAACATATAAACAGTTAAACTATACCGAAATCCAAACAAAAAAACATAGATAATCAAATCAATATTTACAAAAGGAATATATATATATATATATATATACAAGCACAACTGGATACTGAAAACATTTCTTTCCCTGTTCAGTGTATCCCGCTCTAACAGTACTCTGCTATGTTTGAAAATTCGTCCGATTCGATTTGAAATCTGAGGGAAGTGCAGGATCCATTTTCGAGTCTGCTTCTTCTCCTATATCAGGTAATTCGATCTCCCTCCCCCCCCTTTCTTGGCAAGTGCGAAATAGTATCAGCCGCTCGATGCTGCTTACCGGGGCAGTGTGAAATGTCGTAATTCCACTTTTGCAATGAGAGGGCCCACCTCGTCAGCCTGGTACTTTCAGAATACTTTTATATAGAAATTTCAATGAGTTATGGTCCGTTATAATTTCAACTCACCCTCCCATATACCCATCTGTCAAATTTATTTAGGCTGAATAGGACTACTTATGCCTCCTTCTCAATGATAGTCCAATTTTTCTGTGCATCGCTGAGCTTCTGGTTTGCGAATGCAATCAGCTTAAAATTCCGAGTCTCTTTGCATAAAGCACACCGCACTAGCGAAATCAGATGAGTCCGAGTGAATTTAGAAGGGCAAACTAAAATATATGTCAATATATGTCTGTCATCAATATATGTCTGCATATTCTGAATGCTTATTTAGGGACCTATTCATTTTGCTCTGGAAGGTTCCTGATGCTTCCGCTAATTCGAATGGCATAGTTTCCCATTGGAATGTTCCATTATGTATGGAAAATGCCGTTAAAGGCTTGCTGTCCTCCTCCAGCTTAATTTGCCAATAACTCCTCAATAAGTCCAGACTCTTTAACCACTTTGCCCCTCCCACTGTAAAAATAAGCTCTTGATATATCTTTCATTGGGAACACTGGTATTTTCGATGTGGCATTGAGGGCTCGGAAATCAATGCACAGTCTGATTGTGGTGTCCTTTTCACCACACACACTACTGGGTGAGCTATCTCGGCCTCTGATGGCTCGATTAATCCCAGCTCTAACAGTCCCTGGACCTGCTTGTCCACTTCCTTTCGGTACGCTATTGGTATGCCATACAATGGGATTTTATCCTAACCGCATTCAGTAACAATTCAATTTTGTGTGCCCCCATATTGGCTGGTTGTACTGGTCTTGTAAATAACACCCCCTACGTCTATCTAAAATGTTCCTCAACTCGCTTCTCCTTTGGGGACTCAAATGATTCACTTTTAGCAAACTTAGAGCATGCATGAAATCTCTATCTTGGAGTGTTTATTTTTTTGTTGTATTTTCGACTTGCCCAAAATCCTCATCGAAGATTACGTATATCACTTCCGTCTGGATCACATATTCGCGGATTTTGTTCCATTGCACATGCTTGGTGCACCCATCTGCCATCTTAACAAAGAACGAGTGCGGATTTCTCTGTTCCTGCACCGTCACCGGCCCTTGCCATCTCGCATACAATTTATTTGTCGAGTCAGGTATCAAAACAATGGCCTGGTCGCCTGGTTTAAAAATCTTTGTTGATGACCTGAGGGTGTGGTAATAGGCCATTCTTTCCCGTTGAACACTCGTGGTCAACCAGGACTGTTCTGCAGCCCTCTCAAACCTCCCCTTCAACTCCTGCAAATACGCCGATATCGACCTAACATCTAACTGAAGCCCCTCAGACTTTCCCGTCCATGCTGTTTTCAGAATGGATAAAGAACCCTGAAGTGATCGCCCATATAACAGCTGGAATGGTGAAACCCTCGTAGTGATGTTGGGCACTTCCCAGTACGCCATAAGACGTAGGGTATTTGTAAGTACCAACCCCTTCCTTGGTGTATCATGAAGCGTCTCCTTGTGGAGCACGTTCTATTCATATATATCCTCCTATCGTCCCATACCACCATGATTATGTGACCACCCTCGCATATGTCTTTTGAATTTTCTCAGCATTCCACGATGCTCTGACCGAGTGGTCAGAGCATCGACACACATGACTGTCACACGACTACAGCACATAATGACACACACATGACTACAGCACATGACTTTCCCGACAGACTCGAATTCATTTTCTCTCTCTTTCATAAATTATAAAAGTGATAACTGCACAAAATAACATAGAAAATTATTTGAAATTACACTGAATTTATAGTTTCAATTTTTGTTTCCATTTGGCGACTGGATGGTCATTGGCAAAAATGCAAAAAAACTAAAATGTCTCAAAAACGGTTATTCCTAGAGTTATGGGGTTGGTCTTATTTTGTTCATCATCAAACATCCATAATAATAAAGGAAGATGTCTGTCTGCCTGTCTGTTTGCCTCTGTGTCATCTATAGTGAAAAACTGAAATGTCGTACGAACATGAAATTGGATACATGTGCACTTCAGGATCCAGGACAAAATGCCTCAGCGAGATATTGTTAAAATTCAAATTTGTTTTTTAGTTATTTTAAGTTAAAGAAACTTTCTGTTTACAGTTGATTTGAACCATATCTTCTATGGCATAGCACCAGATACATTTATTAATTAACGTTTACATTAGAATATTAGTGCATCTCAATTTAAATTGTAGTAGAAAACCAAGTGCAGCCCTCCCTTTATATATATAGTAATCTGTAAATAATTGAGTTTTCTTACATAACAATTTCATTTCATCATAAGGAGAATGCCTTCAGGCATTCAATGTTCGAAATTTTCAACAATACACTGTAAAACTGTTAGTCTGAAAATACAATCATAGACTTTCCATTTTAACAGCATTGGCAAGATCAAAAACTCTTTTAGACAAAATTTGAATGGAATTCATACAATTCCATTATATGGATTCATAATTTTTTTTTTAAATATATACTTGTCATGTCTCATAGAGACATTAATGTCCAGACTCTTAAGAGATGATTGATGCTGCCATCTACATAAAATTATTAACTTTTTTCGGAGATGATTCAATTTATTTCTGCACAGCATGCGTATAGCAGTGGCAGCTCGTCAGGTAATGCAGGTGAATCGCTGCATCACCTAAAATTATCGAATAATTTTTTCATTATTTTGAATTTAGATTTTTTTTTTCTTTGTGTCAAACATGATTTATACAAAAAATTAAAATTCAAAATTTTCATTTGACCTTAGCCAAAATTATTATTTAACTCCTTTATTAGAATTACTTATATTTACATTTAGCAGCCATGTAATATTAACACCGAAACATCTAAATCTCCTGTGCAAAGCATTCTTTAAATTTATCAACACTCCAAGAATAATGAAGCAGGATTCCGTACAACTGTACTCTGCATCACCTCTAATGCTATTGCTATCGGATAGTTGCCATGATGGCAACTGCTTGTCAATGTGGTTAGTGAAACAAGTCTTTATTTTGCTTCACTAGACCTTGGAAATGCAAAGGACATTTCCTCTCTTGAACTGTAACAGCCAATGAAAATGGCTGCTACTTCACGGAAGTGTCTGGTGCAGTGATCTAATGGATAAACTTTAAGGCATTTTTACTATGTAAAATTTTATTTACAACTTTCCAAATTTTTACATGATTATATTTAGGAACTTTAAACTTTAACATAGTTATATTTTGAATTTATATACACAAAGAATATTAAACTATTTACGTTATGATACGAGAAGTCAAAACTCTAGAACACTATCCAAAATCCAGATGTTTTGGTGCTGCCATCTATGAGACTTAATAACTAAATACTATTTAGTACAGATATTTTCATGATATAAGTTATATGTAACATACATAATAAAAATTAGGGAACCTTGCTGAAATCCATAGTGACATCTGCTTAGTGATTATCTCGATTCCCCTTTAACTATTTTTTTAAATGTATTTTTGTTTCTGTTCTGATCTAACCTTCAGATGCAGAGAAAAATATAAAATAGGATGAAAACTTATATTAAGAAGAGATAACTTATGTACATTTATTAATAATATCTAAAATATTTATTGATATTCTCATGGAAATAAATATGTGGTCTATTTGAATAAAATAATATTTTTATGTTTCATGTGTTATTGAATTTTTTTTTTAAATATGTTATAAAATGGTACTTATTTTGAAAATAAAGTAATAAAATTTAAGAACATAAATTGAAAATTTATTGTATTTGCTGATAGGTGACATGAGTAAATGTTTAGTGCTTCTCATTGTATTAATTAATAATTTTCAAATTATTACTCACTGGTTGATATAATTTAGGCAGCTCATCTAACTTCAAAGTATTTGATAAATGTTGGATAATTAGTGTTTGCTTTATGTAGAATATATAGATTGCAGTGTGCCAAGGGGACACTCCCACAGTATACTACAATTGCTTGGGGTCACATCCAGTGAATTTCTGACTTCACCTGGCAAACCCAAAAAATAGATTCCACTGAACCGCAGCCAAAGGAAAAGAAAGCAGCACTGCCCCCCCCCCCATGTCCCAGAGTAGAACTTTCAGCAGTAAAACTATTAAGAAAGGCATATCCTTTATGAATGCCTTCAATGGTATACAGCAAAGCCATTCTCCCCCCCCCCCCTCCAGAATCCAGCATCTTGGAAACTGTATAGGTAGTGTTACGAATATGTTAAATGATTCATGGGGTTTTGCTTACTCACAAGGAGAAAGCAATTTTACATACAAACCATCACTATTATATGAAGGAAAAGGTTGCCCAAAATTGGTGACATTTCAGCAGCACTGGCTCTAAATATGGCAAAATATCACCAACTTGGAGACTTTTGTGGGAGTGTTCGAAGGCATTAGGATTTTCTCATTATTTCTAGAACCTTCCATTTTATGCGTTCTTTCTAGAGATTTCTATGGAGAGTATATAAGGAGGTTCAGTTGAACAGAGTTGACGCAATCCGAGCAAATTGAACTGTGAGATATGTTAGCGTTTCAAGAACAGTTCCAACAATTATGATTTAGTTGAATATTTAATTGCTGTTTTATCATACTTGACAGTTGTTTTGTGATCTTGTAAGATAACTATAATGTTTTTAGCAGTGTATTGCTCCTGTTCATGCTTAATGACGCTTTTAAATAAAAGTGTTAGTTATCCTGAAATTCGGACTCATTTCTGCATCCTGAGAGTACACTCATGAGTACAAGAGGATATGTTGTAATAATGCTACTTTTATTGGTTACGGGGCAATGCCACTTTATCTGTTTCACCCATTCTTGAAGTCATGAGCCGTCACTGGCATTATAGCAAAGCAAAGTTCTGTTACTTTAGTTCGTTCTGAATTTCAGAAGTTCTTTATATTCACAGACATTCTGCATTTATTTTTTATTATTAAAACATAACTACACAAAAATTTAAAAGCTTTAAAGTGCAATTAAAATATAGCAGAAGTGCAGGTATTTCCTAACTTTGATGTGCAAAAACATTTAAAGGCTTTAAAGTGTAATTAAAATATAGAAAATGTGCTTGGTGTTGCTGGGATTTAAAATTAGCAGTCGTGACGTAGCCGTGTGTGCACCCGTGCAATAGTTTATTATTTTATTTTTGTTATAAGAGAGCATATTGTTAAAACATTATTTGGTTTTCTGGAATTCGCCGAGAGTTCTGGTGTAGAATTTATCAACTTGCATTTTTTAGATTGCATTTTAAATCCCAGGCAACACCAGATACACTTTCTAGTTACATATAAAACAAGCATTTAATTGATACATAGTCTTTTATTTATGCATTGATACATAGTCTTTTATTTATGCAGGTCTTATTTTATTTTTGCAGGTCATTTTGCAAAAAAAGCAGGTTCTTTTTTTTAACTGCACCAAAATCTAATCAGCACCAGGGTATCCCACGAGTGACTTATCTACTAATTTGTGAAATTTGGTTAATTAGTTTTTCACTTAGAGTAGATCATACATTACAGAGACACAGATGCCATGCTCAAAATAGTTTTTTCGGGTTCTAGAGTGCTTGAAATATGTACATGCGTAGGAAACTTGAGTTGCGATTTTTAACATGATTCCAATAGTTTCCCTACACCATTATCATATATTGTAGGAAAAGTAAAAAGAGTAAAGTTCCCAATTAACTTCGCAATACCCTGCATTATTATAGCAAAATATTTTTCAGTGTATTTTAACATACATAGTGCCAAGAAAAAAATTTTAGAAACACATTTCATTAATACTGTAGAAATTACTCGTAGAAATAGTCTAGTAGAAATTACAGTATTTTAAATGAAAATGACTTTGAAAAAAGTTCTGCTCATAGATAAGTTTCAGATACTGAATGTTTAAAGTTTTATTATAGGTTATTTACTGATAAAAAATTCAATATATGCCTTAGTAGCATACCAATATTGGACCAATAGGAAAATGTAGACATTTTGCTTTTCGCCCAATATTGGGCCTGGAAATATTCTCAATGAAACACCAAAATATACAATATTGGCTTACTCTACTGAGGTACATATAACAAAAATTAGACCATCAATTTGTACTGATGGAAGAACAAGCTTATAACTGGAAAATTATGCATTTTATATAAAATAGATTATAGTACCATGCATATTATACTTTGGAATTCATACAAAACTAGAAAATGTACCCAACGTTGCCCAAGATTTAAAATGAGTGGTCGTGGCATAGACATATGTGCACCCAAGCAACAGTCTTTTATTTTATTTTGTTATAAGCGAACATACTGCTAAAATGTTAATTGATTTTCAGGAATTAGTTGAGTTCCAGTATAGTATTTATGAGTTTGTAATTTTTTTTTCCTTACATTTTAAATTCCGGGCAACGCGATGTACATTTTCCAGTATGGCATATAAAATTCAGAATTGTCTCTCTCCAATGCATCTACAAGTGTAATATGCATGCACTCAACACTTGGCATAACCAATACAGTCATCCCATTTTAATTCCAGCTTTTGCTAAAAGCTCTAAACTGTAGCTTTGAGTGTGGTTAGTACTTCGGTGAATGACACCTATCTCTGCCCTCCTTTTTGTGTGATGACTGCGTTAATTTTTATATTTTAAATGCTAGCATCAAAGGAACCTTCAAGCTCTTATTTCTTTTTAATTCTATATTTTATTTTTCATACCTTAAAACTTGTGTTACATACAGTAGGTTGAAGTATTCAAACTGGGCACTTCTCATATAGTGATATTGCCAAAAGCCTCATAAACAATTCTTTTAATATCATGAAGATTGTGAGTCAATGTTCCTATATCTGAATTTTATAGTGAATAAAAACTCATGTTAATGCTATAGTTTTATGTTCAGGAACTTAAAGATGAAGCCACCAGCAACTACAAAAGCTACAAACCATAACAGCTCTGAGCACAGTTAGTACAGTAAAATCTCGAAAATCGAGCAATCCTAAATCTGGAAACTTCCAAAATCCGGACGTTTTTCAAATTTTCCACTTTTTTTATTTTTTAACAAATGGACGGACAAAGCTGGGGATTTAAAACAAGATCCGATAATTTATACTAAATTATATATTGTAAACAAATGCTGTATTTTTGGTGCACAAAGCAACTTTTTGAAACTCGAAAATAAGATGAAAGTTTAGTAGCCAACTTATACACCAGATATAAAAATGTACTTCCAAAAATCAGCTTGTGGATGGAGCGAGAATTGTGTTATTTATGTTAACAACTGCTCCCTTATGCAAGTGATGATTCCTGAATTGTTTCATGGAAAATATACATTGTTATTTTAATACAGAAATGTTTTTCAACATTTCCTTTTCCTATTAAAATGAACACATTTTCAGGTATGTTGCCAACCTACTTGCTCTTCGTATCAATTTTTGGAGTAGCAGGATATGCTTTAGAGCCAATGTAAAACACTTTTGGAGTAGCAAGAAATGTTTCGGAGCAGGTATAAAACTCACTTTTGGAGCAGCATGAAATGCTTTGGAGAAGCACATTTACAAATTTTAGGAGCAGTAAAATATGTCTATACCTAATATCTGTGAAAAATTGTTTTTAAAAAATTTAACTGGTCAGCATACATTCAAGTACAGTAGCGAAATATGAATCAAAAGAATGACAATGTTGGCTATAAGCACATTTAATGTGAGGGTGGGGAGAAACAGCAAATGTGTTTGTTCAACCTACTACTCATTTTTCAAAATGAAATTCCCATACTTTTCCAGATTTACCCTGTTGTCTTAAGTAAAATTTAAGATAGTGTATACTGCTATTTTCACAAAAATTTCACAAAAAATTATTTTTGAATTATTTGATATTTATTATAAGTACATGATGGTAGAAAACAAAAAATTCCTCTAAATGTTTTATATAATTTTGAATGCATACATATACAGCTCAAACTTTCAAATGAAATGTTTCTAAAGACTATCTCATAAGTTTAAGCACAATTAGAAAATGGGCATTACTCGAGAACAATACAAAATAAAACAAAGTGACATTATTCGTTCATTAGATACTGCAAATCCTTTTATATAAACCATATCAAAATGTATAAATAATTTTTTTTATCATAACTTTGATACAAAATAAAAAAAAATAGCCGGTTATAGACTGTCTCAAAAGTTTAAGCACAGTACAAAAAAATTCTGGTATAAAACATACATAATGAAGTTACTTATTAATAGTATTTCCATGGTTTCGTATCACTGCAAACAAAAGTGTTTCCATTGACAAAATCAATTTTTGAAATATTTCTGGTTGCAGAGAGTACCAAGCTTTCTCAATATAAGTTCCTTAATAAAGTTATATTGCTTTCCATTGTTGTAAATTTGACGGGTTAAGATACCCCAGACATTCTCAATATGGTTCAAGTCTGGGCTCAAAGATGGCCAGTCCAAAATTTAGATATTTTGCTCTGAAAACCATCGTTTGGTAGAACTGGAGGTGTGTATGGAGGCACTGTCGTGCTGAAATTCCCATTCAGACCCACTAAGAAGCTCGCCGAATGGAAGCAAACGTTGCTGAAGTATTTCTTGATACTTCATTGAATTTTGTCTTCCTTGAACAACGGCAAAGGAAATCGGACCAGTAAAACCAAATGCCCCCAAACCATCACAGATTTACTACCCTGTTGTCTGCTGAAGCGGGTCTTTCCTCTTTCCTGAGGTCGTGCCACCATCAGAGCTATCCAAATTCCTTTTTTCTCATTGCTGAATATTACTGAAATCCATTTGTCTCCATAAGACATGTACTTTCGAATCCACTCCATTCTGTCCTTCTTACGATGTGGTTTTAAACATGGTTTGTGAACCATTTTCTTCAGAACAATGTTGCTGCATTCCCTGATATGTCTATGTATTGTGTCCTTTGAGATCTTTACACCGAGGTTATTTTTTAGTTGATGTAAGGACATGTTTTGTGTTGACACCAATCTCTGAATCCGTCTATCTACCTGCACACTCATTACACGAGGCCATCTACATCTTAGTTTTCTATCAAAATGGTAGTCCCTGGCAAGTACTTAATATATGCCATGCTTTGATTGATTTAAAGTAATAGTAATTTCACAGTCTTACCTTCCGATTTTAACTTTAAAATCCTTGAAATCTCCCCTTTCGTAAACTCTAAAGACTTCGGCATTTTGATTCACAAGCAGAAGTTATCTCTTTGCTTTCGTACCACTCAGGAGAAACATCATTCCAACGTCATCATCACGCATTTGTAAAATTTTGCATAAAGTGCTTAAACTTTTGAGACAGTGATTTTTCAAACTTTTCAAAACGTGTAATTTTTAACACATTTTTTGTGTTGTACACAATAAAATGGGTTTGTTTTATTTCATTTCGATTACATTTTGATTATTTAGTGTTAAAACTTTATTTCATATTTTAACTTTATGAGCATCTTTATTCTGTGTGTAAACTTTTGAGATGGACTGTATCTTACAAAAGAGTCTAACTTAAGTTCAGATATTAAAATTATTTTGAAACTTGGCAATGTGCATTTTCTGATTATGCAATTTTACCAAAATCAAAATTTATGTTATATTTTATTTATGTACTAAATACAATTAAAAACTTTTAGAATATCCAAATCAATATTTTTAATAAAACATGTTTTAATTATAATATCGAAGCTTCCTTTTATAAATGTACATTTAAGATAAAAAATAAGTTCAGAAGAAGTTTTTCTCAAGTTAAAAAAGTGAGTGCAAGTGTAATTTGCTAAGATTGACTTTTCTGTTTCTGGAAAAGTATAAAATAGAATATATTTTTAATAAATTTATAAATTAATGAAACCTGTTTCAAATTATTAATACACACTTTTATACCTGCTACCCGAGTAGGAAAAAAAACAGGTTTTAATGAGATTATTCAAGATGGGAAAAATTGAAGAGAGAAAATTTCTAAAAGACTGATTATCAAAGCACAATTAACTTTTCTGTGCAAGAATAAATAAATAAGTAATATATATCAATTGTCTATTAATTTATTACTACTATTTTATGTATTGTTCAATGCATTATTCAATAAAAAAATATACATTAACATAATAAAACAAATCTACCACTTCAAAATCTGAAATTTTGTAAAACAGAGGAAAATAAATGCCTTTAAATTTACAGCACAGTAAGGGATCTATCTCATTTCTAAAGTGTTAACTTTTATATTATTTAGTAAATTGTACAAAATATTTCTTAACGCCCGAGAAATAAAAACTGAATTGTGCAATTGTAATATTTATATGAAAATAATTAAAAAATTAAAATTTAGAATTAACCAATATGTGAAAATAACATAGTTTAGGCAAGCTAATATGCAATAATAAGAGGATGACATGAATGGAAAAAGACAATTGTGTATTCTCGGCAAAGTCCAAGAGTAAAAACTGGAATTGCGCAATCATACCTTTAATACAAAAATAATTAAAAAATTAACCTTTAGAATTAACCAAAATATAAAAATAAGCTAATTTAGTCAAACTACTATGCAATAATACAAGGATGGACATGGATGGGAAAAAGTAATTGTGTATTCTCACAACACCTGAGAAAAAAAACTGAATTGTACAATCGCATAATTTATAAAAATAATTGTTTATTTTTACTCGCACTATAAAAATAAAATAGTTTTATTACTCTATGGAATCATTAGAAGATGAAAGTGGATGCCAATAGATACATTTGAACTCAGCAATGCACTGGAAAATGAATTGAATGGTGCAAGTTCTTCCCCGTGAATATGCACATTTTATGGAAATAATCATAAAAGTTGGCACTAGAAAATATTCCTAAAGTGCAGCGGTACACACGGTAATTGCAGGAATTTAGGAAAATTCGTGGATAATTTTCAATATACGTCGAACATTTCCTTTTCTATTGAATTTTGAGATTGGCGCAGGCCGGCGCAACATATACAGAAAACACGAAAATTGGCACCATTTGTATCAAGGTGCAACATTTAGCACAGTTGGGTGCAGGTGTAACATCCCTGCATTTTCTTTAAACAACATAATATTTAATTACCCACTTTACAACATTATCATAATATTTTATTGCAACTTGTTCAATTCAATCTTAAAATCTTGAAAACTCTTATTGCTGTTGAATGCAAAACATTTACAGAAATTTATTTCGCTCAATTCATTATAGTACAGATCTCATTCTTTAATTGATTCTGTTTTGTCTCCAGCTTCAAATGGGCATTATATTTATTTGGAAAGCCATAATTACAATAAATAACAAATAACTAAATAAGATCCAGAGCACAGAGTAACAAGATCATTAACACATTAACCTCTCAAAGGAGTCAGCTGTATTTATGAGCTGAGCACATTCTTTTCTTTCCTCGCATTACATGCCCCACCTCCACATGGTACGACTGCTCTACAATGACTCATGTTTTAGAAAAATCATTGAGGAGTAATATTTTTCTTTATGAAAAAAGCTATTTATTTTATCTACTATAGTATTTTTCACATATTTGACTATTTTTAAAAAAGTTTTTCTTTTTTTTTAGACATAAGCATTTTTAAATATAACGATATGTAGATGCTAGAAAAAAAATAAAAATTTTGAGATTTTACTTTTGTTTGTTTTTTATTTCCAAGAGGGGGGGGGGGATGCCATAGTAAAAATAAAAGAAAAAAATATGGAGATTTATTTCATCTGCGAATTTTGGGAAATCGACTTATACAATATTAAAAATATATGTATGGAAAAACATACATTTTGCTGCTTGCCAATTGGTTTCATATATATATATATATTTTTAATATTATGGGTTAATAATATTTTTTAATTCATGAACTTCACATTTTATGTCATTATTTTAACTAAAAATAGTGCTTTATAGTGTATTTAGTTAATATTAAATATGAATTTTATCCAAACTCTATAATGCAGAAAAAACTAAAATCTAGAATCGACAAAAAGTCCCGACGAGTCTGGATTTTCGAGGTTGTACTGTACTTGAATGAGTGGCATCTGACTCCTCCCTTTATGCAATGGCTGCATTAAATTTTATATTTTAAATGCTCATATACATTTGCCTAAAGGCTGAACCTAAAAAAATTCCACTTTTTATAAGCGAGTCATGGCTTTTTTAGTTTTTACAGTAATATTCCTAAACTTTTTCAAAATTGGTTTGAAGCAATTCTTTTGATTTAACAAGTACTCAAATCTTGGAAAATGTAAAAATTCAACTTAAAAACTGGATATTATTCTAAGAGATATTAAACATGAAAGAAAAAATGAGAAAACACAGAAAACATACCTGTTTTACATTATAACCAGATTTCGCACTAGTTTCTATGAACATTACATTCAATTCTTTAGCTTTACGTTCACCTTCTTCTGTTGTTACTTGCCTATAACCAAAATACAAATTTATATTACAAAAATCAAATTACAGAAATGGTGCAAATATGAAAATTTATTTTGAATTGCCTAGACTTCTCCAAAAAATATTATAGACTTATCACAGTAATTTTGAGCAATACCAAATAAAAAATTAGAGCTTTTTGTAAGTTAACCACATCAAATTATTATTTTTTTATAAATCATCATTCTGTTCATTTTTGATTCATGAATAGTTTAAAATAAGAAATTTCTTCTATAAGTTCATTACTTTTATAATTAAAATGTTACCAGTATCATCTTAACGAATTACCAAGAATTTTATCAAAATTATGGTTTGTACACTTTTGAATAAAGAAATTCAAGGATTTTTTCCATGAAGCAAACATATATATGTAATATAAATTTTAAAAATTGCCCCTTCCCAAATTCATATCATACTTCTTTTAAGCCATATGACTAAGCTAGGTTACATGCAAAAGGCTAAATCTAAATAAAGAATAGTATTCATTCTTTCACCACTTCGTATCACGTAATTATCACTTCCACTAAACTTAGAGCTAATCACATCATTAAATTATATCTGGTAATGCAAAGTATCTGCAGCACCAAATATCATATCCATAAATGGTAATATTTAGGATTTCATCATTTCTATAACAATGATTTAAAACCTCATGATTTCATATCATATGATATGGCCACTTGGAATGATATAGAACATTCTAATTATACCCAGATATCCACATTCTAGAAATTTCAAACAATCCCTCCTTTGGGCACTTGGATTCTGAACTCCAAACCTCTAGCATGGGCTTAGTGTGCTTCAAAATTGAATGAGGTGTACGCCCTACTTCTATTAATGTAACAATTCCAATATTTAACCTAAAATCATGTAAAACTGTATTTTATTCTTCAGCTCCCCATTCCACGAAGACGATGGGAGGAAAATATTGTAACATTTGACTGGTCAACTGTTTTAGAATAAAGCATGATTGCATTTAAAAAGTGTGGATTGTCTTCTGTTTTATTAAGAAATTATGATGTGTCAAATTCGCAATACCCCATTTTATGCCATATATATAAACATACTTACTTAATATAAATAAAATTTATGGAAAGTCTATTAGCATTTCACATTTTTCAGCACGTGTGTGAAAGTTCGAAAATATATTTTTGAAAATATATTTTTGAACTCTCCAGTGGTAAAAATCTAAAGTCATGAACTCAGATAAAACAAAATTAGAGGAATTCAGAGCAAATAACAACAATCACAATTTGAATAAAGAATACTGAGAAAGTATGAAACATGTATATTTCTGCAACCACATATGATGTAGAATACGTAGAGTAAAATTTGAGTATTCATGTTATAACAGCAATCTGACAAGGTTTTTCATAAAATTCCATTTTTATGAAAATAATTCTAGCTCTTAAAAATAAAATTTATTTAATGAAATTTCTTATTTTGTAAAAAGGAAGTTTTTATACTGAATTTGAGGAAAATTATGTTAAAAATATCAGTTTTAAGGTTTAAGAAACAATTTAAGAAAAAATTTATAAATAAAGCAATTTCTTTCTTACTATTTTTAACACTTTACAACAAAGTTGAAAAGTGTTTATGACTTTGTTCATGCTGTCTGTCTGTCTGTCTATCTATCTGTCTGTCTGTGTGTCTGTATGTCTGTCCGTTAGCACGATAACTGCAGTAAAAATGACTTAATCAAAATGAAATTTTAGTCTGTTGTTCAGACGATCTGTAAGACCTATGGGAATATAAATAAATAATATCACCCAATTAGTTTTGGATTGAACCCGGGTTGAAAAAATTAAATACATTGAGCCCTATGGGACCTAATTTTTCAAACATTTTTTAACCGGATTTAAAATTTAAATTGCTTCGAAAATTTTAGGTAATATTCAAATTGTTCCATAAAATATATATAAAAAAAAAAAAAATTCAGCGAAATATATTCAGTAGTTTTTTAAATAAAAATTAAAATAATAATTACACCTCTTATATGAAGCGATCACGTGACCATGATATGAAAATATCACATGACCCACTTCAAAATGATATATGGCATCCATCTTGTCTCAAAATCATGATTTTTAAGTTCTTTTTAATTCATATTGAGTGTTGTATCCATCCTAAAATCACTTTATTTTTGCTTAAATTCTGTGCATCTGCATACTGAAACAATGCAATTACAATATGTTTGAATTAAATGATCATCCAAATTTGATTATTTCTACAACGAAGCCTATTTTTCACTTATGTAAAATGTAAACAGCAAAATAAGCAGAATGAGTTGTATTAGAATTGCTGTATTTCTTTAACACAAAATTATTTAGCCCATGGAATCTGCATAGCTGATATGAATGAAATATTCATTGATTTTACAAAGAGAAGGACGATTTTTTTCGATGAAGTTTTAAGCATAGAGTTTAATTACTTGTAGCTCCATGGTCTTAATTTTTAAATAAAATAAATTATTATAGTATTGTGATGAATGAAATGAATGGGAAAATGTTATGAATGAAATGCTTTTTTATAGAGAAATCCAGGCGTGTTATTTTTTCTATGACGTCATTTGAATGAATTTCAGTTGTTTTCGATTAAGTTTTCAAATATAATAAATTATCGTAGTATTATGATAGTTTTAAAAATATTACCGAGGAATGTATCGCATTTTAGAGATGTTTAAACCAGGCAATTTATATTTCAATGCCGTCATTTGAATGAAGTTCATTTTTTTCGATGAAGGTTTAAGTTTTCAAATATAATAAATTAATGTAGTATTGTGATAAGTTTTAAAATATTACCGAGGAATGTATTGCATTTTAGACTTGTTTAAATAAAATTGCATTGAAGTTGGAAAGTGTTTCATAATCAATGCTTTAAGCATTATTGATCTTTCTTGTTCTTTATCCATTTTAAAATGTTTTATAATAAACCAAGATTTGTAACTATCTCATGTTGTTGTTGTTGTTACCTATTCTTCCTGGCCTAAGATATACTAAACCAAGTTCATTAAATCTTCATGGCAAAAGGAGAAGTGAGCAGCTTCTGTTGGCGCGAGATCCGGAGCACACAAAGGTTGAAGA
Organism: Amaurobius ferox; assembly: GCA_951213105.1. Classification (NCBI taxonomy): domain Eukaryota; kingdom Metazoa; phylum Arthropoda; class Arachnida; order Araneae; family Amaurobiidae; genus Amaurobius; species Amaurobius ferox. Next base: position 54,676,271 of record OX578141.1, read on the forward strand.
CTGATTTTGCCCCATGCCTGCTAGCTTTAGCTGAGCATAATGGGATGGCCTTCACATCTTGGATGACCCTACCAGGAGAATATACTCCTGACGTACTTCATCCATTCTACCCAGTACTACCCTCCTGCCGTGTTGAGTGTTGAGGCAGCATAGCAGGACTTTGGAGGGACTATCTCATGTTTAAGATTATGGTACAAGTATTTAATGTAAAAATGGAGTCCCTAATTGCTATGACAAAATATTATCTTTGATGTTGGAATATTATAGATAATATTCTTGTGTAATAAATAGTAAATCAGAACTATCATGTATCAGAAGCAGTGTTCAAAATTAGAGGTCGTTAGTCGCAATTTGCTACTAGAGCTACTAGAAATTTCAATTTGATGACTAGATTCGTCAACCTGATAGTCAAATTTGACGCATAATAATTATATTGTTCACAATCAGACTTCCCTTTCCCTTTGACTAGATTACGATCCTTGATTGAAGATTGGACAGCAGTTTAAAAAAAAGCAGCATTTTTTACACTAGCCAGACACCCTCAGTGATAAATCTGCAGGTGGTCATGTTTCAAGTCATTATTATGATCTCAGATGTGGAGCTTACTTCCTTTGTCCTTTCATGAAAACTTTTGGAAATGACCAACACAATGGGTACTATACACAGGCAGTAAAATTCCAACTCTATCTATTCAGTAAAGGACAGCATTGGGATCTTATTGTACTGCATCATGTACTCATCCCACCCTCCAAGAGTACTTTGAAATTGCACTTCTGAAAAAATTATTTGTTTGTTTGCTTTATCCTCAGAGATTCCGATGTCCGAGATCGAAGACAAGAAAAAGACTCCGAGTATTTAATGAGTTTCTATTGCTTCCCTCCCCTTTGACTCTGGGTATTTAATGAGTTTCTATTGCTTCCCTCCCCTTTATCCCCTCGCACATCTACATATCTCACTTGAAAGAAAAGGGGATGATCCTGGAGAGTTTTTACATTCTAATTGCTTACTATTAAAGAACACACTGTGTTCCAGATTAAATCGTTCAAAATCTTGTATAAATTGATTACATCTTGCAAATTTGGTCACCTAACATTTTGTTATCAGACATTGAAAATGACATTTTTATAGCTGCCAAGTGTTCTGATTTCTACATATTTGTTCTGCTTTTTCAGTCTTGCTCTGGGCTTCCGATTTTGGGCCAAAGTAGTCAGATTTTTCATTTTTATAACATTTATATTTTATTGTATGCAAATTTGCATATTTTTCATCTGCATAAGAGTATCTACAAGTCAAAAAATTGGAAGGTCACAAAATGAGAAACAAAGCCAGGAATTTTAAGATCGAAGTTTTCCCATTTTTTCATTTAAAAATCCGTTTCCCCGTGATCGTGTCTGTTTCTCATTAATGTGGGAGAAACACATTTGCACAGACTAAAATTATGATTATTTCATGTTATATACAAGAAAACTATTTTTCAGACATATTATTATAGAAATGAAAGGCTATATTACACCAGTACTGGGTACTGTGAGTGCCGGCATTTGTCCGCAATCTTCCTTATATTTCGTTTTATTCTGAAAGGATTTTTCTACTTCTGCAATCTGTTTGCATCATTTAAAACTTTTGTAATTATTTCATACATTATGCTGAAAAACTTTTTTCAAGCGTGTTTTTAATGAAATGAAATGCTATTTTGCAGCAGTATGGCGAAAATCGGTACTAGTGTGCGATTTTTCCTCATGAAATATGTTCCTATTTTTCTTTCTGGTAGGTTGGCAGCTATGCATTTTTTATATCCATCCCTGAAATTAATGTGATTTATCCTTTTTTCTATTATTACCCAGACTGTCCAGCTCACCCAAAAGGTGAAGAGCAGTTTTAAAGGAATAATTTATATTTTGTCAAAGTGACAAGAAAAAGAGTAGCAACTATAAAACATGAAAACTTATTGACTTGCAAATACTGAACTTTAGCTACCAACTCTGCATTTCTTCGTGAAACTCAGATATTTTCATTGGCTACTGATCTCCGGGGCAAATATGCAATCCCCCCCCCCCTTCTCCTTTTTAAGACTTTTAAGATGAATTTAAGATTTTAAAATGAAATTCTATACCCTGACGAAATCAGCCCAAAAAAGTGACTAAATTTAACTCAAAATTTCCTTATAATATTTGAATATTAAATGTTTTTAATTTTTTTAATTCTTATATTTGTAAGTAATATGAAAAAGATCATATGGAAATGTCACTAAAATGTGCATTTATACATGATTCTCGGTTCATCCCATTTTATTATCACATATTTTCCATTTTTGCAATCCGTTTTCATCAACTAAACCTTTTATATTAATTGCTTTTTTAACTCAGGAAAATGAATTTTCAAGTAAGAAATGAAGAAGTATTGGGACAATAATTGTACAAGATGACCAGAATTCAAAACTGTTAAATAGAAGTTTCTTTTTTAATTTGTTGTTTTTTATGTCCTTTTAGCTAAGTAAACACAAATTAGCAATTTTTTCTATTTATTTGCTCTTGGGCTTCTTTATCAGTTTATTTTATATTTTAAGAAAATTTAAAACAATTTCTAATACAAAAATATGAACTATTCTTTGTTTATATCTTTAACAAAAATGGACATTTAAAAAATAGTTGTTATTGTTAGAGATACAAAAATCTAATGTAGGCAGCACATGACTTTCCCTGCAGACTCAAATTCATATTTTCTTTATTTCTTTAATAATTCATTAGATTGAGTTTTATTGCACCAAATAACACTAAATTTGCATTTTTAATTCAATTTTTGTTTTTATTTGGTAATTTGACATTTTCCTGAAATCGGCGTAACAAAAATGCAAGAAATCTCAAATATCTTGAGAACGGTTAGTCCTAAAGTATAATGGAGTATGTTATATTCTTTTTCACATCAAAAATTGCGTATAAAACAAAAATTCATTTGGTATATTTGAGCATATATAGTCTTTTTTTTTTTATTATTCTGGTGATTTTTGCGGGCCATTTCATAAAAAAAGGCAGAATGTTCTTCTCCGAATTGTACCAAAATCTAATCAGCACCAGAGTATCCCACAAGTAACTTATCTACCAAATTTTTTGAAATTGGGTCAATTAGTATTTTAGCTAGTGTGGATACATGAAATTTTTGAGGGCCATTTCCTAGAAAAAGGCAGGTTATTCTTTTCCGAATCGTACCAAAATATAATCAGCACCAGGGTCGACCCCAAGTGACTTATCTACCAAATTTTATGAAATTTAGTCGATTAGTTGAGTTAGAGTGGAAATATACATTTTTTGCGGGCCATTTCATAAAAAAAGGCAGGTTGTTCTTTTCTTAATCGTATCAAAATTTAATCAGCACCAGGGTGACCTACAACTGACTTCAGTACCAAATTATGTAAAATTTGATCAATTAGTTTTTCAGTTACAGTGGATACAGGCAATTTTTGAGGGCCATTTTGCAAAAAAAGGCGGGTTGGTTTATGCTGAATAGTACCCAAGACTAATCAGCACCAGGTTCACATACAAGTGACTTACCTACCAAATTTTATGAAATTTGGTCCATTAGTTTTTGAGTTAGAGTGGATACATACATTGTACAGACAGACACACAGACAGACACACACACAGATGTCACATTAAAAATAGTTTTTTCCTATTCTAGAGGTCTCGAAACGTGTAGATCTGTCGAAAACTAGAGTTGCAATTTTCGGCATGATTCCAATACTTTCCCTATACATTATAGTACGACTCCAGCGAGAAGGCATTTGGGTCACGTGATTTTGGACGAGTCCATTAGTTAAATTCAATGGCAGGTAGAAACGTCTTAAGAAGAAGGGGTTACTAGAATTGGCGCCTTTAGTGCGAATTAATTTATAATTTGTGCAGTACGATAAAGAGCTTTATAGTATAAGTACATTCAGTGTAAGAGTTGGGATATGGTGGAATTGTTTTCTTCACAATGATTAAAATTATTTATTACAATAATGGTTATAAATGCTTTATTAAAATTGAAGAGTTCGTGTTGTAATACTTTTCTTGCAACTTAAACTCTTTTATTTAGTGAGGAATGCACAACGTGACATACGCACATCTCTATATTTTTATCATTACATATTTTACTCTTTATATAACGTGTTTAACATCTATCAAACACAAAGAAAATGTTTCAATCCAAATACTTTTGCTGCCGTTGAAAATCGTTTCAGTAATAACTATGCATCACATTTTATACAGTTACATATTTCATAAAGTATTAATATTTGTTCATTTTGAAATAAAGTTTTGTAATTTAATTAATTTTAAATATGTTATCGAAACATTATCCATGTTTGTGTGCCACTATTTGGACAGTTCTGCATTAGAGCTTAGCTCTGCATGGCCATGTCATCTAAGGAATCTATAAACCCCCCCCCCCCTTTTCAAGTTGTGGAATTTTATGAAGAGAAAAAAAAAAGTCAATTTATTCTGGACAGACACCTGTAAGTCCTCCTATGATTCAAACTGAGAAAATTCCTGGAAATGTTAGGTTAATTACAAATTTTGTATCATATTCAGGACCTTAAAGAGTAAACAAGTATTATTTTATTAGCGACCTGAATGGACTTGCTAGTCCCTGGGCTGCATTGTAACAAATTACTTGTGTTCTGTGTTTATGGTGTGGCTTTCTAACTGAATGTCTGTATTATCTTGGTTGTTATATTAATAAATTTGTATGACTTGATTTATTGATTTTATATGTTGGTGTGCTAAAAAAAAAACATAAAACATTATTAGGTAACCCAGCTCACTTTATTCCACCAAGTCTAAGCTTCCACTGCTGACTACACTTATGACCCTCTCATACTCTGTTTGGCACCTTAGTGCCATCTATACAATCTTTAGAAGATTCAATATCATTACATCTTTTTCTTTTATAATAAAAAAAAACATTAGCAATTAAAATTGAATAAGAATTTTAATAAACACCCCCAGACAAAATACTATAAAATAAGGTTTTATTGAACTTAATATTTGGTTACATCACCATGTGCCCTGATCACCGCTTGGATTTTATGGGGCATGCTGTCCAAATGGGCCAGATAGCATCTGCAGTGATGTTGTCCCACTTGTCCATCAATCTGGCCATCAATTCAGCTAGTGACTGCAGACGTGCAACACTCCTATTGACAGCAATTTCCAAAGCATCCCACATTTTCTCAATGACGTTAAGGTCAGGCAAATTGGCGGGCCAAATGAGGTGTGGGAGATCAACCTCTCATGTTCTGCGAATCAGTCCTGAACACATCTGGCGCAATGCATGGTACAATTGTTGTCTTGGTAGACAGATTCGGTGACAAGGCCCTCTCCACGCAGAAAGTCCACATAAGGGACGACATGGTCATCTAAGATGGGGATATAATCCACAGCCTTCATCCGATTGTTGACTTTCGCCAGTGGTCCAGTCCAATGCCCGTCGTTGAAATACATCACCAATACATCACCAAAACATCACACTCCCACCTCCCCAGCTGCACTGATCTCTGGAGACAGTCCGGATGATATGCCTCTCCGGACCTCATGGTGACACGGAAACATGCATCATTGGCATATAAGCAGAAGCATGATTCGTCTGATCATACTACACATTGCCAGTCATACAGTCCAGTGTCGCTGTTCTTGAGTCCATTGGAGTCTCTTCTGTTTTAGGACTGCTATGATCCGAGGGCATCGCTAGGGTATAAGGCTGAATAATTCCATACGATGCAGCTCCCGGTGCAGGGTGCGCTCGGAAATAGACAAACCCTATACAACATTAACCTGTGCCACCAATTGTCCCTGGTTTGGAAGCAATTAGCGGTAGCCATACGTCTCACATGCCAATGATCTCTCGGAGGTAGTATAGTCTTGTGGCCATTGTTGTACCTCCAGGAACTATTTGTTCTAGGCAAATGTCATTGCTTATGCACTGTACTTACTGTAGATGCTGTCACACCTAAGAACACTGCAATCTCTGCAACTTTGTGGTAGTATTCCCAGCCAAACACTATGGCCCCTTTTGCCAATCGGTGATGTGTTTGCAGCCCATTTCCAACTTTACAAAAGAATGAAGCACACTGATCTTAAGGTTTCGCAACACGTTTAACCTTCCTCTACGACTTCCAGCTCTGTTCTGTTCACATACGTGAGGTGTGCTGCAGACACATGCTTTTACAGTGTAAGCTCGCGGTAAATGCTTGATTTCATAATATTTTGTCCAGGGTGTTTATTTAACAAATGTTAAGCTGAAAAATTATCAAATTGAGGTTCATTAAGTCTATTATCTTAAATAATAATGGTCTTTACAAGACCAGTTTATCAAGTGGCTTTCTCTGTCTGGGCAACCTGTGTAAAATTGGAACATATACCTCCATATAACGATGATACAAACCCTGTTGTTGAGCATCCAGGTTAGAAACATGGGTTTTTCATCCCGGACCATTTTCTTGAGAGTCATGATCAGGAACACTGTTTTGATGTCCAGAAAGTTTGGTGTGCAATCTGTTTTTCCTCTTCACTGGTAGGCACGGCACACATAGTTGTTGCTACAAGACCTGATGCTGATGTAGCTGTAAGTTAGTAGTTTCATATTCTGATGGGATAATATCCTCCTCTAGCAATAAAATGTATTCTCCATGAATTTTTAAAAATTGTTATTAATTTTGTTGTAACACAATTTCTCTGTCAGCATTTCAAAAAATCTCAGAGCTACTCGTTGAAGTACTTTAGCTTTAGTTCCCGAATTTGTCCTACCATGCACTCATACTAGGTCTCCCAGATGAAGAGGCTTGAAGGTTTTCCTTTCCAAGTCTTATGATACTTCATTCTATGATCATTATTCTTTAATGAATATAGTGGAAGTTTGGTGCTTATGGAACGACCCATGTGAAGTTCTGCTAGGAATTTTCCATTCTCTGATTAATTTCTATAATTCAGCAGCCCAAGTTCTAAGTCAATTCTACAATCTTTTGCTTTCTTTGGTAACCACTTCACCACCTGCACTCCTTTTACTGATAAACTATTAGATCTTGGATAACAAAGACTGGAAGTTGTGCATTTAAACTCATACTTTCTTGAAAAGTCTCTAAACTCCTTGGAATCATAATCCATCCCATTATCTGAGCAGATTTCTTTCGGAATTCCATGTCTAGCAAAGATCTGTTTAAGTGCTTTAATTGTAGTGAATGTTGAAAGATCACTTATTTCTTCAATTTCTGGATAGTTGGAGTAGGAATCATATACTATCAGATAGTGTTTTCTAGCAAAGTAGTATATATCAATTTCAATAGTGCTCCATGGGATTTTAGATGAGTGTTATATTATGGGTCCCTTTGTTGCTTATACTGAAATTATTGACACATGTTGCAACATTTAACTTTCTTTCAATATCTGTATTTATGGATGGCCAGAAAAATGTGCCTAGCTCTCCTTTTATGCTTTTCTATTTCCAGGTGCCCTTCATGAATTCTATCTGGCATGTCACTTTTAAGGGATTTAGGAATGACATCTATTTTCTTTCATTATCAAGCCATCAATAACGATAAGAGCATCTCTGTGTGCTTGATATGAAGATGCAACCTCTCTATTTTTCCATCAATTATAAATTTGATTCATCAAAAACCAACTGGTTATTTTTTGCAGTTTTTCTTTAAACTTACTAAGCGTTTCTTCTGTAATATATATCTTTTTAATCAAATCCACATGAACTTAAACCAATTCTTCAATTTCAGTCTTTCCAGTTCCATGTAAATGAGCTCTTGATAGTGTATCTGCAATCGCCATTTTCTTGACACTTGTATATATCATCATAAATTGATATTTTAAAAGACGAATAAAAAGTCTTTGAAGGCTCATTGGAACATCTGCTAAACATTTCTTACTTTTAATTTAGATTGTGAATCAAAGGATTTTAGATTCGAAATTAAAAGTTTGTGGTCCATTTCTAAAGTTATTTCATGATCGTAGACAAAGTCATGAAATAACTTTTCACACCCATATATGAGCATTAGGGGTTTTTTTTCTACTTGACCCCACCTTGATACACGCTCAGTTAATGATCTTGATGCACAGGCTACTGTCTTCCATGTGTCTACATGCCTTTGAAGGAGAACTGATCCAAGCGTCCCTTAGGATGAATTAATTGAAATTTTTGGTTCTTTACTAGGATCAAAATAACATAGCACTGGAATTTTAGTCAATTTTTTTAAGATCTCCATTTCTTTTTTATGTTCATAATTCTAAATCATTTCTTAGTCTTTTTTTATAAAGTTTCTAAGTGCTTAGTTTTCTCTGCGAGATTTGGAATGCACTTCATCACACAGTTAACCATCCCTAAAAGCCTTTGCACAGCCATTTTGTTTTCGACATCACCATTTGCAAAATTGTTTTCAAGTTTTTGGAATTTATTTTCAGTCTTCCGATTATCCATCACCCATAAATAAAATTTCATTTTTTCAAAAATCTGAATTTTTCTATATTCAATGTTAGACCTACTAAGGTTCTAATCAAGAACTTTTTCAATCTTTCATTGTATTCTTGTAATGTTTTTCCATAAACCAGAATATTAGCAATATAAACTTTTACACCATCGATTCCTTCATATAATTAAGTAGCTGCTTTGTGATAAATTTCAGTTGCAGATTTAATACCCAACGAAACATGTAAGAATATATTTCTACCATAAGGAGTGCTAAATGTGCACAATTTTATACTATTTTTATCCAAGAGTATTTGATAAAATCCCAAATTTGCATCAAGTTTTGAAAATACTCTAGCACCAGCCAGATCTGCTTCAATTTCATTGCGAGTTGGTATGCTAAAATTTTCATGCAAAATATTATCATTGAAATTTTTTGTATCCATGCATATTCTAAGTGACCCATTTTTTTCTCAACTATTATTATCATCCATCCTGATAGCTCATCCACATTTTCTATGACACTACTAACAACCATTCAATCCAACTCAGTTTCCAATCTTTCCCTTAACCATACAACTGGAACATTTTTTTTTGTGTATTATGCAGCTAATTTGACTGAGTCTTTTAATACAAGTTAATTTTTTTTTAGCATTTCTTAATTTTAAATTCTAAACATTTAAACACCACTTCTTTGTAAAACATTCAATGTCTAAACTAACTTTTACTCCTGGTGTTCAGCAAATGGAAATCATAGGGGTGCCAGTGGTAAGTTATTATCGATTACTGTCCAGTTATAAATATTTTTAAAATTAACATTGTGTGATTCTTCCCCACTACTTACATAACTGCCAGAGAAATTATTATCAAATAAATCAGTTTCAATATCATCATCAATATCACTTCCCGATTCAGACACCTCATAAAATTGGTTTTGTTTATTCATAGAAGCCATAATGCAACAATTAAAATCACTTTGAAAACAAGATAAAAAACATACCTGAAATTATACTACTACTTACAAAAAGGAAGACATCTACTGCCATCTATTGGCATCAACAAGAACTGTTCTAATGGTGTTCAGGAATGCCACATAAATGGCTTCTAGATCAAATTTGAATGAGCTGTGCTCTTGTTTGCTATTTTAGAGCATACAAAATGCATTGCCCAAGCTGAACTCAGGGTTGCCAAAAATGGTGATGTTTACTGCCTGAGATGAGCTCAGGAATTCTACTTAAAGGGTTAAGGCCAAAGGAATTCTATTTGGGTGAATCACCGGCACACAATTTTCTTTTAAATGGATTTAGTGCTTGTTTTTTAAACACTCCAATCCTCTGATATTTTTTATACTTGTATAAAATCTGATCTATATTAAATTCTTCCTGTACCTCATTAATACATTTCCTAATTATTATTATACCTCATTGTTATTCCTAATTTTTCAGCAGTTTCCAGCCCTAAAATAGGCTATTTTCCCCTTTACACTATTATGAGTGAGCATATTATTGCCTCATTTTTATAATTCAATTCAATATTTATAGTACCAAATATTTTTTATTTTGTTTCCACTATAATGCCATTAGAATAGGTGTATTTTTTTCCAATGCATATTTCGATTCCGATTTTAAATAATGATCATATGGCAAAAAATTTACTTGACTTCCTGTATCAATCTTAAATAATACCTACATTTCATCTATATTAGCATTTATCAATCATTACCTTATTAATTATTAATTATCTACAATCATTCTATCTACACTCAAAATCATAAAGCTACCTTCATCAGCTTCATTGTTAATACCATGTACTTTTCCTTTAGAATATTTTGGTGTTTTGCAACAAACAGCAAAGTGATTCATAAAATTACATTTTTTACACTGTTTTTATATGAAAAGACATTGCCTCAACTCATGTTTTATGTTGCATCAATAACTTTTGCTTTTATCTTTAAAATATATTCCATTTCCTTTAAGTTTTTACTGTAAATTTTTTCATTTTCAGTCTTATGAGATACCTCGGTCTCATTTTGAGCAATTGAATTTAAGCCTTCTGATTTAAGATTACTTTCTAAAGAATGCAACTGAATATTTGTTTGCTCAATAGCTTGGCAAATTCTGATAACCGTTTCCAAATTTAAATAATCTTCATATAACATTCTTTTTCTCATCTTTTATCTATTACACCAACTACTACTTGGTCACATATTGGTGAATTTAATATACCAAAATTACAAGATTTTGCTTTTAACCTCAAATCCATCACCCACATATTGCTCAATATTTTCCCCATTCTGCTGCATACGATGAAATATATACTGCTGATATGTCTCATTCACTTTGGGGGTAGTGTAATCTTCAAATTGCTTAAGTACATTTTTAAAATTTCTTACCTCCGTAGTTGTAAATGTGAAGCTGTTGTACACTTCTATCACCTCTGGACCAGCAATATGAAGAAATAATGCCACTTTCTGCTTGTCCATGTACACCATATGAATGAATACAGCTTCCCAATACAGTTCAAACTGTTGATTAAATTTTCTGTCATGTTTTAGACAGATAAAGAGTTAGCGACGGTTTTAAATCCATAACAATTTTCTACAATAGCACAAACTTCATTCCTAATATCAAAAATACAAAAATTCGTATAACACTCTTGACACCATGTTTTATTTATATGTTGGTGTGTTAAGATAGAAAAAGTCATAAAAGATTATCAGGTCACCCAGCTCACTTTATTCCACCTATTCTAAGTTTTCATTGCTGACTATATTTGTGACCCTCTTGTACTCGGATTGGCACTTTAGCGCCATCTATGTGATCATTAAAAGATTCTGTATCATTACAAATAGTTCAAAAACTTTCTAGATTTTCAAGATAATGGGATATTAAAAAGCTACCGTTTAGCACTCATTAATTGGCAAGTAACTTTCCGAAATGGCCAATAAAAATAATGTGCAACACTCAACAAGAGTAGAAAGTAAATTTTTTGTTCCGAGCCAATGTCAGTTTCTGATGTTATGCACAACAAAATGCCGTCAGCACCAAGGCGCAAGATTTGTGGTCAACACTTTTAACAAAATTTATATATTATCAAATGCATTTCCAAAGTTGCTAATTTAAATCATCAGCATTTCTAAGCCTCTGGAATGATTGAATACAGATGGTTGTACTGTATTGATCGAGAAATTTTTGAATTTTTATATGAGCAGAATTATTTGTAATAAGATGGTTGTCTATTTGGCTGCTCGTCTGTAGAAGAAAAAGTGATCTACAACTACAAAATCTGATACACAGGTACTTCCAAGACAAGGGAAGGTGCACCTTGGTATTATATTTTAAACATTTGAATTAGCTTTTTAGTTATTATATGTTTTAGCCCAATTTACCATGATTTTAAGCAATTTTCACACAAATTGGTTCCTTAGCGAATAAAAATATTATCAAAGAGTTTCCATCTTGACATCAAAGGAAGAAATTCGTTTTAAAAAAAACTTTAAATGGAATTTAAGCAACTACCATGTTGCCTTTGAAAGTAAGTTCAATCTCTAAACGGAAATGAAAACTGAATTAAAACTTCAAATTCAGTGTAATTTCAAATAATTATCCATATTATTTTGTGAAATTAAAATCAATTTAATAAATTATGAAAGAAAGAGAAAATGAATTTATATCTGTAGGGAATGTCATATACTGTCCACAACAGATTTTTTTTAATTACAGAGTGCGAGGGATTTTGAAGAAGCATACATTGCTATATTGAATTGTACAATTTTCTAAATTCACAAACAATGGTCTTGATTTTTTTTTTTTAGTAGTAAATGAGCATTTCAGAAAGTGAGTGGTGCTATCTGTATAATTTACGCTGTGAGGACTTACTTAAGACCCGAGAGATGTAGGTTTATTCATTCTAGATTTGTATAGCCTTTTATATGTCTGTAAAAACAATGTCCAAATTCTGTTCTTAAATCTTTCTTAAATGTCGTGTGCATTTTGCATTATGAAATTTTATTACAGGCGTTTTTCTCCAAAACCATTCAACTGATTGAAATTAAATTTTAAGAAAGTTACTATATGAATGTGATAACAACATTGCAATTTTTTAAGTGTTTCAAAAATAGGATAAGAAAAAAACTAGTGTGGGCAGATCCTCTTTACATGATGTATGATGTGGAGCAACATCACCGTTAGTAATTTTTGCCTGAAAAAAGTATTTTAGGAGGACGCATTACCTTGCAAGCAAGATCATGTATGTAGAAGAAAATTATGTACTTTATTTTATGTAATTTTTATTTGAACGACGATTTTGATTTCTATCTCATATTTTCTACATAATTTATCTCAGACATAAAGAGTTTTAGCCTGTGGTGAGGTATTGTAAAGAGAGCGAGATAGCCGATGCCCTTCCATAAAATGAATGGGTCAGCCCCCGAAAGTTGTATCACCATGTAGTGTCACAGGCTTTTCTATTCAGCTGCATTCAAAAAATAAGGATAACTTTCTTCGTTCTCGGGAAATTTCCTTTGATACAGACTTTCCTAGACACCCTGTATACCATAAAAATTTAAACATTTCTGGAAAGAAAGACAATTTATTTTCAATATGAAATAGTACAGTACCGGACCTATTATCCGTACTGCTTGGGACTTCAGGCAGTTAGGATAAGGGGGTTCTACGTAATTTGGGACACTTTTTCTAAAACTTGCTGAAATGGTCTAAAATGATATAGAAAATTATAATTCATTTTAAAAATATGTATTAAATAAAGTTTTTTTACAATCCATATGAAAAAATATACTTGATTAAAATATAGTGATTAAGAAAATTTTTGAAAGAAAAAAATGTCTGAAAAAAGTTGATTATTCAGGCTAATTATTAGAAGTCTTTTCTTGGAACATTTAAACTAAAGTGGGCCCTCACCATATTCATCTCCTAATATTTTGGCAGAAGCACCTTTGTTCATATGTTTCAAAATGGTCACTTTATCTTTTATAGATAATGAAACAAGTTTTCTTATAGATCTCATTGCAACAGATGATGGTCATTTTGGACATAATTCAGACCAAAAATGTTAATTAAGAATTTTCTTCAAATGTGTCACAACTCAGAAGTAAAAACTAACAGCTCTGAAACCCGATCTAAGGTAAAACCAACCCAAGTATTCATAATTTTCATGCCCCCAGAAAATACTGCAAACAATTTCACTCCTAATGAAACTAGTCCTTTCTCAATTAAATCTACCTGCCTTAAGTGGAAAAATTGAAAATTATGCATTTTCCCCTTTCCCAATATCCCGAGATTGCCTGATAATTGTAAATGTCTGGAAAAAAACATGGTAGTTCTATCAGTTCATCTATGTTTTATTTACCTTATAAGAGATTTTAAATCCCTGTATCCTAGGAACACAATTAAGGAATATGTTGTAAATTGGAAACACTTATTTAACATCTTTATCACACCTTCGGCATTATCGTAGCAGACCACCGCGAAAAAAAATCAAAACAAGATGTTTTAATGTGGTTACAGTTTATTCATAATCAGCACATACAGTTAAAGAAACGGTTAACTGGAAATGTCAAAAGTTAATTTTTATGTTAAGAATGTCAAAAATATGTGAAAATGAAAACCAAAAATTGAAAATTGTAAACTTACTAATAAACAAGAGAAAATTTGAAAATCTCTGCAAATTTCTTTAGATTATGTAGCTTTTTCCATAAGCCCCAGCCACTTCGCAGTGAAACGCAATGTTATGACATCACATTACCACTAGGAAAGTCATCGAGGCATCAAACGAACGCACCCATTCTAAAAAAATGGTTTTGCTAAAAAGAGAAGCTCTTTATTTCGTTTTACAAAAGAAATGTTCTGTCACTGGTCGAAAGTATATTTATCTGACATGGAACAAATATATCCACCATGGAGTTAATGAGTTCACTTACTGATACTTGTCATTTTTCTTCTCACCAGAACTATTTTTAGCAACATTTCCAGTGTGATTAATACGGATTCAGCAAGACCTTTGTTCATGTCAGGATCACAGACAGTTGAAGTGAGAAAAACGTAGATTTCAAAGTATCAATTTAGTTAAACGGGAGAACAGACGATCCACCGCACTTCCAATTGCAACGTGGGAGAATGCGTCAACTTGGCGCAATTTGCAGTTAGAAAAAATACATGCGGTGGCCTATTATCTGGATTTACCATCATTTTTTTTTATTGATAGTGCTAATTAAGGCAAAAGCATTTGGCAAGATTTTAAACAAAAAATCGCTATTTAGTGCAATTTTTGGCAAATAATCACTTGTTGGCACAGAATTTGGTATTGTTTTGCAGAATTCCGGTTTTGGGAACGTCTGGATATTGGGAAGCCAGATAAGAGGTTGCGTACTGTACTTTAAAGAAGACCGTCGAAAGCCCAGACTGTCCAACTCGTCCTAGGACATGAGCAGCTGTTTGGACAGTCGGGAAAATTAAAGAAGACTGTACTTGTTTTACCTTATGATTTTTTTCGATTGACAACAAATTAAACATATACTAAGGTAACTTGAAATAAGCTATTCAATAAGAGTTAGATTAACATAAAGCAAATATGTCGAGTTTAAACTTAACATTTAAAACTATTAATTTTCATACATATAGATGTTAAAATGCAAAGGATGTCATAGAAACAGCAATGTACCACAAACCTCATTTATTTTATCCCTATTCTAATCCAAATCTTCCGATGCTGCATATTTGAAGTATTTAATTTAATGGTTCTTTGTGTAAGAAATTGAACATTTTTAATACCACCCCAAATTTTTCAAACTTAATCAAAGTCCATACTGAAAATTTCTAAAAGAAATGCAGCACAACCCATTCGGGTCTCTAATGGAGCTGAAAAGACAAAACTTCACTTTCATTTTCTTGTGTTATAGTCACTCCATTGTTTATAATTAGAGCCAAAACGTGATACCTTTGAATATGATGATGTTGTTGAGACCCAGACCATCCTTTTACCAATAACTTTTCAGCAGCCACTACCAGTAATCTAGATATCTTAATCTGCAATATGATGTGATACTATAACAGCATGAAAATATAAATACATATAAATTAACAAGTACCTTTTATCAGCCAAATCTGTTTTATTGCCAACTAGCATTATTATAACATCATTACCACGTTCTGTCCTAACATCATCAATCCACTTAGATGTATGATGAAATGAATTAGCATCTAAAACACAATGAAACTCATAAAAAAAAATATCTAAGCATGAACTTTAAATTTAAAGCAGTAAACTAAAAACTTAGAAAAGCAATTACAGAATATGTAAATTCCAAATTAGTAATAGAGTAGTCAATTATAAACATGATAATAAAAAAGACATCTGTCTGCTTGCTCGTCTGTTGACGGCATAGCAGAAAATTTAAGCAACTCACAGCTAAATAATTGGGTACATTAATAATTCAAGTCGTCCCAAGATACCTCAGAGTGATATTTTTTTTTAATTCAAATTAGTTTTTTAGTTATTTTATGTTGAAGCTCAATTTTGGTCAATTTACACACAAGCTTAGTTTTCACACAAGAAAGGTTCCTTTGTCGTCAAAAATATTATCAGTTTCTATTTTAAACCACGGGAAACATTGAAGAATGCTCTTTCTAACAAGCTTTGAACCGAATAAGTACAACAATTACTTATTATTTAAAAAAAATTAAATACATTGAAATATACATATTTGCAAAAAAATGAGCAATCAACAATTCTACAAAATAAAAATTGAATGGTCAATAACTTGTGTGTCATCTTCTTCAATGTACTTATGCATTTGTAAAGATCATTCAATTTTTTAACATAACTGACCAATCAAAACACTTGCTGCATATGATCTCATGCTAGACTTCAGAAAAAAAAAAGCAATATCAAAGCTATATCATTACTTTTTGTACTAATTTATGTATAAAGTTACACAGGCATTTTCTAGTATTTTGAACTGTATAAAAGGCTAGACTTCTTAAGTCAATTATTTGGAAACCAAGATAATGAAACATTGTATTAATTTTCATTACAAAAACTCATCAGCCTGAATAGGAAATCAAAACTAGGACTTTCACATTGTACCCAAGTTGCTACCAGCTATGCAATATAAGGAATTACTTTATATTCTTCCCATATGAAACATCTTTTCTTACATGATCATATGTTAACTCACGTGCAATCAAATCAAATTCACCTTGATCATATTGCATTATTCTACTAGCTACAGTGCTCCATTTATGTAAGGAATTACCTTGAATTATCTTACAAGATCTTTTTTTAAATACATTCTTCATTATCAGCATCAATAAGTTATATATAGAAATCTTCCTCTTGGACAAACTTTATTTTTGATAATCATATCCATTAACATTTTTCCTCCAAGTATAATCATTCTTATTGCTTAAATGTAAACTACTACACCTATTGCCAAAACCTTTACACTTTTAAAACATTCTTATATATACCTTCCCATTCTCTTTTACTAATCTCCTGATCAAAGAATGCAAAAAATAATTTTTAATGCAAACTATAATAAAAAAATAAATGACACGGAGCCCATTAAAAAACACAGAATTCAAAGATAAACAGTAAGTAAACAGATAATTGAACAATCAATACTTGTACTAGCCATACAACATTAGCGTATAAACATGAGACTTGGGATAAAAAAAAAAAGTTTAATGATTTTATAACTTCAGTTTAGTATGTCTCAAGATCAGATGAACTGCCATATATTTTTGTTACTGTTTTAATTAAATAATGCAGTAACAGATCAATTATCTGGAATCCTCTGAACCAATAATTTTCTGGATTTCTGATCCATCACTAAAACGGCTGCTAAATAGGGTATTACATTGATTTGGTAATGATTACCAACTGCCATCTATATATACTAATTGCCAAGTGTCAGTCTATCTGTCACGCTTTTTTAGACACTTCCCGAATAGATAGAGACTTGCAATTTGGTACACAGCTCGATCGTCTGATAAAAAACCCTGGAGAAATCGTTCTTTTGAAATCGTTTTGCTCCACACCAAAAGTTCGAAAAGTGAAATGATAGGAAAGCATACTTTACCATAAGGTAGAGACTTCGAATTTGGTGTATGGGTAAATCGTTCGAAAGCAAAAAAGGGTGCAATTTCAGATTTCCAATATTTTCTACTTAGGAGGGTGCTGCACACCAAAATATTTGATTTACCGAATAAATGAGGAATATCTCCTTTAAAATTTGATAGAGGCTTGCAATTAGGTATATGGAAATTGGGTATCATTTGATGAAATCACCCAAGATGAATATAATTTTTCAAAAACATTCATTTAAGGGGGTGCTCCAGAGAAAAACGTTCAAAAGGTGAATTGATAGAAAACATTGCTTCGAGATGAGATAGAGATTTTAAATTTGGTGTATGGGTAAATAGTTTGGAAAGAAGAATATGTACAATTTCAGTTTTCCAATATTTTCTACTTTAGGGGGGTGTCGTACACAAAAATGTTCGATTTTCGGAATAAAGTAGAAACACCCCTTTTAGAATGTGATAGAGGTTTGATATTTGGTATATGGACGAATCATATGATAGAAAACTCAAGAATGGAGTTTTTCAAAAATGGATCTTCGAGGGGTGGGTTTTTCACATAAAAACATTCGAAAGCTGAAATGGTAGAAAAAGCATTCTTTGTGATGAGTTAAAGACTTCAAATTTGGTATATGGGTAGATAGTTGGAAAGAAAGAAAGCGTGCAACTTCAGTTTTCCAACATTTGCTATTGTAGGGGGGTGCCATGCATTAAATGTTCGATTTGACGATCAAATGAAAAACACCTCTTTTACAGTGTAATAGAGGCTTGAAATTTAGTATATGGGCTAATCATTTGATAAAAAAGACCAAAGATTATTACGGTTTTTCAAAAATGATCATTTAAGGGGATGCAACACAGGAAAACATTCAAATGATGAAGTGATAGAAAAACATGCTTCTTGATAGGATAGACATCAAATTCGGTGTGCGGGTAGATAGTTTGAAAAGAAGAAAGTGTGTAATTTCAGATTTCCAACATTTATTACTTTAGGGGGTGCCGCACACCAATTTGTACAAATTTCGGAATAAATGAGACACTCTTCCTTTTAAATGTGATAGAGGTTGATATTTGGTATATGAGCCAATCATCTGATAAAAAACCCCAGACGAACAGAGTTTTTCAAAAATGTTCATTTATCTATGTGCTCCACAGAAAAACATTCGAAAGGGGAGATGATAAAATAGTATGCTTCGGGATGAGATAGAGACTTTAATTTGGTGTACTTGTAGATAGCTCAAAAGGAAGAAGTGTGAATTTAAGTTTTCTACTATTTTCTTCTTTAGGGAGTTCTGCACACTATAATATTTGATTTGCCGAATAAATGTGAAACACGAATTATTAAAAAAATTACAATATTCAGGGGATGTTTATTATGAGGCAGTTGATTTTCAACGGGTAATCGGCTAGTACTATACTAAATACACTATAAAACTTTATATATTTTATAACTTATAAAAATGGCCCTATAAATTATGCAGAAATATTTTTGAAATAATGTGGCATTGATGTGGCAATTCATTGAAGAGTTTCGGAAGAGCAGCATGTCCATCAGGTTCTGGGCATGTTCTGCAATGAACTGGAAGTCTTTACAGATATATTTACTTTCCATCGGGGACTTGTACACATTTAGACTGTGTGTGTCAGGAGTGAATTCCATTTCACTATCAACTATATAAACTATGTAAATGTTGCAGTACATAGCATGGTACTGCACTGATTCGAACAAGGAATTTCAGCATGCTATCAGATATACTGGGCATAGTTTATCGTGTTTGTTTTGTTCTGCCAAAACCCATAGATAGCACCAGTTTCTAGTAGGGCAATGCTTGAACAACTTCTTAAAGCAGCCAGTAAACTTATCCACTTCAACAAAATGCAGATGCTAGGTTTGCAATATGAGCATTGCCGGTCAGTAAATAAGAACATATCTTTGATAAATATGTAAATTTTGAAACAGCAAGAATGTGTAAGAGAAAATATATTTCCCAATGGTGAAGGGTTAAAGTCAAAGGGAGCATGTGGGAAAAAACAAAGTAAAATTATGCAGCAATTGTAACATTATGCAGAGAATTGCAGATTATGTGAAATTTTGTATTTTCCACACTTTTGCATAATTTATAGGTCCCTACTTATAAATTATATATATATTATAACTTAAAACTTATAAATACTTTATTTATTTTCTAACATCTATACATCATTATATTTAAAAAAAGCTAATGCTTCCAAAAAAAGAAAAAACTTTTTTAGGAATAATCAAATATATGAAAAATACCACAGTACATAAAAATAAATAACTTTTCATATAGAGAAAATTACCACTCTTCTCAATCTTATTAATAACATGTGAAAACCCATATATGTATGTATGTAAGTCTCCCTTATTCTGAAGTCAATAATTGGGCTAGCACCTTGGTTTTTTTCTAAAATATAGCATTAGATCTGAGGAGTTGCAGGAAACTTTTAAAAATTTATAAAACTCAATAGATTTTTATTTAATATGTTTGAAAAACCTCTAAAAAGGCGGGGGAGGGGGGAATCTTACCCTAAAAGCATATCTTTTTCAATACTCGATCTGCGATCATGAATTTTTTTTTTTTTTTTTCAAGGAAGCCAAAGGTGTTTCGGAGAGAGCTGAAGAGCCAGAATTTTGAAAAAGTCGATAGTTTTTTTTCCACATATTTTTAAAGGGCAGACAAATTCCAAAAATCTCTGAAAAAGAGACAAAGGGATACCCATTTTAAAACTGTAACTGACAATTCAATTTTAGCACTGCAATCTTTATTATTTTTTTTTATTATTATCATTATTAAACAAACTAAAAGTTGCTCAAGTGTCGAAAATTTAAAGAAATCAATGGTCACAGAATTTTTAATTCTGGAACAAAGAAAAAACATCTTAAGAAGAGCTATGTAGATATCTTTTTAGAAAATCTATCTTCTAATACAATTTTCATGATAGGATTTTCATTTTTCGACAAACTATAGCTAAATATATTTCGAAGGACTCCATATCCCAAAATTTTAAAATTATTTAATATAATTTTTAGTCCCAAAAATTTGTAATACAATTTTGAGGTTAAAATTTAATTTTTTCCCCATTTATCTTCAAAATCTAACAATTCATTGTTGCAAATGCTGTTACCATTTCAAAAGAAGAAAAGATATTTAAATCATTTAAACAAATTAAAAACCATTTTATTATCTAGAGTGCTAATATTGAATCCATGGAGTTAGTGCAAAAAGTGGTTTTTGCTTTAATACCACTTTTTGGAAAATATCCCTTCACAGAGTTCATAGCTATTTTTCAAAATAGAAAAACCTGTATGCAAATATAATTAAAAAAATTAACCTTAATAATTAGCCAGAATATGAAAATAAGCTAGTTTAGTCAATCTAATATGCAACATTTAAAAGATGGAGATGGATGGAAAAAGATACTAATGTACTCTTAGCAATTCATGAGAATAACTGAATTGCACAATCGTGCTGTTTATGCAAAATTAATTAAAAAATTAACCTTAATAATTAATCAGAATATGAAAATAAGCTAGTTTAGTTAACCAAATATGCAATATTTAGAAGATTGAGATGGATGGAAAAAGATATTAATGTACTCTCGGCAATTCATAAGAACAGAACTGCGCAATCACACTGTTTATGGGAAATTAATGAAAATTATACTGAATTCGACTAGACAACCTTTGAAGAAGCATATTTGTTACTTTCATAAAACAAGGTATAGAGATCTTAATTTATATTACACACGGCCATAAATCCCTGTTAATTTTATTATTACCGTGAGTGCAGCCGTAAATTTACATTGGTCTAATCTAAAGGCAATTTTTCATAGAAAACTATGCAAATTCCATAATCCGTAGTATGAGATGAGGATGTTTACCAAAGCAACTACGGAGAATCCATAGTAATTGGCATCTCTGCTTTTGAGATGCATAAAATTTCAGGAATTTCAGGATGGCATATAAAAAATAAAAACATTTCAGGACACAATTTTTTTTTTCAGGATTTTCAGGACAAGTACGACCCCTGCAATCATACTGTTTATGCGAAAATAATTAAAAACTTATTCTTAATAATTAACCAGAATATGAAAATAAGCTAGTTTAGTCAATCTAATATGCAATATTTAGAAAATAGATGGTAAAAGATACTAAGGAACTCTCAGCAATTCACGGGAACATAAACTGAATCATGCAATTGCACTATTTATAGGAAAATAATTAAAAAATTAACTATTTAGCGATTTATGCCGAATTTGACAACTTTTTATAAAGCACATTTATAACTTCCATGAAAAAAAGTCATCTTAATTTAATGCACATGTGGCAGTAAATCTCAGTTATGTTGATTTGACTGGCATTACTGTGCATGCAGCCTTAAATTTACATTGACCTTGGCAGAAGGCAATTCTTTTAGCTATGAAAATTCCATAATTCATAATATGAGGATGTTCCCCATAGAAACTATAGAGAATCCATAGTAATCAGCATCTCTGACTATATATAGCACCAATCATGGGCATATAAAGGAAATGGGGGCTGAAGATTTGGGGTATGGTAATTATATCCTCCTTAATTGCTTAGTGTTTTTACTTTACAGAAAATGTAAAGGGCATTTCCTTCAACTACCTGTTCCCACCCACAAATAGAAATGTAAGTATTAAAATGATAAGATCATTAAAAAGGCAAATCCTTAACAAAATTATAGAAAAAACTTGCAATTATATTAATATATATAACAAAATAATAGTTTTTTGTATATAAAAAAGGTCTAATTCTAAAAAAAAAAAGTGCACCGTTTTTATGTAAAAAGCTGATAGGCCCTTATTATAAAGTGTTTTTTAATTGAAAAAATGCTCTTTTTTTCTTTAAAAAGTACCCCTTTTCCAGAAACACTATGCTTTTTTTTTTAGTCTAGAGTGATAGAATATAAGGCAATAGAAACCATCTTTCTCAATACAAGTTTTGCAAATAAAATGAAAATTAAAAAATAATAAGTTACATAAATTGTCATTCATAAAAGTAAAACTGACTAGGTTAAATAACTGATTGCTTGAGCAATTTCTAGAAATACAGAAAATTCTAATTAGTAAACAAACAACTTACTTGTAATATCATAGACAACAACAGCAACTGTGGAATCTCTGATGTAGCTGGGTATTAGACTACGAAATCGCTCCTGACCAGCAGTGTCCCACAATTGAAGTCTAACCTAAATTTGCAAAAGACATACATAAATATTTTTTAAATCAATTATAGATTTGAAATATTTACTCGCATTACATATATGCCTTTAAATTCAGATTTAAATTTAAAGAAAAAAAATTACAAATTACAATATGCCTAAAATATATATTTTACATTTCTTTAGTAAACTAATTCGAGTAAAGTACAGTAAAAACAAATACTATATATATATATATATATATATATATATATATATATATTTCTATTATAAGTTATTTCATCATTCAAGTTCATGGTATACAAGAACTTTAATTTATATTTAAAAACAACAAATACTGATATAAATAATAGTATCTAAATCAGATATTATTAATTATAAACAAAATAAATTGATATTGAAATTAATGAAAAATTATATTATATTCCAGCACTAGCAATCGTAGTCAATCAACATTTATGTAATGATTTTTAAATAGATTGCTTCAAATCAAATTTTGAATATATAAAAGACAAATAGTAAGATGGCATAATATGACCTAAATAAATTTTCAAGTTAAAGTGTATCCGTAAGTGACTAACCCTAGCAGCATTCATGATTTGTTTACATTTTGGAAATAAAGAGGTGTTGAGTTGTAGCAGCCATGGCAGAAATGCATAAACTCTCCAATCTAACTACACGGCATGGAGTCAGGACATGAAGTATACTTTAAAGAATGAAGGCTGTTATGATTTCGTGACAGAAATCGTAATAAAATTGGAAACTATTGTGACTTGAAAAAAAAATATTAGATTACACATGAAAAAATGACAAAGCAAAGGCGATGTATAAAGCATTTGAGGAGGAGTATAGAGAATAAATCTCATGTACAGATGATCCCAAAAAGGCATGAGACATCCTCAAGGAACATTTAAATTGGAGGAAGTTGAAGAAATATGTCAGTACAATAAAAATATATGTAAATTATAAAGAAAAGAAAAATCCAATTGTCTTAAATGATAGCATGTTTTCCCCAAAACTAACAGCGAAACCTTATTGCTGCCTCGATACTGGAGGAAAATAATTTTATTTTTCATGGTGCACAAGGTGAATTATTTATGGTTTTACACCCCAGAAGGGAAAAAGTTATTCTATGCTAAGAGAAAAAAGGCATTTTCTCGGACCTCAGTATGATCTTAAAGAAAAAACTTTAGTAATATTAAAAATTTTATAATTAAAGAAAATAGAACTAGTAATTGTAAAAATGAAAGTGTAAAACCTAAAGTAAAAGTTTAAGACTATTGAATCTAATGATAATTTTTTTTAGACGTAGAATCAAATAATAAAGTTTTAAAAGCAAGACTGTAAATTTGAAAATATAAATGTCAGTAATTTTTTTAAGAATAAAAATGTGAGTTCTAGTAGTGCTAAAGTTTTAAAAATTAAAGATATTATACCTAATAAATGATATTTTTAAAAGCAAAAAACATGTTAAACCAACCACTGATATTGAGGGAAATTCTAGAGTCTGGCATAAGAGATTTTTTTCACTTAAATTCTGAGTATTTGTTTCATACTAGTAAAATATCTGCTGTAAGTAATCTACCAGATATTCGTGATAAGAGAAAAGACTGTAAATATTGTAAACTTGCTGAGTCTAAAAGAGTTTCATTCAAACCTATTACTAGGATAAGGTCTAGAACCTATTACTACAATAAGACCATTAGAATTAATTCATATGGATTTTTTTTGTCCTATGTTGAAGCCCTCTTTATGGTGGGAATTTAAGCCCTCACCATTTCTGTAATGATTTTGACTTTCTCCATGAATTAAATTTAAATTAAAAAAAATAAAAAAACCTGACTGGCATCAAGTCGGAATAGGGTTTAATTATCGTCTGCATCATTAAAAATATTCTTTGCTTTAAAATTTAGCTAGAAAATAAACAATGGATCGAAGGCTATATTTTCGAGCTTTTCAAAGAGAAATACTCTAATTAAATTATAATACTCTTATTCAATTATTAAAAAAAGATGTGAAATGCATGGTTTTAATATTTCTACATATAAATTAAGTGGCATAATTAATAAAAAAAAAGAAACATCAAAGTTTACATTTGACTGGGAAAAAGGTAAAAAATGCATACCCAACAAAGGTTGGTTCAGAGAAAACAAGGAAAGTTTTGCTAAATGTTTTATGGTTATTGCTGGAATCTTTTATAATGGAAAACTTAAAATAAGGAAAGTAGAAAAAATATCAAAATTAACTCGGATTACTATCAGAAATATGTTTTAACACGTTTTCAAAAAAGACATTCCATCACTTTACCTAAACATTCTTCACTGTGTTAAGTTCCATCAGGATAAGGCTGCCAGCCATACCTCTAAATCTACTGATAAATTTTTGAAAAAATGAGAAAGGAATTTGGAATTGATGCTATTCCATTTAAATGCATCCACCATTTAAAGTCCCACAACCTGTCTCCTATGGATTACTGTGCATTTGGACTTCAAAACAAGCTCTTTATAAGTGGCATCCCAAAACATTGGATGGACTCTGGAAGATTGTGAAGGAGGAGTGGAACAAAATCAACCTTGATATTTTAAGAAAAGCTCTTTTATCTTGGAAATCAAAATGTAATGTGATAGTTTAAAAAAAGGCTACCAGATTGAACATATTAGAAAATAAAATTCTTATC
The DNA here is from genome assembly GCA_951213105.1 of Amaurobius ferox. Classification (NCBI taxonomy): domain Eukaryota; kingdom Metazoa; phylum Arthropoda; class Arachnida; order Araneae; family Amaurobiidae; genus Amaurobius; species Amaurobius ferox. The sequence continues at coordinate 54,701,695 of OX578141.1, forward strand.
TTTGTTTATATATATTTTTTTTTCAAAATCATTACAAAAATGTATGAACACCCTCTGTATATCAAAAGGATCTTAACCATGTAGTTTCACTACTGAAATCTAAATTTGACATCAAAGCTTTAGGAAAAATAAAAATGTTGCTTGGTATTGAATTTGAAAAAGATAAAAAATTATTTATTAATCAAAGTCAATACATAAAGAAAGTATGTGATAAGCACAAATATTCAATCTCTAGTTTACCCATTGCAAAAGGTGTTAAACTTAGCAAGTTAGACTACCTGTCCAATTACTATAAACTTGAGAAAATATTTACTTTACAGAAATTTATCAAGCTACCTTTCATTAATTTCCAGTAGGACTAGGCCAGATATATGCTATGCTATAAACATTCTATCATAATTTCAAAACCCAGGAATTAAGCACTAGGATGTTTTACTTAAATTGTTAAGATACTTAGATCAAACTAAAGATTATAAACTAAATTTATCAAATATACAAAATGTATAAGAGTTTTTCAAATTCTGATTTTGCAGCCAACCGCAATGGCAGGGTGTCATTAGGGGCATGGTCTTTCTAATGGATAATGCTCCATTATCATGGAGAACTTTCAAACATAAATGTGTCAGTTTATCTACTCTAGAGGCTGAATATATTTCTTTAACCAAATCAGCAAATAAAATGGGTGCAAAATTTCTTGGGAAAATGTAAAAAGCTAGGAATTAAATTAGATAAAAGTATTTTATTCTGTGACAAGCAAGCTGCAATAAATTTTTCTAATTAACTAATTGAGAATCATGAGAATCATTGCTATTAAATATACCGCTTTCTCAAATTTATTTTAAAAATATTTATTTGAAATAAAATTTGTAAACAGTAAAAATAATAGAGCTGATGGTTTTACTCAAGGTTAATAGAATATTAACAGATTGTCTCGTTCGCTATTCCCCCCATGGTAACATTTCTGGGCGAGCTGTGACATTTTATTCGAAGACGAATGTTTTTTTCTCTGAAATTTGTCCAATATTTATGGGGAAGGAGCTTCAAACTAAAAAGATTCCATTCACCATTTGCTTTAAAATAAATAGGGGTAAATGTATCATTTTAATGCGACTATAAATTTATTTTGTTTTTACAAAATTATCCATAAAATTACACTAGTTTCTTTTAACTTATGAATATCCCTTTCTTGAACAAAAACCATTTTTATTGAATCAAAACTACTCTGTCTTACTCATGATGAAGCCCTTCAATTTGACGAATCAAGATATAAATGCCTTAGCAAAAACTTTATTAACAAATTTACTAACAAAAATTTTTTTAACAAACTACATTTGACGTGACTAATAATTATTATTGAAATTATTTGATAAAATATGTGTTTTCAAATTTAAATCAATTACTGTTTTCTCTTCAGATGATTTTGAAAGTTTCCTGACCTTTTCTCAAATCCAGACGATATATTTTTTCTAAAACATGTAAAATTTTTGAACTAGACAAAAGCTATGCATTGTATTGCCTGGAAATAATATTTATTCTAATTTATACTGCGTTATTCATGCCTGTAAACTTTGGAATATAGTCAATATTTAAATGATGACTGATTTGCCATATTTAGATTAGAAATATATATTTATATCCTTCTCAAACCGATTCACATAACACACCTAACAACTATTGGCTCTTCTCTGATCATTCACTATTTTTTTATACATAACTTTTGCTTATTCAATTATCTTTCAACATAGCATTCAGTAATCTTTGTATAAACTTCCCTTATGTTAAAATTTTAATAGCTTCCACTCTCATAAAAAATTTGCTATTTCTTTTCATATGTACGGAATTTATTTTCGTAAACTTCACATTACTATGCATGTACTGTTTTATTTTATTCTATATTGCTTGCACACAGTTACTATTAGATAAATATTTAAATAGTTTCTGATCAACGTTTCTCAATAGTTTTTCTCGCCTCTGTCAGGGAATGGGTCTAGCAGTGACGTCACTCGTCTTTCCTTCCCGGGACAACTTTTTCCCCGAACGAGACAAGCTTATATATAAGATATTCTACGGACCTTGGGTTTTACTAAACTTTTGACTAAGAAAATGATTTTTAAATTTTGTGTAAAAATTTTTAAAATGTAAAATTTGAAATACATTTTAAATTATAAAAATTAAACTTTTAACTATAAACTTTTAAAATTGTATTCAAAATTGTGTAAAAGTAAATATATATATATATATATAAAATACAACCATTTTTCAAATTCCTTATTATGTAGTTTACTTACAAAAGAGTTTAAACTGATACAGGGTTCATGCTCATTTTTCAAAGTGAAATTCTCTGAGTTTTCCCGATTTTCCCTATTGTTTCCATCAAAATTCCCGGCACTGTGTACTACTATTTTAACACCAATTTCAAAAAATAATTTTAGATTTAACTCAAGCTTCAGGAAATCGGCAAAATCTAGCCCGTCCGCGAGGACGGCTATTGAAATTTTTTACCCGTCCTCCAAAGAATTTTTTTTTCGGTTTATATTCCTTAATATATGTGCTTAAATACATCGCACAACAATAATAAATTAGAACCAACTGCCTCCTGATGAAGTGCGGTAACTGCATATTCATACACCACCCCCACAGCGCTTAACCGCCGTGATGAAAGTCGCCGACGCGGAGTCTCCGATAACGGATAGCACAGGAGGAATTCCGATCTATGGGTGGGGGCAAAGGGGTACGATATGTAAGGAATCGCTCCTTTTTTCAATGTTTGGTAACTTGAAGGCATGGTAAATAAATAATCATATAAATCCTCGTCTCTAAACAGTTTAAACCTCATCGGTACTCTTAATTTTTAGGGAGTGTAGTCAATCAAGATTAAAATCTTCTTGGACTGAATAGATGTTTCATACTTTAACTTCCGTTGTCAAACAACTGGAACAAATGCCATGAATGAATTTTAAACGTTTTAGTTTTAAAGTTGAAACCAAAGTGGGGAAGAAAATAAAACACTTCTGGCTGAAACTAGAAGAATCCATTCCAAAAATTCAAACTTGTTACTTACTCCCATCTATTACAGCAAATGAAAATTTTATAGTTTGGGTTTTAAAGAGTTAAATGGGGATTTGGGCTTAGGCCCGGGCTGGACTTGAGTTTTCTATTGCTTCGGGCAGGGTTGAGTCTTTTTTTTTTTAAACGTCCGTTACGACCGGGCCGAACATATTTCTTTTGAAAATTTTTAGAATGGATTTAAATTGAATGCATGAACTTATTGCTTTTATTTCAGCTATGTAAAGATAAATGTTTAAGAAAACAAACTAAATTCTCCGTACAAAATTTTGACAAATTTATTTTTAACATATTTGAATACAAATCATTTCGGGCCTGCTGAGACGCAGTTATCTTCAGGCCGAGTTCATTCTACATTTATAAATTTCTTCGGGCTTGGTCTGGATTTAAGCATTGGTATTGTCGGTCTTGTGAAAATTCGGCACATGTAGACCTTGAAAAGGAGAAGAGAACATGTCACTTCGATCGTGAGTGCGCTATCGCATTTTCGTACGATCATCGGATTCACTGTATGGAGGATGAGGGGAGAAAAAATAACTAGCGCCTGTGGCTACAATTCAGATCTGACGGCTCGCCTAGAAAGAAGGCATTGATAATACACACTAGGGGGATTTGCAGGTGACGACATTTCAATTTTCATTCATGGCACAGGAAAGGGCGGCTTTCGCCACAATTTTACGATGACAACAATTTGTTATCTTTTTTTTTTTTTACGGAATCTCTAATCTCAAGGCCATCCGAGAGGACGGCAACTTCCGAAAATTGGTCGTCCTCGCCAAATTTTAACCCGGCAAGGACGGGAGGACGGGCAATTGATTTCCGGAAGCCTGATTTAACTGCTATTTACCATTACATGACAGTAAAAGAAAAAAAAAACATTCAAAATAACTCAAAATTTTTTATATTTCTATACAATTTTATCTGCATATACAGTACAACCTCAAAATTCTGGACTTGCCAAATTCAGGTTTTAGAATTTTCTGGATTATAGAGTTTGGATAAAATTCAAACCTAATATCAACTAAACACACTATAAAACATTATTTTTAATAAAAATAATAATAAAAAGTCACCCATTAAAAAATAGTATTTAATACAAAAAAAATGGAACAAAAGAAATTTTAAGAAAAAATATACATATACAAGAAATAAAAAGAAAAATAAAGTTTGCACTTTGTGATTTTGTTTAAACATTTGCACTGTTTGTTGTTTCATTCATTTTGGTTTGTGGGAAAGCAGTTTTCCTTTTATCCTGTAGGTAGATGGGGGCATTATTTCCTGCTTGGTTACAGAGATTGTTTGTTCAAGACCTTTAATTGCATGATCGACTGTTTGTACATGATTATCAATAGGTATATTTTCTGGAGGATAATTAACAGGTGAAATGTCTCTATATTTTTACTTCCTCATACTATAGAACAGAGAAAACATTGTTTTCACAAATATTTTCTATTTTGAGATATTGATACCAATACATGTTTTAGAACTTGCTGAACAAGTTTCGTTTCTTGTAGAGTAATGTCCATCTGTGGTCTATTGCTAGTGTACACAATAGCTTCCACAAATAATAATGGATTTTCACAAAACTTTATATCCAGTTTTGCTATCAAAAAATCTAGAACTAGATAGAATTTTTTGAAATTCAAGTGAACATTTTATATTTTTTATGGCAGCATAAGACAAAAGTTTGCATAATCACACATAAAAGGGATTATTTATGACTCAATGATCTCAAAACTTAACAGCTTCAATCATTATAGTGATAATACTCAGCTGATGAAGATTTCAGTAGTGAAGAAAGAAAAAATCAGTTTTAAGACTTTTACAGTAGTCAGGTTATGAAATATTAATCAGGTTGTATATATGATCATGTAATAAAAAAAATGCATATACATACATATAAATGCATAAATTATTTAAGCATATATATATAATTATGCATTAATATACAGGGTGTCCAGTGCTATAGGTGCAATGGCTATTTCCTCAACCGTTAGTCACAGAGATATACTTCAAATTGCAAAAATGTTTTAAATTTTAAAATCTATTATCTTAGAAACAGTTTAAACCAATAAATACATTTCTGAAATAAATACAAAATAAATTTTTATACGGTCCCCCGGTCCTACCAATTATATTTAAGAAAATCATTCGCATACAATTTCATGCAAAATTTTAAAAAATCTTCCTTTTACGACCAAAATTCACCGAGTTATGAAGCATTAAATTTTATGACTTAAGTCAATTTTCCACGCATAAAAATGTTGCGTTTCAGGCAACCAGCCAATCAAGGACCGTATTGATCATTTCTCCAGGCAACCAACCAATCAGGGACCGTATTGACCAGTTCTCAGCACAAAAAGTGCTCCAACTTTAAACAGTTATAAGTCGGTCAATTTTGGTTGTAAAAAGAGGATTTTTTTTTTATTTTGCATAAAACTGTATGACTATGATTTTTCTAAATATAATTGGTAGGACCGGGGGACTATATAAAAATTTATATTTCGTATTTCTTTCAGAAATGCATTTATTGATTTAAACTGTTTCTAAGATAATAGATTTTAAAATTTAAAACATTTTAGCAATTGGAAGTGTATTTCTGTGACTAACGGTTGAGGAAATAGCCATTGGGCACCAATAGCACTGGACACCCTGTATATATAAGTTTTTATCCAGTTAAAAATACTTTATATTGAAAACAAACATTTCCGTTTGGTAAAACACAAGTTTTCACTAATGATAATAACAAATATTAATCTTTAATAAAAAATAAAATGTAGCAATGTATTTATAGATGTGAATACATCAATTTTAATATATCCTTGCCAAAATGGTTGCTTTTTATTTGCCTAAATCATTGTTTTAATATCACTTTTTGGAAAACATCCCTTTAAAGGGTTCATACCCATTTTTCAATATAGGAAAATATGTATTATACAAAAATAATTAAAAAATTAACATTAATAAGTAACCAGAATATAAAAATAAGCTATTTGAGTCAATCTAATATGCAACATTTAGAAGATGGATGAAAAAATGTACTAATGGCTTCTCAGCGATTCACATAAACATATGTGAAAATAATTAAAAATTCAACCCTTAATAATAACCAAAATATGAAAAAAGCTAGTTTAGTTTATCTAATATGCAACATTCAGAAGATAGGGATGGATGAAAAAGATACTATTCAACTTTCGGCAATTTATGGGAACATAAAGTAAATTGTGTAATTGCACTGCTTATGCGAAAGTAATTAAAAAATTAACCTTTATAATTAATCAGAATATAAAATTTAGTTTAGTCAATCAAATATGCAATATTTAAAAGATGGAGATAGATGGAAAAAAATACTAATCAACTCTCGGCGATTTATGAGAACATAAACTGAATTGCACAATTGCACTGTTTATGTGAAAATAATTATTAAATTAACAGTTCAGCGATTTATGCCAAATGTAACAACTTTTTAAGAAGTACATTTATTATTTCCATGAAAAAAGTGATCTTTTACATTCCACGCTGTGGTAAATCCCCATTGTTAGGGTGATTTGGTTGACATTACCATGCATGCGGTCATATATCCACACTATCATGTTAATTTGATTGGCATTAATGCATGCAGGGTCGTAAATCCCTGTTATCACATTCATTTTATTGCCTTTAACACCCACACACTTGTAAATCCACATTAGGTTGATTTGATTGGCATTAATGCCCATACGTCAGTAAATCCTAGTTGTTCCATTGACGGTTGGCATTACCGTGCATTCGGCCGTAAATTTATATTGACCCAGAAGACAATTTTCCATAGGAAACTATGCAAATTCCATAATTTGAAGTCTGATGTTTCACGTAGGAACTATAGACAATCCGTAGTAATCGGCATCTCTGTGAACAAGCAGGTTGGTAAGTTTAAAATTCCCTGACTTTTCCAGAATTTTGAACAAAAATCGATTTTCCTTAACATTTTAGTCCACTTTTAAATTCCCTGTAAATTTCCAGTGTTCCCAATTAGCACAGTGCGCACGAAACCTACTGAGAAGCGATGAGTATTTTTTTACTATTCTAAAAAGTCATTTTCCATATGATACAAAATGCCTTTTCAAATTCCTCAACAAGAAGGTTAGATGCTGTTGATTTAAACAGTAGCAATATACAAATTTTTTTAAATTCTTCTAAATAATACAAAAATACAAACTTTTTCAAATTCCTCAAACAAGTATGTTAATTGCTGTTGATTTTTACTGTGTGGTGATGTCATAAAATACAGTATTTAAGAAAACCCTCTGTTTGCAACATAAGAATTTTTATATATAAACTTTTAAAGTGAATTTAGTTTTTCATAATTTAGGTGTTTCATAAAAATGTTTATACACAATATTTTTATAATTTATGTTTATACACTAAAATTTTTTATGATACCATTCAAAAAGCTTTAAAGTTATAGAGTTTTGAAGTTTAACAGTGTCTTGGTAAGACACAATCTGCAAGAGGAGGCCAATTGTTGGAAGCTTAAAAGGTAAACAAGCAGTGCAGCAAGATTGCATTATGGTTAAAACTTATTCCATGGAATTTTTCCCAGGTAAATGTTTTTTGGAAGAATCATTTATTAAGTGTCTGAATTAAATTTCAATACAGTTCATGCAGATTGGATCTTGACTTACAAGAATATGCTAATGTTCTATATTTCAAGAAATTAGCATTCCGGAATCTTCACAGTAAAAACAGGTATAAATATCTAGTGCCAATAAGGACACTAATATTTACTGCTAATAGCATTTACTGCTGATAGCTTGTTACTCAGCGAGCTTTTACTCACTGCCATGATCTTTACTTGAAGCCTTTGTTAGCACTGTTTAATGTAGCATGTTCACATACTTGACATTACGGCACGGTAGCCCAGTGGTTAGCATGCAGGAATTGCACTCAGTAGGCCCGGGTTCGATTCCTTCCACTGCCAAAACTGCCGACGTGTTCACATGGAATATGATCACGTTAAACACATGGGTCTGTAAATCCTTCCGAGAAGTTGGTGGTAAGGGAAGGAGGGTACGGTCCCTGTGGATGCCTCCCCCACTGGGTTCCAGTCTAAATTCGATGGCTCTCCTGGCCGTCCAAACAGTTACTTTGCACCTTTCTGGTAGGTCGGACAGTCTGGGTCTCAACCTCTCAACAACAACATACTTGATATTATTTAGCTCTTATTATGTTTCTACCAATATTATTGGTGGATGTAAATTACTGAAGTGTATATTTGCTGAAAATAATGTATAAGTGATGCATATAGTTACCATCCTCAACTTCAGAGATGTTGAAGAATAAGATGTTCTTCTGTATTCTTTAAAGTTTACCTGATTTAGTGAGTAATAAGTTTTATTTTATTTTACTTATCTTACTTTACTCTCTTTTTTTTTTTTTCTCCATTGAAAAAACATAAGCGACATCCTCTGCAAATAGTAAAGTCGTGACTTTGCTAGTAAAGTCGTGACTTTGCTGTATTTGAAATGAAAATGCTTTGTGCTTCTGTTCTGGTGTAGTTATCCAAACAGAATGGCAATTAAGTGCAACAATAACTATACTACTAGAATGAGCAAAGAAGAAAATCTGTCTCAGAGGAAAGATTATATTTTAGAATCAAACTTCCACTATGAAAAGTTTGAAAAATATTAAGAGGTTTCACATTAAAATTCATGCAAAAAGTCAGGAACAGAGTAATTTTTTGTTTATTGGGATGCAAAGATATCACAAAATATTTATGTCAAAAATTGGAATTTTTCTACTCTTCAATTTTTGGATACAACAATAATATACATATGGTTTCATAAACTTTTTAAATTTCAATGATGTTTTAATTTTTTTTTTAAATATGAAGGAATTATCCAATGGATTCAGTTTAAAGCTTGTTGAAAAGATCATTGTTCAATCTGTTTAACAATATCAAGATAAAAACTCTGCAATAATATTTTCTGCAATAATATACATTTGAAATTTTCATGATAAAATACTTAAATTTCATCTCTAAATTTCACAATTTTTATGAAAGATCTGCTAAAATTCATTGTTATGAAAAAAGGCAAAAATTGCCAATTTTTGAGAAAAGAAATAATATATTTAAGATTTTTATGTAAAGATGATGAATTTTATGTAAAAAATCACTATTTTCGTAAAAAGTGCTAAAGTGTGATTTAAAAAAATTTTTAAAATGCTAAAATTGGTGAATTTTGAGAAAGAATGCTAAAATTCATAATTTTTTAAGAAAACACTAAAATTTGCATCTTTTAGGAAAGCACTGAAATTTGTAATTTTGAAGAAAAAATAATAAAATTTGAGTTTTACTTTTTAACCGAACTAAAATTTGCGGTTTTCTTTGGAAAGCACTGAAATTCCCCATTTTTCAGAAAAAGTGCTGAATTTAACAATTTTTACACAATTTTTTATACAATTAAAAACATAATTAATACTTACAGTTCTGTCTTCTAGGTACATTGTTTTCGAAAGGAAGTCAATACCTATTGTGGCCTAAAAAAATTATTAAGAAAAGGTCAATTTACAAAAGAAATCAGATTACAAATATTTTAAACTAAATATCAAGCAGTAAGATTGTGTAACAAATTTTATAAATAATCACTGACTGTTGTATTACTAGCTGCATTTGACTTGCTAAAAGGTTCATTTTAGGCATTTTGACAAGGCAGCATGCCTCGCTGTCCTCAATCCTAAAATCCTGCCCTACCATTTCACACCCTGACATAGGGGATGTTCCAATGTCCGATGTCGATTATGGGTTTTGTTAATATATTAGTATTTTCCTGATAATAATAAGCTAATATCTGAGAACTGATAAAACAATAAATTTGATACTTTAATGATTTTCTTGAACTTTCTTTCATTCTGCAACAGAGCAAAGTGCAAAAGACAATAAAATACAGTAAAACATTGCTATCATAATGAGTGGGTAGTGACACAGAAATAGATACATTTGCGGGATTATGTGCACCTGCAGGAAAGAGAACTCTCAAGTCGAAGGTCATTCGACACAGTGGATGTTGTTTATAGTCAATGTTATTTACTCTTATGTTATTTATCTTTAAAATAGTATCGAGAGCCTTAACTCTTGATACAAAAATGAAATCCCTTTTAAAATTGGGTCCCATGAAAGTCAAATGACCAACTTTAGACCTTTCTACTTTTATTAACTTTGTTATTTTTATTTTCTATGCGGCAGATAGGAAATATGATGAAAGATGCTTTTTTATAAATTGAGTTTTAAATGGAAATATATTGAATGGGATCTTCATATACCAGAAGTTGACATTTTAACTGAGCTTGCTCGCAAGCTAACCACTCATTTAGACTTTATTTTGTTCCTTTCCAAACCCCCATGCTTATTTATTAGTTTTAATTTTATTTATACATATTTTCACACATGTACTTTTAATTTTAGTGCATATTTAGGGCACAGACATTTAGGGGCCTATGTGCCTACTGTGAGGGCATGTATTAAAATAGGCAGTGTAGGGCCAAAGTGCTCTCTTAGGATGTATCCTGGTGTACCCAGACTGCATAGTAGACTTAGTGGCCTATACACACGCTAAGTGGGAGCTGTTTAACAAAGGCTGTGTAGTCCAAAAAAATGCCAAAGTAACAACGAAGTTAGTAAAAAAGTTGAAGTACACTACGCTTTTGTTGCAGGTCAAAAGTGCTTGTGTAGGACGTGTAACTCCATGCTTATTTAGGATGTGTTACTCCCATGTATTGGCACAGATATACGGATTGCATACGCATATTGTATATGATCAGTAGATCTACTGGAAGAAAGCTATTGCAAGTTAAGAGCTTTTTCAAAATCTGACTGGGTTGGTCACCGAAGATGAAATACAAACTATCCCGCATTGCATGGATGGCACTGCACATGGCTATGCAATTTTCTAAACTGTAATTCTGGTGTAAATAAATGCCATGAAAATTGCAAAAGAGGGAATAAATCTTGACATGAAATCAATCATTCTTATACACACTTTGAGGAAAGAAACAGTTGCCATCTTATAGTATTGAGTAATGGAGTTCAACTCAATTCAAAGTCAACACTTGGTGGGAAGAATTAATTAGAAATTTTCCTAATGTTTCTTATCTTCATTTTTTCACCTTTTGATGCCTGTAGTCTGAGTTTGGACATTTATAGTAATGTACTATTGTCCAATCTGAAACAGGAATTTATTTGGGTTAATTAGAATTAAATACTCAGACCTGAAGATGAATTTAATTCTTTTTAATCTTCAAATTTGGGCTGGTGCTAATCTTTTCTATTATCGGCATTATGGCCATGGTTTTGCTTCTACGGTGATGTTAATATTTCATGATTACTTAAATTAATTATTTTTACTATTACTTCTTTCTAATATATATATATATATATATATAAAGAAAAAGTGAGGTACGGAAATATAGTTTGATTTCTTGGTTACTGGTGGTGTAAAGGATTTTTAAAATGCAAATGAATAAATAGGCAATTAAAGTTTGTATTGAAGTTCAGCTTCCTATGTAGCTGGTTTAGTGGCGTACCATGGGGGGCAGTTGCTCCGGGCACCAACCATTTAGGGGGTGCAAAATGAGAAAAAAAAATGAACATAGATTAAACATTAATAATAATTAGTAAATGAGTGGTGAAACATTAATGATGAAACATTAATAATTAGTAAATAATTTATTTAGGCGCGTCCATAACGATAAAGTCAGAAAGTGGTTTGCTGTGAATATTGAATAATGAGTAGCGACAGTAGAAAAGAATCTGGAGCCGTTGGGCACAAATGGAGAAAAGTGCTGCAATAGAAATTGGGAAATCCAGGCAATTGATGGCAAAGTAACTTAAGAAGCAAAAAGAGAATGGCTCAAACAGAGTTGGAATGCTTGGACCTGATGCCGAATCTGATGAATCTACTATTGCAAGCACTATGAAGCCTGTAGAAGTCTCTGAAATAGCTGTCAATGCTATGCCAATTCTTCCTGCTGAAAGTGCTGAAGCATCAGTGGAAATATATGAAAGGGTTCAGACTTTGCATCCTACTATTTTATCGAAGAAAGATATAGGTCTATTGGACTTTCATTCTGACTTGAGTGGACCCATTATAACACATGAACTTAGAACTGAAATGATTACTATGGGATCAGTAGTATTCCAAAATGCAGATGGTCCATTTTCTGCAACTGATGGTCGCTCTATGACTAGAAAGGAAAGGATTCAAAAAAAGGAAACGAGAAAGGATGCAGATCAGCTTCTGTCAAACATTTTGAAATTCAATTTTTTGACATTTCTCCCATTTTGGAGCTCAATTTTGTCTTTTTGAATAGAGTCCAAAAGAGACTGCAGGATCCTAAAATAAATTTCAGGGAAGCGGCAACTGACATGAACTCTTTTGAATAACATTTTACTGAGAATCGTGAAAAGCTGTGTAATTAAACAGTTTGCAAAGGAGAAAGAAGTTGCATTGATTGGGGAATTCCAGTTCAGAAAAGAGTAAAACTTGTCATAATGATGCCGGGTGAACATGCAAGAGATGCTGACTTATCAGCTAAAAAAGAAATTGAGCGAATCCTACGGAGCATCGTTGAAAGCATTGGAGTGAAAATCAGAGAGCATTTCCAACAATTGCATGACCTTGACACTCGATTTGGATTTCTTCTAAATGTTCAGAAACTTCATAGTAGTCCCAATATGGATAAGAAATTGGAAAGACAATGTTGTGCTACTGCCAGCTACTACAAAATTGATTTTAATGGGAAGGAGCTGCATCAAAAAATTTTGGATTGCATAATGCTGTTAAAAAACCCAAATGAGAGTGATGTGATTGAGCCGATACATCCATGAGAATTGCCGAATTTCATTATCTCATATTGAGAGGAAGTGTACCCTAATCTTCAGACTGCTTTGCAAATTCTGCTCACAATTTCAGTATCAATTGCTAGTTGTGAAAGATCCTTTAGCAAACTGAAATTGATTATGTCTTATTTAAGATCATCTATGGAACAAGAACACTTGAGTGACTTGGCATTGTTGAGTATTGAGGAGGAAATATTCGAAAAAACCAATGCTGGCAAAGTTATTAATACCTTTCAATTGCAAAACCACGAAGAGTTCATTTGTAGGATATGATCTCTTGAGACAATATTTATTAATGGGAAATCTTGTGCTAATAACTGTTCAAATCAAAGCTGTTCAATAAATGTAGAAATTTCAATAGTTCCAAGATGAATAATTTGTGTGTGTGTGTGAGTACGTGTTTGTGTGTGTATGCATGCATGTCTGTGTGTGTGTGCGATAGCTCAAGTTAGTATTTGGTAAGGGAAGGAGGGGTGCAGTTCTCCACCTTTGCCCCACCTGCCAAAAACTCACGGTATGCCACTGAACTGGTTATATCCAGGTTGCAGCCGATTATATTTCTCATATTTAAGCAATTGTGGTATCAGTCATTGGCCGTAACCTGCCTGTGTGGCATGCTAACAGCCTGTGAAGCCACATATATCCAGGCACTATGGGGTGCAGTCAATTTGTATTAAGAAAGTAAAAATATTTTTGCTAAAGTTATGTTATTTTGGTTTTGTTATCAATCATAAAAGCAACAGAAGAAGCAGATATTTTCTGTTTATTTGATTACTATTGTTAACTAATTTGTTAATTTTGAAACTAGTTTTTGAAACTAAGTTTGTATAAAGCAAACATTTTTACATAATATTCACCAACAGTTTTATTTATAAAACTTTATGATTTGTAATTTGTATTTAATGGAAGAATGAAGTCCCCCCACCGTAGCGGAGACTTGAACCAGTGGTTGTAGAGATTTCATCTTGAAAGGGAAACGGTTTTCTAATTTAGAAGCTAATGATATTTATTAAAAAATCTTTATTAAATTAATTGTAGACACATTTTACATTGCATCAGTAAAGTTTTCATCTACTTTAAACAGAATTTTTGAAAGTTAAGGATAGTAAAGCCAGCATTTTTTTTTTTTTTTAATGAAGCTTGTTATATGATCATTCATTGCTATAAATGTTGAAGATGAAATCACTTTCTATTTGCTATTCATATATTACACAAATATCTTACTTATTTGACCATTTAAATCTTTGACCTTCAATATTTCTCGCAAATTAAATAAAAAATTCATAAACATTTTCCTTCCAAATTTCAAAAACAAAATTGCAAATAATTCTGTTCCTTTAAATATCACTATAACCCAGTTACGTGCTTTGAGTTTCCCAATGTTTTCACTGTCATTTAAATTATCAGTCAGTTCCAGATTAGATTGGAATAATGAGATTCTTTGGCCCAGATCATCCAACCTACCCGAAAGTGTAAGATATCGTATTTGTTTCACAAAAAATCTTATATGGCCAGTTCATGGCTATTCCTACAAAGTTAAATTTGTTCTCGAAGCAATTTTTTACTTAAAGAGTGTGATTGTGCAATTCATTTTGTATTGCTGTGCATTGCTGAAAGCCCACAACCATCTTTTTCTATCCATCTCCATCCTCCAATTATGGCAAAATAGCCAAACTGAACTTGCTTATTTTCATGCTTTGGTTAATTTAAAATAAATATTTTAGAAAATTAGCCAAATGTTATAAGAGTTAACTATGATGGAAGAGTAACGTGATTCTTATGGTTTTTATCCTCTTGCAGTGCTTTGAACCCAAGGGCCTTTTATATTATTATTATTTCAGATTATCAATTCAGATTTATATAAACTATTGTGAAGTTCATTCCAAAATATTTTTTTTTAAATTGAAAACATATTAAATAAATTAATAAAAATTTTGTGAACATTTATTTATTCTTATGCAGTAAAACTAAAATCATGTTTTCATAACCACATTAATTCTCTGGATTGTTAACCTTATTGAGATAGCTGTTCTGGGGCTGTACTCATTTTCTTGAAAAGTCTCGAGACCCTGAGAAGCTTAAAAGTTTGAATATAGAATCTCTATCTTTTCTGATATATTTTAATTCTTTGAAATTTTATACTTATCGGGATTTAGTCCATCTTGGGTCCGCCATAGGAATGTAATTGTTTTTTAGGAATAATTACTAAACAGAGGCTTGTGAAAGTGTGCGCTTACAAAGGGTGTCCACCTCCTACGCAGACAGCATGAAAAAGCTTGGAAAGTGAGCTTTAGGCATTGGTAAGCTTCAGCAAACAAGTGGCTGGGCCCATTATGCATATTATACTTGTGTAGCAGACCAGAAGTTCTGATTGTTAGTGAGCAACAGCAAACAGGAGGTGGAGGCCCCTAGTACCGTAAGAAAAACATCTGCTTTTTTTAGCAATTTAGAGGAATTGGTGTGGTGTTAGCTGTCAGCATCTGGCATTAGCAGTGTTAATTAAATTAGCTGTTAAGTTAATAGCAGTCCATCTCTAGCTTTTACACTGTTTACTATTTCTTAGAAAGTAGCTCTAACTTTTGTGGATAAGACCACTTTGTTATTGGTAATTTAACATATTTTATGAGTTTTTTTTTTTATTTTTTACCACATGCTCCCCAACATGGATGAGGCATGGATTGAATGACTTTAGCTGTGTGCTAATCGCAGGTTGAAATTGGATGTAGATACAGACAAGAAATTTGAACTGCCTCTAGAGCAATATCACCAACTCGTCCTTCTGGGAAAGGATTTTAAGGATCTTTTTACCCAAATGGTGAACATGCAGGCTCTTTGCATGATCTCATTCCTGACTCTTGAGGAGGAGGTATGGAAATGACTGCTTGTTTGGACCTGGACTGAACACGAGCATGAATAGTATGTTTATTGTGTTCATCTCTCTTTTGACTATGCCCACAATGGATAGGTTAAAGAATTGTATAAATATTTCATATATTATTAGATGTAAATATAGATAAAGATATTCAGCAGTGTTCCCTATAGTAGAGGCACATATATGTGAAACATGCATAAGCATTTCAAATCTCCCTTATAATTAATAGAGGGGAATTACACAGAAAAAACAGAAAGAAAAAAGAAACAGAAAATCTGCAGCAATCTATCATTTTCTGCACTTCCACTGCATATTATGTAAAAAAATTGCGGAGATACTGGAAATTTATTGGCACTCTGCACCAAAACGATATTCCACAACATATCTAGAGTGCCACTTTATAGCATTTACAGTTTTTTACTATTAACAGTATACATAATTTTTAAATAACTGTTGTGTGGGCCCCCAATGCCAGATAGGTTCTGGGCCCAATTGTCCGTCAGACTCTGCTGATGTTGCATATTACAGGTATATTTAAGTAAAATTATGGTTATACAATATACAAATATATATCTGCATAATTACACAAAAAAGGACTGTATATATTCTGAACACAGGCTATCAGAAAAAAAATGAATATTCATAATTTTTTATTTGAACAACACTAGAAATAATGATGGCAAAATTTTACTGTCTTATAAGCAAGTGCTAAAAACAATTTCACCAGCTGGAAAAAACACATTACCGGGACTTCTGAATATATTTACTAATATTAAATCTGTATGTAAAACTATTTTTGCATAATGTTATATTACTTAATTTATAAAAAGCAATGTAATAATTTATACAAAAAGTTTAAAATAAAGAAAAAATTCACTTACTTGATAAGTATTGTCAAAACTATCATACATAAACCTTGTAATCAGTGAAGTTTTACCCACTAAAGAAAAAAAAAACACTTTGATAAAAAAATAATTTCAATCTAATACACATTTGTTTCACTTTTAAAAACGTGTATGCATATTTATGGATATGTGGCTAGCTACTTCAAAAATAACACTGGATTTACAATAAAAAGTCATAAGCAAAATACAAAAGAGATAGATAACATGGATCAAGCAAGTAGATTAGAGGTCTTCAACCCACAGTTTGCTGATGTTTTTGTGTGGCTAGCCAATGAACTTTTAAGAAAATGTCTTTTGTAAGTTTTGTGAAAAATATTTTTTTTTTGCTTTTCTAAAATCAGTGTTATATACAAGGTCTGTATAAAAAGAATCGGGAAATTTTTTTTCCTGACATGAGTGTACATCGTAGCGCGCTCGCAGCACCCATGCTCGGTAGTGGGGAATGTGACCTTCAAGACGCACCAAACGACAGTCGCCTTCAAGCATTCATTCATGCTACATCTTGTTTTTAGTGGACCCCTGTCGAGTGACTCGTTTCAAGCACGAAATGCAGTGAACGATTGAACAGCGGTACGCGATGTGTTACATCTAAATTTTGTGTTGGATTGGGGAAATCAGGTACGGAGATGTTGGCCATGATTCGCCAAGTGTTCAAGGATGAAAGCATGTCACAAACAGCAGTTTTTAAGTGGCACAAGCTCAAGATGGTCGAGAGAGTGTGCAGAACGAGCCTCACGTTGGACAGCCGTTGACGTCAAGAACCGACGACAATGATGTGCAACGTGTACGTGAAGTGCTGAATTCAGACCATCATTTTTAAGTGTGCGAATGGTCACAGATGAAATTGGCATTGATAAGATGACAGTGCACAGCATTATCACTGAAAATTTGGTGATGCGAAAGATCTGCACTAAACTCGTCCCGAAGGTCTTGACGGACGAGCAAAAGCAGAGGCGAGTGTCTGATTGTAAAGACCTTCTGCAATGCGTTGAAGACCCCGGCTTTTTGGACATCGTCATCACGGGAGACGAGACTTGGATATTTGAATACGACCCGGAAAAAAAGCGGCAAAGTTCGGAATGGCACACTGCGGGATCACCTATGCAAAAAAGGCTTGAATGAGCAAATCCAGAGTGAAAACCATGCTGATCGTTTTCTTCGACGCAAAGGGGGTTGTCCCCTATGAATTTATTCCTGAGGGGCAGACAGTGAATGGTGCTTTTTACCTAGAAGTGCTAAGAAGACTGAAGAGAAGGGTCAACCGGGTGAGGCCAGCCATCGCCGGAAATTGGAAATTGCATCACGACAATGCAACCAGCCACATCTGCTCCAAGGTGACAGACTTGCTGACGATAAACAGCATCGTGACGGTTCCCCAACCCCCTTACAGTCCCGACTTAGCACCAGCAGACTTTTTCCTTTTCCCAAAAGAGAAATACTCCCTCAAAGGACACCACCATGAGACCCTAAGTGCCGTCAAAGAAGCTTGCACGCGTGCCCTTAAGGAGGACCTTCCAGAATCCGCCTACCAGGGAGCCTTCGAGTCGTGGAAAAGCCATTGGCAAAAGTGTGTTGGCGCTCAAGAGATGTACTTTGAAGACTTTTGAGGTATTGTAGCACTATCTGTAATAAATCTATTTTTCCGAAATTTTTATACAAACCCTATACAACTTTTAGAAAATCCTTGTAATAGGAATTCCAAATATAGAAACCATCAGTATGTTACTATTAAATTAGGTTTAATGAAAATCAACAAATCTGGGAGCCTCGGGATCATCAATTCATTTTCCACACTAAATTATGTGAAAATCATTGGCATTTTAAGGCATTACAAACATATTTTAAATATATTCACATGTTCACCCATAAAGTAAACAATTTTTCGTGGAGACTGCTGAAAATTTAGACTTTCAACACCTTGTGCAATTTTTGTGGCATTTTAGTTTTTTTACAGAAAATCATTATATAACACTTTATAGAATAGTTTACCCCTTCAAAACTACAGAATATAAAATTTACATAAAATAGTTCTTCGCAGTCAATGATTTTCACTATACCTTTTAAATGCAGTTAACATGTTGAAAGTAATCCAAAATTATATTAATAATTCTATTTTTAATGAAAAAGCCCAAATCTATTGTGCAATTGACAATACAAAGTCCTAAGTATGCACATTTTGCCTTTGTCTGCATTCCTCACATTGAATAAATAAATATATGCATTCAGTTCGATTGGCAATTTCGTGATTTATTGATACTGATTTCGACTTCTGAGTTAAATTCCAAAATTAAAATTATTTTATATAAATATCTTGTATAATATTAAATATATGATTATGTATGAGAAATGGCATGTACATGAATCTAAGCTGAATCTACTTTCAAATTTATCATTTCACTTTACATAATGGATTTTTCCCTAGCACAAATGCTATAAAATGTCTGATCATTTGTTATATAAATGACAAAGAATTCAACCCTTACATTGCATTATAATTTTGAATTTTCCTTCCTAACTGTTTCCTACGAAAATTGTTGGATGATTCCCAAAAAGCTTTAAAATGTTGCAGTTTGAATATATAGAGAACTAAAATTTTGCACACTGAGGTTTTGGACAGTGGTGAATCAATTGCCATCAAAATTTACCCATGTTTCTATTAATTTTTTTTTTAATATGAAATTTATAATTAATATAAACAATTTGTTTGAAGACAAAAAGAAAAATGGTATACATATTGTTTAGGTTATTTAGTATCACAATTTGAAATAGGAATTAGTTTGATAAGTTAATTATTTCAGAAAATATAAAAGAAAAACTGCAGCACCCATTTAACATTAGGAGTTAAAGCTTAAAATTCCTACTTGCCAGTCGCCACATGGCGATTAAATTTAAAAAACTAGCATTTAATGAAATCTTGACTACCGGCTAAACTTTGATAGCTTAGAATAACCCTTCTCCCTAACAATCCCACCTGTGTAGTGAGAAAAATCTGTCAACAATTACTACGATACTGCTACGACTCTTCCGTAGTTTTCCCCTACGAGGCGATCATAATTTATTGCATTTGCAGCTGAGAATAAGTGCAATCCACATTTCTATCCTACCCCTCCCTGTAATCACCGATGAGTTTTGCGACATGTCGTGGTGTAGTGTCTTTGCTGCACTCTATACATTGACCTACAGTTCCCCCATTTTTACACGCTGTACTAATAGGGCTTTCATCATTTTTACATCTATCTCAAATTTAAAAGGGTTCCTGAAAGCGGATGCAAAAACAAAATTAAAATCACTCGCTAAAATAAAAATGATGGTGAAACTCATCTTCACTATTTTCGGCTTGTGAATTTATTTATTGGTTAAATATTCATTATAGCATGTTTTTCATAATAGAAAATTAAAAGAATTAATCTATATGAAAAAGTTTCGGGAATATGCTGTGGCTCCGGACTGGCACCAGCAAACTTAAATCTGGGTGCCAGGAGCGAATAAATGACATCAGCCTTGGGGATAGGGGAATGTTTTTCCCGAGCTGAATTGCTAATATTGCAATGTTATGTATTATTGTTCTACTTTAATCTATATATGCACAGTCCATAAACAACCATACGGAAATTATGAATGTGTGTAGCATTGACTAAAATAGCGCATTTGAAGGATACTATCCCGGATATACTTTATATCACTATTAAAGATAGATCGTGAGAATTTCACAATTTTTAAAGTCTCAATGCACATCAATTTTTCACTCAGATGTGCTAACTGTTAACAATTATTATAAATTCAAAGTTAAATTGGTTCCATTTTCAACTTCACCCACAGCCAAGAGCTGTTCACATCCCTTCCCACAGTTGATTGAAAAATTCGAGTATGGTAATAAAAAGGCATGTCTCTAACAATACAAAACATTTTTTAAATTCAAAAAAGTAGAAATATTAAGAAAATCAAATTTCTTCAAGAGGATAAAGAATTTACTTGTCATGAAATAAACATATTGGGGAAAATTTTAAATAAAAGAGTTCATAACGTCTGATAATATAATGGGAAAAAAGACTGAAATATCACGATCATGATGATTGAAAAATTAGAGTAAATGATCAAAAAATAAAAAGAATACAAATTTATTAAAAATCGCCGAAAATCATTGGTAAAACCCAAAAAATTAAAGAAAAATTAGTGGCCAGGCTTCATAAAAATAAAAGACAAATAAATAATAGTAAATGCTTCATCAGCTTGGAAAAGCAAAAAAATATAAAGATCAAAATGAGAAAACTTATGGGGGTATGGTACCCAAAAAATTTCGAAAAATCTCAATTTTTTTTTTTTTATTGCTTAAAAAAAAATTCATAATTTTCTGATTCCAATGACACCAAATTCATCTTGCTACGTTAAATAGAACCGATTATATTGCGATGTTAAAACTTGAACTACTGAAGTTGTCACCAGCCCCACCCCAACTTTAAAGACTTTTTTCTCAAAGATGTGATTTTCGGCATTTTTATAAATTTAAATTGATATAAGTAAAATTCTACTGCATGGATATGAATGAAATTTGGAACAATTGTTATATATATACTTCTCTTTCATTTGACTTCAATTGTTGAAATATCTGTTTGTTTTTTTATTATGATTTTCAAAAACAATATTTGTGGTGTAAAATCATGTTTTTTTTTACATTATTTTTTATTAAATTTTTTCTGATTCATATTTACAAAAACTGTAAAGGCAATTTATTTCTTACATATTTTTATGTTAAAAAATGTTCAAATTAAAATTTTAGAAAAATTATTTTTCTACTTATATCAAAATGCAAACTTAATTTTTGAAATTTTAATATTTTTTTTTTTTTCAATTTTGAATATCACATTTAGTTTACTCTACTTAAAATCTACCTGAATAAATCTACCTTAATTAAAAAATTACAACTATAACGTCAAAATTGCAGATTTCAGCAATTTGGGTTCCATACCCCCTTAAATGAATTTAAAATTGCTTCCAAAAGTATTTGAATGCTTCATAAGACATGAATTTTATGATGTATTGGAAAACAAATATTATAAATAACCTGAAAAAACCTATAATGAAAATCATTAGTAAGATTTAAAACAAGGTTAAAAAAAAATTAGTGAATATAAATGTTTAAAATATTCAAAAAAGGGATAAATGAAAATTTTAAATTTGAAAAACCTTTAAGGAATAGAAAAGATGGGGATAGTGACACTAACTTATAGAAAAGAAGTAGTTTTGAAAAAAACACTTAAAATAAGTTTTGAAAATTTATTAAATGTTAAAAATGAAAAGATAGCAATAAATGTATATTAACAATATTACTCAAAGAAATTTAAATATTTCTGTGAATTTGTCTTAACAATAAAAAATTGTATTTTGCCAATCTCAAATTTTCCCAAATTTTTAAAATTCTCCTCCTCTGCCTCAACATCCAAATAATAGATTGTATAAAAGTAGATCCGCTAAAGGGAGTTTTCTTTCAGACTTATGTCTACTGTATAATAAATCTATACATAAATAAGAAATAACAGAACTAAATTATTCTATATAACATACTTAAACACAACTTTTCATAACAAAGCAAGTTGGGAAAAAAAAAACCGCACATTTTGCAGCTGTCAACAACTGGCCATTAAACTTCGCGAGCCTACTAAGTGGCTAAAAATAGGAAATTTAAGCTTTATTAGGAGCTTGAAATTTCAAGTAAGTTCGAATACAATTATTGTCCCTACACCAGATAAGGACAAGAAATGGAGCAGTTTGACTATTCAGTTATTCTGGAGTTAACCTGGATTTCAGTCATTGAAAGAATATTTAAAACTATAGAAGGTATTCATTCTTCGAATGCTTTTAACATTTTTACATTTTGTGGAACAATTAACACTCATTTAGTTTAACATCTCAAGTTCTATTTCTTAGAAAAGGCATGATAAAATATGTGAAACCTTGCATAGAACATAAAATTTTATTCAAAACTTTCAGCTTTATCATTTGTAATGAATAGCTATACCCACAAAGACCGTCAAAGAGTGGTGATATGATGTACCAGCTGTAGTTTCAGTTTTTTGTACATGCAAATGCCTATTTTAGGCCAAAAATGTTCTTTTATTACCCTTATTTCAAAACATTTGCTGTTTTCAAATGTGTGCTTTTCCAGCTAGAACCGAAGAATGTTCAAAGTACCGATTTAATACCAGATTTACTAATTATACTAAATATTTGCTCCCCATTTGCCCTAATTCATGCCTTTTCAAGTGGTTGAAATTCTTGTTGTAATTCATCTTGTAACATCCATTTTGGGGTAAAATTGTTACTTCATCATCGTTTTCACTAAAAATATATTTTGGCAACAATGTTATCAGATATGTGTTTTGCCGAAGAGTTCAAAATATTGATGGAAAATTTTCAGAATTCCAAGCAAAACTAAATTTGTCATGCATTAAAGTTTCATCTACATCTCTTTTTAACACGTATTCAAAGAGACTAAGAAATGTGATGGACATTGTTGCATTCTTTACCATCTACGTTCAAACCTTATAAACAGTACAATTTTCACTCACTAAAAATAATCTGAGAATTCAATAGAATGAAATATATGTTATATCATTATATGTATGTGTATGTTTGTACATGCATAATTGTGTGTGTGCGCTTGAGTACATACATGATTTTGTATGTGCGGCCAACAAACCTCAAACTAACTATGTGGACTGCAGTTCTAGAAAGGTTGAAGACCACTGAAGTAGACAGTAATTTACACTTCCCTCCATTTACAGTCATGCAAATATCCTTGAAAGTACTCTTATATCAAATAGTTCTCCTTTTTTAAACATTCAATGCTCTACAAATAAAATTATGTTTTTGGAAAATGGATACATGCCTTATAAAGTTATCTACATCAATATTTACACAAATGACTATTGAATCCGAATCCAATATGGCTGAAATAATGACCATATCTATGTTATCTTCCTGTTTTTGCATACTCCTTAATGAAAACAAAACACAATCATGAAAATCATATCCCAGAATTGTTTCACCAGTACTCAGGACACCTGGTATTTCTGCCCCACCAATTAAGTAAAAAGCAATTGAGTCAAAGGCAAATAGAATATGCTTCTCTGCCAAGCCCAGAACTAAAATTTCCCCCAAACAGTGATATTGGAGCATTTTATTATTCGCAATGCCCATTTATCTAACATGGCCATGATATTACAAATCGAAAAGGATAGAGGAAGCTTTGTAATTAATTACTGATACTTTACAATTTGTAAAATTTTTTATAGGATCCTGTCATTCCATGTCAAAACAACCAACAAAAATGGGAAAATTTACCTCACCATCTGAGATTCTTTTAAAAATTAGCACACATGTTCTACGGTATAAGAAATGAAAAATCCCAAAATTTTAACTGCTCAAGTTCTACGGTTATGAAGAACGAAAAAGTCAAAATTTGCAAAATTTTTCTTGGTTTATATAATATTCAAAAATGTATAACTTGCTTCAGAATTAACTTTACATAAAAAAATTAGTATCAAAGGAAAGCTTAAATCATGAACTTTAATTTGATGTGCAACAAGACACTAGGGGGAGGGGATGAGATTGAAGGTCACGAAATCTATAATTACCAAAAGAAAAATGGACCTTTTTTTATATAACTTTAGATTATTATCATTGTTTGTGCTAAATTTTAAAATGGATAAATGGATAATTCATGATATATGTTTTTTTAAAAATTGAAAGTAACATACGATTTATCTTATGAAATCTTTATATTACAATTTAATATATAAGTTTTTTATTTACATTGAAATACCTATTTTTTAACTATTATTCGCATTTGATTTTTCAGTTTGTTTGAATTTGTATAAAATATGTTTACTTCCTACTTTTTAAATACTACCTCCACTAAAATTTTTTATCCGGAAATGAGAGCACTTACAGTTTCAGCTTTTTAAATCTTATAGAGAAAAAAATATTTTTAACTATGATATTTGCACATCATAAAATCTATTTGTACATCATATATAATTAAGGGGTGTTTCTAAAATTCGAAAGACATGCCCATTTATTCAAATTGTAAAAGCCCCTTATAAACAGGTTATGTGTTTATAAACTTTGCAGCTTTGTGTGGCCAGAGCTAAATTATAAATGAATATTTTGTCGGCCACGTCAAAGGACTGAAATTATTGTTCACGCAGAAGTTTCCAAAAATTGTGGCATATAGTAAGTTTCTTGCTGCCATTACAGATATCAGTTATACCATGCTGACACGTGCATGATAAAAAAAAAAACTGGTTCATGGATACTAGTATCTGCCATATAATATTTGTAACAGGTTTTCTAAGGTTACTTACCATAAATGTTAAAAATATCTAAAATAGAAATACAGATCATCAAAATCTTTATGCTCTAAAGGGAAAAATTACTTCTAAGTAGTACTAAAACAACCTGATATCAGGGAACAGTCAAATAGAGTTACAATAGATCTGAACCCCACTTTTACTACTAATTGCTTTTATTGTCTTTACTGCATCACATGGGAAAAGACTTTATGGTGGCTTAGGAGGTACTATCAAGAGGTTAGCTGATCGAGCAAGCTTACAATGTCCATATATAGAACAAATCATAACACCACATCATTTATTTGATTGGGCTGAACCGAACACAGCAAAAGTAACATTTCATTACATTACATTATAAATCTTGATTATGCAGAAGAAAAATTCCTTGAAATTCAGTTTCAAAATGCAATACACATTCAGGGAACTCAAAATATGCATGCAAATTTAATATTTTAGAGAAATTATTATCTTTACCAACCAAACAAGCAAGTCTACAAAGTTTTATGAAAATCCTAAGAGGTCAGGTAAATTCATTGATTGATTTGATATGGAACAAACTTATAGTGTGGGCTACACTGCATACCTATATTGTGAAGGAAGATACATTAATGGGCATTTTTATGATCAGTAGGCCCACATTTAAGTTACGCATAAGGAAAACCACAAAAACATTTGCACACTAAATGTCACACTGGAACGATTAGAAATTGAATCTGGATCAATGAGTTAATTTTTTCATCACATAAAAATCAATGCCAAAGACCACAGTAGGCTTGAATACAGTATGGAATCTATTATTCGGAATGCTTAGGACTTTCTATATAAGGGTTATTTTTCTTTATTTGGAACACTTTCTCTGAAGTCTAATGGAATGTTCTACAATGTTATTAAATTCCATTTTTAAGCATAAATGTATTACATAAAGCTTTATTTTGCAATGTAATACTTAATTAATGTTGTATACTTAATTAAATAAAATTATATATTAAAAATATATGATATATAATTAAATTAGAATTGTATCTAGTTGTTAAGAAAAAATTATGAAAAAGAGTCAAAACATGAAAGAAGATGATTATTGGAGCTTGGTAGAACACAAGTTTACACTAAAAATAATATTTATTTACTTTTACATATTTATAGATGTGAATACATCAAATTTTAATATATTCTGTTAAAATGGCTGTATTTCAACTGTCTAAATTGTTGTTTTAATACATCTTTCTAGAAAATAACCATTTCATGAACTACATGTTTGAAAAGTAATTTTCCCACATAAAACAAAATTATTAATAAAATCGGTATTTACGTATTATCCCGTCGACCATTTCAGTCGAAATCAAAACTGTCGCCAAAAGGTAGATTTCGTGCCAATAATCGAAAACTATGACATCATAATATACTGTGCAAACAAACCTTGGTCACTAAAGCGGAAGCCATCCATTTTTGCTTTGGTAAATGCACATATTAAAGCATGCTGTTTTTTTCCTCTGCCGGCAAAATGATTAAAATTTGGGACTTGCCTACTACAGGAGAGCATGCAGTGGCCTATTTTCAACAATATGGAATTCTGGAATCTAAAACAATGTGCGTTAATGGGCATGATATCGATCTTTATGTGAAAACAGACAAACAGTGGTGATGCAATGTGAAAGACTATCAGAAATGTGTAGCCATTAGAAAAGACACGTGGTTTGAGGGATCCAGACTTTCATTCGTAATGATTTGTGAAGATCGCTGTTTTGTTTGCATCTTCATTGTATGCAAATGTAAGCAAAGTTTTTTTAAATGTAAACAAAACTTCGTAATTGGCGATAATATTTTGGTTACAACGCTTGATTGACTACGTTTAGTGAACTTTTTGTCGCCAACAGTTGACGGGATAATACGTAAGTACCATAAAATCTTAGTTCATGCAAACATATTTCAAAAATTAAAAATGTCTTTAAAGCAAAATGAAATATAATGAGGATCATATGTAAATGCTGATTTTTGTGATATTGCCATAGAATCTTTTCCAAATTGTCAACAAATAAATAAAACACATTAAAAATTTATCACCAGTGACGGCTCACGTATAGGCACTGTGGAACTGCAGCACCCCCTATTTCCACTTGATATCATCAATAACATTTAATATAATGAGTCCTTTTTTCTTTAATTCTTTCTTTATACTTGTACAATATATAATCCTTAAGCTTAATGTCAGTAGCCGTCCTCCAGTTTATGAAAAAGATACAAAAATCTTTGTGTGGAACTGTGAGCTTCACAGTTGCTGGCAACTAGGAAGTTATTTAGAAAATTTTGCAATGTTTGGCCTTTTCCTTATAACTCTGAAGTGCTGGTATTACTATTAGCAGAGTAGAAATTTTAGTAGAGGATGATACGTTAAAGTAAGTAAAAATGTTTGATTTTGTTCTTTTAGGATTTTATCAAGTTTCTGAATAAATTTTCTTTTTATACCTGTTTGTTTCCTTTTACACAATTTTAAAACAAAGGCTAAAAATTTTCTGGAGCAGCAACCCCACTAATTTTAGCTAAGAGCCACCACTGTTTATCACCATAAAAATTTAAAATTGTGGACCAAATGTAAGCAATGGTTCCTGAGTGAGTTATTTTTATTTAAAAAAAAAACACTTCAAACACTAAAATTTTTATATTTGCCAAAAAATCAGCAGAAAATGTACAAATTAGAGTCTCGTGAAATAGCACACTGTCTGAAGGAAGCTGGTTTTAAATTACATTCTAAAACTGCTAATTTTTATTCTCAACAATTTGGACAAGGATAACTCAAATTAATTTTGAAAATCGGGATTTTAAAATAAGTATTTTTCTAAAATATTTTAAATATTCAATAAAAAGAAAATAAATATCAGACGAAAACTGCATGGCCCAAATATGGGAATGGCACACTTAGAAATCTGCATAAATTATGCACTGCAGTGCAGAAATGTGAAGCCTGTCATAATAAATTGTGATTTTCTTTTGGCGAAGAAACCATCAGATACATCCAGGGCCTGACTCACGCAGGGCAACTACATTAGAGAGGCCTCAGAATTAACAATTGCAATATTGAATAATTAACGAGTACTTCCTGAAAAGAATTATGCCATTTGAATAAATTTACTCAGTGAAAACATTCATTTTGGGGATATATAATACTGCATTAATTCAAGATCTGAAGTATGTTGGCTATGACGATAAAGTTGTCAGTAATTTAAATTCTATTAAAATATGAAAGTGCTTCATTTTTTATACCTTTTTCTGGAATGCAATTATGTTTTCGAAAAATATTTTAGTTCATTTCATAAATGTCAAAAGGTTGAGAGAGGCCCCTGGCTCCAGTTAGGTTAAGTTGAGCCATAGATACATCTCAAGGATCTAATCAGAAAAGAGCAAGCCATTCATAATTTAAGAGCTACTATATGGAGGTAATAATTTCAATAAGCGATTTATACCAAATGTAGAACCTTTTAATGAAGCGTATAATATATAATGTCCAAGAAAAACGTGATATTACAGTATGGGATCTATTATCCGGAATGCTTGGAACTTCGTACTTTCAACATAAGGGGTAATTCCATTATTTGGAACATTTTCTCTAAAATCTAATGGAATATTCTAGTAAAAAATTATAATTCCATTTTAAAGCATAAATGTATTACATAAAGCTTTATTTGTACTAAAAAAAGTACACTTAATTAAATAAAATTATATATTATTAAAAATATATGATATGCATTTAAATTAGAATCAGATCTAGTTGCTAAAAAAAATTATGAAAAAGGGTCAAAACATGAAAGAAGTTGATTATTAAGGCTTGATAGAACACAAGTTTACATTATAAAGATAATAACATTTATTTACTTTTAATAAGATTAAAACACTATATTTATATATAGAAATACAAATTTTAATATGTTCTGTCAAAATGGCTGTAATTCAAGTGCCTAAATCGTTGTTTTAATACATATTTCTAGAAAATAACCCTTCATTTTATTAACTTCATGTTTATAATTTTCCCATATAAAACATGAAATTATTAATAAAAACTTAGATTGCAAATATTGAAAATGTTTTTACAGTAAAATGAAACATAACAAAAAATCTGAATAAATTATGTACTCTAGCGCAGAAATGCGAAGGCTGTCATAATAAATTTTTGTAAAATAATATTTTACGATTTCTTTTATGCGAAGAAAACACCGGACACATCTCTCTGATGTAATCAGAAAAGAACAAGACCTGCATAAGTTAGGTATTGCTATACGGAAGTATAAATCTCTATAACCTGTTTAGCAATTTATGCCAAATTTAGAAACTTTTTATGAAACATATAATATATTATGTCAAAGAAAAACGAAATATTAATTAATACATATTGCAAGCATAAACTTCCATTGTTGCATGGATTAACATCATGCGTAACTGTAAATTTTTGGCAGCCGGCGTCAATTTTCCATTAGGAAATATGGAAATTTCGTAATTTGTAGTATGAAGATGTTTTCCATAGAAACTACGAAGAAAAACAGGTAGTAATTAATACTTCTAATCATTTTGCAAAACTTATCAATCCAAAACACAAAGTGCTATTTAACCAATTTTTGGTGAAAAAATATTTATTGATGCAAAATTTGGCATCAATCTGCCCATTTTTTAAATATTCTGGATATCAGGATGCCGAATAAATGATTTTATACTGTATATCCAGTGGAAGGGAGAATACATTACCCAAGAATCTTCCGCTTTCAGCTTTAAACAAAATGTGGATTTTTTTTTATTTATTTATTACCCGAGAAAATGTGAGAATATTTATTTTTTTTTTCTTTGGTACTAAATTCACATCTTGATCTTATATTATCTAAGGGTTGGCAGTGACGTATGTTTGCCATAAACTGACCATCAGTAGCATTCGTGATAATTAGTTTGGGATGATCGATAGAATAGCCCACACCTTATTTTCCAAAGTACAAAATTTCACAAGTTGGCGCGATGCACCGACTTACAATTTCATTCCACTTACTTCGTCAATCTGGTAGCCTACGACTTTCCGGACATCCAATCAGCACGCGGAATAGTATTTCAATAGTAATCTGTGTATTTCATCAGATCTTTTCCGTTCGAATTCGTTGAACCCTGTTTCTAATAAATATTTGTGGCAATACTTGGTGCAATTTTGTACTTAGAAAAATGAGGTGTGGGGTATTCTACCAATTTACTTTAGTTTGTAATGTTGACCATCTACCTATTTCTTGGTAACTTTTTAAAAGTACAAAACTTTTGTTTTTAGAGCATATAGGATAAAAACATTTTGGGTGCAGATATTGAGATAGCAATAAACAGAAATTGTAGCAGTTTGAACAGATTTCCCACCACCTGCAATATTTTTCTGGAAAGGAATAAACAAGAAATAACCACTATGTTAGATGTTCTGCTTTCAGTGACTTAACTACGGGCATGGATTTTAACAGAGTTTGATAGCAGGTGAAAATGGCTCAGCGCAACATCTACTAGAATACTATTCTAGTTAGTAGTGATCTCACTCGAAAAGTATTTTGAAAATGCTAACGAACTTTGTTCTATAAATAGAAATACAGATACATTATATACAATACTTATGACAAGATGAAATTGATGTCAAAGGACACAATATTTAAATTTCCAAAAACCACAATAAAGCAAAAAGAGAAATTCTAGAATCGGTTGAAATAAAAGTAATCTTGCGAGGTAAAACTTCACATAGCAGGATCAAGTATAGTAACAATCTCATACGTATGATGCAGAATATGTATATTCTGAAGGCCCCATAAAATAATTCTGCACTTCAAGAATGGCCCAAACATCAACCCACGCAGAGCAGTAAAAATATTTTAATATTTGACACAACACATCAAAATTGAAGTTTATTAGGCTTAATTTTCTTCAAAAACTCACCACTCTGTTCCCCTAAAAACACCAATTTGAATTTCCTTAAAGGATTCCCAAAATCACCGGATGTAGACATATCGAAACACTATAAAACTTTTAATTACAATGATGAAAAATCTCTTCAGTCAATAACAAGATTACACCGTCCGCACACACCCAAACGAAGTCAACACGTCTTCAGCAAACCACTCTCAACCGAGGAGACCTTTAACCGGTATATGGAGTTGGCTAAGCCGTTAACATATTTTCTTTTCCGCTTCGATCTCATTCTAAAGAAAATATTATGCTTCTTGATTCGTTAAAATTGATCACGTGATACGCTCGGTTTTTGAGCCGGCTAGTTAGCATAATAGATGAGTTATTATGGCGTCATATTCCCCTAGCAACGGTTGCTATCTGCCATACTCTTTGTAAAAGCCGTCCTCCATTGCTCATTCTATCAATGTAAAGTATCAGCTAGCGATATTTTTATCTACACATTGTCATATTTACACTATGAAATTATACCTCAAGCTATAAAATTGCCTCTAGCAAGCCAATAATAGCACCGATAAAAATTACTTCGTACGGATTTGTCTGACGATCAGTATAATATCGTTAGAACATCACTATAAAGTTTTTCTGGATCGCCCATACAATCCTACAAATGAATATATTACTTCTGCTCCAAGTCCAGATGCAACACAAGAAATCAAGGTACTTTTGATGTCTATTTATTTAATTTATTTTAATGCAATAATTTGCTTTAAAAAGAAATATGGGAAATATAAGTACCTGTGGTCAATCTTATGTCTTTTAATAATATTGTTTTGGTGCTTTAAGAGGTAAGGATTACTGTTAGAAATTATTTGAATTAACTCGAGCTACTAAATTGATTTAAATTTCATTTCATTTGCCAGATCTAAATGATATCTTACTTAGATCATGATTTTTAATATGCTGCCTATGTTTTGATACTATTTAGAAAAGACTATTTTATATAATATAATATATAATATTTTATAAAATATAATAGTACCTATATTTATGTGTGTGTGTGTGTTATATATGCTGTGTACCTTTGATACTGTTTTCCATTAATCTTTCTTTAAAATGTCTAATTAAATCATTTTTGACTAACAATTTGCTGACAAGTCACGAATATAGTCATGCTTGCATAACCAAATAGTGCTGATCAGTCATTGTGTTTTCATGTCACCATATTTTACTCAATATAGTTACTTGCGGGGAGGGGGAATCCCACTAGAGTAAAGTATGCTCTTTCAGAATAAAGTTATTTCCAAAAAAACTCGATATGTTTGTAAAACTCATGTACCATTGCACGTATGTAAATACTTTACAGTATACCACACATAAAAAAATTATTTAATATATGTAGTAAGTTTCATTTCAACACATGCTGCGTAAATAAAAACGCAATGTCAAACATAGAATACGTATTCTACGTGCCCAATTCTGAGGCATACATACAGGGCTAAGTATGCATCCCTTATTATAAATTAGTTTCATGTGTACAAGAGAAATTTAATTTTGCTCATTCTTTTCTCTGAAATGAATCAGAATAAATATTAATTATTTCGTAATATATGAACAATTGCTTATATATATGTATTTATTGCACATATTTTCAACCATTCAAAATATATAATTTATAATAAATTTTATGCATAATTATAAAATAGCTAAGCAATCAACATTCCTTATTTCACCTTTATCCTCATAAATGTATTCAATATTTCATTTGAAATTATATTCATTTGAGATGGCAATATTTTATATTGCTAAAGCATCACAGAATCTCAACCATGCTTAAAACTAGTTTCTAAAAAAGTAATCATACTTTTTTAGTACAAAACAATGAAAAGCATTGTTTGATTAATTGCAGTTGCATTGTTGATGGCATTTTGAGAAACCAGTATCTTATCTTTAGTTCAACGAAGAAAGATTATTTTCAATTTTGGCGACTAATTCCTCTTCTGGCAAACTTGCTAAACCAATAATTGGTATAAAAACTGATTGCTATATTTAATGACCACAAGCTTCGGGCACCACAGCTCACTATTACTGAACTTGCCTATCAACCCAGATGTATTGAACATATTTACAAAAATTTTGCCCAGCTTCTAAGTTTATTTTTCTTTAAATCAGAAGTCACAAGGTTGCTGCAAAACAAAATAGCTTTGTGATAGCAATTCAAAATCATATTGATTTATCTCCAAATGTTGCGATGTTCAAGTAGTTCACACTTAAAAAGTGTGTTTACTTTTAAAATTTAAATGTGATTCTTTATTTTTCAAAATTTAAATATTAAAGCATGTTTGTTTTCTTTCAATATCACATCTTGAAATGTCTTTTTACTCTTAAAATGGTTTAAAGAATCAAAGTAGAAAACGCAGTTTACTTTTATATTTTTAAATAGTTATCTTTCCATTAAATTTAAGTTTTAAAAATTTATTCATTAAAATGTTTATTTTCTTATTTCAATTTTATACTCGTTGATAGTGCATTGTGACAGCATTGGCAGTCTTTCTGTAACCATGCTAATTAGTAAAATAATATTTTTGCTGCAATAAAGTTGCAGAATTTAAAACTCTTGGAACAGTTTCAATCGTTTCCCAGAATGAAAATACAATAGAAATTGTCCTTGCTTTTCTTAGAATTGCTTATATTTATCATTTTTTAATTGGAAATTTAGTTGGAAGAAATCAGCAGCTATAGTTTTCAATACATTTTTCTCAACTTTGCTGTATCAGACTTATTGCGAAAATCAAAAGCTTGTTTATTTTTTACATTATTTATGTTCAAAGAGCATTAAAGAAGGTAGCAAGCTTATTATATAAGATTCCTTGATATGATCTTATTACTTCTTGAAAACGTAAAAACATACCTACTTGCTTTGTATTTTTATACCACTGAATATTACCGATAACTTTCTGGGGGGAAACTCCTGTGCATACCAATATTGTTATGATTTATTTTTAAGAAACGGTATTGAATAAAAAATTCTAAGCATGTGCATATAAAGTAACAATCCTATTTATATATTCATTTTACCTGCACATCGCTAAATTTAATGAAAAACAAAGTTATGTTCAAAATATTTACTCAATAAATATAAGGAAATTTTAAAATAAAACATGAATGCTTACGCTATGCTACACAAGAGGTTAGAGAAAATTATATTGATGTGTAATAAGTGTGGAAATAAGCAAGGAAAGCTCAAAAAAGATTTTTTAACATTTACGTCTTTTCAGAGAATGTTCTTGTATTTAAATTATAATTAGTAAACATTAACATTATTATAACATATAAGACTAAGAGTTCACACCTTCGAATATTAAATTTTAACATGATTTTGAAGTACTATTATTTCAGATATTCAAGCAATAATTTGTGAAAACATTTTTTAATGTAAACAGAATTAATATTAAAATCAGAAAAAAACTAGTGGAAATTTATTGATAACTTTCTGGATGATTTATGCTGAACATAAAAGTAAATAAATTTAAAACTATATTAATAAAATATATTTCACTTATTATGAGATGATAGTCTACTATAACACTACTGTTTTTAATTTTCTGATTCATGATGCTTTCTAGTTAGTTCTAGCTAGGCGTACATCAACATATACTGATGTTAATAGAACTTTATCCTGGGGTGGTCAAGCTAAAGAATGAGACGTAAAAATCGGCTAGGTTAATGTCTACATTTGTGATCGTGAACATCCCGGGGAGGGTAAGTGTCCCCTTGTGCTCCCTATGGATGCACATGGCAAAGCGCAAATAGACATTTTCTAGGGGTGCAAACTATATAATGATACCTACAATATCGACTAACTTGAAATCCTCATTTGTGATCTTGAATATCCCAGGGGAGAGCAAGTGCCCCCTTATATTTATCAATGCTTTAATGGTATATTATACTAAATATTTTGGAGTGTACTACAAGCAACAGATTAAGGGTTCAAAGTGGGAGCCGCTGTTTATAAAATGCAGTGGGTGAAATATTAGGTAATTGTGAAATATTGAAACTACATACGTGAATCATGCAATACTATTTACTAATTTTCATTTGTAATTGTCGCAAGAAGACATTAAAAATAGGATAAAAATATTTAATATTCATGTTTGCAAGCTTTAAATATGTTGTAGAAAACTTGAAAGTAAGAGGAACTCGAATTCAACATAAAATAATACTGATGATTACAATGATTTTAAAAATGCGAGCAAGATAAATTTACAATGAATCAGATGTAAAATCCACCAAATCCAAAGAAAAATACCCAGCTCGCTGAAATATTTAAAAAATTGCATTATGTTCTCAAATACGAATCGTAGTTTGAATGAGTTTCGATAATTATGCATACGTAAATAGAAAAAAAAATGCTTTACTTACTTAGAAATGTTTCCATCCGTAATACTATGAAAACAAAATAATGAAACCTCCGTGTTTTAAAACACATAAATGGCAAATTAATGAAAATTCTCTTTCCGATATACATGAAATAACTTCAAATTGTTTAAAAATATTATATCCAGCTAAATTGCTCGTTCAAGTTATTCATATAATGCTTTTAAAAATTATTGAATACATTTCTATTTCAAATAAACAATATCAATACGTGCGGCTCAAATTTCTGCTAAAGAAATAAAACATACCTTCGTTAAAAGATACCTTCGTTAAAAGCAGAATACCTCAAAATACTAATATCGACTGGTTTCTAAGGCAAAATCTTCTTCGTCAGGTCACACAGAACCGTGACCTTCACTCGTACTCCCAGTGTAGCGACCCAGCATCCATGTTTTTCGGCTGGTGGACCTCGTGGGTGGTGCTCGCGCGCTGTCTCAGTGGGGAATTCTGGCTGCTTTTCATCTTGGGTATAATTCTGTTGTAGTTTGTGCTACTGAGGTAGTGTTCAGGTAGTGTCTTTCTTTTTCCTCACCTTTCTGGCTTTTCGGCGGTAAGTGGTTTTTTCGCTTTCTCCCCGGTAGTTTTTGGTGTTGTTTCTTCTTAGGTGCGTGGTTGGTTTACAAATGTCTGATTCCGTCCCCCCTTCGGGGTGGAACGATGCTCTTTCTGCTTTGGATTTGTATGGTCTGATAGAATGTGCTAGTGAATTGGAATGTCGCTCCTTTACCTTTTTCTTGTTTCCCTCGTCCCCTTTGCGGGCGGGTAACCCGTTTGTTCTTAGAAATAATATCATCAGTAACCTGTCGGTCCCCTCGGAGGCATCCCCGCCCTACAAAACTAGAGCAGGAAACATTGTCCTGACAGCTTACACAAAGAAAACGGCTCTGGAGATCATGGAAATAAAAAGCATACAAGATATCCCTATAACTGTAAAGTTAAGTTACGATAACATTCTATCGGATTTTGTGATCAGCAACATAGAAACTGAGATTACACTGGAGGAGATAACACAAGAATTAAAAGATCAAAATATAGAAGTATTTGAAATTTGCAGATTCAAAAAAAAAATTGAAAACGAAATACTACCTTTAAAAACCATAAAGTTTCGGACCCCAAACACAAGACAGAACATACCGGAGAAAGTTCACATAGGATTACAAATGCACTACATTAAAGAATTTATAGAAAAACCCAGACAATGCAGAAAATGTTGGTTGTTCGGACATGGAAGTAACAGCTGCAGATCACAGATAATATGTAAGAGATGTACAGGAAACCACGAAGAGAGAGAATGCCCTGGCACTACTGAACCAAAATGTCGCAACTGCAAACAGAATCATTCAGCAGACTTCGAAAACTGTGAAACTAAACAAAAAGAAATAAGCATACTAAAATTAAAAAGAGATGGCAAAATAACATACAGAGAGGCAAGAAATAAAATAAACGCATCATATGCAGAGAAGGTTAAAACCAAATCGAGACAAATAGACAACATGACACCGAATGAGATGACCCACCTAGAAATCCCGATGGAAACAATACAAACTATAGCAAATGTAGTGGTAATGACGATGAAACCTATGATAGAAGAGATGCAACAAATAATAAAAACTCAAACAAGTATAATACAACAACTTATGGAAAGACAAAATATACAGCCAGAAATCAAGGAAAATGAAACAATAAGTAAGAGCCAAGGAAAAGAAGAAAGTATTGAGCAGCAAAATATTAGAAATGAACAAACAATAGGGACCGAAACTAAAATAAGTAATGAAAAACAAAAAGGAAAAAGTCAACAAAGTAATAAAAGAACTAATAATGAATCTCCCATTAAATATAATAATAACAAAAAGAAACACGAAGAAAATGACCAAGAGAACAGATATAAAAGTCAAGGTGGAAAAATGGAAATGTAATGGTGTTTTCTGGTTTTGCCTGGTGTTTTTTTCCCTCTCCTGTTTGCGTTCTCTGCTCTTTCCATAATTCAATGGAATATATGTGGCGCTAAAAAGCGCCGACCGGACCTAAATTTTTCCATGACTTTCCGCCAGGCTGACATCCTTATCATTCAAGAAACTTTCCTAAAATCTCACCACCCGTTTTCTCTTAAAGATAAAGAAATTTTTAGATTTGATCGGCCGGATCACAGTAGAGGAGGTGGTCTTCTCATAGCAATAAAAAAGAACATGAGTGCGAAGGTTATCAATCAGAAGATGCTACCTGACATCGAACTTCAAGAAATGGAAATTCACAAGCAGAACCATAAATTTAACATTTTTAACGTTTACTGTAGAAGAGGTATTAGGAATAACAACATGCTAAATGAGATCATGATAAAGAACAACACAAACTACTTAATTGCAGGCGATTTCAATGCGTCACACAGGAACTGGGGATTTTCGACAAATAACAGTGGAGAAAAACTTTTTAACTGGATGCAAAATCATCAATTATTTCTCTTAAACCACAGAACGGGAACTCGGATTGATGGGAATGGCTCCTTATCGGCCCTCGACCTGACTCTTTGCTCTCCCGATCTTGCTTCGGACATCGTATGGAATGTACTCCCAGACAATTTAGGCAGTGACCACTTCCCGATCAAAATTATTTTTAATCAAGCCCTTGGAACAGAAACATATTGCAGAGTTAACTTTAATTGGCAAATCTTCCATGAAGAAACCACGAAATGTGAGGAAGAACTTAAAGAACCAGAAAATTTCTGCAAGATCGTAAAAAATGCAATAAGCTCCAGCAAATCGGTTCAGGAAATTCCGGTTCCGAGAGTCCCTTGGTGGAACATAAAATGCAACTTCCTTCGCGCCAAAATGAGAAAACACCTCAATAAGGCAAAAAAACACACAAATTGCGAAGACTGGGAAGAATATAAAAAATATAAAAACAAACTGAAAAATCTCTTAAAAATACTTAAAAGAAATCACTGGGCAAGAACTTGCAAAAAGACAGCTGAGAATAACAACATTTACAAGATAATCAGGCAGCTAAAAACGTGCGTCGGCTCTTCATACCATAGTATTAACCATATCAGCAAAAACAATATAACGATAACCTCTGCAAAAGATCAAGCAAATTTTTTCAGTCAACAATATAATAAAAACCAAAACCACCCGAATTTACCTATAAGTTTTGTAGACACTGTGCAATCTCCCCTCAATAATAAATTTTCATGGGAAGAATTCAAATCAGCAATAAAATGTATCAGAGACTCGACACCTGGGCATGATGGAATAACAATCAAAATAATAAAAAACCTTCCGGAAGCAATTTTAATTTCACTTTGGAATATTGCTAACATCAGTTTTAGCACGGGCAGGATTCCAGCGGACTGGACCCATTCGATCATAATTCCTATTCTGAAGCCGCACAAAGACCCCAAGGACACCAAAGCATACAGACCGATTGCCCTTACACCTACCACTGCCAAAATAATAGAAAGAATGATTCTGCAAAGACTTATCAATGATACTTATTATAAAAAAAAGCTTTTCCACAAAAACAACTACGGATTTTTACCTCATAAAAGTTGCATTACACTTCTAGCAAGAACACAACATGATATTCTCATAGCAAGGAAAAATAAAAACCATATATTCTGTGTATCCATTGACCTGAAGGCAGCATACGACTCTATTTGGATAGATGGACTACTGAAAAAGGCGGCAGGCAAGGGAATCCTAGGACAAACTGGCCTGTGGATCCATAACTTTCTCAACCAAAGAACTAACCAAATAAAATGGAGGAATACACTTTCAAACCCGGTACCTTGTAACCAAGGACTCCCACAAGGCTGTATTATTAGTCCTTTCCTGTTCATGCTC
The DNA here is from genome assembly GCA_951213105.1 of Amaurobius ferox. Taxonomy (NCBI): domain Eukaryota; kingdom Metazoa; phylum Arthropoda; class Arachnida; order Araneae; family Amaurobiidae; genus Amaurobius; species Amaurobius ferox. The sequence continues at coordinate 54,740,943 of OX578141.1, forward strand.
TATATGAACGACCTATTCCAGCATATACCTGAGGAAGTAACGTGCCTAATTTATGCCGACGATATCATAATATACAGTGAACACAAAGATAGAAAAGAAGCAAAAAGAAACCTTCAATATGCAGTCAACATTTGCAATAACTGGTGTAAAAAATGGAGACTTTCAATAAATCCGGAGAAATGCCAAATCATTAACTTTACAAATAAAAAAAAGAAGATACCTTGTGAAATCAAAATAAACAACACATTAATACCAGAAGTTAACAAAATAAAAATGTTGGGAATCATCTTCGACAAAAACCTTTCTTGGAAGGATCATTTTAATCATCTAAAACAAAAGAGTGCAAAAGCTTTAAACGGTTTTAAATATATCTCTTCAAAAAAGTGGGGCGCAAACACCATTCATCTGCTTAAAATTGGAAATGCAACCATCAGAAGCCAGCTTGAATATGGATGCCAGATCTTTAGTGCAGCAAGCAAATCTCAGTACAAAAAAATTAATCCTATTTATAACAACATGTTAAGAATAGCTACGGGTCTTCCTAAATGCACGCCGATTAATATACTCCTTGCAGAAACGAATTCTATTCCGCTTCAAGAGAGACACGCAACTCTTACCAAAAAATTCTTTATAAAAAATGTTTACTTGGGAAGCTGGTCTCCTCTACATGACATCATTTGGAATCCCCCTTCAATAATCTATAGAAATTGGAAATATGAGAAAGCACCTATCACTAGGAAAATGAAAAATATCTTTGATGAGTTGGGGATGTATAAAACTAATCTCCTGACTTGGACCCCTCCAACCGAAAAGAGCAACTACAAGATTTTAACTAATGAACTGTCATTTCAAAGTAAGAACATCCCGGATCTAATAATTCAAGCCTTTTTCAAAAATTTTGTTGAAAACCATCAATCATACATCTTCATAGGAACAGATGGATCGAAAACTGAACATGGAAGTTCTATTGGAATAGTTGTTCCTAGTCTTCAAATTAATAGAAGCTATACAACGTCAAATCACAACTCCATATTCACAATCGAAGCACTTGCCATCTTAAAAGCGGCGGAAGAGTGGATTGGCAATGAAGAAAATTACATAATTTGTACTGATAGCCTCAGCACTCTTAAAGGCCTTAAAAACATAAAAAAAGATTCCCCTTGCATTATTTTACAAATTCACAAAGTTCTTGTTGAAAAAGCTATAGGGAAAAATATCATTCTCGTCTGGACACCCGGACATAAAGGCATACACATCAATGAACAGGCGGATACTGTTGCAAAACAGGCACAACTCCACAACACTATTCATGGCATAGCAGGTGAAGATATAAAAAAAAGCATGGATAACGAGGCAAAAGAATTTGGAAGCAAAGAATGGTACAATTACAAGAATCAGAATAACTTCCCTCATATTGACCCTAGGAAAATGTGGTTTTGCAAAAGTTTTCTTAATAGAAAGAATGAAGTTATTATTCAGAATGTTCGAGCTAAAACTCTGTTTTTGAACCCCGTCCTTCATAAAATGAAAATTGTGGATACCCCGAACTGCCTGATTTGCAAGAGTGTAGAGTCTATAGATCATTTTCTATTTGTTTGTCCGACGTATCGTGAGGCACGCAAGAATCTTTTATCGTTTTTATCCCAGCATAATATTTGTTGTTCCTATATAGAACTTATGAAACATTTTTCAAAAGAGTTGTGCTTTGAACTTTCGTTTTTCTTTTCCAAGATTAATAGGTTTTAATCCTTTTATCCTTTTGTCGTCTAATTTTAGATCTCCTTTCCCCTTGGGACAGAAGGCGGAGTGCCAAGTCCCATTTTTGCACTCTAGAAAGAGTGCACATTCAATTCAATTCAATCCAGCATCCATGGACAAACTTCGCACTTCTTAGCTCATTTGCATATGGATGTAACTGTGGATCTTGGAAAAAAGGGAGGTGATGATTGAATGGAGCTTATAGTACAAAATTCAGTTTTTAAATATGGACAATTTTGAGAACTAATGCAATAGTTCGGCAAATAAGGTTTTTTACCACACATCCCCTCTCTCATGCCTACGCCACTAATTACGAATTAACAATTGCATTTGTAACAAATAAACTTGTTATCTACCACAAATTTTAGACCCTGTTGAGTTCTGGACAAAGTTAATCAATCATTCGGCCAGAAAAAATTTTAAACATTAGCGCATCTATGTACTTATTCACCCCTAGGCATTACCTGAAAAACCTACGCTTCGACTTTAGTATGCCAACATCCAAAAATTAATTTTCTGAATTTTCAAAAATTAAATTAATTAATTGGCTATTTACAACATAATTTGTTTTAACTACTATTTATATAACTATAGTATGATATACTAAATTTAGATTTTTTAGCTGCTCCGATTTACGAGTTGTTCTCGAAGAACGAGTACAGTATTACTATGTCGGGCCCAAGACGGGCTCGATAAAGTTCAAAATCCAAAGAAATAAAATACACCCTAAAAGACAATGATATACTAAATTTAGACATTCTAGCTGCTACAGTTTTGGAGTTATTCTTAAAAAACGAGTAAATTATTTTTGTTGGATCCAGGACAGGCTAGCCCGATAAGGTTTTAAATCCAAAGAGTTAAGATATACAGCAAACGAGAACGACATTCTAAACTTGGAACTTTTAGATACTCCGTTTCTAGAGTTATTCCCCTAAAAAGTGAGTTTCTAAGACGGACACGAAACGGGTTCGCCCGATACAGTTCAAAATCGAATGAATTTAAATATTCCTTAAAAGATAAAGATGTACTAAATTTATATTTCCTAGTTGCTTCGATTTTCCAGTTATTCTAAAAAAACGGGTCCATTCTTATGTCGGGCGCAGGACGGGCTAACCCAATAAAGTTCAAATCCGAAGAAACTTAAATATACCACAAAAGCCAACGACATGTTAAACTTGGAATTTTTAGCTACTTCGGTTCTCGAGTTATTCTTCAAACACGAATGCACTTTTCAGCGGACCCAAGACGGGCTAGTCCGATGAGGTTGGAAGTTGGAAACCCAGACCACACGACAGACCCGAAGGTTTACTGTAGCTAAGTGTGTGGCCGGGAACTTTATTATTGATTCAAGAAATTACAACACATATAAAATTGAATCACAACACAATAAGTAATAACAAGACAAGCAAAGACACAAAAAACACAAAAGCATAAAAGAACATATAAGAAAAACAACAGGTTAAAGCAAAAAGTAACTGTGAAAATTTTAAAGTACAAAGCAATAAGGCTGCACAGGTTTACCAAGGAGACCCTGGAGGGATATTTAAAAAACTTTAAATTTACTTAAAAAAAAAAAATAAATAAATAAAAATAAAATAAATGAATAAAAGGAATTAAAACAACCAGGGGAAGTTACAAAAGGGGGGGGGGGACAATGAGAGACCAGGGCAAAGAACAAAGGGGAATATACAAAAGGAGGGGACAAAAGAGAGAGCAGGGCGCATAAAAGAGCAAAAGAAGGGTTATATAATGCCAGCCAGGACAATAATGCTGGACAAAAATAATATAGACATTGAAGGATATTTAAGTAACAGAAATATAAATTATCTGTTAATGATACAAAAGTAAAACTTTTGTGTTTGTGGACTATCTGTATAATCCATAATTTACAATATTTATAGATGTGTACAATATTTACAGATGTATAATTTGGAAGTAATATATGAGATTATAAATATTTACAGAGTTAAAGTATAAATTAACAGAAATGTATATAAATGGGGTGATTATAATTTTGTTGTTATATTACAGACAGATATGAGTGATTATGACTTTGTAGATGTATATACAGACAGAGACACAATTTTGTATTGAGAAAATATGTACAAAGGTATCACTTCAAAGTGTAAACATGTTTACATTTCCATATATAAGTCGCTTATTCACATTGTTTGGCAGGTTTGTATAACAGAAACAAGACTATACCGTTTTCAGGTGGTGACGAGACAGTTAACACAACGATAAACAGTCCGATGAGGTTGAAAATCTAAATTAAAATCTATCCAAAAGGAAATGATGTATTAAATTTACATTTTGTAGCTACTCCGATTTTCGAGTTATTCATGAAAAGCGAGTAAATTTCTATGGCGGGCCTAAGACGGGATAGCCCGATAAGGTTCGAAATGCGATGAAATGCTATATACCCCAAAGGACAATGATATATTAAATTTAGACATTCTAGATGCTCAGAATTTTGAGTTATTCTCAAGAAACGAGTATAATCCTTTTGTTGGGCTCAGGACGGGTTTGCCCGATAAGGTTTTAAATCCAAAGAGTTAAATATACTGCAAATGACAAGGATATACTAAATTTCGAATTTTTAGATACACCTGTTCTCGAATTATTCCGCAAAAGCGGGTGAATTTCTGAGGCTGGCCCAAGACGGGCTAATTCGATGCGGTTCAAAATTGAAAGAATTAAAATATACCCCAAAAGAAAACGATATATTAAATTTAGATTTCATACTTTCTCTGATTTTCAAGTTATTCTCTAAAAACGGGTAAATTCCTATGGCGGGCCCAGAACTGGTTAGCCCGATAAGCTTCAAAATCGAAAGAACTAAAACATACTACAAGAGAAAATGTTATACCGAATTTCACGTTACTGTGATAAAGGAACCTGATTATTTTGGACCTCAAAGGTTTGAACGAACACCAGATCAAGTTAAATAAAATTTTAAAAATACAAATACATCCTTAGCTCAATTTCCCTGAAAATCAAATGACTTTTTGTGTATACCCTTCTTCTTCGACCCAGACCGTCCGACCTACCAGAAAGGTGTAAGGTATCTGTTTGGACGGCCGGGAAGTGCCACCCAATTTAGACCGGAACCCAGTGGGGAAGGCATCCACAGGGACCGTACCCTCCTTCCCCTACCACCAACCTCTCGGAAGGACTTACGGACCCACATGTTTAACGTGATCGTGCTCCGCGTGAACACGGCGGCAGTTTGGGCAGTGGATGGAATCGAACCCGGGCCTACCGAGTGCATCTCCAGCGCGCTAACCACAGGGCTACCGCGCCCGCTTGTGTATACCCTTGCAATAATCACACCAAATTTCACATAAATTCGTCAATTAATTCCAAAGATATCGGTCATTTCATTTGCATTAAATTCACATTAGTTTCAATGTCAACTCCTCAGCTTTTGATCTCTCGATTCGAGGAGAGCCGGCTTTTCCGGAACAGCTCCCAGGATTGGTAGGTAAATACAAATAAAGTATGAGATGACAATAATAAAAAGGTTAAGAAACAATTACCATTAGATTTTAGGAATTTATGGTTGAGTTTAAGTTAAATTAAATTGAGTTGAAGTTCAGGTTTCTAGTAAACAAAATTAGGATTTTTATTGTTTGGCAGTTTTACTTGCCGTCCGCCTACTTTTATCATTACCATCTGTATATATTGAATTGGTGTATCCAAATTACTACGGCTCCACCTCCGTCCCGCCCATACTGGGGACGGGCCATTGTGACGTAGAATCCAAACGTCACTTCTCTTCCCGTGCATTCTATTTTCTTTACGCTATCGCTATAATGCTCTTATGCTTATTTTGCTGGATATAATATTTTAACGAAGTATCAGTCAAGTAAGTGTTATATTTTAATATGTATAACAACGTAGATTTCCTTTTAACAATAATCTAATATCATTTCAAGATTGTTTTATATCAAATTCAAGTATTATTTACAAAAATATCAAATTCTTATCAATCATGTATAAAAGTAGGACACACTAAAAGACTGCATATTTTGCTAAACATCGGAAAGGCTAGATGAACACAATGAAGTTTTTGCTGTTTATAAAATATCAGCAATACTTTCCAGTGTTTTTCTGACCAAGAATTTGTAAAGATATCTATATGTAAAAATTATATTGCATGTGTAACTGATTTGCCAATTTTTAACAACTCATACTAGCATCTTTTTACACAAACCTCCCCATGTCTGGTTATAAATAGTTACAGAATGCATGCATATATGTAGAAATATATTTTAACTAACTTTGTATGTACTTTTGGGCAAACTTTCATTCAACAAGCTTTCTTTTGTAGAAGTAAGTAATTTTGTTGTGATATTCAGTTCCTGTTATCATTTATGTTAAGCAAGACTTACTTGATCCAGCTTTGAAAGAACCAATGAGTTGCGCATTGATTTTATTGTATAACTTTTGCACATGACAAAGGTATTTGAAAAATTAACTGAACTGTCATCTCCGTTAACTGAACTGTCCATCAATTGTTTATCAGTTATCAAGTCACTCACCACAGGAAAAACAGCATGGTTATTCTACACGATTCTAGACAGCATTTCAAACAAAACATGTGTTCTGTGTATCATGTGACTACATGACATTGATTGAGAAAATCCTTGGTCATTCTGGATATAACTGTACTGTGACTGAAACAAGTTTTAAATGGCAGTGGTTATGAAAAAGTTTTTGAACTCTCTGGTCATGACTGATGGTCACCTATTAAACTTGTAGAAACTCTTCAACTGTCTCCCAAACATTATCATTTTTAGTTAGATTTTGTCCAGTGGTATGCAGTCCATAGAAGCAATGCAAGCATTGCTCACCTAACATCAGTTTAAAAAAAAATTACTATAATATTTCAGCAGAATTTGTGAAACGGTGATTAATGATAGATCATTGGTGACCAAGCTTAAATTAATCTTAATTAACAATAGCAAAGATACACTTTTTTGTTGTATCTTAAAAAGTTTTCTTCAAATTTGAGAAATAAGAACTCTTAATTTCCACGAAAATGTCATTAATGCGTTTGTAAAAAAGTGGAAGATTGGAATTCATGTACAAATAGGTTCAACAGTACAGTCAACTGCCCCATAATGCGATTAACACTAGAATGACAGATATTTTGAACTATCTAGAACGATGGGCAGCGGTCAATTTGACCGCCATAGAAAGAGTTCAACATACCTTTAATTCAAAACCAAAACATCATAGTTACAGCATTTAGGATGTTTCTTCGACGCATTTTTTGCAAAGAAAATAAGAAAAGTCGTAAAATTTCAATGGGCTGGGATTAGTCGTTTTGTAGGAATTGTTTCTCAAAATAGTTATGCAGTCAAAATGAACGCTTCCGTCGTTCTAGTGTTAATTCATACCGCTTTATATTATGAAACTCAGATTAGTGCACATCAGATTAATTCGTACCATGTTATATGGAAACAGCATACTGTGTTATAAGAAACTCAGAACAATTCGTACTGTGTTATATGAAAACCGCATTAAGTGGAACTCAGAACATATAAATCAAACTGATTAATTCTACGTTATATAAAATTGTATTTTTAGAGTAGCATGTTATGGTGAATATGGTTATGAAATATAAGTTTATAGATACAAAAGTAAGGCAAAATTATTTTACATATTTTGAATTATTTTTATTAAGACTTTATAAGAAAATTAAAAAACAATGTGAAATATAAAGTTAATAACTTTTTTCCAACAAAAATTCTATTAATATTCATCACCTCTGTTACATATTAGTTAGTGGCCTAATTCTTTTAATGTCCTCTTCATTTTGCATATCTTCATTTTCGTTTTCAAATGTAGTTTTGATTTGTAACTCTACCAAAATCTCTCTGAAAGGAGCTAAACAATTTTGTAATTATCTTTTAAACATTGCACTTCGCACTGATGAAGGATCATTTTCAATAAGGTAATTTTCCAATTGTATACCCAAACCCAATCCCCTTTTCACATCACTTAAATTGAAATTTGAAATCCATTCTTTACCCATATTTTCGTCTACCAATGCATTTGAGGTGAATTTATTAATTTATTTTGCAGTGGATTTCCCTGATAACTGAAATTGAAATATGGTGATGTACGTTGATGGAAAAACAGGGAAATTCCCCATTAATTTGGAACCGTAAAAGTGCAATAGAAAAAAATCATGCTATAGGGAGACTGCTTAAACTGAGTGGTATTATAGAGAAACCGCTTTATAAGACTCGCGTTTTATGAATATTGCTTTATGACAGGTCTGTCGCAATTTTTGCTCCACATTATATAGAATCCGCATTATGAGAGTACCATGATATAGAAGGGTTGACTATAATATATTTTTTCTATTGTTTTTATATACCAGAATTAAATGTTGTGCTTTTCTAAAGCAAAATATCGCTGCACACCACCGATTTTTTCATTTCATTTAAAAATCAATTCGGTAACCTTGTACGTTTATATATGTAACAGGTCACAATTTTGTTCTAAATTTTTATAAAGAGTTAATTTTGTAGAAATATTTTATTTATTTTAATTTTATGGCTGACAAGGGAGATAGCGTCTATCCAAATAATTTGTAAATAAACAAAGTATGTTTACTTTGTTTAGTAAAGGTAAGCAACAAGCAGGATTTTCAGTAGTGACGAATCTCTCTCTGTCTACCCACATCGGACGACATTCCATTGTAAATGGAACTTAAATATGCACACAATTTATACTCGAGCTACAGCAAATCTTTGATAGACATGTCTAAGCTATAAGGAAGTGGCAATTTTCTTAATAGTTAATAGGAAATTTGACTTCAAATATCCTGATGTTTTAATTTATTCAATTTCACCTTGCATTCTTTGATATTTATTTATTATTTGCTTCAATTTTTGTGTAAATTAGAAGTTGCACAGTTGTTTATAATAAAGAAACTTACAAATCTATGTATTAAGGTCAAGGTAAAAAATTCTTATGGAAATCAAATCAATCTTGAATGAAATATACGAATATATATTTGGAATTGTTCTTGATTAAATTTTTATCAAATGAAAAAGAGAGTAAAGCTTGATAAGTGGTCTATTTATTTTCTTATATATTTTCATTGATTTTTATATTCTAATTAAAATGGAGTTTTCTTTGTATTTTGTTTTCCTGCGTACAATGTTTGTATTACAAAACCGGGGTTTCACTTCAATAAATTTGTTAATATCATTAATTTATTTTAATTATAATTCAGTTATTACCGAAAAATTACTTAAAACTTTAAAACTTTATTACTTAAAACTTTATTACTTTAAAACTTTATTACTTTAAAACTTTAAAACTTACTTAAAACTTTATTGCATACCTCTCAAACCGCAGCCTAGTACAGAGGCACTGATAGGTACGGCAAAAAATACTTTACATAGGGGCTCGGGAGTCTGCATTTTTTTTACCCACACCATCTGACCTACCCGAAAGTGTAAGGTATCTGTTTAAATGACTGGGAAGTGTCATTCAATTTAGATCAGAAACAGTGGGGGCAGCATCCACAGGGACTGTATCTTTCGGAAGAACTTACAGGCCCACATATTTAACATTCCCGTACTCCGCATGAACACATAGACAGTTTGGGCAGAGCTGGGAATCAAACTTGGGTGGTCCGAGTGCAGTTCCCGTGCACTAACAACTGAACTGTTCCACAAACTCTTTTTGCCTAAACCGTTTGTAAAAATAGATCAATAACTTATAAAATACGGAGGGGTGCACATTTGTTGTATATGCCCAAAATATCTGACGGCTGCTATGTTCAGGTCGAGTATTCAGAATCGGTGGTGCGTACAGAACCCATGATGGCCGCAAGATGGCGCTGACATCGGCCCTTGGCAAAAATCCGATTATCGCGCCAATGCTCACTGATGCCGTACAGTTGAAAAACAATGCGGTAACCATTACCAGCCGAATTTACCACATTTTTTCTTCCGTGAAATAAACCAAACGGCCATCCTGGTTTCTGTATGCACCACCGATTCTGAATACGCCTTTTTGTAGTTCATTTTGCTACTAAATCTGGTTCATTTTAGTATAAAGTGAGTACGACGAAGTCTTTTTTAATTTTAATCGTTCTGCTTACATTGTTTATAATTATATGTCGTGTGTGCTGTAAAGGAAGAAATGTCTGGGATAACTGTTTTAGTATTAATGAAAAACAAATAACATTACATGAAATGTTACTAATTATTCTAGCAAAATTGTTCCGCTATTATCTATATGTACTTTAATTTTTTCTTTTGTAATAACGTTTTCAAAATTTCTTAATAGTTAGACGTAGGATAGGTGTATTGCTAATTTCATATCTTTATCATTTTATTTTTGCACATTAGTTTTGTACTTAAATGATTACTTTTTAAAATTTGTTCATACTGTAAAATAATTTACATATACCTGCCAGCTGAGTTTCTTCTTTGTCCAGAGATCATAATTGAATCCTTTGGCATAGAAGATAATTTTGCTAGCTTTTAATACGTTCAATGCTTGAAATTTAATGACATATTGTTAGTTTTTTAAATTATGCTTAAATTTGTAAATATTATGTTAATATTTACATTAAATATTAGGTTAAATTTGTAAATGTTGGGTTAATTTGTAAATATTAAGTTATGAGGTTTTATCAATATTATAGTTATACTTGAAGTGTACTCCTTTTCATATATGTAAACTGCATACTGGCCAGCTAAGTTATTCTCTGTATAGAATTTTAAATTGAAATCTCTTGCTCGTAGAGGACAACTTTTCTGTTAAGAAAAGTAATTGCTGAAATATATCAGCATGGAAAGTTCCCAGTGACCATATTGTTTAGTGCATAATTGTAAAATTGAAACTTTAATTACTATCGGTTTATGATGTAGCATAAAAAGGCGATGTTTTGAACAGCTGTCGGAAAATTTTATACACTAGATGTATCCATGCAGAGCATCTACGCTCTAGTGTCTTTTAATGCTCACTATCTGTTAGTAACTTACTACACAATCTCTGGAGCTTGAGTCATTTTGAAATATTAATATTCCCTAGTATTTAATTTTGTTTGTCTCAGAATCAGTATCGCTCTTGCATTTTTAATATCACCAGACATATGTGGATTCATTGTTATACGACCCTCTAATCAAATATAAACCATATATTTATTTAAATTAAATTAACTTTAGATCAAATGATATATAATTTCATTGTTGAACAAAAACTTGAATAAAATAATTAGTGTTTGAGATATCATTATGGAGGCAAAGGGACAACCTATCTAACTCCATGGATACTTTTGATAGGATGGAGTAAGAGTTGTCCTTTACTTTCATATTTTAAACAATGTAATTATGGTTACACTTTTTTTCATTTGGGAAATGGTAAATAAGTCCTTTTCAACATAACGTAAATAAATGCATTATATATGCAGGGTTGGAAAGCAGGAGGAGGAGAAAGTCACGCAACAATGGCATCTAACCAATTTTCCCCAGTTACCAAAATGTCTTATTTGGGTTCAATTTCCAAATTATTTATTTTGTTTTCATTATTCAACTCACAAAATAAATCAACATTTATTAGGAGACCTGCCTTTGACCTGCTGTGGTGCATGGGTGGTAATCCATGGTATGAATTAGTTAGATTGTTAGAAGGAAGAATAAATGGATCAAATGGAATTTGCATCATACATGCGAAGAAAGGCAGAACAGTTAGGTATCTAAAAGCTCCATCAAAGTAAAATATATAGGCACAAAATTTAACAACCACTAATTTTGAACCCTTTATAGATTTAAATCAAGGATTGCAAACACAAATGAATTCCAATTAAAATATGCACTTACAATACATATTTCAATATTTTTGTAAAATAGCATATTAAATTTTCTTTTGATACGATATATTGAAAATCTGAACATCAGCTTAAGATGTATTTTAATAACAAATTTTAATGTGTAATGGCTAACAAAATTTCTTTCCACTCTAAAGCAGAGGTATTTTACGTATTTACTGTTACAGCTTACTTGAAAATGAATTTTGTGTATATTCATCTTGTCCTTTTCTCCTTATAAATGAGGTCACCTATTCTTTCTTATTTTGATATTTTTGTATGCTTTTAAAAAATTTAAATGTTGAAACTTAAAATGTATTTAATAATATTTAAAATTTTAAACGTTTGTTTACAAATGGTAATTTATATCTGGTCTCAAAACAACCGGATGAACAATTGCACATGAAAAAACAATGTGCATCAAATTTATGTATCCAAATATATATATTCGATATATACTGCCATTTAAATAATGTAAACATTTTGTTATGTTCGATGTATACACTTGATAGAGACATTATTTCAACTGCTGCACTAATACCTAAACAAGAATATAATCTGAAAATTTTGCACATTCATTTGTAACAGAGTTTAATTTTTTTCATTTTCTCGTATCACATTACGAAAGTTCTATCATATTACAAGGCCATTGAACATTTGAAGAGTTTAATTCCGAACGGGCCTAAATCACTTTCACTCGTTTGTCTTGTATGATATAGTGCAATATTGCCACTTACTGTTACCTATCTAAAGTCACTTACTAGGAGCTGTAATGCAGCTGCCACAACATGATACCCAAGCGAAAGTGATTTAGGCCCATTTGGAAATAAACTCTTCATTTAATGAATTGCACTTCCAATTTTATTGTGTACTTGCAGTATACTTGTTCTTCATATGGAATATACATTATAAAGGAACTTAAAATTCACAATCACGTGCAAATCCTAAAGTAATCTAAATGACATTGTTATTCATTCTATTAAAATATTTAAATTGATGGTCCCAAAAAGAAGTTTAAGAATATCTGTTTCCAAATTTGTCTAAGGGGGTCATATAAAAATTTAAAAAGTGTAACTTTTTGAAAATTAATGGGAGAACTATTGCATTAACGTAGTCATATTTCCTACCTTACTTTCAACATTTTTGCAATTTATATTGCCCACTTATCTCCAACAGGTAAAGAATTAAAGTACGTTTCAATCTTTTGGGGACACCCTCTATAACATTCAGAGAAGCTACATTTTTTTCTCTTTCAAACTATAATGATAAGTTTTTAACAGCAGTAAAACAAACTTTTACAGATGAAAAATTTTAATACTTAACTTAATTTTCACAATAATGCCCCACTCTGTTACATGCAAAAATACTTTAGTTAACAGCTTTTAATACATTGGTAATTTTGCTTATATTCAGGGACATATTTAAGGGAGTTTCTTTCAGGATTTTTTTGGCCGGGGGGGAATGAAACTTAAGAGAAAGGCTAGTTTTCTATTTGCCTTATATAAATAAATCTAAATGTTGTCACATATATATAAATAGAAACTAGGTTAATATAAAATGCCCCTCTTAGATGTATGCCTGAAAAAAAACACTGGGCCTAAACTCATGGGCCAGTCCAGAGCCCATAAAGGAGTCACCTCTAACTTAAACCCCTTGAGATGGATATGAACTTAATTTAGAACCGAATCCCTCCAAAAATTGAATTTCAAAATATGCCTCTGCTTATATTGCTGTAGAAGCTTTAAAACAATGTAGTAACAATTATTTTTTATACATCTGTATTATTCTGTAGATTCCCAAATTTTGAATTGGTGAGAAAACAATAGTACATATTATGTTATTAATTATAGATCTCACTGGAAATCAGTAGGCTTATTGTTGTTACTGATTACATGATAACTAATAAACATAAATAATATTTTAGCCCAAAAACACGCAATATCTGAAAATATTGTTTTGAAAATTACGTTGCATTCACTTTTAAACTAAAAAATACACATAAAATGATTTTTTTAATAAAGTGTAACATAATTATATTTTTATAGTAGTTTTTTTTTATCTAAAATGAATGTTCGAAATATTGAAAATGTTTCTGCAGTTTGATGTCGATGGTTCTCCGATAATCGCTTAGGAACTGACATTTATTACTTCAAAAAATCACACAAATTTTTATTCTACTCACTTTTTGTTTCATAGGTATAGGGCTAATTGCAAAAAAACAGCTCTTGATAATTTCTATATAATAAAAAATTGTGTTCATTGATTTCTGGTTAAAACCATGTATATACAAAATATTCATTCATTTAATAATAGTGAGTTTAGTTTATTTTTTTCAATAAAGGTAAAATCTTGAGAACATACGAGAAGTGGCGACACGTTACAATTTCAAAACACTAAATTAACAAATGACAAATCTCAAACAGATCCCAAAGTCTTTTTATTATACAATCATCCTAAAGACGTAAATACAGCCAAAGCGCTTTCGAACATCTTTCATGTTCATCCTCAGTGGCGATACAATTAGAAATAGATGACAACGTGTTTAAATACAATTTAATACTGTTAAGTAAAATTTGCATATCATGAAATTGTCAGCCGCATAAAATGTCATGAAATTGTCAGAAGCATTTTCATGATATGCAAATTTTAATTAACAGTATTAAATTGTATTTAAGCACGTTGGCATCTATTTCTAATTGTATCGCCACTGAGGATGAACATGGAAGATGTTCGAAAGCGCTTTGGCTGTATTTACGTCTGTAAGATGATTGTATAATAAAATGACTTTTGGATCGGTTTGAGATTTGTCATTTGTTAATTTAGTGTCTTGAGAACATGTTAACATCTTAAAAATGAGATGGTATTCACATGTAAACAAAAATCACATATTAAATACCTATTTTTGTAACATCTTTATACGTTATTATGTTTTAATACTGCTTATTCGATTTTCTAAAATAAATGTTCAGAAAATGGGGGGACTTTACCGTGATCTGTTCTCTCCCAAAATTAATAGGTCTCTGATGTTCATTGATTGAAATAATAGCACTAAATGTTATTCGATTTGCTCAATTTGTTAGAGATATATAGTGCTGCTTGTAATAAAAAATTAAGTTGTTTTCTAAACAAGACTTGTTTGATGATGTCGACTCTAGTAAGAGAATAAATATGCACAGCTATATTTAGCAAATGGTTGCTTTGAATGAAAATTTCCCAATTAATCCAAAGCAATTAATTCTGATATGCTAGGATAAATCATTTGCAAAGTTTCCTTTCTAATGAAGTTTTCTTAACCTCTTACCTTTACAACTCCTGAGAAAGTGAACTTAATGTTCCTATATGTAATCCCTTCTTTCATCCATAATGAAATCAATTGTCATAAATTAATTTGAAACAAAACTCGAAATAGAAAATTTTATGAACCGGAATGCCAAATCACTCGTATCGCATTTATAACAAAAACAAAAAAAAAACTGAAGTCTGTAGCACTTGACTTTCCCTATATAATGAAATGAATTTACTTCTTTCAGTGAAAATATAATGTATAAGATCTATGTCACAGCTGAATTGTACATTAGGCACTTTTCTTCCTGATGACAACATCTAAAACTATTTCGAAGTACCCAATTTATTTATATTTCATGCAACTCTAAATTGGCAATTATCAATATTGACAGCATCCGCAATAGTCCATATATTAAAATACTTTAATAATTAGTTTATCATGTTGGAAACATTTTTGTAATTTTAAGGATATTTTCATCAATCTGGGAGTAAAATATAGCCAAGTTGGCGATATTTTATTAAATGAGTAGCCAACTTTGCCAAAAGTTATCACCAAGCGTTACAGATAACCAGAGAGAAGAGCATTTCTTATATATATAAATGACTGTTGGCAAATTATTTGGTGTCGAGATACAAAACAATTACACGAAGTACCTTCTTTCGAGAATAGAATGAACTAGATCCACGAGAATAATGTTAACAAATTTAACACATAATATATATATATATATGAAAAGTGAACATATTTCACAACAGATAATACTTTTTTAATATTATGCAATTTTTTGAAAAATTTATTTTAAAAAGTATAACATCTCAAGAATGATTCATGCTAGCATTCTTAAATTTATGTCACTAGTTTTTTAATGAAAAATTACATACGAAATGATTATTTGTGTAACATTATTGAAAGTTCTGATTTTTTAAAAAATTCATTCAAAAATTTGGGTGTCTTTCAAACATTTGATTGCATTTAAAATCAATAGGCTTCTGGTGTTTACCCATTATAATTTTTATACAAAAATGTAATTTTTTGTATAAAAAAATATAAACTTTAAACTTTATACCAAATTTTGTCCAACATGTTCCATTTGTTTGTGAGATATCTCCATTCACACACACACACAAATCACTTTAAAAACACTTGATTCGATTTCACGAATGCTTAAAAAATGCTCTTCCTTCGAAAACTCTAATTTTTGACTCCGTCACAATACTTTCCCTATATATTATACTATGCACATAGGGAAAGTAAATAAAAAACAAATTGACAGCAAATGGACAAAATTTTCATTTATTTTCAAACAATATAAAAATATACAGAGCATACAAAAAAGTTTACTGTAATATTAGATTAATAGAGCACAGCAAAATGTTACAAACATAATCACAAAAAATTATAATATCAAATATAAAAAATACTCACAGGAAAAGCGCACAAGGCGGTTTTCATGCATTTTTGATGAACCAGCGGCTATCTTAGACATATGATTATATGTAATGCATTGCAAGTTGCATTAAAATATGACTCTGTGCGAAGCACAATAGGCTCATGTAGGTATTAGATACATTCTTGTGAAGAGTAAAGAAAGATCGAGCTGTGAAAAAGAAGTTGCTTTATTGCACAAGGCCAAATGACTGCTTAGCGTGGCAAGCAGTCCACGTTTACAAATCATATAACATAACTACAATGGAATTTCAATATATTTCATGAACTGGAGCACCATTTTAGTTTGTTCTGGTACATTTCAGCCTCTGATTTGAAAGCATGCCGTACCTTTCCTGTATATTATTCACGCCTTTTGTGAAGCGACAAATTTGCAAACTCATGCTATAAAATATCATTTCATTCCGAAAATATGAACTTTAATTATAATTGGATACAATCAAAGCATTATTTTGACGTTGCATGCCGTACTTAATATTATCAAAGTTGTACATATTATCAAACTTACTAAACTTATCCTTGAAACTAGTTTTTTAACGCAAAGAATTTAATTTCTTATTACAAAGGAGGGATAATGGATAAAAGTGAAAAGCACCAGAAATGCAGCAGATTTTTCTAATAATTAATTACTTTAATTGATTTTAAATTTCAACAGATTCATAGTTACTAGTAGAAGAATGAAGTTTGAACCTGAGAGACTGCTACTAGTCCTTGACTAAATAGTAAGACAATTTTATGAATATTGAAGGTCATTAAATATTTATATAACAAAAAATAAAATTTCTGAAAATTTTGATTTTAGTGGAACCATTTAGTGACATTATACACTTAGTGCTCCTTTTAGTGACATTTTACACTTCTCTAACGAGCACTAAATATAGGTCCATAAGCATTGTGGTGCTCGTGAGCAACATGTTCAGGACCTCTGTTCTATGGGAACTGACAAATTCAGTCCTACCACGTTACCAACTTAAAATTTCAATAACATTTAATTTGAGTTACATAAAAATATTTAATGAAACACAAACAAAATGTAAAAACTTCTGGATCTTCAATAGTGAGAAGTCATTAGAAATGCAATTTATTAAATCAACTTTAACTTTCTTGAAATTCAGAAACATATAAATTCAATCAAGCCTTGTAATTTAATCAACTTTAGCCATCATAGGTGTTCAAAAATTATTTTTAATTGTTTGAGAAGTAACTCGTTTTCCCCATTTGGCATTATTTCGCTTTATAAAATAAGTATGTCAAAAGGGCTTTTGACACCAAATTTAGTGTAGCTTCTGTAAATATGCAATTTTGCATGCATATATGAAGATACTCAGTTTTAATGTACAACTACTTAATTACCACACTGGATATAAATATAAAGAGCATCATTTATTCTACAGGATAAGCATGTCTTTAAAGGTTGTAACTAAAAGAACACGGAAAAGCTTACCAACATTTTATAAAAAGCATAACTCTTTAGCGATCATTTAATTTTCTATTACTCTCAGTAGTAGATTGGGGGAGGGGGGGGGGGGGCTGCAGCCATGAACACCAATCAAATTGTGTAAATTAAAAAATATACCATAATTTTACATTACATTCTAATTTATACATTTGTACGACTACACTTACTGCTAACGAGCTTAACATATATTTGCTCATATAGTCAGTGCTTTTGATATGTATATCAAATACGCCTTTTAAAAATACAATATTTCTTTTAGTTCTCCAATTAACACTCTGTATGGTGATAATTTGTGGTTTTAAAATAGCTTGAAAAGGCAAGTTTTTGATTTAGTTGTGTTTGTGTTACTGGTAAAATTGGGCTGTAATTATACTAGTTTACTTAATTTTTAGTAATTGCAATTTAAGAAATACAATAATTCCGAAAATACAATGACAACAATTATGTATGTAAATTGTTTCGGAATAAATAACTAGTATACTTTAAACACCTTTGGATCTTAATTATTTTCTATAGAAATATAAATGTATTTTTACACATTTCAGGTTAGCAAAATAATAGTTTATGAAGCAAAATCATCATGCATTTCTTTCTCATTAATTTTTAGCATGTTCATTGTAATCATCTTAAATGCAAATATATCTAAATACAATAGTATTTGAAGGATATCAGAGTAAAATATATGTATATTTATATAAAGCACCCACACAAATAATAAATAATTGTGAGAAAAATCGAAATTCAACACCGTCTGTTTCTCATACTTTTCATTTC
The DNA here is from genome assembly GCA_951213105.1 of Amaurobius ferox. Taxonomy (NCBI): domain Eukaryota; kingdom Metazoa; phylum Arthropoda; class Arachnida; order Araneae; family Amaurobiidae; genus Amaurobius; species Amaurobius ferox. The sequence goes on from OX578141.1 coordinate 54,759,510, forward strand.
GAATATTAAGTAGTATGATTTTTGGAAATTGAACTTCTGTAAAATGAGTCATTTACTATTTTTAATGAGTCATTAAAAATTTATGCCATTTAAAATGACAAATTTTTAATTTCATTTAAATTCCCAGTTAAATGTTTTAGGTCTATATCATCAAGTTGAATTTGGTTGACTATATTCATATATCAATAGCGACCTCTCTTTACTAATAAACAGAAATCAATTTGTTGCAACGCCCTATCAATATTTTAAGCCAGGGATCCCATGCAAACTTGATACACCTCTTATGACTGTGTGTGTTTGGGTCCGAGAGTATAACCAGGAATGTCATTAGTAGCAGAGAGCGACGGTAAAAACCAGCCATCAAATCTGTAATGTATGATGAAAACAGACTGTGCACCTTGAAATCAATCCTATTATAGATACTCTTACTACTGAAAGAAAAAGTTCCACAAAATGCTACTTGGCAAACTGAAATTCATTGAAAAGAAATTAACTTCAGTGTGGCTCAACTCGACATTCTCATAACAGAATCCATTGTTAAGCAGCTTGTTTTTTATTTGCAAATTTTACAAGAAAAAAAATTTCAAAAATCTGTATTGTTGGTTCAAATGAATATAATTAAAGCATGTTACCTTTCATTTTAAAATCTTGAAAATATCTTTCGACTGATACTAAGTTTGACAATGTGTCCCATCGGGAGAGGAGGGGGGGGGGGGGGGAATCTTTTGATTGATACTGTGCGGAGGTATGCGAAAGAATGCTGCGAATGGACTGTATATTAACAAAACTTTATTTTGCGTCAGACATTGTTTGTCTTTTAAAAATTACTCATCTTCTCACTCTCTTCGTCTTTCCGAAGGGTTACAATAAACCTAATTAGCGCCAAGGTGGAATGTTCAGTCGCCAAGTGGCGATCGCGTAGCAGATACGGAACATCCCGCCCGGCGTTGAAATATTCAATTATTTCAAATATTACATAACCTTACAAATAAAATATATTCTAACAAAATCAATATAAACATATGCAAAGTAAATATCCCAATAATTATAAAGAGAACACATTATTACTTCAATACTAAAATACAAAATATAGAAATAAACAATAATTATTTTACATTGGACTGTGATTATCTGGAATTGGTAAGATGCATATTTTAGAAACGCATCTCCTAAAATTGCTTGCCGGAGTGCGTAAGACTACGACACGAACATTCCCGTCTGCGCCTGGCATAACTTTAGTAATTCTGTCCATAGGCCACTTATTGAAAGGAATATTTGGGTCCTTAAGTAACACTAACATTCCTGGTAATATATTTTGTTTTTTAAACAACCATTTATTGCGCTGTTGTAAATGACTCAAGTAACTATTCTGCCAGCGCTTCCAGATAGTTTGGACTAACTTTTGAGTTCTTTGCCATCTGTTTAATAGATTGTCTCTTTTGTCGATTAAACTTGGCTCTGGAATTGAGTTGATAGGCCTTCCAATTAAGAAATGTCCAGGGGTTAATACCTGGAAGTCATCAGCGTCTGCGGATAAAGGGGAAAGTGGTCGAGAATTTAGAATTCCCTCTACTTGTATCATTACAGTTACAAATTCCTCTAGTGTTAATTTTGCACAACCCACTACTCTTTTCAAATGGTATTTGAAGGCCTTTACGCCTGCCTCCCACAGACCCCCAAAGTTGGGTGCCCTAGGAGGCAAAAATTTCCAAGTAATACCTTCTGAAACCAAAAAACTTGAGATACTTTCATCCTTTGTAACTAGTTTTTGCAACCTTTTGAGCTCCGCATAAGCTCCTACAAAGTTCGTAGCGTTATCGCTAAAGATTGTCGAGCTTCTGCCGCGACGAGCAAAGAATCTCTTGAGCGTTGCAATTAGAGCTTCTGACGTTAGTTCCGAAACAAACTCCAAATGGATAGCCTTAGTGGCCATGCATATAAATAGAGCTACATAGATTTTTCTAAGAGTGCCCTTTCTCTGACCTTTGTATTTAATTTGAAATGGTCCACACAGATCTAAACCGACATTAAAAAATGGAGCGCTACAAATAACTCTCTCAGGAGGAAGATCCCCCATCATTTGATTTGCCACAATAGGCTTTGTTTTAAAGCACGGAACACATTCATGAACAACTTGTCGCGCAATATTTCTGCCACCAAGCGGCCAATAATTTTGTCGAACAGTGCTTGTGGCCCAACGTGCAAATTTTTTCTATGATAATACTGAAAGATCATTTTAACTATTTTATTACCAGAAGGCAAAACTATTGGGTGTCTGTGATCGTAATTTAAATTTGAATTAGTAAGACGACCACCGACCCTAATTAAGCCAATTAAGCCTCTACTGTCCAGAAATGGATGCAAAAATCTGAGCTTACTTTTAGTTGGAACTGATGCTCCTTTCTGTAAGGCCGAAATTTCTGGAGTGAAATAACTTACCTGGACTTGCTGAATTAAACATTCTCCAGCCTCTTTACATTCATTTACAGAGAGAGCACCTTTTAATGCATGAGCATTACTCTTACAGTTTTTAATAAACCTAAAAATAAATGCTAGTATTCTAATTAGTTTATGAAAGTCATTAGTGCGATCAATTAAATTATCATAAAATTTAGAGTCACTATTCAAGGCTAAAGTTAATTTAGAAGGGACTTTGAGTTCCTCCAAATAGACCTTGTCCATTATGAAATCAGGATCACTCAAAGTCTCGTGAGTCGAAATTGCTAACACAGAAGGATCTGGTCCACACCACCATAGTTTACTGTCTGCAAGAGTTCCTGCGTCCAATCCTCTAGAAATGAGGTCAGCAGGATTAGATTCAGAGGGGATATGTTGCCACTGGAAGTCCTTGGTCACCTGCTGGATTTGGGATACTCTGTTACTTACGAAGGTTTCGAGCAAGTGGAGAGAGGTCCTTATCCAAGCCAGGCTGATAGTTGAATCAGACCATAGTTGAACAGAGTCCACCTTCTGTCTTAAAGCATCTAAGACCTTATGGCTTAGTTGTGAAAGAAGGAGACACGCCGCAAGTTCAAGTCTTGGAATCGTCATGGTTTTGATGGGAGCCACGCGTGATTTACTACACAGAAGTTGACAGGAGACTTGGCTTGTATAGTTTACAGACAGCACGTACACTACTGCTCCGTAAGCCTTAGAGGAGGCGTCAGCAAATCCATGGAGAACAATAGACTTGACCTCGGATTTAAAGACGCATCTGGGCACTTTGATGAATTCTAAATCTGGCAGTGTCTTAATAAAGGACATCCACTATTTCGAAAAGTCTGGTGGTAATGTTTCATGCCAGCCTAATTTCAGCAACCACAATTGTTGCATGAAAATCTTCGCCTTGGCAATAATTGGCCCGAGAAGACCAATAGGATCATAGATGCGGGCAATTTGTGAGAGCACATCTCGTTTGGTGAAACTACAGTTATTGTCGATTGAAACGTTGTATGTAAATGTGTCAGTTGAACTATTCCAAAGCATGCCTAACGTTTTTACTGTTATCTCTTCTGAATTTCGATCTAAGGGAAAAATCTGTTCAGAAGTGTGAGTTGTATTGGAACACCACTTATGTAAAGACATTCCTCCTCTTCTAAGGAGCTGTGTTAATTCTAATTGAACACTTTCAAATTCCTTCAAATCCGATGAACCAGAAAGACAGTCATCCATATAGAAGTCGCGCAGGATAACACTCGATGCTAATGGAAAGTCATTGCTTTCATCTAAAGCAAGTTGATGCAAAACTTTCGTAGCTAAATAGGGCGCACTCGCAGTGCCGTAGGTAATCGTTTTTAACTGATAAGCCTTGGTTGTTGCTGATTTATTGGATTTCCACAAAATCCTTTGAAGCTTTCTTTGTGACGGATCAATTTCAATCATTCTAAACATCCTTTCTATATCTGTGGTGAATGCATAGAGATGTTTTCTAAAACGCATTAATATCGAAAAAAAGATCTTCCTGTATCACCCCTCCTTTGCATATTAAATCATTTAAAGAATTTTTGTTAGTAGTTTTTGCGCTCGCATCGAAAACGACGCGCAATTTGGTCGTTTGACTAGTTGGTCGCAAAACGCCATGGTGAGGGAGATAATAATCTTCAGAATCTTTATCTTCCTTTATTTCCTCCATGTGGCCTAGAACTCAATATTCCCTAAGAAAATCTGAATATAGCTCTTGCATGGTAGGATCGCGTTCTAAGCGTTTCCATAAATGTTCTAATCTTTTAGAAGAAATTCTTTTAGAAGAAATTCTTTAGAAGAAGTTCTAATCTTTTCTTTAGAACTCCCTAACATATTTTCAGAGAGCTCTGGTTTGAATGGCATTTTAACTACATATGTTCCATCTGTGTTCCGATAATGCGTTTTTTCAAAGTGTTCGTTGCAATATTTTAACTCTTCACTGATACAAGTTTCGTGACTTTCGATGTTTTCTGTTTCCCAGAACGATGTAAGTGTTTTATTTAGAGTCTCCAAATTTTTAGACAGAAAACAATAGTTAGTTGACATATCAGAATTATCGTCCGAAACACTGCCCGAAACCAAATGTCCGAAAACAGTTGATTGTAGAAATAAATTTTCTGTTAATCTAATTTCATCCGAGTTTAAGAAAGCGAAAAAATATTCAGCACCCAAAAGTAAATCAACCTTTTGAGGCAAAAAGAATTTAGGATCTGCGAGTTTTAAGTTCTTTGGAATTTTCAAATTAGAAATCTTAAATTTCTTCGAAGGCGTAACATCTGTTATTTTAGGTACAATAAGTAACTCTAATTCCCATTTTGAATCATTACTTTCATTCGATATTTCAGCGGAGATCCTTGACCTGACATTTAGGGTAGTGTCATTCAAACCGCAAATTGGTATTTGTATTTTTTCTTTCTTTAATTTAAGTGCATCAGCCGCTTTGTACGATAAAAATGATGACTCAGATGCACAGTCCGAAGTTGCTCTCAATGCAATTCTTTCACAACATGAATCTTTTACGTACACTATTGCTGTATTAACCAACACACTTTTCGAATTTCCATTTGTAAAAAAGGAAGAACGAGTCTGGTGCGAGTCAATAAATTGAGCAGAATTGTTTACTTCTTGCTCCTTATAAGATGCCAAAGTGTCTGGCGACATCTGCGCTTTAGTTAAAGTGGGTGTATAATAATACTTATGTAGCAACGTATGGTGAGTCGATGAAACGAAACAAGAACTTTTCGAATTGCAGTTTCATAAAATATGAAGATCGCTCAAACAATTAAAACATAGTTTGTGTTTTTTAACAATCTCTAATCTATTATCCAATTTCATGTCCTTGAATTTTTGACAATGATAAATAGGATGATATTTGTATTTGCATGCAACACATAATTTCGATGAATTATTGGATTTAACGATAAATGATTTCGATCGTTCCACATTGGGTTTAGCAATATTTCTGCTAATACTACTAAGAATTTGACATCTTCTTTCCAAGAATTCCAAAAATGCATCGAAATTTGGAACTTCATTGTTTGTTAGCGTTAACTCATATTGCTTGCGTGTTTCGCGATCTAATTTGTTAAGTATTATATTTAATAATAATGCATTAGAAAATTTGTCGCATTTAAATTCTAAAACATTTAAAGCTCCGAGATTCTTCTTTACAATGTCTAATAAGCTGCGAAGTTCCCTTTCAGATTCGTGTTTAATTGAATCCACATTAAGAATATTTTTCATATGCGTGTCAACAATAATTCTATGATTTTTATAGCGTTGTTCCAAAGCCTTAAAAAGAGAATTGTACGAATCATCGGAAGTTTAATCTTAGCTTCACCCTTTAATGAACCGCGTAAATAATGGAGTTTTTCATTTTCTGAGAAATCTTGATTTTCAGTTATTAAGGCATTAAATTGACCTTTAAACAGATTCCATTCCTCAAATTTACCACTGAATATAGGTAATGGAATTTTGGGTAGTTTGATCGAAGCCCTTTTATGAAGATCTGTATGTAATGAACATACCTCTTGAGTAGAACTATTCCTAGTTGTTGTAGAATTATCTGAATTATCATTAATTTTATTAATAGAGGTCTTAATTCTTACCTCTATTTTTTGCATCTCTTCATCAATTAGCGAAAGGGTTGCTTCCGTTTCTTCGAACTCGTCATCCGGAACAGTAGCGTAATATTCTTCTTTTAGTGCATCAAACTTTACTTGAATTTTTGTAATCAATTCACAGTAGACATTCAGTTCATTGAATGTTGGTTCTTTTCCTTCTGTAAGACAGTTCGTAACTTTGGTCAGTTGACCCTTAATATTACCGCGCTTGCGGTTTAGAACAGTAATTGTGTTACTGTCAGTCATGGCGCGCGATGAAACTAAAGTAAGATTAAATTAGTTATTTAATCAAATCCTTTACCATAGGAACTGGTAGTACCTCCGGGTCGTTAGGACCATTAAATGTGCGGAGGTATGCGAAAGAATGCTGCGAATGGACTGTATATTAGCAAAACTTTATTTTGCGTCAGACATTGTTTGTCTTTTAAAAATTATTCATCTTCTCACTCTCTTCGTCTTTCCGAAGGGTTACAATAAACCTAATTAGCGCCAAGGTGGAATGTTCAGTCGCCAAGTGGCGATCGCGTAACAGATACATACTTGGCAATGAACCCCTAACTTGCCCATCAAGGGGGGGGGGCTAATGACGTCATGAACACAAAAATTGTATCACAACTATTTTTCAATACGATTGAAACTGTTAGGTTTCATGATCATTGAGCCATAAACAATCTCTTTTATGTATATTTATGTTAAATTTTTTCCTATGCTACCAAAAAAATTTAAAATTTCACAGTTTCTACTTGATTTATAAAAGTTTTATCTAGTTCTAGATTTTTTAATAATAAACTGGATATAAAGTATCCTGAAAATCCATTAATATTTATGGAAGCTATCGTGTACACAAGAAATTGACTGCAGACAGAGGGATATCATCCTAAATATAGTCGAAACGTGTTCAAGAGGCACTAAAACACATATTGTCAAACTTTTTCATTAAAACAATACTTTCTTTATACTATATTCTATAGAAGGAAATACAATTGAAATAAAAATTAAATACTGTTATAGGGGAGTAGGTACTTGAGGAGAATAGCGCTGCTCAGCGTTAAGAAAAGTACATGGAATGAAAATTCACTGAACTCATTGCAGGGCCAGATTCGAATTTGTTACTTTCAAAACACGCATGACAGCATATGAAGAAAGTGTACAGTGTATGTTAAAATTCAAACCATAACTTCTATTACTGAAATGTAAAGATACACAGAATGGTGCTGGACAAAATCATGATTTCATCGCAGCATAAAATATTTAAATATACAAATTCTGTTACTTTTATTCTAAAACATGCAATCGAAACTTCATATCAGAGGAAAAACTCAATACAATACTTTATATAGTACAAGTGATTTTTAATGCCACGTCAAACAAATAAATAATCCATTATACATGCAATATATAACAATACTACATTTTTACATTCAATTAATTTGTTATACTTAACAGTTACTACCCTAGCTGATATCCGAGATGCAGACATCTTTTAAGATTCCTAGCTAAAAAAGCGCTTAGAAAGTTCGCTGAGATATTATAAACAGCATAACTCATCTAGTGCTCACTTAGCCTTTTTGTGACATACAAACTCCTTTTAAAAGCATTATGTAAAATAAAAATACAAACATGCACGTATATATGAAGCGTAGATAACATAAAAATAAAGGAAACAAATCTTAAAAGTGAATGCATAACCAACAGTGTTACGTTTTAGGCTTATGAAAAACCGGCAGGAAAGAGATGATATTTTAAGAGAAAAAATGTTAAATGTTGTCAGATTAATGTTTAAGGCATAAAGTCAACATAATATGTAATTAAATAAGAAAACTTACTTCAATTCTCTCCGAAAAATCTTTATAGCATAGCAATCAATGCTATTTTAATGCAGGAATCTACCGAACCTTGTCAGGTCACGTGACTTTCTCGCCACAATTTATGATTTAGCGCTCAAGCTTGACTTTCTACTCAGCTCTGGTTTGGCGTTAAAGCGTTCGTGATTCACCGTTTTCGCCAAGGATCACCTGGCAGCCATCCTGGGTTCTGTACGCACCACCGATTCTGAACATGCGTTCAGGTCCATTCAGCTGTACTAAGGTGTGTTTATTGTAATAGACTATGCTTTTATATGCAGATTTCTGTTTATCGAAGTTTACTTTAAAATATATAAATTAATTTAAATGTTTTTCACGTACTGTACAGTGACGGGCCGTCCATTAAGCTGATCTATGTCTTAGGATGAGTCAGTCGACCTGGGCTTTCGACGTACTGTACAGTGCCCATTTTGTCTAATGCTTTTGGAAAAAATATATTTATTGCCCAATATTTTGTTTTAAATTATTTTTTTTTATTTCTTACCTCATTTCGACAGCTGATAATCCGGCACACTTTAAGTCTTAAATGTAACCTAGCTAAATTATATATCATGAAACTTCATATTTGCAAATTTTGGACTTTGTTTTTCAGTCTCCGCAAATTATTTTTACATGACTGATCTGTTATTATGACTGTTATCGCGACTGAACCATCCTCCTCAAAATTAAAAAACTAAATAATCAAAGACTTGTAAAGTTACTTGCTTTTTAAAAAGCAGTGTAAAAGAATTAATTTTCAAATCTATTAAAATGAAATAAAATTATAAAATTTACCGATACACATCTCTAACTAAGTCTGAAAAAGATTTGGTATGAAATTGATATGATGTTTTTAAATAACAATCTCAGGCTGCATATAATGTTTTATAAATCAATGTGCATGTAAATTTTTAGTGTAGTTAAAAATTTTTTTTTCTTGACTTTCTTACTTTCATCGATTTACACATTTTAGTTATCCCTGTACACAAAGCACAATTTTAAAATAATTTCTGACTCAAGGATATCCATTTACGAAGTACCCAGGTCAGCCGAATGCTGCCTTTAAACAACAAATATTTGTGTATAATATTGTTAACATTCTCAGTACTCATTTGTTTAACGTAATATGAAGTAAGGGATATTTATATTTTATTTTAAAGAAACATGTTATCAACATGGAGTAATTAATACCTGCAATGGTAGCAAGAAAACTTGCTTTTTCTATGGGAACTGACATATTAAGTGCTACCATACAGTCGACTTCTGATTTAGCTTGAAAATTAAACTCTTGAGAGAACTTTGCCTGTAAAAATATTCCCAAAGTTTGAATCAATCTCTCATCTAATCTGCAAAATAAGGGGCGCGACAGCCCAGTGGTTAACTCGCGGTAATTGCACTCTGATGGCCTGGGTTCTATTTCCATCACTGCCAAAACTGCTGCCATGTTCGGAGATAGCAGTGGGGACCTGGCCTACCTCTCGGTTTACAGGTTTAGTTCCGCACCCCTGAGGACTTGCGGACCCACATATTTAACGTGATCATACTCCGCGTGATCCTCTGATCATGCTGCCATGTTCATACAGAGTACGATCATGTTAAACATGTGGGTCTGTAAGTCTATCCAAGAGGTTGGTGGTAGAGAAAAGAAGGTACGTTCCCTGTGGATGTCTCCCCCACTGGGTTCCGGTCGAAATTGGGTGACACTTTCCGGCTGTCCAAATAGATATCTTATAACTTTCTGGTAGGTCGGACGGTTTGGGCCGAAGAGGAAGAAGGGTGCAAAATAAGGGAATGTTTTTCATTAACAAACTGCTAATCAAAATTTCATTTCTATAGTAGTTTCGATATTTTGACTAGTAGTTCACAACTATTATTTCACAAGTTTTTTAAAAATGTACCTATAAACATATTCAGATGCCGAGTTTGAAATATAAAAGAAAAAAGCCATGAACATAGGCGCCGAGTTTTCAAAATTTCAGGGGGGCACAATCCGATAAAGTTATATAAAAGATTTACAAAATCAATAAAGATATAACAACTTACAAGGTCGCCTTGAAAAAAGCAAGCACATGTCAGTTAGGTGACTACAATTTGTTCGAGGTCAATTTAAGCCCCTTCTTCAGGCCAAAAGAACAGTATGCGCCCTTAACAACCGCCAAGAAAGAACTGCTCAACGAACGGCAGTAGTGGTTGTTAAGAGCGCATACTGTTATTTTGGAATGACAAAGGGGGATTATAATGCCATCGAAGTAACTGTAGTTACCTAACTGACATATATATGCTTTCCTCAAGGAAGTTTTGCAAGTTATTGTCTTACGAGCATCAGTTTAGGAGTGAGATAACTGATTGGTTAAGTCACGGGGATTGTACTCGGAGGACCCGAGTTCAATTTCCGGCTTTGCTTAAGCTGTTCCCGTGTACGAGCACGTTAAATTTGTAGGTTTGAAAGTCCTTCCGAGCGGTTGGTAGCAAAGGGAGGAGGGTCAGACCCTGTGGATGTCGACCCCACTGGGTTCCAATCTAAATTAAATGGCATTGTTTCGGCGGTCTAAACAGATATCTTTCATCTTCGGGTTGGTCGGAAGGGCTGGGTCGAAAGAAAGATATCAGCAGTTTTATTCATTGTACGATAAATATTTTTAATCATTTTAGGCCTATTTATATTTGTAGGCTAAGAGTTGATTAGGAAAATCCATATAGTTACTATGCATCAATATTATAATATATAATAATTACAATGGATTTTAATATAAGAATTAAGTAGCAGCAAAGCTGTTAATTAAAAAAAATCTGAAAGTTAATACACGTTAACGCTTAATATCAACTTTTAACTACTTATCAGTTGATTTTGACACAATAAATTAAAACAATGAACACAGTAATAATATAAAAGTATCCAAATACTATTGTCTATTTTTAAATATTTTTAAATTAAATGTATAAATAAATTGATCATCACTATAACCACACATTCAGCTAAATTAAAAAATCTTTAAAACAAAGCAATTTATAAAAAAAATCTCATAAATAATATTTTTAGGCCAAATTTGGATGACATGTTGGTTGACATTTCTTATCACAACTAAAACTTTAATATTTTTTCAGTGGGGTGGGCTATTTATACCTAGTGTGTGTGGGGGTGGTTTAGCTCCTTCTGGCCCTTGCCTGACTACGGTGCTCTGCCAAACGTCCGGTGCTCACCAGGAATAAAGCTCGGAATAAAGATGAGCTTGGTTTGTGTGCGAGATAGTTTAGGGAGCTATGGTAAGGAAGATGTGATCAAGATTGAACTGAAATGTGACATTTATGTTGATAGGATTTTCTTTCAATTATTTTTATGTTTAAAAAATTTCATTTTTTGGTATTTAGTAAAATATGAAGTTAGAAAAAATTCTTAAAATTTCCCAGCCTTTGGCTCGTTCAGCCCCCCCCTCCCCCGTAGTCGGCGTCTTTGACCATGAATATTGCAAGAGCTATGCACGTTTGCTGTAAGATTTTTTTACCGTTATGAATCATTTGTTGTGATTTTTAAAATTATGTCTTAAAATGCAATTCAAATTTATTTTTATATAGCAAAACACAAATTTTCTATCGCAATTTACGATGCGATACCACTTATTTTGCACCCTGCTCTAATTGCAGATAAATAAGATAACTGCAGCCATGAACATATAAAGCTGACATAAAAGTTTAAATAATGCTTTAATGGTATATTGTACTAAATATTTTGGAGTGTACTACAAACAACAGATTAAGGGGTCATAGTGGGGGCCATGACCCCCCCCCACACACACACACACTTGTTTATAAAATGCAGTGGGTCAAATATTAGGTAATTGTGTGATATTGTAACTACATACATGAATCATTCATACAAAACTATTTACCAATTATCATTTGTGATTGTGGCAAGAAAACATTTAAAACAGAATAAAAATATTTGATATTCATGTTTGCAAGTTTTAAATATGTTGTAGAAAACTTGAAAGTAAGAGGAAGTCGAATTCAACACAAAATAATACTGTTGATTGAAATGATTTTAAAAATGCGAGCAAGATAAATTTACAATGAGTAAGATGTTTTAAAATCCACCTAATCCAAAGAAAAATACCCAGCTCGCTGAAATATTTCTAAAATTACATTATGTGCTCAAAATTAATACGAATCGTAGTTTGAATGAGTTTCGATAATTATACATACGTAAATAGAAAAAGATATCCATCCGTAATACGACGAAGACAAAAGAAAATTATATCTCCGTGTTTTAGAACACATAAATGGGAATTTATGAAAATCCTCTTTCTGAAATACATCAGATAACTAAACAATTATATCTTGCTAAATAATGGCGTGACGTGTTTCTCTCCTTCTTGATTGACACATCTGGTTACGTTTATGTGTTACGTCACATTGTGCCCTCCTCCGTGTCTCCCATTATGGGCGAAATCGGGGGCGGAGCCGTTGTAAGTAGTAATTTGGATACACCAAATCAATACATGCTTATCATCTCTGTTTTTATGCCTCTATTTCCCTTTTGTTCGAAACTGATTTGGAGATGAAAATCGGATTAGCAAAATCAGATTTCAGAAGATAGAGATTATTCTGACCTTTAAAGTTTTTGCTCATGTCTTGTACTTTTGTTTTGTTTTTGTTTATTCGAGTTGAATTTAAAATCAAGTCTAATTTTAAATATCAATTTTAATCTCAACTCGAAGTTCCGAGGAAACGATTACATTTTACATCCTGACAATTGAAGGTAAACTTTTTCTTTCAACTTTATTTTTTGCAGATTGATTTTACTTTTACTCTTATGTTTTACCAAAACTCCAGCTGCAGCAATTATTTTAGGAAATTATACAATATAATTAAATAAAATTGTACACACTCCATTTCCTCTGATAAACAGATTTAAAAATCGGCTCATATTGTGAAAGGAATGAAGTTTGCTTTAATTTCCATTTATGGCATATTACGTGCAATTTAAATTTAACTATTGCTAATGTGTCAGGAAAGTGTGAAAATACTACGCATTTAAAAGTAGACAGCAACTTTGTTATTTCTAAATGTCACCTGAAAATATTTTATAGGTGTATAACACTAGGAAAACACAAGTGCAACATTATTTTAAAGTGTAAATAAAGAAATAGAATATTTAATAGTTCCAATGAAATAAATCCAGCAGAACTACACCTTGTTGAAAAACTTTGTACAAATAAGGTGCTGAGTCAGTGCTAGTGGAAATTGAGGGTTTTCTAAGTTTAATAAATTATGAAAGATATTGCTTCTCATACAAAAGTGCCAATTCTTTGTGCATGGATGATAACTATCTTGCAGCTCCAAAGAAGTAAATGTTTTTTTATGTAGATATTTTAATGTTAAGAAGCATACTTTTTAAGTTATATAATGAAATTTTTATTTTAATAATGATTTTACATTAAGAACAGAGCAAGCTGCAAACATTTCATTTTTATAAACATCATCCGATCTCGTAGACACGAGAGGGTTGCCATAAACTTTTTTAAAATATTGCTGTTGCCAGATATAAAATAAAAACAATATTTTAAATAACAATTATATTTTAACACACCCATGTAATTGTTAATTTAAAAAATAGGGAAAAAAAGTTACAGTTGTATATAGTCCAAAATGTTCACTATACAAAAAAAAAAGATTGTTAAGAAACCAGTTTCATTCTTAAAATAGGAAACTTGTTAGTTTCAAGAAGTTTTGTTAAAATGTCAGCTATTTGATGCTGAGTTAGACAGTATTTTATATCTATAATTTTTTGTTCATATTTTTATTTTATGAAGTGAAATCTGACATCTATATGTTTACTGCTGTGATTTAGAACACCCTTCCTAATTAATTCTTTGATTGTCAATATTCATTATTGCTGTTATTATCTCTCCAGTCAGTTCTTCAATCAGTAATTTCAGATATACCAACTCTTTATAACATTCAGCTGCAGATATATATTCTGCTTCGGTGCTTGAAGTGTTTTTTTGATGCCTAAGAGATAGGTCCGCCACAATAATAAATAACATATTCTGTAGTACTTTTTCGTGTTTCCAAATTTCCCGTATAATTGGCATCACAGTAAGCATCCAAATTTGCATTGCTATTTTGGTTGTAGGATATTCCTAATTCAGATGTTCCTTTTAAGTACTTCAGAATTCTTTTTAAATTTTCCAAATCTTCTTCAGATGGATTTTCTACCTGTCTACTACAGAAACCCACAGAGTAGCTTAGATCTGGTCTGGTTTTTGATGATAAATAAAGTTGACTTCCAATCGCTTCATAATAAGGATAAGTAATTTTCTTTGTACTATTTTCTCTCTTATTTGAAGGATTAGGATTATTTAATGGTTTTGCTTCAGATATTTGAAATTTTTCCCAGTACCTGATTTGCATATCCAGTTTAAGAAAGCATTAAAGAATCTTGAGTTCCTTTTTTAGATCAATTCCTAAAAATGAAGATGGTTTGTCTAATGATGTCATTTCAAATCTTTTCTTCAATTTCACAAGTATATCATCAATTTTATCACTATTATCTCCTGTTATGATTCTATCATCGACTTAAATTGCCAGCATTAATATATTGTCCTTGTTAACAAAAATACACTGTTCAGTTTTCAAAGGTTCTAATCCTTTCTGACTTAAAAAATCAGTTAAGATCTTATTCCATGTAGTTGGTGACTGTTTAAGACCATATATAACCTTTTCCATTAGATTTTATTTTCTCTTTTATAACCTTCACGTAAGTACATATATGTTTCTTCTTGAAGTATTCCATAGAGAAAGGCAGTTTTAACATTGAATTTCTTCATGTAATAATTCTTAGTGGATGAGCAAAAATAGCTCTGAAAGAATCACTACCTACAACTGAACTATATGTCTGCTCAAAGTCTGTTCTTTGTGTTTGTTCAATTCAAATCCTGTAACTACAAGTCTAGCCTTATATTTGTCATCATCTTTGATTTTAAATATCTATTTGCTGGTTAGTAATTTTTTCCCTTTTAATTATTTTTCATCTAGTAAAGTCCAGGTTTTGTTTTCCTCTAGTGACTTTTTTTCTTCTTTTACATCTTGGTTGCCATTTTAATTTTTCAGGACTATTCATTGTTTCTTCAAAAGTTAACAAAACACATTCATTTAATTTTTCTGGGAGTTTTTTTCTTTCTTTTTCCTTTACCCAAATCAGTATTTTCTTTTAACACTTCTTCTGTATTTTTATCTTTTAACATTTTTTTCTATATCGTGCTCCTTTTTCACATCTAAATTTTCCATTTCTTTATCTTTAGAAATTTTATTTATTTCAGTGATATCTTCATATTTTTCATCATCATCATTTTTCATCATTGTCATTTAAATCCAAAAATTTGAAGTCTGAAGAACTGTGTTTACATTGATTTTCTTTTGGGTCTATAAAATACACATCTCTTGAAATTTTTATTTTTCGTTTTTCTGGATCCCAAAGCCTAAAACCATTAGATGCATAGCCAATAAATATATATTTCTCACATCGATTTTCAAGTTCATTTAGGTGACCTGTGATTTTTGTATTTGAAGATTTATGATAAATTTTGCTTTTTTCCAAACCATTTCTCAGCAGGCAAAGTGTCAATAACAACTGTAGAACTTCTGTTGTGAAGATAAGTAGTCACATATAGTGCTTCTCCCCACATTTCTTTTTCTGTATTTAAATCAAATAGAAGAGCTCGAGTTTTATCCATCAATGTTCGATTTATTTGTTCTGCTTTGCCATTAAGTTGTGATGTACGAGGTAGGGTCAAAAAGTTCCCGGAATAGGTCAATTACAAATTATTAAAAAATAGAACAATAATTTTACCTTATTGGCCTTCAAAGTATTGTTCTCCTGCATCCACACACTTATTCCAGCGTTCGTATAACTGTTCAAAACACTCCTGAAATCCATTTTTTGAGAGGTCCTTCAGTTGCTTCGTCGCATTTTCGATCACCTCATCTGAATCCACAAATGGTATCCCTTCAATTTCATTTTCAGCCATGGAAACAGGTAAAAATCCGCTGGTGCTAGGTCGGGAAAATAAGGAGGGTATTCCAGAGTGGTAACACTGTTTCTGGCAAGGTACTTTTTCACAATCACAGCGCGATGTGGTGGAGCATTGTCGTGTAAAAGAAACCAATCGTTTGTTGCCCATTTTTCAGGTCGTTTTCATCTGATTGCATCTCGTAGTAATTTAAGGATCTCCAGGTTAAGTTCTTTATTGACAGTTTGGCCTTGAGGAACAAATTCGTAGTGAATGACGCAGGGCCCGCGCTAGGAATTTCAAACTGTTAGCCAACAAATTAGCGAAATTGAAAAATCATTAGCCAAATTACATGATTATTAGTCAAAGTTATCGTCGCCATAAGTGAAAAAATTTCTACTTTTAAGCCATAATGCAGCTAATAATATTAATTTCATTCTAAACAAGATATAAAGATAGGTATAGATTTCATTTTTTTAATCATTAAATAGGCTATTAGTAAATTAAACTTGTATTTACCAATGAAAGATCACAATGAGTTACAAAAACGACAAATTTATTTTATAATTCACATAGTTTCATTATCATATAAACCAGGCAAGCATCGAATTTTTGTACTATACACCAATTTTCAAAAGCTGCCTTAAAGTTAAAATCTTTCATATCTGGCCCTTCACTATTTATAAGAATCAAGTCACTGAGATTTTTTACTCTGATGTTACTACTTAATGAAATTTATGTTCTGTTTTCTAAAGCCTCTTTCAATGATGGTTGTTGTCATAGGACATGTGAAACCAATTCTTGCTACATCCATAATATTTTTATATGCAGTATCATCATTATATTTCTTTAAAATTCGGCACCAAAACTATCTAAGGGATAAATTTTTATGTCGGTTTTAAAATTCAGGCAGGCGTAAGGATTGTATAAAAACCACAAAGATGATGATGAAGATGAAACGAAAACAAGCCAGGCTGGCTTAAAAATTCGTAACAAAAAGATAAACTACGATTCAACTTATGGCAAAAACAGCAAACCGCAAGTTGGCATCTGTGATAATAATCAGCAGTGACCTTTTTTCAGTTGGTTTTAAGTAAAATTAAAGGCTTTTTTATTTACCATATATACTCGCGTAAGTCGAAAAATTTGAGACCAAAAAAAAAAAAAAAAAACTCTTCGAAGTGTGTGTGTGTGTGTGTGGGGGGGGGGGGGGATTTATATGTGGAGTTTAAATAAAAAACAAAAACATTGTAAGTCTAAAAGTTATTTTTTCCCTTAAGACAATCGATCCTAAAATGATGGGGTAGTAATTACGCAATCGCACACTCCTAATTTCTCTGCCCTCCAGATGCTCCGGACTACCATTGTATACGCGTCATCAAAAAATATACATACATTTTCGTTCGATGTTTATCACTTGTTTCTCTGATTACGGCTGATCGTTTTCGACAAAAAATGGCTCTTTTCAGAAATAATTATGTAACAGGGATTGTTTAAAACTATAATGCAGGAATTTAAGCTGAAAGGTTTTTTTTTTGTTTTGCTTATTGGAGAGTATCTAATAACTGTGTTGGGGGTTAACGGTTGTGCGATTCAAGGTTAACGAAAAAAATCGGCTCACATAAAGGACGAAATCCAGATAATGTTTTGATTGCCGCTGTGGGTTAAGGACGCTTGAGAGACAGGAATGCGGTGTCTGCCGAGGAGCAGCGTGCTGGGAATTAAAGAATACCTGGAGCTTGTCACACGAGAACGAGCGTCCCCAAAACAGACGGGAGACAACGCTCGTATGTCATAGGCCTACTGTCTGGAATCGGACTTTTATTCCAAATTAAATCGGACTTTTATTCCATATTACTTCCCAAAAAATATTTACGAAATTTTCAGTTTCCAAAAAATCATTCGCCATTTTTTTCGCCAAAGTATTTTTTTTATCGCCAGTTTTACGATCTGTTCGCATTTGGCGTGTAGGTGAATGGCCAGCGCGAACCCTGATGACGCCTTTGTAATCGAAAAACACCTCCAACATCACTTTCCCTCGGTTTTTGTCCAAACGAAATTTTTCCTTCCTTGGTGATGTTTTTGCTTTTCATTCATTTGACTGACGTTTTGTCTGAGGGTCGTAAAGAAAGCACCATGTTTCATCACCTGTCATGATTTTCTTCAAGAAGCTGTCATCTTCATCAGCCATGTCAATCAAATCCCTGGACATGTTGTTGTTATATATTGATTACAAAAAAAAAAGAAAACCCTGATTTAAATAACTAAATAAAATTCCAGAAAGCTCCATAAAATCACCGTATAAAGTTTTGAACTATGGATTAGAAAAAGTTTAGCTGCTAAGTTAATCATTATTCCATGGAGTAGAGTTATTAATAGTGCAAGCAACGTATGTTCATGTGTCTGCGCAGCATCCGTATCTTTAGCCATAAACTTGCGTAGCTGGCGAGTACGCGAACGACAACTACTGCATACGACCCTAAAGCGGGCGCATCATTATTAAATGAGCTTGATTATTATTATTATTGCATGCATCCGCGGAGCGGGTCAAAGACGAGTTCGCTAATATGAGGGGGGGGGGGGGGGTTATTTTGTGTTTCAAATCTGCTATGCAGATGTCGTGCAACGGGCTAATCTTTTAATCCATAAACCCGCATAGTGGCCGTATTCATAACACAATGTCACACGATTTGCACGCATCTGCACAAGGTATACATCGTTATTGCATGCGGATTACATACACTCGTTAAATGAAGGCGCTTAATTTTGAAAATCCGCTATGCGAATTAAATGTGTTGAATCGCTATTGCATGGAGCGGAGTTATCGTTAAATTATATATAACGTGTATTGCATCCGTCTGCGTAGTAGTTGGGTCAGGACCGCTCATACAAATTTCTGGGTTACCCTTCATATTTCGTTTTCCTCTTTTGTGCATTCTTCATGTCTTCTCCCCTGTCAAAAAATTATTGGGGGCCCCAGCACTTCAGTGGTGTCCACCCTCCTTATGGGTAGCCGTGGTCAGATACACAGCCAATAGCTATTGCATGACCTGCATTGGGAGTAAATCCGCTATGCGAATTAAATATGTCCGTGTATCATTATTGCATGGAGCGGAGTTTTCATTATATTGTATATAACGCGTAGTGGTCAGATCAGGGCCGCCCATACAAATTCGTGGATTCCCCTTCATGTTTCATTTTCCTCTTTTGTGCATTTTTCATGTCTTCTCCTCTCTCAAAAATTGTTGGTGAGTCCGGGTCCCACCACTTGAGTAGTGTCCGGTCCTCTCTAAGGGCGGCGGTGGACAGTTAATAGCTATTACACAGTCAATAGCTTAGCCGGGACTTTCGGACGTAGCGGAGATACGCAGTCCACAGCAAGAAAGTATATTAAGAGAATTTTCAAAAAGCGACTAGGCTGGTAGCTAAAGGCAATTAGTGAACAATATAAAGAAAATAAGCTCTCCCATATTTCATACAAGCCGGTTAAAATCACCGCCCTAATCTAACAACTTTTCTCCCCACCCTTTCTATCATCCTCCGGTTTTGACTGAATCGGCGAAATCAACATAAACATCTTCCTGCAAATGGCGCAAAGAACCCTAGTTCCGGAAATCTATATTTTTAAATATTTGTTTTAGAGCAAATATGCTTACAGGGTTTACATTTATAGAACTTTATAACTGAAATGCATATCAAGCATGAAATAATTTAACAAAAATTTAAGTTGAAAAAGAAAACTGTTTTGAAAGTTTTCATCAGATTGAAGAAGGAATGTACGTGCTTAATATTCCCTTTCCGTCTTGTTTCTTTTAGTGGAGGAAAGAAGTGATATGAGGCTGTCAATCTTCTTTTTATTGGCACTAGATCACCCTTTTTCTTTCTTTGAAGGAGGAGGGAGCAGGAGGGGGGGGGGGGGGGGAGACAGAGAGACACGATCAAAATTTACGGTAATGAATGCAGAGAAAGGGCTCTGGGACTTATCTGAGGTCATACAAGAACTTGTTGATTTTCGTTTGAGGACAGATATTGCTCTCTTAACAAAAGGCTAAGCAGGGGATCTGATCTGCTAACAGAAGGGCAGGGAGGGTGCTCTTCTCGTACAAAGGGCAAGGAGGGCGCTGTTCTGGTAACAAAAGGGCAGGCAGGGTGCTGCGCCCTTCCAAAAGTGCTAGGGGAAACTCTGCTTCAGCATCTCGTGCATCTCAGACAGTGATTTCTCGAGCAAAATGCAGAATTTGATTGCACGCTGCTCTAAAGGCGACATTTCAAAATCCGACGAATGAAAAATTTGCTTTCTCAGAAATGATCTGCAGCTAACGCCGACAGTACCGAAAATTAATTCCAGATGGCTGTGTGTTTTCCTTATTACTGCTGCCAACCTCCAAAAGAGATATTTCCCCTCCAACGAACACCTGCGTGAATGTAGGCGACCATTCCGGGAACTTATTGACTCTACCTCGTATGAGGGATAGTATAATCTAAAGCAGTGCCCCTAGATTTACACCAATTTACAAGATTTTTAGAAATATATTCCCCACCATTATCACAGAAGTTTCATTTGTTCTCACCTTCAAGGACATACTGCTTCAGAACATTCAAAACATCACTTTTATACTGCAGTAGATAAAGTGAAGCAAAATGGTTTAGTCATCTAAAAATGTTATAAAATATTTACAATTATCCCAAGTTGATACCTCAGTAAAACCACCAACATCAGAATGAATCAATTCAAGTGGTCTTGTACAGGGCTGTCCCGAAGAAAATTATTGAAAGTATGTGGTGCTGTCTCATTTAAAGAATAGTGATACAACGGATGTCAGTTTGGCCGGATACTGGATCCCAGATATTCAACCTGAATTTAAAACTGGACATCTGGGATATCTGTTCGACAGTGTAATTTTCTTTTAGAAATCCTAAATAGTTACTATTTCATTATTCCTATTCATAGGTGCAACCAGGGGGCGGTTTTTAAGGTTAAAAAAAACCCTCCCCCCAGAAACCCTCAATTTATATAAAGAAATAGTAATTTTTGTGCTAATTTCAAGGTTGTAACCCTTTATAGAGTAAATACCCACCTCCCCAGAAAAAATTTCTGGTTGCGCTACAGTTCCTATTTAATTTTTCTTCTCATTTATCTGGTTTTTTTACATGATTATAGCTAAGTTAAATTCTTAATTCAGAAGAAATACATATTTTAAAATTATTATTATAGTTTAAAGCAACTAATACAAATAAAAACCAGCAGTAGCCTCTAGACTATTAAAACTTTTAAAATGGTCATTAAAGTTTAAGCGTTAAGTGTTTATATACTTAATGATTATCAGCTGGTTATTAATATAATTACATTTGTTAACTTCTTAATATTTAGTAGCCACTGTTTAAAATAAAATTCCAGTTTTGATTATAGCAACTAAGAATTTTAAAACCTTATCACTCTTTAAATTCCTATATAATATCATAGATAACTTGATAAATAATAGAAATCATAAGTACTTTTAATTCCAACATTATAATTTGTTGTAATGATGTCAATAAATTAATTATAAAAATTTTAGGGAGAAAGAAATAAACTTAATTTTAAAATTGAATTCATTTTCACCAAAAAAGATTGTTCTAAAAATACTACCTCCCTCCACACCTCTTTTTTTTCACTATATACACCATTAAGTAGTGTATATAGTGAAAGACTGTTTTCTGAAGGAGTCATTTATGAATAAAAGAAAAATAGAAGTTTTGCCAAAAAATGCAGAAAAACTACTCTTTTTGCATCATAATTTTAAAATTTTAAAATGGGAAACAAATTTTTAATTTTTAAAAAAGAATTTTACGATGTTTGAAATATTTGTGTCTTCTGAATGTTTAATTACTAATGTAAAAAAAGAAGAAAAAAAGAATGCTGGTGAAGAGAAATTTATTTTTAATTTGTAATGTAAATCGTAAGCTAAAGTAATATTCATTGTCAAAGATATTGAATGTAAAGGAGAGATTTTGAATGTATATTAAGTAATAAAATGAAGGTTTAGTTTATGAAATTATAATAAAAATTGAGAAACCCGAAAATTTTAATATTACTATTATTTGAGTTATTAAAAATACTTATTTTGTATATTATTTATATGACCGGATAATCCTAATATCCAGCTACTGCCAAATATACAGCTTAATAGCCGGATACCGGATGTTTACCAGATATCCATCCGTTTCATCCCTATTAAAGAGTATTGAAATTGCAGGATTCCAAGGGGCAGAGCCCCTGATGCGAATGTGAAAGGGGGGCATGAATCATTTAGGCCATATAATTGCCATTTTTAAGCCCATAAATCACTTTTTTCACAATATTAATAGCTTAATGCTTAACAAGACATATATTAATATATATATATATATAATACACACACACATATATATATATACACACACATATATATATATATATATATATTAATAGATTAACAGATATGGACCATTTTGTAACTTGGAACGCTTTCTATTTTTTTTCCTGCACTTTTGTTTTCTGTAACTTTCCATTTACTCACTTTAATATTACCTACATATTTAATTCTCATTCCATCCTTAATACCCACTAATATTATGAAAAAGTTATTTCCATCATATGGTAACATCAGTTTACACTTTTATTAAAACATTAAGAAAAGAAAAACATTTATGCAGGGTATTATTTTGAGGCTTAGGGGGGGGGGGGGGGTTCAGGGGTTTTTCCCTCATTTCCTCATTTGTTTCTATTCAAGTTTGTAAATGAACTGAACTTTGTTGAAAGTTGCCCCAAAACTAGCAAATACAAAAGCTTTCTTGAGACCTTGAGAGTATGCGGCGCATACTCTGTATTTCTCCCAAATTTCTTGAGAGTATGCGGCGCATACAGCACGTATCCTTTCGGGACAGCCCTGACCTTGTAGCTCTAGTGCGACCAACTCCAATTTTTTTTCGAGATTTTATACTTTTGTAACAAATATCACAATTTTTGCTCATGTTTTTGAGAGATTTTAAGTATTCTTCACTATTTAAGTGGAGATTAAAGTCCCATTTTTCTGTGCAACAACACAGTTCAGTTAGTGATGCTTCCTTATACAAGTTCACTGTATATAAACCAGTCTGATTTTTATCACCTTCAATTATTAGGTCTCCATTTTTGAATACTTCCACCTTATTTTTAAAGAATTTTACAACTCCATCATTTTCTGTAATTGCATTAACCGATAACAAGTTTTTGCTAAGATCTGGAACATATAGTACACTTTTAAGATCACATGCATCACTTTCATCACTTTCATTCGTAATTTACCAGGTAAAATGGAAGAAACAGCAAAGTAGTCACGTTTAACGAGTTTCTTTGTTCTACGTACATTGGACAGAAATGATGAATTAATGTTAATTATACGAACTTTTAACTGAGCAATGAAAAACAATTTCATATTATAGGATTATTATTATCAACTATAAAATGTACCCAGGATTTAAGATAAGCATTTGTGGCATGGCTGTGTGTGCACCGACATTGCAGTTGTTTTATTTTATTTTTGTTATAAGCAGATTGTTAAATCATTATTTTATTTTAGTGAATTCGCTGTGAGTTCTAGTGTAGTTTTTATCAGAGATTTGCATTTGAAATCATGGGAATGGTCTAGAAAATGTACTCAGTATTGTCCGGAATTTAAGATGCAAACTGATTACAATTACACCGGAACTCACAAAGAATTCTTGAAAACCAAAGAATGCTTTGACATATACAATACTCCCACCTATAATAACAGGGAAAAGAAAAAAGAATGTTGCGCCGATGGTGTTAAGATAGAGACTCTACTGGAATATCCCGGCCCGGGAGCCTGATTTCAACAAGAGAAAAGTATATACTTTTTAAAAATTCATGAAAATGCAACTATTAATCATATGGATTCCATTCAAAGTTGATTTGAAAGACAACTTCTCGATCTTTTCATTAGTGTTAAGATAGAAACTCTGAAATAATATTTTTGGTCGCCAAGGAACTCATTTTTATGAAAATTGTACTAAAACAGAAAACTGAAAAAGTAATTCGAATTTAAAAAAAATGACTCTGAGAGGCATATCGTTCCAGATCCTGAAGTACCTGCATACCTAAATGTGCAGATCAAGTGCAGTATGTGCATAAATGTAAAATTAATGATTAAAAATTGCATATTTTTATATTATGTTATATATATATATATATATATATTGCTTTCCTTATAATTTTAAAATATTTTAAGGATTAGTATTAAGCACTATGTGTAATTATACCAGTATAACTATTTATTATGAGTTCTTTATAACAAATGCTCATCAAAATGTAAAATACCATAAAATTAATCAAAATGTAAAATACCATAAAATTAATAGCTAGCTCCTAACTTTTTGACCTGGCTCCTAGATTATGGAGAAATTAGTCGAGCCCTGATTTAGCTATATTTTTATCAGGGGCGGCTATTCAGGGCGCCGCGGGGCCGCGCGGACCCCCTTGATCAAGCACTTCAAATTCCTTTAGTTATATAGGTTAATTACAATTTTTAAGGAAATTATCTGAAATTTATTTCAACTAAAAAGTCGAATTATTGGAAATAAGTGATAAAATTATCACTAGATGGCAGCACTAAAACTTTGACTTTCAAAGAATCTCTTATGCTCTTTTCATACTACGTATATTAAATTTATAGGGGAAAATACTGCATTGTAGGGAAAGACGAGGGATTTTAACGAGAGCCGCGCCTCGTTATCGGCCTCTGGTTGATAGAAAGAATGGTATGTTAATACAATGGTAATAGAAATTTCAGTTAAAAAAACAGACATTGCAATATTCCAATCCGATGAGAGCCGCGCCGGTTATCGCGGCTCACATCGAATCGTTAAGACAAAGAAGCCAAGAATGAAACGAATGCTGTGAACTACTGACTCGAATTGGCTAAGTTTCGCTAATTTGGCCTCGAATTTTTCTTGATAAATGTGTGTTTTCTCCCTCGCTTCTTTTTAAAATAATAAATTTGGATGTTTAAATAAATATTTGAAAATAAATTACTGTATTTATGTAATTCTGATTTATTTTATTGATTCTATTGACCTAGTTTTTTCAGTTTTGGTTCATGAAGAAATAGTTTAGTAGTATTAGATACAGAAAATAGAAATTCAAAATAGTCTCGATATATATTTTGTGCTTTTTACTTAATTAAATAAGTGGGGGTTATTTATGGTATTTTGGGGGTTTCCGTTCTTCGTTTTTGGTAGAAAAATGCATTGTTTGGGGCACTCAGTTTAATTTCGCTGCATAAGCGCCCGGCCGGGGGGTGGGGGGGATTTCTGATGTAGGGTGGTTCTGTCCTTCGGAAAGGGGATCATTTCTGATTTAGGGTAGTTCTATGCTTTGTTTGTGATAAATTTCAATGCGTTTGAAGTCTTAATTGTTTAAAAGTCACGAGAATTGTATTTGTGGCATGCCCGTGAATATTTTTAGTGACACTTTCAGAAATGTGTTGTCTGAGGGGGGTGGGTCTCTTGATTTACTCAGCTGTCTTACTTTTTCAGCTATTTCCATTAAAGATTGAAAAAATTATAAATATTTGTTGAAGAATGTTAAAAATCAATTTTCAACCTGATACTTGATTCTTTGATCTGGCGTTGTTTTCCTTAAAATCTCCCCCCCCCCCTTCAGTGGCGACTACTCAATCCCCCTTCTTTTGCTTCTAATTTCATTGAAGACCAATATTGCTCTGATACTCCCTAGGCGTAAATTTTACTTGAGGTAGTCCAAAAATTTTTCATCTCGCTTCCTAATTAAGCGATTTTAAATCTAATGGTGGCTATAGTCTCTGCACTATCTATACGCGTATCGTCTGGACACGCATATTGTTTTATTCAAACTCCCCTGAGCGTAATTTTTAGTTTAACTAGTCCGCACGATTTTACATCTCGGTTCCTAAATTGAGCGATTTTGAATCTTCTAGTAGCTACAGTCTTTGTACCATTTGAATATGCATATCTTTCGTATCAATCCCCTGGGCATAACTTTTACTTTAAGTAGTCCTCCTCTAATTTCACATCTCGGCGCTCTTAAAATTGAGCCATTTTGATTCCGCTGGTGGCTATAGTCCTGGCACCATTTGTATATGTGAACTGGATATACATATTTATTGTGCCAGCTCCCTGGGCGTAACTTTCAGTTCGGTTAGCCCCCCCCTCCCCCCCAAATTTCTTATTTCGCCTTCTAATTGAGCGATTTAGATTTTGCTGGTGGCAATCACTTAGATATACAACCTTATTATATCAACCCTCTGGGCGTAACTTTTACTTTAAGTAGCCTCAATTTCATATTTCGGTTTTACAAAAATGCATCGCCTTGGTTCCTGAAATATCCGTGCACGACATTTCAAGGCCGTACGATGTTTACATTTTCCGCTACAGATCTTGCACACACACGTCGACACACAAACATCGTCTGTTATTATGTAATATGAAACAACCGTGGTGGAAGAGGGGAAACCCTCCTCTTTTTCATATTTATATTTTTATCTATCTTAGTGACTCTTGCTCCGATTTTGATGCAATTTTCACACTGCATTTTCTACTCTACAATGGACCCACTCGATCTGCTCACTCTAAACTTTGATCCACTTTTGTTGCACCCGTGCAACGAGCTAACTACTTATTGTTATAGAAACCGATTGCTATATATAGTGACTGCTAGCAGACAGAACTCGCTCATATCATTTTAAAGACAAATAGAGATAAGCATAAAGCATAAGAATTTTCTGTAAATTCTAAATTCATTCTTAAACTTGTATTAAAATAGTTTTTTCGTTTCTACATATAAACGGCCATAGATTTAGTTGGTGTTCGCTCTCTAATTATGTTACTGTTTGGGTTACAAGGACGATCAGGTACAAAACTATTAGCCATAGAGTGCATATGAGAGAAATTGTGTGCATTTTGGGTGTACAAACATTTGCGCTAATCAGAAAATAATACTGCACATGCATATGACTGAGAGTATTTAATTTTTACAAATTTGATACAAATTTATTTAGAAATGTATTCAAATAATTTTCCATGGTTACAATAGGCTTTTATTCATTTTAAAGAAACTTGCAAACGTATATCAGCGCAAGTAAAATAATAATTTGGTATACAGCTGTTTCGAGGTAACGCCAGAACCAATTTATCAGTGCCGGACAAACGACGAACTCGAAGTCTAAAAGACGTAGTTGGCATACACTGAGGGATATATATATATACATAAATACATAGATGAGCGCCTCCCTCTATATCTGGCTCACGAACCGCCACTGATTTTTATACATGTATTTTTGAGTTGGGCATGTATTTAGAGCATAGCCACTTAACAGCCTATGTGTTTGCTAAGGATGGCAATGTGGTCTCTACCTATTGCATGAAAGCTATTGCAAATTAAGAACTTGCAATAGCTAAAAAAAATCCATCTGGGTTGCTTGCTAAAGGCAGGATATGAACTGGCTTGCACAGCAGGCTACATGTGGCTACACATTTTAGGAGACTGATGCTAATTTACAATGCTGGTAAATAATTAGGTGTTTATTTATGGTGTCATCACTTAGTGATCAATGAACCTGTTTAAAGTGTTTTTTTTTCTTTCATTAGCTTAAAAAAAAGCTATTGATAATGGAGCAAACTGCAGGTAGTGGTATTTATATTAGGATCATTATTTTACTATGATTTCCAGAAGAGTGTATAAATTAATACCATATGTATCATAAATGCATAATTTTTGAATATATACAGAGGTGGCTAGTTAGAAATAATGTCTGAACTAACTTTCATACATAATTTACAACAGTTATAAATTTTCCATATGTAATATCAATCTAATCGGTATATTATTCAGTATCGAATTAATATAGGATCTTCGATAATCTGATAACATCAGATATTTGGTATCAGTTCCTTTTTCGTTTTGTGACAACCCTAATTGGAAGTTAGACTTACCTGTAAGAAAGAGAAAAGAATGGCTTTTCTTGGAAGATTCACAGCAGGGTACAAACATCCAGCAGATTTGTGATGTCACACATCGCTTCTGTTTAGATCCATGCATGTGTGATAGAAGATAATGACACAGAGAACATATATATGTATACCTATATCGCAATTGTTCTGAATTGGATCAATTTTTTGGCCTTTCTAGAGGGAAATTTGATTCATAATTTGTGATGAGATACCACTTAAATCACACTCAAATGTAATCAATGTTACTTTTGTGCAGTTGTGAGAATGATATCATGTTAATTAAAGTTGATCATTTTCTTTCAGGTCAAAATAATATGGAGAAAAAGAAAAGTGAATCTGATGATGCTTATTGGGAATCTGCTCACACAGGATTTGATTTTAGTAAAGAAGATGTAGGTATTTATTTTTTATGCAGTAAATACTGTTTATATACTTCTCTCCCATAGCAGAAAGTAGTGTGGCATGTGGCGTATGTCACAGATCGATTTGTAACCTCTTCAGACAAGTTTTCAGTTGAAAATAAAAAAAAAATAATGTTGCCAAACTATATCTGCAGAACAAATGTCTATTACCTATAACCATCCTTAAATATTCGACAAAACAAACACTAAACTATTGTACCTTTTGTCATGGATTCCTTTGTATTCCTCCCTCAACTTTTATTCCTTTATCCCATTCCCATAATTTATGATGCAACCTCCCCTTACTTCCCAGAAACATGTTCTCCCCCAAAAAGCTCTTATCAGCTCCTAATTTCTCCTTGATGTTCTACTCTCCTTGACAGTGAAATTTTTTTAGCATCTGCAAACTTTGATTTCATCGAAAAATTCATGCTTTTCAATTAAAGTTTAACGAGAAACTATACAAGTCTGCAAATTGATAAATGTACAGATGCACATTGATTCCGAATGATATAGCCGCACAGATGAAAAACAAATATTGTGCATTCTCGACATGCAAAGAAATATGATTAAAATTCATTACAGCTGTTTTGTGAAATATTGGACCAGGGTTCCTGATAGCGTATGCATTTTCCACAAACGAAATTCATACCGCACATGAAAATTTAAGGTTTGCCAAATTAGTTTTGAATTGGTTAGATATTCATAACATATTTTGTATCGTAATAAATTTAAAAAA
Organism: Amaurobius ferox; assembly: GCA_951213105.1. NCBI lineage: Eukaryota > Metazoa > Arthropoda > Arachnida > Araneae > Amaurobiidae > Amaurobius > Amaurobius ferox. Next base: position 54,788,595 of record OX578141.1, read on the forward strand.
ATCCTGATGCAAGAAAGAATTTCTCAAATACGTTGCAGATTAGACACGAGTAAGCCCTCAATGTATTCGGGAAGTACTGTGTTTACTGTGAAGAGGGGATGGGAGATTTGAAAACTGAACTTTTCCAAACTAAAGGGCTGATATCGTTGCATTATATATTGTTCCACTTTGATTTATATATGTAAGGTCTATGAATGATCATATGGAAAATACACGATCGTATGAAAAATAGGATGATATTATCTAAATTTTATTAAATAAAACTGCTGCTTGAAATACAATAAATTGTAAACTTGTATTCATAATGTCCAATAAAATGACGAAAAACAATCGGAATATCTCAATTGCAATGAGTGAAAAAAATTACAGAATAAGTGATTAGAAGATAAAAGCAGGAATATAAATTAATAAAAATCATCAAGAATTATAAGCAATAAATATTAATTTAAACAGAAATTTGTGTCTGGTCTCCTTAACTATAAAAAAAAAAGCAACGAATTATTGCAAAATGTTCTTCAGTTGGGAAAGTAGAGATTAAAAAGATCAATATGAGAAAACTTAAAAACAATGGGAGGGGGGGAAGCAATATTAAAAATAATTAGTAATACTGCTATAAAATAAAATCTAAAAATCTTGAATGATTAAATTGTTGTGAAAAAAATGGATTTAAAATTGCCCCAAATGTATTTAAATGCTACATGGTAAATGAAATTTTTTATGAAACATCTGAATGTCCTATAATGTAAAACATTGGTACAATTTTAAACAAGGTTAGGAAATAAGTTGTGATTATAAATCTTTAAAATGTTCAGAAAAAAATCTCTAAATTTGGGAAACTTTCAAGATATGGAAAAAAATTGAGGACACTGATGATTTAAAGAAAAACTTCAAATTAAAAAAAAGTTAAGAATAACACCAGATATAAGTTTTTAAAATTTAATAAATACCAAAAATGAGAATATAGCAATTATAAATGTATATAAATGTATATTGCTAAAAAAATATATAAATATTTCTGTGAATTTTTGCTTGAATTTTTTGTTTCAGATAAAGGTAATATATATATTTTTTAATATTTTGAATCTCCCCTGATATTTTAAGCAATTTCTCAATCGTATAATTAATGAAATAAAGGCTTATTCTCTTAAAAATGAAATTAAAGCAATGAGAAGTACTTTTAAATGTAGTTATTTCGTGAGCATAAATTAAAATTCGATATATGTGCATCTGTACTTACATATTAATAATTTTTATTTAAGATTAATTTACTTTTCACTTTAATAAATGTAATTTAAATAGTCATTAAAATAATAAACAAAAGTATGTAAAACTTGAAATATTTAAAAAATACACAAAAGATGAACAATTTTAGAAACCACCAATGAAGAACACAGAAGCAAAGACAATGTACAAGCCATAGATAAATTTTCAAACCCTCAATCTTTATCACAGATCAGTTAGAAACATTCTGTTACTAAGCACTTCTCAAGGGACTGTTGAAAAAAAACATATTCTGCAAAAATGTATAGTCTTAATTAACATTAATGGTAGAGGTGCAGATTTGTTGTGGCCGGGTCGCCTTTGACTACCAAGTTTTCAGTCATGGTGAACAAAATTATTACAGTAAGTCACCATTTCTGGCAATCAAAATTTCTTCGAAATCCTTTCAATCCCATGGTACCAGCAGCTGGTAGATCAGGCCAATTGCCCTGATGTTGCGAACTACGAATTGAGGGACTATTGCTGCACAGTCACAGACTGCAAATACATAGCTATGTGCAAATTGCAGTCAATTATGACTTTGTTACATTGAAGGGGTGGGCCCAGTGGCTCTACTCTGCAAACTAATTCAAACTGGTTTATTAGATGATGTTTTCGTTGGCATAGGAGAGAGAATGTACAGTCTCTGTTCTAATAACCGTACTCTTTTTTAGTTTCATAATTCGGACGGCCTAGTCACATATCACATGTTTTTAAATTAGTAAAATATTTTACAAAAAACTAAATGTGTCTCCCCCACATGTGCTGGTGGTCGCAAATTTGACTGAATAAAATTTTGCTTTTTTTATTACTCGATTCTTCTGTGGATTCACAACTTTCCATTTTTTTTTCTGAGTACTTCCCTGCTTATTTTGATTCTTACCTGAGGAATTTTCTTTCTGCAAGCAAAACTCCTTTCTCCAGTTCACAAATTTGCAGGTCATTACTCTGAAGTTATGAAATTGGTCATGAATGTCCCAAAATTAGAACAAAGAAACAAATATCAAGATCATAATTTTCCTTAACTTGTATCTGGAAATCTGTTTCTCCCCGATTGTGAAATTGGTTCTTAAATGCAAGTATTTCCACTGTGTCTAGGGAGAGATGACCAATGATTATCTTTCTGCCATTTTTACAATCTATTTGCATTGACTAAAATTTTTATAATAATTTTATTTTATATACAAAAAAGAAAAAACTATCTTTCAAACATATCTATATAAATAAAATTGAAAATCTGTCTGTCTCAGCATCACAGGAGAATGGCTGAATCAAATTTGATGAAATTTTGTGTGTAGCCTTGAAATAACCCTACTTAATATTTAGTCCAAGTTTCGAGTTTCTAAGACCAAGGATTTTTGAGATATTAAGGGAAAACAAAACTTTTCATAGGAGTTCTACTTTCTAACTCCCTGATTCCTCCAAACAAAAAAAGTTGGAAATCGTTGGTTTAAAACCTTAAAGTGGATTAAAACTATATCTTTCAGTTTTGCGGGAGTTTATTGCTCTAATCAGTCACTTTTTGGAAACATGAATTGTTTGAAAACATAAATTGTTTGAAAATATGAATGTTTGAAACATGAATTTAAATGGAAAATCTATCACCATGATTTATTTTTTACAAGCTCATAGGCAACAATGAAAAGTATTAAGAAATCAAAATTGTTATTTAATTATCTGCATTTTATGAGGAAGATTATATCTTGTATCATGTTGCTCAGCAACGCAATTAAATTAAATGTGTTTGTTAATTTTTATTATTTTTTTGATTTGAACAATAAATAAATGGATATAAATATATATCTTATAAATTAAAGGTTTGATTTCTCTTTTAATTATATTAATTATGGATTGCATACGTCACTTTCATTTATTTTGGCAAAGAGTTTTCAAAATTATATATTGTGTTTAGCCAATAAACTCATATTGTGTTTAGTCAATAAACTCATTTAGCCGATTGTTGAAACAGAATAAGAGTTGAATGGGTATATCTTTTAATACAATTTTAGTGTTTTCATTTAGTATATACAAAAGGGATCATGATGTTTTATTCTTCAGATTTGCAAATTCAGAGCTATGAATTTGGCGGGATATCGCTAATAGAGTAGAATGGGTGTATCTTATACAATTTTAGTGCTTTCATTTCGTATATACAAACGGGATCGGGATGTTTTATTCTTCAGATCTGTAAATTCAGATCTGCGAATTTGGTGGGATATCTTGGAAATTTTTCTTAAACATTGCCAATTTAAATGAAATGTCTCAAAATTGATAAAAACGATGCTAAATCAATGAAATTAAATTTGTTTGTTTAGAAGAGAGTACTGAAATGATGTTTTGGCAGCATTTGTCTGTCAGTTCATCCGTCCTACTTAGTAACACATTTAACAAATTTTTTAAAATGTCACCGAATTGATAAAAATATTTATAAATCCATAAAAATATCATGAAATTGATAAAATTGTGCTTAATAAATGGAATTAATTGTGTTCTGTTAGGAGATAGTATTGTGATAATGTTTCATCAATTTGTCGCCAAGTGGGACAGTCCTACTTGGCGATAAATTTATCGATTTTTTAAAATGTCGCGAAACCTTCTATAGAGATAGCATAATTCAGACAATAATTTTTTTACCAATTTATTTGAAGAAAATGATATCATGTCACTTAGCAACGGATTTAAATCCAATGTGGTGTTTATGTGACATACGATTTTTAATAAATCTTTTACGATTTGAATAATATAGATATGTATATAAAATAAATTTCATTGACATTGCATTTTTGACTGGATAATATCAATTATATTCTTCAGATTTAAACATTATTATTATTAATATTTTCGGGGATTATTAATTCTGGGATTATTGATATTTTCAAGTTATTATGCCATTGTCTTATTATGGCAAAAATTGTTGAAACTCATATATTGTACAAGTAATCTTCTACAAATGTACGGGTATATCTTCTAATCTACGAGAATATAAGTAGCACAGGTATATTGACATATATTTTGATATATATTGGTATGTATTTTGATATATATTGGCATATATTTTGATATATATTTGTATATATTTTGATACATATTGGCATATATTGGAATCAATTATGGCCTTCAGGTTTAAAGATTATGGGTTTATTGATATTTTCAATTTATACATGTAATCTACTAATACAGGTTATATTTTCTAATATTTGCGTATATAAGTAGTATGGGTCCCATACAATTTTAACACTTTTATTTTGCATATATTGATTCAATTTTATATTTTTTGTAAATTTGTTTACAAAAGCGTGCAGGATTCTTCAGATCTGCCCATGAAGATAATTTTGCATAGTGAGAACAAATGTTCTTAAACTTCTTTTTAGGTGCAATAAATTTAGTATTTTAACAGAATATTTTGATTAAGAATGTCATTTAGTATAATAGGAATTTGCACATGATTGTGAATTTTAAGTTTCTTTATATTATATACTCTGTATGAAGAACGGGTATGCTGCTAGTTATTAATAAAGTGAAGGGAAAACTGCATTTGTGTGTAATCCTCGGCACATCATGCTAAATTGGAAAAATATTTTCCACTCATGCAATCTGTTTGCATCGACAATCTCTTTAATTATTTTATATTTCATACAAAAAAACTATTTTTCAAACATATTATTAATGAAATGAAGGACTATTTTGCAGCAGAATCACGAAAACTGATATGGTTCTGACTTTTAAAATATTTATGTTCATGTTTTAAAGATGGAAATCATTATTTTCTGGTTATTACCTTCATTTTGAAAACATGCTAGTTTTTATATGCTGCTGTTTTATAGCTAGAGAATGAAATGAAATGAATTTAATGAATTTAAATCAATTTTTGTAATTTAAATTTATCTGGTTTATTTTTTGTTGTTTTTTCCTATTTTATTAGATTTTCCCTAAATAGGATGTTTCTAGCCTACTGTCTATAAAACATAACATTATATCAGTATATAACTACATCTAAGTATTTTCAATCCATGAATTTTCTTCAACAGCCAAGTGTATAACATATCAATAAACTTGGTTATAGACACCTGTCGTCATTGAAAATTTTTGGTCACTAACTAAAAATTTTGTTCTTAGTGGCCAGTGGCCACTATAAAAAAATCTGAAACTCAATCTTTAGTTAATGGATAAGAATGTCTTGGAACTAATGGAAAGAGGCATATAAACAATGCTTTACTGTTTTACTGCATATTTGATACATAGTATTTATTTTTTATACATTCAGCTTTTTTAGAATTATTTATGCTATAGTCTTCCTTTTGTTCTCAAACTTTGAAGCCATAACGATAGTTGTTACCTAAAAGAAAAAAGAAAAAATACTGTTATACACCCCCACTACCCCTGACATAAGTATTAGTCTACCACTGAAAGTTAAAACACATTTTAAATGGTAACAATTTATTATTAGAAAAAGAAATGGATATAGAATATTTATTGCCATTAGAAATATGTATGAACAACATAAAAAGTACCTTATGTTTTAAGTTATATTGTATTTTTTAAATCTGTTTTGGCAGTGATAATACCAAGTTCTTACTTGTCATGAAGTTCTATGTGTATATTTTAGAATTACTTCCTTCTATTCTTTTTGTTTTGGGAATTTTATGAACTGTTTTAAAGAAATGTCCTACAGGATTCTAATTTGGTTCAGATTCATAATATTTAATGACAGCTCAAATACTTTGACTCTGTTTTTCTGTACCCATTCCTTCATGATTTGACTTAATACCAAGTATTTTCATTTTAAAACTAAAACTTTTCATCAGTAAATTTCTCTTTGACATTTAAAACAAGATAGCGCTCCAGAATTTCAATATAAACCTTGGTATTGGCTGTTCCCTTTCAAAGGCAAAGTTTCCTGATTCCGCATAATGATATATTTTTCTCTAAATCGTTTTATAATAGGTGAATACTTGATGGAGGATTTCAAGGAATCTCTGAAGTTTTTTATCAGTTTTCTCTTTATCTCAAATTCAGGATTATCTTTATATGTATTCGGAGCAAATTCAGCTTTCTTCAGGAAAAAATTACATTTCTCCAAACATTTTCATTCTAATTTTTATGTTTTATGTTTCTTGGCCTATAGAAGTCTTTTCTTAGCTTGTTTCAGAGTTATCAATGATTTTGACTTATGGTCATTAAATATGTATCCCATTGTTTTTAGTCTTATATAGGGCTGTAGAGTCGATATATCAAATTTTTGACTCGGACTTCCTATTTTTTTCTGTCTGACTCCTTCATAAATAGCAAAGCCTTCATTAGTAGTTTTTGCGGGATCTTCAATTTTTACAATTCATTGGCCAAAAGCTTTTAGTATTCTCAGAAATGCTATACCTATTATGATAATTGCTGCAAAATATTGAAATTCTCATGAAATTATCTATATTATTAATGTAAAAATTGTAGAAATTGGCAAATTTTGTGTGATTGTAACAACATTTTGAATGCATAATTGTGTGCTAAATTGCATGATTGGAGTCTAATACAGTATTATGAATTCTGCAGCATAGATTCCTTTCTATATTTAATATCAGACAAGTATAATTTTCATTTCATTACAATATGTTTCCGTGTTACTCCATATTTTACACTGGCTTCCAAAAGTTAGGCACAGACGGTAATATCAACAGAAATGGAAAAGTAAAGCTTTAATTAACTCAAAGTTGTACATGAAGGTAGTAAATGTGTTTATGCATTAAAAAAAACAAGAATTATGTACAAAGATGAAAAAATATTTACTTTTTGTAAGTTATATGATGTCACATTTGGATCATTAACATAATGATGTTTAAAGGCAAACAAACCAAACAAACTTACATTAATATAGTATGTAACACCCCGGACCTTCACACAAACTTTACAATGATTTTCCATGCTTTCACTGAGGTAATCAACCATAACAGATGCGAGCAATGGCCATTCCTCCAATAGGGCAGTTTCTAACTCTCTGAGATTGGCTGTAGGAGGTAAATGGTCAGAGACAGCATGCCTGAGGGCATCCCAAAGGTTTTCAATGGGATTAAGGTTGGGGGAATATGCCAACCACTCCAGGTGAGAAATGCTCTCACTTTCCAGGTATTCGTCAACGATGTTAGCTCGGTAGGAACGGGCATTACCATCTATAAGGAGGTAATCAGGACCAATTGCTGCAGTATGGAGTCTCGCAATGGGGTCTAGCACTTCATCCCGATACCGCACAACCATCACAGAACTGCCTTTAAAGATGTACAGCTCTGTGCGATATTCCATAGAAATTACAGCCCACACTATGACGCTGCCACCTCTGAATGCATGATGTTCTTGACCTGATTTGGTGCTCCTCATTCTCTCCAGACCCTTGCACCCTTATCATTTGATTCCAGGGCAAATCTGGACTCATCCATGAACAGGATGTTGCACCAATATGAGACAGTTCAATCAATATGTTGACACAACCACTTTAATATTGCTCCTCTGTCTTGGATGGTTAGTGGAGCACAAAGAACAAAGACGTGGAACTCGGGCATACAGTCCCTTCACGTGGAACCTTCGGCGCACAGTATTGGCAGATATTGTCTTACCAAGTGCCTCTGCAACCATGAATGTAACAGTTGTGGAAGTCGCTCGTTGATTCCACTTGGCTACTATAGCAATATACCTATCATCAGAGGGGGTGGTAACCCTTGGACGACCGGACACAGGTCTCCTGACAACTGTTTGACTTGTTTGGAATTGTTTCCATAATCGAGAAATTACCAAATGATCAACTCTAAAGAAAATAACATCATCTTTTATTGACAGTCCTGCTTCAATGCGTCCAACAGCACACCAGCCCTCACTATCTGTCATTTGTCTTCTTTCAGCTATAGAAACACAAATATTATCAAAAGTAATCCTACAAAAGTTATAAACACTTCGTATCAACATTTAAGTGCACCTCCTCATACCCTTCAGAATGCTGGCTTCTTCAATGACTGCCTAATTAGCATATATCGGACAGTCAATTGTGATTAGCTGTAACATACAATATTTGCATACTGCCATCTAAATCCACAGGGATTTTCAGCCACTCAAATTCAAGTACGCTTTCGAAAAATGAAAATTTGCATTGCGTGCTTAACTTTTGTTTGGAAGTGATTAAAATTTTAATTTTTCATGTTAATAGGTTTTAATTTTTAAGCATTTGTTGTTTTTTAATTTATTACCTATAAACTATTTAGATTATATAATATTAAAAAAGTAAATATTTCATAATAAAATTACTTTTAAATACAGTGAAACTTCTTTAAGATAAAGGCATCAACAGGCCATAAAAAATCGATCTTTCTGAAAGGTGGTATCTGACTAGACGTAATACGTAAAGCAGAAATCTGACTAGAAGTAATGCTTAAAGCAAAAGTAATGCGTAAAAAAGTAATCCGTACTACAATAAATACTCACGAATTAATAGTTATAGAATAGTTTAATATTTTTTTTCGTTCATACAGATATAAAAAAGAATTATTTGAAGTTTGTTTTAATTTTAGCAATTTCTCATTGATAATTTTATTCTCTAGGAATTCTTTAATCTCCTTAAACAAATTATTTTAACCTAGCATCATCTCTAACAGGAATTACCTATTTATATCATCTAATGTTTCTTGGTATGCGATAGTAGCTTTAGGTGCCAGAAGCTTGTCATCAGAATCAGCTAAATAATGAGGTCAGATGTATAAGATGAAAATTTCCTATTCATCAATTGCCTTCTATAATAATAAAAGAAGATGTCTGTGTCATCTGTAGTAAGAAATCTAAATGTCATACAGACATAAAATTTGGTACACAGATACTTCAGGACCGGGGACGATATGTCTCAGTGAGATTTTTAAAAAATTCAAATTGTTTTTTTTTTTCATTATTTTATGTTTTTTAACATGATTTTGAGAGATTTTGACACAAATTGGTTCTTTAACAACCAAAAATATTATCGCAGAGTTTCCATCTTAGTACCATCTGAAGGATCGAGAAATTATCTTTCAAATAAACTTTGAATAGAATGCAAATGATTAATAGACAAATTTTGAAAAAACATGTACTTTTCACTTTAAAACATCACTGATTTTTATATTGCAATACAAAATAATTGACTGACAATCCCATCTTCATAATTTACCATGTTTCTTTGAATATCACACACTGCTGCAATCAAAAAAGTATGTTTTTGCTATATTCTGTACATTAATTAGTAATTTTTATGTCAAACCTCATAAATTTTCAAAAGAATTCTAACACCGCATGAGACAATTGAATAAACAAGTTTTTCCTCCATCCTTGAATGGGTGGGGGTGGTCCTTGGGTGGGATCTAGTGTTAGTATTTCAATACAATGTCGTTAGTGAAATCTCATTTGCTTAGGGATTTATTTAAATTGCCAGTTGGTACTAAAATAGAAAAAAATATTATTAGAGTTTACAAGAATTTTCATTTAGACATGCTGTTGATTTTAATTGAAGAAGCTTATGTAGCGAATCAAAGGAGCATATATATATAGAGTGTATCCAAAGAGCATATTAAAGCATATTGAACCCACACAGAGGGTTAAAGGCATATTTGGGGTGAATCAAATGACACTATTTATGGCATATCAAATGAGCTTACTTTGAACGAATCAAAAAAACTTATTTAGGGTGTATTAAAAGAATTTATTTAGGCCATATCGAAAGAACTTATTTAGGCCATATCAAAAGAACTTATTTAGAGTATATCAAAAGTGTGTTTAGGGCTTATCAAAGGAGCTTATACACTCACACATAGGACAAAATGCATATTTAGGGTATAGTGCACAATCGTGTTAGAGCTTACTCTGTGCTGTCATGTTAGGGTGTAGCATTCAGTGTGGCCAGTCCTTTGATCAAGGCATATTACTTATACGAGCAGAGGTCTAAGATGTGATTTGGTGCCTATTTAGGACAAGCATGTACAGTAATACCCCGCTTAATCAGCTTAATTGGGACTTTGGGTAAGCCGGTTAAGAAAAAATCTGGTTAAACGGGAGTGATTTAAAAAATGTTAAATCCATGGCATTTCTCTTATAGCTCTGTTAGATACTCTACGTTATAAGGAAAATTGTGCATTATAAACATATTTAAACAAATTAAGGCAAAAATAATTACTGTACGTACTATACTACCATTAAAAATTATATTTAACAGACTACATCAAGAAAATTAAAAATACTTACCATACTAGTGCACATACAATTGCATTACTATTCTTTAAAGAAATCGGTTATTTTTTTTATTTTAAACTTGAATACGGATTTTTGGCTGTGAAGTCCCGCCATTTCGTTATTAACATTACATCAGTTGACGTGGAGGTTGATTGTTGTTCAACATAACGAAGAGCCACTTCTGAAGCATCCATTCCATTGGTATGGGACATTCATGAGTCTGTTGGTGAATCTGCATCATTCAAATCTTCCGCAACGTTTTGAGGCTCATCAATGATAGTCTCGATGATGTCTTCGTCAGATAACATTTCGACGCCCAAGTCATTATCAATTTTAAACCACTCTTCGACATCTACTTCTGTAATATCACTACAGCCTTGAACAGCTTCAAAAGTTTTGGTGAAGCTTAATGCGGAGAGTTCTGTTGATGGCATTTTGTCAATCACTTCAGATGATCCCTTTTCGTTTGTTTCTTGTTGTATAGGAGCCATTAGCGTCCACCATACTTTCTCTAAAGTTGAAGCAGGCATTTCTGACCATGTTGAGGCAACCATGTATGCCACATCTTTAATATTGATAGCCTTTATTGCGTCAATAAGGTTGACAATATCTTCATTTTGTAATGCTACCAGTAGCTTCCGATGGTATCTTTGTTTAAGAGATTTAATTACACCTTGATCCATCAGTTGAACAAGTAACGTAACATTAGGTGGGAAGAAAACTGCTTTTATATTTCCTACCTTATGTTCTTCTTTATTTGGATATGATGGAGCATTATCTAGAAGCAAGATTGCCTTTAAAGGCAACCCTTTTGATTCCAAAAGTTTTTTCAACTGCAGGAACAAACTGTGATTTGAACCATTCTTTAAAGAGGAAAGTGTTCATTCAACCGGATTTTTGAGCTCGATAATGAACTGAAAGGGAAGCCATATTAATGTTTTTAAATGCCCTTGGCAGCCTTGACTTTCCTATAAGCATAATCGGTAACTTATGTGTGCCAGTAGAATTGCTACACAAAGATAAAGTTACCCTATCTTTATTATTATTATTTTTTTTTTATATCCCGGGGCAGCTGCTTCTGTTTTAGATACTAAAGTATAAGAAGGTAGCATTCTATAATACAGACCAGTTTTGTTGACGTTGTACAACTATTCTGCTGTTAAGCTTTCTTAAGTGATAGTTTCTTCTAGTTTGGTTGGAAAACAATTTACACCCTCTGAGTCAGCCGGCCACACAGAAAGCTACCATTAGCCTTTGGGTTGGTCGTGTGGTCTGGGTTTTCTACCCTCTGAGTCAAGTTGGCTGTGTGGTCTGGGCCTTCAACCCTCTGAGTCAGGATGCTGTAGCCCAGTGGTTAGCGCACAGGAGTTGCACTCGGTAGGCTCGGGTTCGATTCCCGCCACTGCCAAAACTGCCGCCATGTTCACGCGGAGTACGATCACATTAAACTTGTGGGTCCATAAGTCCTTCCGAGAGATTGGTGGTAGGGGAAGGAGGGTACAGTCCCTGTGGATGCCTCCCCCACTGGGTTCCTGTCTAAATTGGGTGGCACGTCCCGGCCATCCAAACAGTTACCTTACACCTTTCTGGTATATCGGACGGTCTGGGTCTCAACACGCTCTGAGTCAGCAGACAATTTTTCACCAGAAATGGTGAGCTGATGGATGCTATGTCTCTTTTTCCATCTGTTTAGCCAACCTTCACTAGTTACAAATTCTTGATCTTCTCCAATTTTTTTATGTAGAATCAATACCTTTTCTTTTAAAATAGGACCTCTGATGGGTGTTCCTTTCACTCGTTCTTGGTTAAACCAAAGCAGTAATGCCTCTTCCAAATTTTCTAAATTAGTCTTCTTTAATGTTAAACATGACAGTCCATTCTTTGACATTAATTGGCTACAAAATGCCTCTATCTCATTCCATTTCCTCTTCCAGTTGCTGACAGTACTCTCTCCGACACCAAAATCTTTAGCGATTGTCTTTAAATTTTTACCTCTGTCCATTCTTTTTATAGCATTGTCTTTTTCCATCGATACCACAACACGCTTTCTCTTACCTGCTACACTGGGCATTTTCCCTCTTTAACAATGTTACCTCTACAACTAATGTAACTAAAACAACACGTGAATATTTTTTCGTGCCTTAAGTGACACGATAAAATAAAAACTAATAAAAATATTGCTCTTAAACCACCTACACTATGGAACATGTGTTCCCATTTTAAAATATCCAGTCACAGGTGAAGCACCGTACCCCTCTCCCCCCTACAAGGGTGAAGTTTCCTACCCCCAAAATCTTTCTAAAAATAGATTCACAAGAAACAACGAACACCTGCAGATCACTTGATAAAACAGCTCCCATTATTGGAAGGAGCAATTTTTAAAAGGAGAATAATTTTTAACTTTTATAGATTAAATTGAAGCCGGTATAAACTGAGAGCTGGTTAAACTGGGTCTGGTTAAGCGGGGTTCTATTGTACTTGCATGTATTTTGCAATTTAAGTGTGTGCTTACGCAGCAGATCACTAGGCCTTTCGAAACATTTAATGAATAAATTCAATTAATCCCTGCTTTAATGCCGGGTACAATTTTTCTAGTACTTAATAATGGAAAATGTCTGTAGCAGCTAATCTAAATGTCATATGACCATGAAATTTGATACACAGACTTCGGGACATGAATAGGTGCACCTTGACATTATTAAATTTTGAATTAGATTTTTAGTTTTCACCATGATTTTGATCGACATTTGCACAAATTAATCTTTTAGCAATCTGAAATATTAGCATAGAGTTTCCATCTTGACACCATCGGAAAGTTAAAAAAATTCATTTTGAAACTTAACTGTGAATGGAATCCATATGAGTATTAGGCGATTTTGGGGGAATTAAAAAAAATATATATATACTTTTCATGCTTTTGTGATGCCTCAGTGATTTTAATATTACAATATACAGAAATTGACTTGCCATCCATCATTCATTTTTTTCAGCACTTGTGTACAATATCACATATTACTCAAAAAAAAAAAAAAAAAATTCATAAACCCATCTGTTAATTACTTTAATTTTTTTAAGCAAGACATGTCTTTGATTTTATTAGGCCTCTAGCAGGTAAACGGAGCCCATTTTCCCCACATGATGGGGAGAATCCAGCTCTTTTCCAAAGCTCTTGTATTTATTGAAGCAAATCCCCATGCACAGGAGGCTTTTCATAACAGCTTGTCGTTATTCATTCCTGTGCAATCCTTGTTGAGGTGTAGACTAGGTGTGCATTTAGATGTCATTTCATAACATGCACATTGCTTTTTTTTTAATGTTTTCAGGAGAGATCAAAATGGGTTTCGTGTTCACATTATTTATACCTAGGTGCTTATTTAGGATCTGGACAATTCCAGGTATTTCCTTCTAGTTCTTAATAAGATTGATTACAAAATCTATTAACAAAATCTAGCTAACAAAATTTTTGATAATGCGATTCTCCCAGTTTTCAGATAGATTGTCTTAGCACTCAAGAGCTTCCTCGTATTCATGTACTAAATACAGGGCTATAATCTATTTCATCTGCCTTTGATAGTTGAATCACTTCATCTTCTAAGGCACCGATATCATGAATAGATGCATTGCATAGTTCACAAGCACTGAAGCAATTAACAATTGTTTTTGTTTTACATTATTCCATGCACATTTTACCCATTGAATGGCATCGAGTACATTGATGGATTTCACAACTTTGGATACATTTTTTGCATCATGTATTAGAAACAAGAAAGATCAATCATGCATAAAGCATTGATTATGAAACACTTTCCAACTACAATGCAATTTTATTTAAACATCTCTAAAATGTGATACATTCAGTGGTAATATTTTTTAAATTATCACAATACTACAATAATTTATTATATTTGAAAACTTCATCGAAAAAATTAACTTTATTCAAATGACATCATTGAAATATAAATTGCCTGGCTCTCTATGAAAAAGCAGTAAAAATTTCATCCAGAAACATTTATTCTATTCCTTTCATTCATCACAATACTACAATAATTTATTTTACTTAAAAACTTAAAACCATGGAGGTAAAAGTAATTTAACTCTGTGCTTAAAACCAAAAAAGTCTGCTATAAAATCGTCTGTTCTCTATGTAAAATCAATGACTGTTTCATTTATATCAACTATATTGCAGACTCCAGCGCTAAATAATTTTGCGTTAAAGAAATTCAGGAATTCTTATACAACTCATCTTATAGCTTGATGTGTTTACAATCTCCATAAGTGAAAATTAGGCTGTTTTGTAGAAATAATCACAGTTTGATGATCATTTAAACTCAATTATATTGTAATTGCATTGTTTCAGAACATTGATGCACAGAAATTAAGCAGTTTTAGGATGGATACAACACCAAATATAAATTAAAAAGAACTTTAAAAATCATGATTTTGACACAAGATGGATGCCATATTTTATTTTGAAGTGGGTCACGTGATTTCTTCATATAATGGTCATGCAATCTCTTCATATAATGGGTGTAATTATTATTTTAATTTTTATTTAAAAAAACTACTGAGTATATTTTTCTGAAATTTTTTTTTTATATATTTTATGTGATAATTTGAATATTTCCTAAAACTTTCAAAGCAATTTGTGACTTTTAAATTCGCTTAAAAAATGTTTGAAAAATTAGGTCCCATAAGGTTCAATGTATTTCATTTTTTCAACCCGAGTTCAATCCAAAACTATTTGGGTGATATTATTCATTTATATTCTCATAGATCCCACAGATCGTCTGAACATACTAAAATTTCTTTTTGATAAAGTCATTTTTACGGCAGTTATCATGCTAATGGACAGACAGACAGACAGAATGAACAAAGTTATAAACCATTTTCAACTATGTTGTAAAGTGTTAAAAAAGAGTCTTTTAGAACAAAATATCTGTATTCTATCTTGAAACAATGAAGATCTAATAGTTGTATTTTCAATGTTGTTTTTTGGGGGAGAAACTGAAGCTTCACACTTTTCAGCTGTCCATCATATACATGACATAGAACATTGTCCAAAATTAGGATAACTTTTCTACCCTGGTATGTTATCTTCTTGCCAAGGTCCTGTAATCAGTCTTAAAACATTATTGAAGTCATCAATGCTTTGTGTTTTTGTTAGAGCTCCAAATTACTTCTTTTTCACACATCAGCATTTTTAAAGCAATGAGGTTTTTTAGATTTCCATATTACGATTGGTTTTTCTTTCTCTCCAATAGCATTCACACAAAGGGCCACAGTTAGGCACTGTTTTGCATGTTTCCCTTCTTTTGTTTCATCTGTTTTCTTTATAAGTGATTTTGTGGGTAAGGCATGAAGGAATAATCCTGTTTCATCTAGATTATAAATATCACAATTTTCATATCCTGCCAGATTCAATGGAAGATGAGATTTTCTCTCCACACACACACCTCTTCATCTATGTCGACCAACTCCCCGCATAGAGATTTGAAGACAATGTTGTTCCTGTTGCAAAACTTTTTAAGCCATCTATTGCTTGTACAAAAGTCTTACTTTCCCTATAGCTTCTGCAATTTGCATAGCCTTTTCTTTAAGCAAAGTTCCCTTCAAAGGGATTTGTTTGGATCACAGACTTAAACTACTTAAATACTACTTCCTTCATATTGCTAAATTTTTCCTTCCTTTTTCTTTTGATACCACGTGATTCAAACTCCTCATATTCCTTTAAAAGCACATCCTTATTTTTCAATGTATTTTTAATTTGTGTTTTGCTGCAATGGAACTGTGCTGCTAATTTCTTCTCTGTTACTCCTTTTTTCATGTTCATGTAAAACATCCCCTTTGTCCACTAAAGTTAACAAAATTCTATTAGACATCATTGTATCAAAAACGAGACACACCTGATAACTTTGAATGTCAAACAGAAAATTGAACTTAAGCTGACAATGAGTAACTAATCCTTCCAATAACCAGTTAGAGTTAAGAAAAACCTGAAACTTAATCCTTTCACCAAAATCACTGAAACTTTAGCTAATTTGTCATTAGTAATGACTAACTGATATTAGGGATTTTCTTTATTTTCATATGAAAATAAGGCAGCATTAGAAGTTAACAATAACAGTCATCAGTCTTTTAGAGTGGTTTCACTGTAGTTTTATTTTGGAGCGGGGTTTTTATTTCTAACTCCGACTCCATAGACCTGGTCTTATGCATACTGTTTCTACAGATATACACCATAGGCACACATCAGGCCCTTACCATTTCACCAGCTTATATAAACTTTGGTTATATTTGTATATTTCTGTTAATGATTTATCTTCTTGAGCCATTAGTCAAAGTATATTGAGTAGGCATCTTGCTAATATGTAACTGATTGTTTATACAGTTGGACACACTGCATTTTTAAATCTTCCAATAGCAAACACTTTTATGAGGCAGTTTGAGCTTATACAGGTAAGCTAAATCACCAAAACTTTAGTCAGTTAGTCATTAGTAATGACTAACTGATAATAGGGATTTTCTTTATTTTCATCTGAAAATAAGGCAGCATTAGAAGTTAACAATAACAGTCATTTGTCCTGCGGATCAGTAAGTACATGTACAAGAAAACACTGGCCCGCAGCCATCATGACTGGTCCACTAAGATTATAAACAACATGGCAGCAATGTACAAATAAATACTTGGATATTTAATATGCATGTGCAAATTTGACTTACCTTTAAAGAGGTGTACAACAAATTATCCTAAATTATTATAAAATCATTTAATATGTGCACTATGAATAATAACAAAAACTACAAGATTTCCAAATTTTTTACAAATTTATTTTTTCTGTCAACATTTTCAGAATTCAGGATCTTTTTTTTTTTTTTTTTATTTGGCCAGTTTGAAAAATGTAAATTGAATTTATTAAGTTGTTGACTTACAAAGTAGATTTTTTTTAATTGCTAAAATTTGTGATTTAAACAGTCTCCTTCTTATGAGGCTTATAGCAACCTTTTTGATCTTGTGCCCTATTACAACCAGAGGGATGATACAGCAGGCACAGGGTCAAAAGTTTGGATGTTAGGTGTGTTCAAATGTCTCATGAGGTCTGTATCACTTTATTTAGCTTGTTTCTCCAGTTGGTTTTTTCTTATTTATAAATGTCTGAAGCGTCTTTCAACTTAAGTTTACATATATGAAATGAAAGGCAAAACATCTACAACAACCATTCATTTATCTTTCAAAAAGCTACAATTAAGAAGATTTTAAGGACTTCAAAATTAAATTTCATCACCATTTTATATTTATATTTTGCCACCTTAGCTAAATATGACTATTTTTATTTCATAATTTACAAAGATGATAACTTTTACAGATTTTCCATAGTTTGTACAGATTTTTACTTCATCTTATTGTTTTACAGACATTACTCCCAAAATTACACAAAGTACCATGAAATTCATGTATTCCACCATTTAATTCATATTCCCTGCATTGCTGAGAGTCCAAAATTATCAGTTTGCATCCAATTTTATCTTCTAATGATTTCATATCAGAGCAAAGGACCTAATTTATTTTTATAGTGTGAATAAATAAGCAAATATTTTACTAAACAAATTACTTTTGACTTGCATTATGTGCTTGTGCATTTCAGTTTTTCTTCTTGGGTTTTGCCGAGAGTACGCAATAACCATTTTCTATCCATCTACATCTCCTTATTATTGCAGATTAACTTGACTAATCTAGCTCATTTTCATATTTTGGTTTGTTTTTTAATTATTTTTACATAAATAATACGATTGCACAATTAATTTTTATTCCCAGGCTTTTCTGAGAATACAATTATCTTTTTCCATCAATCTCCATCCCCTTATTATTATACATTAGCTTGACTAAACTAGTTTATTTTCATATTTTGGTTAATTATAAAGATTAATTTTTTAATTATTTTTACATAGATAGTACGATTGCATAATTCAGTTTTTTTTTCTGGGTCGTTGCCGAGAGTACTCAATTATCTTTTTCCATCCATCTCCAACTCCCAATTATTGCACATTAGTTTGACTAAACTAGCTTATTTTCATAGTTTGGTTAATTGCAAAGGTTAATTTTTTTAATTAGACACATTAAAGTAAACAAACAATGTATCGCAATAACTTTGGGTTAAAGCTTAATCAATGGATATTTACCAGTTAACTGTTTTGGTTATGGATCATTTGTTAAGTATTTGAGTTGAATTTCATTTGAGTTCCTACAGATTAAGTCTTGACTGACCTGAATGTGCTAATTTTCTGTATCACTGGAAATTAACATAACGGGTATAAATACAGTGCTGATAAAGGCACAGTAGATGATTTGATGGTGATAGCAAAAGCTTGTAGTTTTGTATGAGGTGTAGCTTTTAGCAGATATGTGCTATGTTTTTATAGCTGTGATTTTTCTCATTTTGGAGCAGTGATTTTGATGTTTAACCCTTTTCCTTGTAAGCAACATCACAGTTAAAAAATGTCTGCTTTTATGATTTCAACTTATGCCTTGTGTTTGTGAGTAATAAATTTGCTTTATGTTTAACTCACCCGGTAATTTTCCTTTACAAAACTTATCACTTCAATGGATGGCTTACCCACTGCAACTCTATAGTAAGAGCATTTTTTAATTTCTACATCTCTGGCAAAAATTTTTTATTAATTTTTGCATAAATAGCATGATTACTCAATTCAGTTTTTTTTTTTCGGGCACTACCGAGAGTACACAATTATCTTTTTCCATCCGTCTCCATCCCTCTATTATTGAACATTAGTTTGACTAAAATAGATTATTTTTATATTTTGGTTAATTATAAAGATTAATTTCTTAATTAGTTTTACATAAATAGTGAAATTCAGTTTTAATCAATTCAGTTAAGTTAATGAAACTGCATTTTAGAACGTATTCTAAGGTTTTAAAATATATAATTTCAATATACATAAAATCTTACTGATGGTCGATACGGTTTTACTGAAAACTCCTGATTTTTCTACTGATGACCTTTCAAAGGTTTACATCTCTGAATTTATAATCTTTTATTATAAAAGAATCATGAGCAAAAATTATAATTCAAAATTCTAATTTGAATTATAATTTTTGCTCTGAATTGTACACAAGAGTCATTAAACAGTTTTAACTTGCACTAAAATACTCTTTCTGTCAATGGGTATAGATAACAAAATATATCTGCTTAGAGTTTTTCAGAAAGAGCTATAAAATTCCTGATTTTTGAGAAAAAACAACACATTTACGATTTAAATGAGCACTTAAATTCATGATTTTTTAGTAAGGGTGCTAAAATTTGTGATTATTATTAAGAAGTGATAAAATTCGTAATTTATATGAAAAATGCTATAACTAGCTATTTTTATGAAAAATCATCAAAATTCACGATTTTATTTAAAAGCTCTATTTGCAATTATTACCTTTAGTAATTTTATGTAAAAGTGCTAAAATTTTATATTTTATTAAAAGGCTTTAAAATTTGATATTTTATATAAATGTGCTAAAATTTGCATTTCATTTAAAAGTGATAAAATTTACAATGTTATTTAAAAGCGGTAAAAGTTGTGATTTTAATGAAAAATCGTTTAAGTTTGCAATTTTATTTAAAAGATTCAAAATTTTCGATAAATAAGACAGTAGTGGATTATAAATGCATAATGAAATGCTCAAATTCTTTAGACACTATAATTAGTGTACTGGATCGTCTAGCAAGCGAGATCATGGCAAAAGAAGAAATCGTTCCTTCTCCTACATGCATGTGACCAGTTACAACACCTCTGAAGAGTCTTGGCAGCTGGCAGCTTTGGCACTAGTTTGAGCATGGACGAGACTTTTGTCTTCATGGACCACAATCTTGTTTGGCATATTTCAAAAGATGAAACAGCAGAAAACTTTTGTTTAGAGGTAAAACCTTGCACTTTTGCGGTCATTAAATATATTGGTCCCACTGACCTCCAATATTTTTATTCTTCTGGTCCTATTAAACTTTTGGTGATCTCGGACCACCAATGACTTCAAATGCTGTAAGGTGTGTGTATATTTAATGTAATAAAAAACTTAAATAATGCACAAATAACATTTACATTTTAATTCATAAATAAATTGAAATTTGAAGAGATCACGCCAACCAAAAAATGGAACTCCTGTTTTTAACAACTTAGAATATTTTCAGATCTTTAAAATGTAAACAGAATGTGCAGATTGGAATGGAAGGAAAACTAGATTTATGCATAATACTAAAAGATGATGTATATATCACATGGAACAGAAAATTCAAGCTACCGACAGCTATAAAATTCAGTAAGGGGTAACTTAGCTTAAGCGGCGATGCACTTTTAAATTTAAATTTTTTTTAAAGATGAATGTTTAAAGTTGAAATTTGGCCTATATTGCTCATATTTCTTCATTTTGAAATCAAATTTATCCTCATGCAAACAAGCAGATGATGGGCTGTGAGCTATAAACTCCGCAAACAATCTACGCAATACAAACTGGATGATAAAATCCTTCTTGAGTTTTAGAGATATCATTTTGATCTCTCTGTGTCATTATTTTATAATAAAAAAATTCCCAAGAAAAAATTTAGCCACCTTTATACATTTTTATCTAATTCTATAATTTTAATGCATTTTTTCTTTGTTTTCCTTTATACTAATATTATAATAATGTAATAGTGGCAGCCACCTAGTGGTGATTCAAAGTTATCAGCTCTTATGCGAAAGAATGATGGTCTAAATCAATTCGATCTTCTGAGATGTGATGGACTAACTGAAGTGGCTGAAAATAGTAAGTATTTGTTTTATTATTTTACTAGAAAATACACACATTGCCCATTATTTAAAATGCAAATCACACTGCCACAACATATTCTCAATTATTCCCATTATTTAATTAAAACCACACAGACACAACACAATCTCGAAAACCAAAGAACGCTTTAATAATAAACCTGTTTATAACAACAGCAACTAAAAAGAAATCATTGTGCCAATGGTGTTAAGATGAAAACTCTGTGAAAATATCTCGGGGCCCATTCTGTTCAAAGTTTGTTTGAAAGAGAATTTTTCGATTTTTTCAATAGTGTTAAGATGGGAACTCTGTGATAATATTTTCGGTTGCTAAGGAACTGATTTGTGTGAAAATTTCTCAAAATTATGCTAAAACATGAAATAACTAAAAAACTAATTAAAAATTTTAAAAAAATCTCACAAGATGCATCGTCCTGGGTCCTAAAGTACCTATGTATCAAATTTCATTCCCATAGGGTGCTAATGTTTTTTGCTATAGATGCACAGACAGATAGACATCTTCCTTTATTAATATACATATATTTACTATAAAAAATGTCTAGTTCTGACATTTTTCTTTTTGAAATACATTGTATTATTATCCCTTTTGTATTTGATATTTGTAATTACTTTACATTTGTAATTACTTTAAGTTAAATTTTATACAATTGCAGCCAGCACTGGATACAAATCTATCAGAACCCTCTGTGTGATTATTTTGTGTATCTCCTATAACTTCTATATATACGCTAAGGTATCTCTTATTTCGACTAACAATTTTTTTTTTAATAATATTTTAACGCATGCTCCCTAACTTTGTCCTTTATGATCATAAATACTTTTGTGTAAAATTTGAGCTCAAATTTATTTTAACCGTGTTGACTTTAAATTGAATATTCTGTTTTTTTGTGCCTTTATTTTCTGGAATTAATCTTAGCAATTGGCAATTCAAATGACCTATAGATGGTACTGATGCTAGACAACAAACAAAGACTGTGTGCAAAGTTAGCATGAAAGCATGGATAGATTGTTGTATAAAGATACCGATAAGTCTATCTTTAACACAAGCAACCATTAGATCCTGAATAAGTTCATTAGTCAATATAGCCAAACTAAATATTTTGAAAGTTCATGGAGAGAAGTTATGAATTCAGCAACATTTTCCCTTTCAAACTGAACATGCATATTGAATCTGGCATGATCATAAATAACATTACATTTCCAATAAAATAAGATTCAAAACCTTATAACACTTTTTAATACTTTTTATTATCTTCAGCATTCAATTTTAGTGCATGCAAAATCAGTTCAGCTTGGTCCCCCTTAGGATAGACTAATGATCTACTTGTTCTGATTCAGGTTTACTTTTTAATCTACTAACAGAGCGTATCCTTTTGTAACTCTGTCTCCATTTCGGCCAGTCATTCAGAGTTGCCAAATTGAACTGATCCGGAGGTTGACATGTAAACGCAGCCAACATTTTCTGTTTCAGTTACACTTTGTTCTTGAAGAACAATAAATTGTCATTTACCTTTAGAAGCGTTGAATTTGCTTAACTCCACTGTCACAATATGTCTTTAGTGTTGCTCTTAAAACATAAAGCTACATGTTGAACATGTATGACATAAAATTTATTAAATACAATCACAACATAATATTTTACTATAGAACATTTTGTTGACAAGTGAACATTCTTTTCATAGACTTTAACATTTTCCCACAGTTATGGGTGCAGTAACTGGTTCTCAGTTATGGGTGGGATTATCGTTTGCTCATACATGCATGCTAACATTCTGAAGTGTATCGATATTTATCATCACCATTAAGCAAATTTAGAGTTCCAAATCAATGTTTTACACATATAAATATTGTCCTGGTTATCTTACACCTTTCTGGTAAGTCGGACGGTCTGGGTCTCAACAACAACATATAAATATTGTCCGTTCATGCGGAGTATGATCACATTAAACATGTGGGTCCGTAAGTCCTTCCGAGAGGTTGGTGGTAGGGGAAGGAGGGTACGGTCCCTGTGGATGCCTCCTCCATTGGGTTCCGGTCTAAATTGGGTGGCACTTCCTGGCCATCCAAATGGTTACCTTACACCTTTCTGGTAGGTCGGACGGTCTGGGTCTCAACAACAACAGCATATAAATATTGTCCGGCCACACAATCAGCTACAGCTAGCTTTCAGCTCTGTCGTGTGGTCTGGGTTTTTCACATATAAATATTGAGGGTGCAGTAGCCCAGTGATTAGTGAGCAGGAATTGCACTTGGTAGGCCTGGGTTCGATTCCCTCTATTGCCAAAACTGCCACCGTGTTCATGTGGAGTACAATCACGTTAAACATGTGGGTCCGTAAGTCCTTCTGAGAGGTTGGTGGTAGGGGAAGGAGGGTACACAGTCCCTCTGGATGCCTTCCCTACTGGGTTCCGGTCTAAATTGGGTGTCTCTTCTCAGCCGTCCAAACAGTTACCTTACACCTTTCTAGTAGGTCGAACGGTCTGGGTCTTAAAAACAACATATCAATATTGATATCATAGGTTCCATGCCTTCATCTCAAGGATATTCATACTGTCCACATACATTGATAGATTCGTTAGATAGCCTGAAGCATTTCCTTTGCCAAATATACTCTCAGAAACAGTTGCTGAAGTATTGTATACTGGCTGGGTATCGCGATTTGGAGTTCCTGAATGAATCATAAAAACGTTCTCAGTTTAGAAATGACATTTCAATCGCTAACAAAGATATTTGTCATTAAACTGTCTAAGACTGGATGACTACAGCATATCATTGAGTACTTTTATTAGAGTCATTGTTATTAAGAGTTTTTGTATTTTAAATATTTTTTTAATTTTAGGATTCAATCTATTTTTGTATTAAGTGGGTAAAAATATGTTTCATCTCATGCTGTCTATGCTTGATTCTTATTTTAGGATCAACAAAGGAGTTTTTAGCTTTCAATATCTCACATGCTGAAAGTGAAAAATATGCATCCAAATTAGCAAAAAATTTTAATCCTCTTACAACTGATCAAAAGGTATGTATTTTTATTCAGTATCTAAATATTTTTTCAGTAGTTTTAAGCTATACTAGCTGTGTTAAGCCATTAAATGCCTGGATATCAAAACATATAGACACAGACATATTTAAGAGGAGGGAGAATATTGGAACCTCCCCTCCGCAAACAATTTTCAGGCAAATTTCCCTTTAACTATTTTAAATCTGCATTTTTTTTATTAATTTTGGATGAATCGCCTTGACACCCTCCCTGAAATGAAATGAAATGAAAATAAATAACCCTCCATAATGGGAATATCTACCTCAAAAAAATACATTACTGCATAGGGATATAAAGCTATCGAATAATGGAATATAGTTGCTAAGAGCTAAAGTATTAATATTGGCGATGACATATACTGACAATCATTACAATTAAGCAAAGTAATTTTAGCCATCATTGATAATATCTAGCATGACCTTTATTCATTATATAAAAGAAAAAACATTGATTATTTAGAAAATAAAAACAAAATAATTTATCTTAAAATATTAGGAAAACCTTAAGGGGCATTCCAAAAATTAAAATTAAAAAAAATGAAACACTGAAAGTAAAATGAAAAAAAAATTTAAAACAGTCAAAAACCCATGCAGAAAAAATTGCAGCATGAGAAATTGTGTGCACTTACTGCCACAGGCAGGGATGAAAATGTTCTGTAAATTGAGGGTGTTTTTACATGGAAGTTCTAAGTCTCCCCAAAACTTCCCCAGCAATTCATCTTGTCCACAAAATTTCCCAAGTGGCTGTATCCGGTATGGGCTCAATGAGTCATTCCACTCTTCACTAGTTATAGACAAATTGCAGGCAGGTGCCTTTTTAGTGACATTTTTTTATTCCTGAATGTATAGGGTAGAGCACACTCGACACAGACATTCTGATTTTCCTGAATTCGTTAATTTTTTTTCTATGCTTTGTTCTGGGACTTTGATTTTCGGTAAAAAATATTCCATTTTTTCACTAAAAATATTCTGATATCGTCATAGAAATCACAATCGCTTTGGCCACACCCTTCAAATGCCATGTGCTGGACAGGATTTATGCTGTTGTGCACAATTAATAAATATTTCTTGGAAAAGATGATAAAGTGTCATCAGCATATTTACGGAATGAAAATTCGATCTACTAAAATTTTGTTACTAAGTATAGAAAGTATGCTTTTTTAATGATTTCTGAAATTAATATGAGTTAACTTTTGCCGAAAGGTTCAAAAAATATTATAACAACTATACGACATCATTTTAGCCCTTTTGATTAACTTCTTTAAATATTCAACCTAAGCAATCATCTTTTCATTTTCTCTTGAAAATCTGATTTTTATTCATCTCCAGGAAAATATAGAAATCTGCAATTTTGTAAAGGACTTTGGTGAAATTCTTGTATCAAAGAAATTTTTAATGAAATCTTATACTTCGATGAAAATTGCTATTTTGGACCAAAAATTAACCCAAGCAAAAATTTCCCTTGCAGTATATGTATGTGTTTTAATGTGTTTCATTTATTAGTTTGTAATTTATAAAAGATCACGAAAATTTTTATGTAAACACAATCGTCAGTACATTTTGTTTTATTTTTAAAATTTTCCATTTTTTCAATCTATGTGCATCCACTGATATTTTTATATTGTGCTTTTTCTCCAGGGATATAATCTTGCAAACATATTGTTGATGAAATTGAGATATGTGTTTAGAATATCAAAGCTAAAACATTTTTATTTAGGCATTTTTATTCAGGCATTTAGAATTATAAGGCTCATTAAAAATATATTTGAAGAGCATAAATTAGAATTTGATATATTTGCATCCAAAGTTGTATCTCTAATTTGAATTAAAAATGAACATCCTTCTCATTTTAATTTTATTTAAAAGTACTTCAGAAAAATATTTTTAGTTTTTTAAAATATATTGAATAAAATTAGCATTACAAGGGGCAAATATAGACTAGGATAATTCAAAATGTGCTGTATCCTAAAATTATGCAATTTACAAAATAACTGCATATATTTTCCTTTTTTTTAATGCTTTCCATTTTCTTCTCTAAAAAGGGGTTTTCAATTTATTTAAAAAATAAAATTGATCACTTTCAGATCAAGGTTGAAGATGCTAAATGCTAATTTTGTATGCCTCTTGTATTGTAATATTAATATATCCCTATTTTATGTTTTACTGATAAAAATGTTTGTTAAAGAAGGTATGTCCTCTCTAAATTTCAAGCCCTATTTCGAACCCAGCTTTTTAGTGCCAGACAAAAATATCACCACAGAACAGATGCATGCAAATGAAACATCTCTGTTCTAGCAGTAGATGCTGTAAAAGGTACTTGCGATGGCAGATGAAGATGCTCTCGTGTGTCGAGAACCCAGACCACTCGACTCGCCCAAAGGCATGAGCAACAAATTGAGTGGCCGGGAACAGCTCTCATGTGTGTAAAAGATGCCAAAGAAAGATTGGCTATTTTGGCTTGTGCAAATGCTGCTGATACACATAAATTAAAGCTCCTTGTCACTGGAAAAAGTAAAAATTCGTGAGCATTTTAAGGTGTAAAAACATCACCTGTGCTTTATAAAGCTAATAAAATAGCATGGATAACCCAATATATAACTAAAAATTGGTCCGAAAGGCACATTGTAGAGCCATCAGACTCCCAGAAAATGAAAAAAGCTTTCTTATTTTTTAAAATTGTTCTGTACATCCACCTGCTTACCAACTGTAGAAAGAAAATACTTGGGTCTTATTTCTTCCCCCCTAACACTTCTACCATTCTCCAACCCATGGACCAAAGTGTTCTAGTCATTAAAGAAACCATTGTAAGGCTGATTTCTTGAAAAATCTGTTGAACTTTATCAGCGAGGGGGAAAGCTTACATAATTATATTAAACAGTGTGATGTTAAAGATGCTTTGTGGAGTATAGCACGTTCAAGGAAAAGTGCTTATGATATCATTCTAAAACATGCATGGTATAATTTGTGGCTACAAACTTTTTTTACTGATGACAATTTAGAACTTGATTTTGAAGATTTCAAATTCTAAAACAGCAATGGAATATGCCAAAACTGTGTGTTTAAATTCACTACATCTGAAGGAAAAGGATGACATTGAAGAAAACTTCAATGTTGATAATGATACACCCATCATAAATAAAGTTTCCTTGGAATATTTAGAAGGGTTACTGAACATTGTTATTAAAAGACTGGAACAAAGGCGCTTTGTAACAGAACAAGGACTTTAAACGATGAACGTACTTTGTAAAAACAAAATGATGAGACAGTGCACCATTACAGAAATCTTTGCTAAAAATGTTTAGCTTATTTTAAAATTGTATGATAAATTAAGAATATTTTGTTTCAGTATTTTTTTTTTATTATTATTTGTTTTGTTTCATGCTATTAATTAACTGTTCAAATTTCCATTTTGTAGTAAAATTCAGAAGATTCAAATTACTTTGAGGAAAGAAGGAGGTAAAGATCCATAATTTTCTTCTTTTTTTCAATTAAAAAACCTAAAATTCGAAAAAGTGTAAAATTCGGAATCGCCGAGACCCAATGGATTCAAGAATTTAGACGTTGTACTGTATAATCATCATCTGTTTTTAAAATGTGATGTTTTGGAGGATGAAATTTGATGCATTTTGATTCATCAGCTGTCAAGTAAAATAAGATTTTTGAAAATTGGTGTAGTAGATCCTTAGAAAGGAATGGACAAAGATATCCTTTGTGTTTTAAATATATATTTTGAATTACTCATTGTATTGTACTATGCTTTCTTTTATTTATGTGCAAAGTAAAAATTAATCAGTATTTTTAGTATTCTATAAATAATTTAACTTTTCTTTATAGAGACAATCTGACTTCACAAGATGTGGACCAGAAGAGGCAGTTAAAAATATGATTTTAGGTTTAGTAAGTTCCTAATCAAATGAGATTTTTGTTTTTACAAATTTTTGGTTTTAGACACGGTATGCAAAATACTTAATTTAATATATCAATTTTCAATGTTTTTAAATCGTGTTAATATCTTTTCTTCTAAGCTTATGCATACTATAAAATTAAAATTATTTATTAGCTTTTTAATTTTTGTGTGGGCAAGATTATTAGTAAGAAGAGATAAATGATTTATCTTCATTGCAGAATATATCTTTATCAACTATTTTGCTTCTATTAATATATTCTAAATTCTTAAGATTTTGCTGCACAGAATCCAAAAATATATGCAAAGGGCAGTTATGTTCTCTCCTCCCCCCTCCTTTATTGTGCTCTGTCACATTTCACACAATTTTGCCTGCAATTTTTTCAGCAAGTGAAATGTCCAATATTTGTTAATTTTACCTTGTTAAAAAAGTTGGTTGTTCTTAATCAAATCAAATTTCAGAAAATAATTTTTAAGTGCCAAGCAGCTAGGGAATAGTAGGGAAGCGGCCTACTTATTTTTCTTAAGCAGTGAGATGCAAGATAATAAAATTTATTCATCAATTTCTGACTGCAAGTGTGGAAGAGCAAACTGAAAAAAAGAGCACATTGATAAAATTAAAGGAAGTTTTCTCTATAAACAGATGTGATTGTATTTTATGGGCTAATAAAACTAGGTACATATCATAAGAAGCTTAGTGCAAGAGGGCTCATTTTTAAGCATCTGGACCTCTGAATCAAATTTCAAAAAATAATTTTTTATGTGCCAGACTGCCATGCCACTAACTGCTATAGCTGGTGGTAGTTAATATTGGCATTATCTGATCAGATTGCATGTGCTCACACAGTGGGTCAAAAGTGGGACCGCTAATAAAAAGCAATTTATTTTGCAAGCTGCATAATATAAACAAAATAAATAAATTTAAAATTGCACCCAAGTGGAACATTTTGGCAACTGAGGAAAAATGGTTATGGCCATTGCTGCCTGACTTTCTACTCCTAATGTTTAACCCTGCGAATAACAATTTATAGAATGAATAGTGCCATTCCACATGTGAGATATTATATAGTTTTAAGATATTGTACTCAAATGAAAAATGTCACAAAGAATTAAGTATAATCACTATTATTAAAAGATGAATATTTATAATACTTTTAACCCAAAATAAATTGAATTTTATGAGTGATCACAAGCCATTCTTGAGATATTAGACATTTTATTTGTCTAACAGTGATTTTCATGAAATTAGGTAGTTTTTTTTAATGTTAACAGTAATAAACCTATTAATTTCTGCAAGGTCAAATCGGAATAACACTTTAATTTTTTGCTGCATCGAAATTTGTTCATTTATAGAGGAAGTCATGTGTTGCATACATCAGATTTTTCTCCTTACTGTTATTGTTGCCAGTGTGCTAAGTAAATTGATTATGGCATCAGTTTTTCTAGTAAAGCATTGCTTCCCTTGCTTAATTCTACTACATAATGATACCATTCTATTTTTCCCCCGAACTTTTATATGAAAATTTCTATTTTATTAATTTTTTCTCAGAAACTTAAGTATTTTAAAATATTAAAATGTATTGATGCCTTTTATACCAATAATAATCTGTTTCTATACTCTCAATCTTAAACCAATACTGAAATATTGATACTTTATTTCAATATTGGGTTACTAGTGCTAAGATGCATTTGTAATCCTCCTTATGGATTTGACCATGGTACCTAGATCAAATTTTGCAGTATTATTGATTTGTATATTAAATATGCAATTTATAAATTTTTGCAATCCCAATAAAATGCTTGTTCTTTACCATAGTCTGTTTTACTCCAATTTAAAAATCTATCTTTTACTGTTCCTTTGAGTTCAAGTCTTTTTTTCAATGGTTAAAATAGATTTGTTTAATGCAGTATAAAAAAAATGAACATATATAATAAATTACTGGTTTAAATCACTTTCCTAAATAACTCAGTAATCTTGAAAAATAATTTTTGCAATGTTTAGCAGTCTATTGGCTTTGTAAAAGTTCTGTAAACTTTTATAAGATAACAAATACTGCATTTTATATTAATTGAAATTTTAAGTTATGCATTTTTGTTTTAAAAAGTTATTTTATCTGTGATAATTTATGCTTTTGTATACAATTAAAGACACTTTTTTTTTTCATAATAGAAGCACCATCTATCGTAATAAAAGGTATGAAAGGCTATCATAATATCTTTGTATTGATATAATTATCCATGTGAAGCTTGTTATTTTGAGTATATTCACAATTATGTGGGTAATATATATATGTAATTTATAGGAATATTCTTTGGAAATATATAAAGGAAAAGGGGAAAAATCTGAACTTTTGAATGCTGCAGTGAAAACCCATGATGGAAATACCATTCTTGAAGTAAGATTTTGTATATAGTCACAAGAATTAAGGCAGCTAAATTTATTCTCACTATTTTAGTCATTGATGTTTCCCTACGAAAACAAATGTGTTTTAATACAAAATTAGTGGGTGCCTATGAAAAATCATAGAAAACTTTTATGTGTTGTATGCCAAGGAGTTTAAATATACAGGAGTCCCCATGAGGAAAACCTTTACCATATTTAAAAATTAAAGAATATTTATTAATAGCTATTGAAGTCACCTCAGAAAATATTAATTTCTCTCATAGAGGATGGATTACAGACTAATCCCACTGACTACACCACCCAAAGGAGATTAGTCCCTACATGATTAACCCTCACCCAAAGGGGATAAGTCTACAGCAGAGCAGTATTAATCCCATTAGCCTCTGACAATCTTTGTTACTCACACTCAAAAATGTATTATTTGATGGTTTATGTGAAATGCAATGCTTAAAAATATTTTTATTTCTATAATTTTAAGATGGGAATGTTTAGAAACCTTATTATCATGAAATTAGCATTTAACATATAAAACACTGTTTTATTTTATTTTTATATCTATACACAATTCAGATTTCTTTAAAGTTGCTTTTTCACACTTAATTGCTGCTTAAAACTTTTGTAAAAATGCTTAGCAGATATGTAATTGTTTATATGTTTAAACTTTCCACAAATTGAATTTAAAACAATTTTGTATTTCTGTTATGTATACAGGTTATTCTTTACTTGAGGGATACTCTAAAAAAGTCAATTTTCCAAAGAGAAATTGTTGCTTATTCTGATGCTGTGAATATTTATTTAGCATATTTAGAGGAGGATCATGAAACTGATGAACTTGCTAATATGCTTCTGTATGTTTTATAAGTATGCTTTAATATCTGTCAAATTTATTTTACTTCATTTTGTTATCATATTGGTAATATTTTAAAAGTATTTTCATTAAATATGTTCCATTCCAATTTCTATCATTTTTGAAACTATATATTTAAAACTATACTATCTCTTTTCTATAATTTTTCATGACATTTATAAGTTTTTAAATATTTATCTTCCCTTCCATTTTAAAGTTAGTTAAAGTCTAACAACAATTGGGATAATAAACAAGATAAATAATCACAATTGCAAGTGTTTTGTAATTTAGAAACTTCTCAAATCTTTCTTTCTATATTAGCATTTTTTAGGGGGGGGGGATATCATTTTGATTTATTAAATGAAAACAAAACTTCATATTTGAACATCTGTTCCCCCTCCCCCCCATAAGAAAATTGTGTTTTTTTTTGGGAATTTACGATCAGTTCTTGATTATTTTGTTTTCTATACATATTAAAATACAAAGCAGTTAATCAAAACCTCTAACTGCCATTGTTTTAGTATCTAACCCATGGCACAGAAGAGTTGTTATAGCAAACACTAGATGTTATTATTGTTTTTTTATCACTTTCCAACAGACAAACAGAATGACTTTGGTCATTCTGTCTGTCTGTCCATTCGCATGATAACTGCCTTAAAAATGACTTTATCAAAAATAAATTTTGGTGTTGTTGAGACAGTCTGTGGGATATATGGGAATAAAAAGTGAATAATATCACCCAATTAGTTTCCGATATAACCTGGGTTGAAAATATGAAATATATTGAACCATAAGGGACTTAATTTTTCAAGCATATTTCAAGCAAAGTTAAAATTCACAAATTCTTTTGAAAATTTAAAGAAGTATTCAAATTATCACATAAAATGTGTAAAAAAAATTTCAGCAAAATATGTTGGGTAGTTTTTTAAATAAAAATTGAAATAAGAATTACACCCATATTATATGAAGAGATCACGTGACTTATTGCAAAATAAAATATGGCATCAATTTTTTTCTGCTGTGTAAAGATTATGATGTTTAAAGAGTGTTTAAGTTTATGCGTTCATCATAAAACAGCTTTATTTTTGCATATTATCTGTGTATCTAAATTCTGTGCCAATGCCATTACAATATATTTTATTTTAAATTATCACTAAACTTTGATTATGTCTACAATGAAACCTAATGTTAACACATTCAGAATGTAACCAAATCAAGTGACTGTAAGGTTAGTTGTATAAGAATTGCTGAATTTTTTTTCACACGAAATTATTTAGCTTTGGAGTCTGAAATAAAAGTGATATGAATGAAATATTCATTGATTTTACATATAGAGGCAGACAATTTATATTTCAATGACATCATTTGAATAAAGTTCATTTTGTGTACCTAGCATTGTCTTTTTTGATGAAGTTTGAAGTTTTCATGTATAATAAATTACTTTAGTACTGTGATAATTTAAAAAGTATCCACACTGAATGTATCACATTTTAGAGAGGTTTAAATAAAATTGCATTTCAGTTGAAAAGTGTTTCATAATCAATGCTTGATGCATGATTGATCTTTCTTTTTTTTTTTCATAAAATTTGCTCCTGAAATTTAGCTAAATTTGTATTTGTTATATGTAACATATGCGGAAATGACCATTACTTTGTTTTGTTGTTGCATTTATATATGTTGCAGCATTTCTGTTCACATTTTTTTTTTTAGTGTATTCTCATTTCCTTTAATCTTTATTCTAAATATTATGGTAGAACTTTGTTTAAAGACTGTATGTTGTATAACTTCTTATATTCTACATTTATTGAGATTATATGTGCTAAGAAATCTCAGAATCAAGATTTTATATTAGCAAACTTAATATATTCAGAATTTCCAATGTGCCAAAATTGAAAATTTCCCTCTTTCAAAGTACTAAGTGATCCAAAAGTCCATTGAAATTTTAAAAAAAAATATTTAAAGAAGGAAAAACTTTATTTATTCCACTTTCAATTGCCTTTAAATATTTCCTTATTTTTAGCAAAAAAAGTGCTATTTTGAATAGTTACCAACAGGTAATATAAATGGGTAGATAATTTTATAGTGATTTGGGTAAGTAATTTGATTACAGTCATGTTGTGATTAACATGCCTTCTATACTAAGATATTAAGCAGTTAATCAAAACCACTAACTCCATTGTTTTACCTGTGCCGAAATATCTAACCCATAGTACACAAGAATTGTTATAAAAAACACCAGATATTTTTTTTTTTCGTAAAATTTGCTCCCCAGAAATTTAGCTAAATTTACATTCGTCATGCAATGGTAACATATGCAAAACTGACCATTATTTTCTTTTGCTGTTGGTATTTATATATGTTGCAATATTTCTGTTGGCAAATATTTTTTTCCACTGTATTTTCACCCCTTTTAATTTTTATTCCAAAAATTACAGTAGAACCCTGTTTAAGAACTGTATGTTTTATAACTTTTTGTATTCTACATTTATTAAGATTATAATGTGCTAAGAAATCTCTTAAGATTTTATATTAGCAAACTTGATATATTCAGAATATTCAATGAGTCAAAGTTGAAAATTCCCCTTTTTCAAAGCACTAGATAACCCAAAAGTCCATTGAAATTTAAAAAATTGATTTAAAAGGGAAATTTTTGTTATTCGTATTTTATTTACTTTATAAATATTTCTTTACTTTTAACAAAAAAGTAATTTGAATAGTTATCAACATGTGATACAAATGGGTAGATAATTTGATAGTGATTTGGTTAAATGAATGAATGGATACATAATTTAATTATAATCAGGTCTTGATTAACATGTCTTCTATACTAAGATATTCTATACTAAGCAGGTAATCAAAACCACTAACTCCCATTGTTTTATCTATGCCAAAATATCTGATCCACAGTGCAAAACAAGTTTTTATGGAAAACAATAGATATTAATTTTTTTTATTTGCTCTCCAGAAATTCAGCTAAACTGACATTGGTGACGTA
This sequence comes from Amaurobius ferox, assembly GCA_951213105.1. Classification (NCBI taxonomy): domain Eukaryota; kingdom Metazoa; phylum Arthropoda; class Arachnida; order Araneae; family Amaurobiidae; genus Amaurobius; species Amaurobius ferox. The sequence continues at coordinate 54,823,099 of OX578141.1, forward strand.
ATGTCAACCTATGTGGAAATGACCGTTAATTACTTTTGCAGTGGCATTTGCACAAGGACAGATTATTTTCCGCTGGCAGGGATGACTTGAACATTTACACAAGGCGCAATATTTCTATTGACTGATTTGTTTTTGTCAATATTTCTATTGACAGACTGATTTGAATTTGTAGTGTATTTTTGTTCTTTTAGCCCCATAAAATTATGTATATACTTAATTTACTGATTACTGAAAAAATTGTTTTCTACCCTTCTTTCAGCTTTAGTTTATCAAAGTTCTGCAGTATATGATAATCAAATGAAATATGTAAAAAGTAAAATAAAAATTTCAAGGACTTACTATTTTTTATTAGGTTTCACTATTGTATATTATGATTGTGTTTATGTTTTTTTTATTTATCAAAGTATGGTTACAAATATATTCTAAGTTTTGTACCCAATTATAAAGTCTTATATTTCTCTTTATACATCCTTTTCCTTTCTAGGGTAAAGTAGCAATATTGAAAAGTAAACTCAAATATAAAGGAATATTGATCATTTCATTAATTAACTAATAATAATCAAAAATTGGTATCACGTCTGCATTCAACAAAGAAAATTAAGGACAAAACGTGTTTAAAATGAAAGGTCATTTATTAAAACATATTAAAAGATGTACAAAGCATTTTAAAACCGCCAGAGCACTTTCGAACGTTAATATGCCCTTCATCAGTGGCTACATGAATAGCAAAACAAAATGTTCATATATGGAGACCAGTTATACAGAAAATTTTCATAAAAATATAAAATGGTAAATGAACATACTATTAATTAATACAGAATAATCCAAGAAATATACATGGAAAATACAAAAATTACTTTAAATACTTTCAAATTGTAAAAATATTACAAGAAAAGTACTATCAACACATTATTTAGTTACAGGAAAAGCATAATTTCGGAAGAACTGTCAAGTGTAATTTTCATGGGAATGAAGTTATAAATAACTATTAAGAGATTTGAATTGCATAGAGTCGAGAATGAGTCCTCGAGCATAACTTAAAATTTGAGCGGAATCAGAATTACAAATCGACTCATGGTAAATAAAAATAAAGAGGGATTCATAAAAGAGAATATTACATGGATTGTTACAATGAACTAAAAATTAAATCATCCTATGTGCCCTATTGTTTCCAATTGTTCAGGACCTACTTATTTTTTAGAGAAATCCTTTGCCAATTTTTTGAAACCGTATTTTAATAATCATAGTTTTTCCATTAACTCTACTGAAATTTCATTAATTTACTGTTTAAAATTAAATTTAATCCTAATAGTATTCTCCATAGTTTTGATATCATTTTCCTTTTCCCTAGTATCCCTGTTGACATTGCTATTGAAATTATTGTCCAAAACTTCAGAATCACACATTTTAAACCCCCATTGTCGACTCAATCACTTCTGTTTTGAATATTGTTGTGGAGACAAATTACTTTGCTTTCCTTGACGCTATTTACTTGCAAACTTCTGGCCCCCCTATAGGTAGCCCTTTATCTAATATTTTGGCGGAAGCCGTTTTGCAGGAGCTCAAGAATGGGGTTTTGCCTTTTTTAGTGATTAAACCTATTCTTTGGTGCCGTTACGTGGATGATGTTTTTATTATTTGGGATCATGATGTAAATGATCTCCTTCACCTTTTGAATATAGATAAGGATTTTTACCCTTCGATTAATTTTACTGTTGAGCATGAATCCAATTGTTCTTAGCCTTTTCTTGATGTTCTGGTCATCCGTTCAGATTTTAGTTTTCATACTTCTGTTTTCCATAAATCTACTTTTACTAACTCCTGTATCCCCGCTAATTTTTTTCATCCTGTATCCTCTAAAAAAGCCTCTTTTAACACTTATTTTAATCGCGCATTTAATATTTGCTCTTCTATCCCTGCTTTGACTGATGAAATTAATTTTATTTTTAATCTTGGTCATGAGGCTGCTTATTCTTTTGAATTTATTTATAAGATTTTTGCCCATGTTCACCTTAAATTTACTCAGTTTGATACTAAATTTGTTGCTATTAAAGATCGTTTAGCCTATAAATCTAGTGTTCCTTACCATCCTAAGATTTTCCGTCCTTTTATTCAATTCTGTCATAAATTTGGTTTCAAACCTGCTTACTCTAATATTACCACGTTATTTAATCATATTCGTTCTGATAAACTTGGGAATATTGATGACTTTAAAAGCTTTGCTGGGGTGTATGTAGTTCCCCTGTTGTCTCCTGATTGTGACTATAAATTTTAAATTGGTAGTACAAAATGTACTGTTGGCATCCATTTAGCGGAACACTCTTGCGATATCAAATGTGGTAAACTTTATACGGCTCTTGCTCAATATGTGGTTAATGATAAATTCCTGCCTATTTTTGAAAAAACTTTCCTTTTAGTTTGTTGTAACAATCCACGTAATATTCTCCTTTATGAATCCCTCTTTATTTATATTTACCGTGAGTCAATTTGTAATTTTGATCCCATTCAAATTTTAAGTTATGCTTGGTGACTCATTCTCGACTCTATGTAATTCAAATCTCTTAATAGTTATTTATGATGTCATTCTCATGAAAATTATACTTGATGGTTCTACCGAAATTATGCTTTTCCTGTAACTAAATAATGTATTGATAGTACTTATCTTGTAATATCTTTACAATTTGAAAGCGTTTAAAGTAATTTTTGTATTTTCCTTGTATATTTCTTGGATTATTTTGTATTAATTAATAGTATGTTCATTTACCATTTTATATTTTTTTGCAAATTTGCTGTATAACTGGTCTCCATATATGAATATTCCATGTTTTACCATTCATGTAGCCACTGATGAAGGTCGTATTGACGCCCGAAAGTGCTCTGGCTGTTTTAAAATGCTTTGTACATCTTTTAAGATGTTTTAATAAATGACCTTTCGTTATAAAGACATTTTGTCCTTAATTTTATTAACTGGTAATAATTTATTTGTACAAATAAATAACCCAAAAGCATATGACTAAAGAAATTCAGTTCAATTAAGGATTTTTCTAATATGAAAGAAAATATATAAATATATTTTGTTTTATTTAATTTTTATATTTAATATAACTGTCTTTCCACTAGGAATAGTTTAACTATGAAATTTAAGATACAAATTCTGACAGAGCATTCATAAGATTTTGCATTTTTATAAAAAGGGATTTATTTAACAACATAAAAAAGATATTTGAATAATCATTGCCAGGGTTTAAAACTTTGTTAAGGCTTTCATTTGCATGTAAAAATTTTCAAATCTATGCACTTTTGCAGGCCATAATTTTAAATTCAGTTTTAGATATTAAACTAGTTTGACTGAGACATTGAGACCAAAATTCTTACTATTGAGCAATTGGATAAAGCATATATTTTATTATTAGAATGCATAGTTCGTATATTGAAATATTTTAATTAGATAAAATGTATATTCTATTATTAACATGAATTGTTCATATATTAAAATATTTTATACTTATTTTTTCAGACTTTTAGATAAAGCTGAAGATGCTGCTGTAAGTTAATATTTCTTTCATTTTATGCAATATTAGCTTGGAAATAGTATGAAAAAGTTGTATAACATGTGAAATTATATATTGTTACGAATATGTAAAACCTCCTCACAAGGAGAAAACACCAGGCAACTATTGCTATTATGTTGAAGTTGGGTGCCCTATCTTGGTCACTTTTTGGGGGCATGCGTGCCTGATTTATCAAAATATCACCAATTGTAAAATTGGCATGTGCAAGCGGCGATTCCTTTCACTTTATGAATTAGATACCCAATTAATATCTTTCTCCCACTTTTACAATCTATATGTATTAGCTAAAATTTTTATAATTATTTCATGTTATATACGAAAAACTATTTTTCAAACATATTAATGAAATATAGGGCTGCTTTGCAGTAGTATGACGAAAAAACAGTATTTGTACATTAACTTCGGTATATCTCATTTAATTGTGAAAATATTTTCCACTTATGCAATACCACTTATGAGTAAAATTTTTATAATTATTATGAGTTGTATCCAGAAAAGTTATTTTTCAAACATATTATTAATGAATTGAAAAGCTATTTTTCAGCTGTATTGCGAAAAATGACATTTGCATGTGATCCTTATTGAATCTCATTTAATTGTGAAAAATATTTTCAAAATTAAATGAGGTTCAACGAGTGTTGTTCAACAACTATTCGTGATCCAGAAATTCAACATGCTGTTCATATGGCTAAATGTAAAGATTTGAGAGCTGCACTGGCTGTAAACAGCAAGTTTGAAACATCTCACAGGCTTCATCAATCGATCGTATGTGGTACAGATGTAACTGATAGCACTTTAGAATCTGAGATGCTGTACACTATGAAGGAATAAAAGGACATGCTTCAGAGGTAAAATAATGATAAATTTAAGTGGCCATCTGGCTCTTTTGCTAAAGGACTGGTGTGTTGGATCTGTGGAAAAAGAGGCCATATAAAGAAGTGTCCACTATCTCAGTAAGAGGATAATAGAGCAACATTCTCAGAAATGCCACAAAAAACTAATAAGCGACCATCATATGGGGAGGAGATTGTCATGTGAAGAAAATCCCCATTAAATACCTTCTAGATTTTATTATAGCACAGAGAAGATAATGGACTTTATGTTATGTGTCATATAAATAACATCAAATGTAAAATGATTCTAAACTCAAGTGTGAATGTGACTATCATTAAGAGTGAAGTAACTCACTAAATTAGCAGTCAATTTCTTTATACTGTACCCTCCATCTCTCTGTGCATAGTCACTGGTGAAGTGTGCAGTTAATATGCTTGAAGAAATGGAAATTGCAATTCTGCCCGGACGAGCCTTTATCATCATGTTGCTTATATAGCAGATATTTATGGCCCATATATTCTGGGACTGGATTTTTTAAGAAAAAACGGATTTGACTCAGATATGGAAGAATCCTAGAGTGTAATATAGTTTGCTGCCTGCATGTAGCGAGTGTTTGGTGAAAGTAATTTGGGAAGGCTCAAGAACCCATGGTATGGCTGTAACGAATTTCTCATCTCCTGAGTATAATGAAATATGAATTCTTATAGCTGCTGCTCTTGTGGATGTTTTAAATTACTACATGCTTGTGCGAGTTGCAAACATTAGTGATAGACCAAAAATAATCCATAAAGAGAAGCAGTTAGCCTCATGCTCTGTGGTGACCAGTGTAATGCATGGTTATCTTAAAGAAATAATCAACAGCTCTGAATATCTAAGCGTCGTCTTAATCAATCTTTATGTACTGAATCAGGCAGAACAGAGGGTATGCCAAAGCCTCATATCTGAATTCAGTGACATCCTTCTGAATTGCTTCAAAAGACATAGTATGCACCGGACTAATTCAACATAGAATTGACATACGTAATAAGTTTCCGATTAAACAAGCTCCCCAAAGACTTCCACTCTGAGAAAGATGTAGACAAGCTTTTAAAAGACATGAATGAAAGCAATGGGATCAAACCAGCAAGTCCTTGGGCCTCACCAATAGTATTAGTGAAGAAGAAAGATGGCTCTACAACATTTTGCATTAACTACAGAAGATCGCCAGAAAAAATTCCTATTGATAATCATGTACAAATAGTCGATCATGCAATTAAAGGTCTTGAACAAAAAAGCTTCATAACCAAACAGAAAATAATGCCCATCTACCTACAGGATAAAAGAAAAACTGCTTTTCCACAAACCAAAATTAATGAAACAACGAATATTAGTTCAAATGTTTAAACAAAATGATAAAATGTAAACTTTCATTTTCTTTTTATTTCTTGTATATGTATATTTTTTATTAAAATTTCTTTTGTTCCATTTTTTTTTATTAAATAATATTTTATAATGGGTTAACTTGACTTTTTGTCATTATTTTTACTAAAAGTAATGTTTTATAGTGTATTTAGCTGATATTAAGTTTGCATTTTATCTAAACTCTATAATCTGGAAAATTATAATATCTGAAATTGGCAAAGTCCAGTTTTTTAAGGTTGTACTGTATATGCATACCTGCCAACTTTTACGCATTATGCATAAAATTTACGCATTTTTACTGCTCTTTACGCTTTTACGCATATATTGCTATGTTTTACGCATTTCCGCATTTATTTGAATTTTTAACCATTACTAGGATATCAATCTCTGGCAAAATCTCCGGCTTTTTTTGTTTGAAATTTATCAATTAACCAGACATGGTATAATTCCTCGGAAACACCGATTTTGGCTTTTTTTAGCACTGATTTCTACCACTCCCGGGATTGTAGCAAATCCATAATAAAATGCAGGGTAATGCCAATCAAATTAACGGAGATTTACTGCTGCATGTAATGTAAATTAAGATCTTGATCGCGATTAGCGATTTATTCAGCATAAATTGCTAAAATGTTATTTTGTTTATTAATTTCGAATAAACACTGCGATTGCGCAATTCAGTTTGTTCTCATGAATCGCCGAGAGTACAATAGTATCTTTTTCCATCCATCTCAATCTTCTAAATATTGCATTTTTGATTGACTAAACTAGCTTATTTTCATATTCTAATTACTTGTTATGGTTAATTTCTTAATTATTTTCACATAAACAGTGCGAATTCAGTTACTTCGCGTGAATTGCCGAGAGTACGTTAGTATCTTTTCCCATCCATCTCCATCATTTAAATGTTGCATATTAGATCGACTAAACTAGCTTATTTTCATATTCTGATTAATTATTACGGTTAATTTCTTAACTATTTTCGCATAAACAGTGTGATTGCGCAATTCAGTTACTTCGCGTGAATTGCCAAGAGTACTTTATCTTTTTCCATCCATCCCCATCATTTAAATGTTGCATATTAGATCGACTAAACTAGCTTATTTTAATATTATGGCTAATTATTAAGGTTAATTTTTAATTATATTTTCATAATACAAATTTTTCTATTTTGAAAAATGGGTATGAACTCTGTGAAGGGATATTTTCCAAAAAGTGGTATTAAAGCAATGATTTAGGCAAATGAAAAAGAAACCATTTTGGCAGGAATATAATTCAGTGCTACTTTTTTTAAATTGAAGATCAATATTTGTTACTCTCTTCAGTGAAAACATGTGTTTTACAAAACATAAATATTTGTTTTCATTATAAAGTAATTTTCACCGGATAAAACCTTTATATATTTTTTGTTTTATAATTTATTGTCCTGAAATTTTATAAAATTGGTGTCCTGAATTTTCATATTCTACCAGTACTATGCATGATATTTAATGCAGTATTTTTTTAATGCAGGTACTTCTACATAGTTAAATTGATTGGAAATGTCGTTTGCGTGTGTAGTTTAAAAAAATCATTATAAATGTCATTCACGCAAAATTTTACACATTCCAATTTTCTCAGGTTGGCAGGTATGTATATGCAGATAAAATTGTATACAAATACAGAAAATTTTGAGTTATTTTGAATGTTTTTTCTCTCACTGCCATGTGTTTACAGTAAATATTAGTTAAGTCTAAAATTATTTTTTGAAATTGGTGTTAAACTAGTAGTACGCAGTACCAGAAATTTTGATGAAGACAACAGGAAAAACTCAGGGAACTTCATTTTGAGAAATGGGCATGAACCCTGTTCAAACAATGGAGCAGACTACAGGATATTAATCAACTGAGGATTTCCTTGACCTATATACTTATATAATCTTTTTATGAAGAATTTCTCAAACGCTTCCTCTGCCTGGACCTTATATAGATTAATGAAAGGTAACAGGAAATACGAATAAGTGACAGAGTTTGAAGTAGGAATGCCACAAAGCCAAAAAACATCTGATACCAAATAACCGATACTATCAGTTTACTGAAGAACCAATATAATCTGATACTGAAATTATATTGCTGTTATAATATATAACAAATTCATAATTGCTGTAAAATTTTGTATAAACTTTATTTCAGTCATAATTAACTAGACACCTTTGTAAATATTAAGAAGCGAAAATATTTGTAATACATATGTTAATAAATGTTTTATATGTTCTTCTGAAAATCATAGTAAAAGAATGATTGTGAAATAATGAATAGTTTACATTAATCTGAACAAAGGGAAAAAATATTTCTATAGGGAATAGGAAAAAATTGTGTAAAATACAAAATTTCTGATTGTAATAATTTCTGAGTATACAAATACACGAATAAAATATATATCATAAATCAAAACTTTTGTATAAATTGTACTTCTAATGAGATGCGTTTGTGCATTGCTAGTGCTGACGAATTGTAGTAAACATCATTTAATAATCTTCTCTGCATTTTTGGCAAAATTCATTTGTAGCTGAAAACATTTGCAGCAACCTTTCATAAAAATTATCGTCTGCCACTGTAGTTATGCAATAGTTCAATGAAAAAATAAAGAGGTAGAAAACAGAAAAAAAAGACTATGTATTCGTCAACTGATGAATAAACTAAAAGCAAATCATTCGTGAGTAGGGCAGCTGACAAGTAGGGACAAAAGAGTGCTTTGCATACAGGTTTAGGAGGCATGGGGTCCCGGATCAATAACTTCTGAAATATGAAGTAGTTAGTAGAGGGGTGTATTTACTACATAGGGGCCCAAAAATTTTATCGCCGGCACTAGTCGCAAGCCTGTGTCTCTAATCCAATCCCATTATAATAATATTGTAATTTATGTAATTAACTAAACATACTATAGTGGACAGTGGGCCTATCCTATTTGAAAGTTATCCTATTTGAAAATCAGTTATTATATACCAAAGTATTTAAGGGATTAAAAAAAAAGACCCACTGTTGCAGTTGCAAACATGTCACTTAGCCAGCCGATGCTGCTTCACTTGATCTATCTAGGGATCACACTCTTACTAGTATCAAGGAGGGTGGATCTCCCCCCCCCCCCCCTTAAGAGGTGCTGATGACATCATGAACACAAAAATTGCATCATGATTATTTTTCACTACAAGGATTGATACTAAAAGTTTAGGGATCATTGATTTATAAATAACCCCTTTTATGCTTCATTGTCAAATTTTGTCCTATGTTGCTATGTTAAGGAAATAAAGAAAATCGCAAACATTTTTAAGTTTTTGCTTGAATTTAAAAAAATATTCTAGATTTTTTGTTAACAAAGCTATTATGTACATAAAAAATCATCCAAAGATAGATATCATATTAAAAATAGTCAAAACATGTTCAAAAGGGTCCTATAACATTCATTGGCATCAAAATCGAACAATTTTGTAAAAACAATACTTTATATTATATTATTTTGTATGTCAAAGTAAAAATAACTGGGAAATAAGTTTTACATAGACGTAAAAAATTATATTACTAGACTGGACTTCCTTAATCCCATTATTACCACAAATGCGAAATGAAATCATTAACCATAAAATCATAATTGCCAACTCTTGTTCCCTCTGTTTTGTTTAGGCTGCTGAATCAACATAAATATACACTTGGTGAAAACTTCATTTTCAAAAATAAGGAGGGTCCCAGTCTAAATAATTATATCTGCAAATATTAGTTAGTTTAATAGCAAAAATTGCTAAAGTGTTTGCCATAAAAACTTGTTTTGTACTGAAGGTCAGATACTTTGACATAGGTAAAACAATGGGAGTTAGTGGTTTTGATTACCTGCTTAGTATAGAATATCTTAGTGTAGAAACCATGTTAATCAAGACCTGATTATAATTAAATTATGTATCTATTCATTTATTTAACCAAACACTATCAAATTATCTACCCATTTGTATCAAATGTCAATAACTATTTAAATTTCTTTTTTGCGAAAAATAAAGAAATATTTATAAGTACAGGGTGATTATAATTAAAGTTCCCGGTTTGAAAATGGTCTCAAATAAAAAGCACTAGTGAGAATGATTTGAAATTTTGCGTGAACACTCGTGGAGCAATGGAATTTTTTTTGATGAAGAAAAAAACAGTAGTTCAAAAGATTGCCACTAGGAGAATAATTGGTGCTTTACCACACTAGAATGCAATACAAAAGTAATAAACGTTGACTTACTCATTGGCTAATGATGTCATAAATGTTCAATATGCTGTCCTTCGAATATTGAATTAAAAGTCGATCTTTCATCATCATATGCATGCAAGTAATGAAAAAAAAAATTTCATCCATTGAAACAATGTTAAATTCTAAGCAAACATAAGCCATATCTTTTTTCACAAAAAGTGGATTTAACTTGTTTTGCATAATTGCTCTTCAAATGCTGCTGCAAATTTGCATAGGACAGTGGCGTTGCAATAAACGTTTGCTATAAAAAAGGAAGAGCGGAAATTGTTTCTCATAACTTAATGAAAAATCTCTATTGTTCTGTCGCAATGACTCTATCATTAAAACATCGTGCTCTTCTTGTCAAATTGTTTTATGAGAATAACAGCTCTTGTTTCGTAGCTCTTAGAAAGTTCAAAACGTTGAAAAAGTTAAAATCTGGTCCTGTGTGTGGCAAAAGCTTGCACAAAATGATTTTAAAATGTGAAGAGACTGGCTCTTTGGACATCAAACCTGGCAGGGGATGGAAAGCAGTCGAAGGAGAGATAGTGGAAGAGCATAATGCTAATGCATCTACGAGTGCACGTGAAATTGCCCGATCATTAGACGTACCCTCTAGTACGGTGCAAAAAATTTTGAAACACATTTTGAAATGTTATCCTTACAAACTGACCCATGTTCAACAATTGCTACCTGTGGACAATGTTGCACGTGAAATGTTCGCACTTCAATTTTTGGCTCGGATACAAGGGGATGATGAATGGCCCTGGAACGTTTCGTGGACTGACGAAGCACACTTCCATCTTCACGAAACTGTTAATACGCAAAATTGCAGAATCTGGGCAACCGAAAATCCACAGGAACTATGCCAGGTGCCTCTTCATTCCCCCAAAGTCACTGTGCGGTGCGAATTTACAGCAGCATTTATTTTCATACCTTTCTTTTTTGGGGAAGTTGGTCCTCATGGCCCCGTCACCTGTTCTGTCAATGGCCATCGATATGAACGTCTTTTGAAAAGTCACATTATACCCACACTGCAAGAGCGTCAGTGTATCGATAACACTATTTTCATGCAGGATGGGGCTCCACCACATATCGCAAAACCAGTGAAGCGGCTACTTCGCAGTCATTTTGGAGATGACAGAATCATCAGCCACCATTTTCCTTTAAGATGGCCAGCAAGTTCCCCTGACCTTAATCCATGTAATTTTTGGCTTTGGGGGCATCTGAAGAATGTGGTGTTTACTGGACACATTACCAATTTAGTATTGCATTCTAGTGTAGCATTCTAGTGTAGCATTCTTTTGTATTGCATTCTAGTGTAGTAAAGCGCCAATTATTCTCCTAAAGGCGACTTTTTGAACTACTGTTTTTTTCTTCACCAAACAAAATTCCATTGCTCCACGAGTGTTCACGCAAAATTTCAAATCATTCTGGCCAGTGCTTTTTATTTGAGACCATTTTCAAACTGGGAACTTTAATTATAATCACCCTGTAAATGAAATTTGAATTAAAAAAAATTCCCTTTTAAATCAATTTTTTAAATTTCAATGGACTTTTGGGTCATCTAGTGCTTTGAAAAAGGGGGATTTTCAACTTTGACTCATTGAATAATGTAGAATATAAAATGTTATACAGCATACAGCTCTTAAACAGAATTCTACAATAATTTTTGGAATAAAGATTAAAAGGGGTGAAAATACACTGGAAAAAATATTTGTCAACAGAAATGCTGCAACATATATAAATACCAACAGCAAAAGAGAATAATGGCCATTTTCACATATGTTACCATTGCATGACCAATGTAAATTTAGCTAAATTTCTGGAGAGCAAATTTTAAGAAAAAAAAAAATATCTGGTGTTTTTTATAACAACTCTTTTGTACTATGGGCTAGATATTTTAGCACAGGTAAAACAATGGAGTTGGTGGTTTTGATTAACTGCTTAATATCTTAGTATAGAAGACATGTTAAATCAAAACGTGACTGTAATCAAATTATTTACTCAAATCACTATAAAATTATCTACCCATTTATGTTACCTGTCAGTAACTATTCAAAATAGCACTTTTTTTTTTTGCTAAAAATAAGGAAATATTTATAGAAATTGAAACTTAAATAAAGTGTTTCCCTTTTTAAATCAATTTTTTTAATTTCAATGGACTTTTGAATCACTTAGTACTTTGAAAAAAGGAAATTTTCAATTTTGGCTTATTGAAAATTCTGAATATATTAAGTTTGCTAATATATAATCTTGATTTTAAGATTTCTTAGCACATATAATCTTAATAAATGTAAAATATAAAAAGTTATACAACATACACCCTTTAAACAAAACTCTACCATGATATTTGGAATAAAAATTAAAGGGAATGAGAAAATATACTAAAAGAAAAATTTGTCAACAGAAATGTTGCAACATATACAGGGTGTCTCAAAAAGATTGAAACACCCTTTAATTCTTTACCTGTTGGAGATAAGTGGGCAATGTATATTGTAAAAATGTTGAAAGTAAGGTAGGAAATAAGATTATGTTAATGAAATAGTCCTCCCATTCATTTTCAAAAAGTTATACTTTTCAAATTTTTATACGACCCCCTTAGACAAATTTGGTCAATCAGAAAATTTTTAATGCAACAAGATCATTAAAAAAAACCCACATATTTGTATCTTTAAAATCAACTGAATTATGATAAAGGCAAAAATCTGTCTTATGCCACTTTTCTGTACCATGTGAAAGGCTGTTTCATTAGTGAAAATAGGGATCATAAACAAATTGACGAAGGTAATTGTTTAGATCAAAAATACGTTAATATGTGTCAAAATATTTTATCACAAATGCATTTAAATAAAGCATTACACAGACAGAGATCATATAAAGCAGTGGTACTCACTACGCGGTTGGGTATCCTATGTATTATCATCAAGTTTTATCTTTTTTGTGATATGTCACAAATTTACATTCTAATTTGATATATGGTCCCCATTCACAATGTTCAATTTTCAATTAAATATAACTTACTCAATTTTAAAGATACAGATATGCAGGTTTTTTTAATTATCTTGTTGCATTAAAAATAAAAAATTTCTGATTGACCAAATTTGTCTAAAGGGGTCGTATAAAAATTTAAAAGGTGTAACTTTTTGAAAATTAATGGAAGGACTATTTCATTAAAGTAGTCTTATGTCCTACCTTACTTTTAACATTTTTGCAATTCACATTGCCCACTTATCTCTAACAGGTAAAGAATTACAGTGCGTTTCAATATTTTTGGGACTCCCTGTATAAATAAGCCACAGCAAAAGAAAATAATGGTCCTTTCCATATATGTTGCCATTATATAACAAATGCAAATTTAGATAAATTTTAGGAGAGCATATTTTATGCAAACACAAGAAAGATCAATCATGCATCAAGCAATGATTATGAAACACTTTTCAACTGAAATGCAGTTTTATTTAAACCTCTCTAAAACGTGATACATTCTGCGCTCATATTTTTTAAATTACTGCAGTACTACAGTAATTTATTATATTTGAAAACGTCAAACTTCATCAAAAAAGACAATGCTAGTTACACAAAATGAATTTTATTCAAATGATGTTATCAGAATATAAATCATCTGCATCTCTATGTAAAATCAATGAGTATTTCATTCATATCATTTATATTCCAGGCTCCAGAGCTAAATAATTTTACGTGAAAAAAATTCAGCTGTACAATTCTAATTATAATTGTTTGATTTATTCACATTCTGCATACATTAAAATTAGGTTTTGTTGTAGAAATAATCGAAGTTTAGTGATCATTCAAAATAAAAAATATTGTAATTGCATTGGCACAGAATTTAGATACATGGATAATACGCAGAAATAAAGTGTTCTTATGACTGATACAACACTAAATATAAATTTTAAAAAATATGGATGCCATATTTTATTTTGCAATGAGTCACATGATCTCTTCATATATCATGAGTGTAATTATTATTTCAATTTTTATTTGAGAAACTACCCAAGATATTTTGTTAAAATTGTTTTTACACATTTTAGGTGATAATTTGAATATTTCCTAAAATTTTCAAAGCAATTTGTGAATTTTAACTGTTTGAAAAATTATGTCCCATAGGGTTCATTGTATTTCATTTCTTCAAGCTGGGTTAAATCCGAAACTAATTGGGTGATATCATTCATTTTTATTCCCATATGTCTCACAGACTGTCTTAACAACATACTAAAATTTCATTTTGATATAGTCATTTTTACAGCAGTTATGCTAATGCTACTGGACAGACAGACAGAATGACCAAAGTCATAAACACTTTTCAACTATGTTGGAAAGTGTTAAAAAAACCACTGGGTCAGTGGTGTTAAAATGGGAAATCTACTACAATATCCTAAATGCCTCATATCTCGGAAGAATTCTATCTTCACATTAAATGTATATATATTTTAAAAATTCAATAAAATTCGACTATTAAACAAATTGATTCCATTTAAAGTTTGTTTTAAAAAGAGTTTTTCGATTTTTCAGACGGTGTCAAGATGTAAACTGAAATAATATTATTTTTGGTTTCTAAGGAAAGCATTTGTGTGAAAATAACTAAAAAACTAATTTGAATTAAAAAAAAATAATGCCTAGGGGTACCTTCCCGGGTCTTGGAAGTACTTGTGTACAAAGTTTCATGGCTGTACATTGCTTAAATTTTCTGCTACAGATGAACAGACAAACCAACATCTTCCTTTATTATATATAGTGAAATCTATCTAACTCAACGCCCCAAGGGGAACAGAAAACGCATCGATTTAAGTGGATGCCGATTTACCGAGGTTTCACATTATTTATGACAATTAAAATGCATAGCAGGTACCCCACAAATTGTATCATTGAAAGATCGTTTACTATACAATTATAATACTGGTTAAATAATTTCCTTTTATTTTTAAGTTAAGCATGTTAGATGTTATATATTAAAAATTTAAATTACCTCAAGAAAAATAATCCCAAATTTTTGGTTGTTTTTCCTTTTGAAGCGAGAACAATAATTCATCAATACTCCTTAATTTATTCATCGAATGTTCGGCTTTTTCTTGTGTATGTAGGAAGTGACGTATAACTTCAACAGCTTTCAATGCATTGTGACGTATAACTCCAACAGCTTTCAATGCATCGTGACGAGAGGGTGTGTCATCATCATCTTCTTCTGAACTTTCAGGTTCTTTTTCCATAAAAGATGAAGCACCTGCACTTTAATTAACTGATTTCAAAATGTCAGTATCTTCTAAGTGTCCTGAAGTAGCAAGATCAGAGTCGATAGTGATGTATTCCTCCAAAATAGGTTCGTTTGTAGTATTTTCGATGAACACTACTTGGGAAGAATCTTCATTAGATGAGTTAAAACAAAAACCAGCATGACGGAAGCAGTTCTGAATTGTGGCACCTATGACTAATTTTCATACTTAATCCACCATTTCAATAGCATCTAAAAAAGATTTTCAAGTCTGTTTCATAATCTATACATTCAATAAATTTTTGGATTAGCAGTTTTCTGTAAAAAAATTTCATATTGGAAATGATCCCCTAATCTAGTAGTTGTGAAATTGATGTCGAGTTAGGCAGTAAAAGGCACAATTTGATTGCTGAAAGATCCATTATTTGAGGATGAGCACTACAGTTGTCCAAAATCAATAAAATTTTTCTTTTCTCGCTTGAAAACTTTCTATCTAGCTTTCTTAACCACTGCTCAAAAATATCTGCCATCATCCATGCCTTTCTGCTGTTTTAATAGTCGACAGGTAAGGTACTTTTAAAACATCTGGGATTTTTTGATTTACCGAGTACTAACGGTTTCAGTTTTTCAGAGCCGTTTAAGTTTGCGGCTAAAAGAACTGTCAAATGATTGTTTTTTTTTCCCCTCCATCATATTTTTCTCCTTTGAAGGCAAGAGTTTTGTTAGGTAAAATACGAAAAAATAATCCAGTCTCATCACAGTTAAAAACATCTGTATCTTTATATCCTACCATTATTGGTTTGAGAACATCCTCTTTCCATTTATCAACATTCTTAAGAAGATGATAAACTTTTCGCATATGCAGTTCTAAAGACAATGCCATGATGTTGTTTGAATCGTGTCAACCATCCATTGTTTGCGGTAAAATCAGCTTGACCAACAGTTTTTGCCAAACCCACTGCTCTCTCTTGGATTATTGGTCCCGATAATGGGATTGAGCGAGTTCGAACTGATTTGAACCACAGCAAAGTTGCTTCTGAAGTGTGATTTTTTTATTCGCTTTCTGCTTGGTTCATAGAAAGATTCAGATGCTGTCAAAATCTTTTTCTTGTTTTTGACAAATGTTAAAATAGTGTTCTGCACAATTCCATATTCCTTGGCAAGATCAGTTTGCGTTTTACCTGCTTCAAGTTTTTTTAAAATCTCAAGTTTTGATTTTAAACATAAAGTATGGAGTTTGCGTGTAGCCATTGCAGTCACGACAGTCGATAATCATGAAGCAAAACAGGTGGCTTAATCAGTGTAGTTGCTTCACAGACTTCCTTTTTGCCAGTTCTTTCTAAGAAATAGAAATTTAGAGCACTAACCAGAGACTTTCCACACATATCAGACACCGGCTACACATATAGCTACAGTAAGCCTTCGGGTCTGTCGTGTGGTCTGGGTTTTTTACACATATCAGACAATGCAACAGCAGCCAATGTCCGCCCGATCATTTTCAAAGCATTGACCAAAGTCTGGTCTCTCGGATTTTCATGCAGCTGAAATAAAACAAATCAAGGTGACCTCCTCCCCCCCCCCCCCACACACACTGTAAGTTCCCGGGAGATGTTTGCTGGTGACATTGCTTCAACAGACACTCCAGGGAGTAAGTTACAAAAGAGGAGGGAGAATCTTGGAACAAACACCATAGAGAACAATATAACAAAGAATTGTTGAAATACCTGAGAACAACTATATCAAATTCTTAGAACAGGCCTACTCTCGGACAAATTCTAAAGATTACTTATGACAGGATGTACAAATTGTAGTCAATTTAAGCGGGTTTCTATTAATATATCGAGTTACAGAGTTTTTTATCTATAGGAATTAGCATTAAGCCAACCGTAAGAGAAATATATGTCAAGTTACCGGGGTAGTCGAGTTATCCATGTGCCGAGTTACCGAGGTTTCACTGTACTAGCAGTATACCCGTCCTTCATACAGACATTATTAATCAAAATATTCTAATTAATGTATATTTAATTTAATGCTCCTAAAAAAAAGTTTTAAGAACCTCTGTTCTTGTTATACAAAATTGTTCTTCACGGGCAGATCTGAAGAATAAAACATCCTAGTCCTGTTTGCAAAAAAATTTACAAGAAATCTGAAATTGATTCAATTTGTGCAAAATAAAAGTGTTAATATTGTATCCGTACTACTTATATTTGTGAATTAATAGAAGATATATCCATGTATTAGTAGCAGATTACCCGTATTAAGTTATGAGTTTCAAAATTTTGCTAAATAAAAACTTTGCTAAAATAAAAAAAAGATGACTTAATAAGTTGAAAATACCCAATAACCCCCATAAAGATTACCTGTACTATAACATATGAGTTTCTAAAATCTTTGTGAAAATTAACCAGATGACATAATAAATTGAAAATATCAATAATCCTTGTAATCTTTAAAGCCGTTACTGATTCTAATATATGTAAAAATACATGACAATATACCTGTACTACTTATATTCTCATAGATTGGAAGATATACCTGTGCATTTGTATATTACCCGTACTACATACAATATATGAGTTTCAATAATTTTTGCCAAAATAAAACAATCTAATAAATTGAAAATATCAATAATCCCGAAAATAAATGTTTAAACCTGAAGACTGTAATTAATATAATTCAGTCAAAAATGCAATATCAATGAAATTTATTTTATATACACATCTTTATAATTTAAATCAGAAAAGATTTAATAACAAGATCAATCATGCATCTTATGACACACTTTTCCAACTGCAATGCAATTTTATTTAAACATCTCTAAAATGCAATATATTCAGAGATGATATTTTTAAACTTATCACAATACTACAATTTATTATATTTAAAAACTTCATCTAAAATAAATGAGCTTTATTCAAATAACATCATTGAAATATAAATCACCTGGCTTTCTATATAAAAGTTAATATTTCATTCATTTATTTTCAATAATTTATTTTACTTAAAAACTTAAAACCATGGAGGTACTGTATAACTCCATGCTTAAATCTTCATCGAAAAAGGTAATATAATCGTCTGCTTCTCTATGTAAAACCAATGAATGTTTCATTCATATCAGCTATATTACACACTTCGGAGCTAAATAATTTTGCTTTAAAGAAATTCAGCAATTCTTATATAACTTATCTTACATCTTGATGTGTTTACATTCTCCATACGTGAAAATCAGGCTTCGTTGTAGAAATAATCAAAGTTTAATAATCATTTAAACTCAGAAATATTGTAATTGCATTGCTGCAGTGTACAGATGCACAGAAAAAAAAAATAAAGCGGTTTTAAGATGGATGCAGCACTAAATATAAATTAAAAAGAATTTGTAGTTGTGTCAAAATCATGATTTTGACGAGATGGATGGCATTGATCATTTAAACTCAAGTATAGTGTAATTGTGCTGTTTCAGAATATAGATGCACAGAAATTGAGCAAAAATAAAGCTTTTTTAGGACAGATACAACACTAAATATAAATGAAAAAGAACTTTAAAAATGATGATTTTGACACAAGATAGATGCTATATTTTATTTTGAAGTGGGTCATGTGATCTCTTCATATGATATAGGTGTAATTATTATTTTAATTTTTATTTAAAAAACTACCAAATATATTGTGCTGAAATTTTTTTTATATTTTTTACGGGGTAATTTGAATATTTCCTAAAACTTTCGAAGCAATTTGTGAATTTTAAACTCGCTTAAAAAATATTTGAAAAATTTGATCCCATACGGTTCAATGTTTTTCATCTTTTCAACCCCGATTCAATCTAAAACTAATTGGGTGATATTATTCATTTATATTCCCATATGTCCCACAGACCGTCTCAGCAACATACTAAAATTTCATTTTGATAAAGTCATTTTTATGGCAGTTATCGTGCAAACAGACTGACAGAATGAACAAAGTCATAAACACTTTTCAACTATGTTGTAAAGTGTTAAAAACTGTTTGCGGCATAAACACATTGGATTTATTAAATCCATTTCTAAGCAACATTATATAATTTTCTTCAAATAAATTGGTGTAAAAAATATCATCTGTATAATGCTATCTCTATGGAAGGTTAATTCTGCATTTTTAATTATTATCTAGACAACCGCTGGTCCTAAAAACTCGAAACATACACTAAATTTTATGTGGGGCTATTCCAATTCTACTCTGAAATTTTCATTTAATTTGGTGCAGCCATTCTCCCGTGATGATGAGATAAATAAACACAAATATACCCTCAAATAAACACTCAGATTTTCAATTTATTTATATTGATATACTAGGAAATGTACCCAGTGTTTACTGGGAGTTAAAATGAGCAGTCATGGTATAGCCATGTGTGTTCCCATGCAACAGAATTTTATTTTATGTTTGTTATAAGCAAACGTATTGTTATAATATTATTTTGTTTTTAGGAACTCACTGTGAGTTCCAATGTAGTATTTGTTAAAGGTTTTTCTCTTAAATCCCTGGTATATTTTCTATTAATAATTAACTCAAGTACATTTTCTATTAATAAATAATACAAATGAGGATGGAAATAACACAAATCAATTTCTGAAATGCTTGTTTTGAACAAAAATCAAATAAATTTAATGCCAAGTTTCACTAATGAATAACGGAACATAATTTCATTCCTCCATCTTGTTACACCATACATGATAGGCAAGAAACCCCCCTTCCTATCATTAAATTTGTACAATTTATTTTTGTTTTCATATCCAGGTTACAAACTTATCATTTAAATGTATTTTTTTTTATATTCCCATATGATCAATATGGTCACCCCCTTTTGATATTCAAACTTTTTTTTAACCCAAAACCTTAGCAGCTCTGACCACAATTAGAAGATGGGTGAGTGCCATAACTCCTTTCCTGGAGACTTGTATTAAAATTAATTTTTCTTTGACGTCCTCAGACTTAAAAAATATGCAACTTAATCAAAATTTAAAAAATAGAATTTTTTAAATACTTAGGTACATGACATCTAAAGTATATATTTGTGTTTTTCATTCTGATAATGATCTTGATGTAAATTCTCTTTTCGATCAAATGAAATTAAATTGTTTTCTGAAAAAATGATCAATATTCCACAAATGAATTCACCGGAATTTTAAATTGAAGTTTCACCAATGATAATTGAAATGTCATCAATGAATATTGTATCCATAATAGAATAGAAAATCGGCAAATGCACTAATGTTTTAATGTAAAAGTTACTTAATAAACAGCAATTTATATTTTAGATTGCAACACTAGATGGCGCCATCAGTTATCATGCCATAGAAGATATGGTACAAATCAGCCATAAACTGGAAGCTTCTTTGACTTAAAATAAATAAAAAAACTAATTCAAATTTTAAAAAAATCTTGCTAAAGTATATCGTCCTGGGTTCTAAAATACATGTATATGAAATTTCATGTCCTTACAATGTTCAGATTTTTCATTATAGATGACACAGATATCTTCCTTTATTATATATATATATATATATATATATTCATAATATAGATCTTATAGATCTATATGGAACGCACTATGTACAAACCTTTGCCATATAATTTAACTATAATGTCAAATAAGATCACTGCTTTATATAAAAGAATCGACATCAATATAAAAAAGGTAACCTTTCCTTATTTAGTACTTATTCCGAAGCTGCATAAAACACCAGTAAAATTCCGTACTGTTACAGTTGGTTGTAATACATATATTACGATAGCTAACAAAAAATTAATGAAAATACTTCAACCAGCTTATAAAGCTATATTGGAACAAAATTCTATAATCATTAAAAACAGCTATGAAGTTATTAAACGCTTAAAATATTGCAATAAAGATTTACAGTTCAGCAGCTATGACTTCCGGGACCTTTTCAATAACATTGATCTTAATAAATTGTATAAAATACTTTTACTGGTGCATTCTGAATATAATCTCAAAAGTGTAATAACTTTGCGTAGATATATGGATCTAATTCACCTGGTGTTATTTGAGAACATACTGTATAACGGTGAGGTTTTTTTTTCAACAAATTAAAGGAATTCCCATGGGCGGCGGATGTTCGTCAGTCCTAGCTGACATCTATTTAACCTATTTTGAAAGGAATAATCACGTTTTATACGAGATTCCATATTACAGATTTGTGGACGATGTGATTTTGGGACATTACGCTAATACTCCTGAAATTGAATTTGACTTTTATCCACCGGAATTGGAACTAATTAAAAACCCTAATAATGTAAAAGACGAAGTAAATTTCCTTGATATAACCATAAGATTTAAACATAGAAATGGAATTCATACTGTAATGTACAATAAACGTAATAATTATGAAATGAAGATTAACCAAATTATAGGATGGAAGTCGAATTTAACTAGGAACATTTTCCGTAACATCATAACTGGACACCTCAGAAGAAATCGAAATAATAATACCTTCAAAAAGGATTGTCTCACAAACAATAAACAAATTTTGATGGAGGCATTGAAAAAACATTACCCAAGGAATTTCCTTAAAGTTATTTATAATTCTTTCTTTAAAGAAGAAGAATATTCATTCAATGCAGAATTGGGGATGTGACATCATATTGATCTTATCTCAGTACGCATGCGTACGGACATGCATTAAAGGCGGCGTTGCGAGTGTTCCATTACTGTTGGTGGTGTAGCTGAAAATTGTTTTTCGTCGTTCCTTTTCTGTCTACATTCTGGTGCTTTCATGTTTGCACATGGTACGGGGATCTGTCGTTGAATTGCATTGGTATCCGTGGGCGTTGTCTGACGTAAAAGTACTTTAAACGGGAATGAGAGGTCGCTATCCCTCTCAGCCATTTATATGCAATTCATATGGCTTCCCTCCCTTTACTTTATATTCGTTTTTCATGGTTATATCCTACTTCAGTTTTTTGAGCGGCATTGCGCCTTTTTCTGAGTGGTATTATATGTCTAATGTTATATATTAAACGTATCTTTTATAGTTGTATTTTTATATCCGATATAGCATTTTCTTGCAGCATTTGCGCAGAATTGTTCATATCTCTCGGAATCTTTAAAGGCCACTTCCCGGACCATGCATGGAACGCATAGGTCTTCCGTGTGATGTGTGAAATTGTTGGTTGGAGTGCGGATAGAAAGGATATTTTAATGAACCATTTTGGATGTATGGAATAACCCGGTGTTGTCTTGTGGTAGAATTACAAGCAGAATATGAAGATTCAGGTATGTGATTTGTTCAACAGTACAACGGGGTATTGTACAGGTTGGTACAGGTGGTATTGTATAGAAGTAATGTGATTGACTGTGCTATATTGACAAAATATTTATGCAAATCTTTTTATCTGTTATTAATCTGTTTTTAGTGTTTTATACTCTCTTGGACAAATTCAATTGTATGAATTATGTTTTCTGGTTATACGTTATAAAAATGAAAAGAAAAAATATATAAAATTATAATGGTCATATCGGATTGTGTAGGAAGTAGCATACATGATGATTAGCGTAGGAAGTTTTCGATGTTATATGTGTATTCAAGTTGCTTATGTAAGTTTTGTCATAATCATGATTCATGTGTTTTATATATAGAACACCATTCATCTGCAGTAGAGATACTCCTCAAAATGAGTAAAACTTTTGAATTACTATGACTGAATACATTACAAATATTAGCGACTGGCAAATATATTCATTGTGAGATTAATTTATTAATATCTATTAAATATATGCCCGGTGATATAATATAAGGGTATTTATATTATCGATAGCCTGCCACCCTTATTGTGCTTTGATCTTGATTGTTGCCTTTTGTTGATGACTTCTATTACGCATTTTTTCAAACCTGTGGATATTCATACAGATCCGAGACTGACATCAAAAAACCTTAATGTTGTACATTCATCAAACGCGATCACGCACGGATCTAGTAAAAAATTTTTTGATGGCATCTATAAACATTTTTACAATTTAAAGAATTTTAAGTTTAGTAGATGTTCATCGGGTAAATGTAAATTATGCCCCTGTGCCAACACTTTACAAATCGGACCGAGATCTTCAAGTCAATTTTTATTCTGCAAAACATACAATGTAATATATTGTATAGAATGCTCAACTTGTAATATACTTTATATAGGACAAACAAAGAATCCGTTGCATTTGCGCATTAATTTACATAGAAACCAAATAAAGCAGAGCATGAACCCGGATTATCCTTCTACGAACATAGAGTTAAGGCACTTCCATGTACATGACTTTTCTAATTGTGTGATTACTATACTGGATATTGTGCCTCGACTTCGAGAGCGTCTGTGGTGGGAATATACGCACATTTTACAATACGGATCTGCATTCCCTTTTGGCCTAAACTCTGTAATTTTCAACGAAA
Organism: Amaurobius ferox; assembly: GCA_951213105.1. NCBI lineage: Eukaryota > Metazoa > Arthropoda > Arachnida > Araneae > Amaurobiidae > Amaurobius > Amaurobius ferox. Next base: position 54,846,804 of record OX578141.1, read on the forward strand.
ATTATAATCTGGCTCACTGTAAAAATGAAGATCAAATCCCGGTTTCTAGTTCATTCCAATTTCAAAAAACCTCAAGATGGAAACGTGGCAAGAAAAATCGATATATTGGCTATCAAGACACTCACGCAAAAATAAAAAGTTTAATGGACTCATTTTGCAATAATACATATGTCGATAATAAGTGGATAAAAAATATTGTATTTGGAATCAAAAGGAAATACATACGTAAAATATGGGAAAGTATCATTGAACATATAGCGTATATAGATCAAAATAATATAAAACATCATCAATTTGCCGTATTGCTTGATTTTATGAAGTTGAAAGCTCAGAGATCATATGTCAATTTGAAATGTCATCACGTTAAAGAAATACAGAATGAATATATGATTACCACCTTCAAAAATAAGACATTTGATAAAATACCTTTCAAGCTTATATTTAATCAACTGAATGAAATGATCCCTATTGCTAACATCAATGTTAAACTTACATATCGTTTTGTACGTCCATATGGACGTAAATTATATAACTATAACCATTTAAGCAAAAATTTATCACTGATGAATGGTAGTGAATGTAAATGTCATCTTAGTAATTTAATGGATAAGCACCATCATCACATAATTACAGGAAATCTGGATGTGATCAATGATTTGCCATTGAGAAATATATTTGAAAAGGGTACAAAATTCCGTAGTCAGGAATATGAATATGTGACAGAGGAATTTAAAGCCGATGTAGAATCTTTCATATACAAATTGGCTATTAAACATAGTTTGCCCATCAAAGCATTTGATGAATGGAAATTCAATTTACTGAACCGGTTCGCCAGTCAATATCATAGCAAACTCAAACATCAGCAAATTTCTATCATTCCCACTTCTATCAGGGAAGTAAGGGAAAGTTTTGTGATCACATATACTGACAAAGTGATATCAAATTACGCATTTACTTGCAAACCTTATTACATTAAAATTTTACAGCAGTCTTATATGGAACGCACTATGTACAAACCTTTGCCATATAATTTAACTATAATGTCAAATAAGATCACTGCTTTATATAAAAGAATCGACATCAATAAAAAAGGTAACCTTTCCTTATTTAGTACTTATTCCGAAGCTGCATAAAACACCAGTAAAATTCCGTACTGTTACAGTTGGTTGTAATACATATATTACGATAGCTAACAAAAAATTAATGAAAATACTTCAACCAGCTTATAAAGCTATATTGGAACAAAATTCTATAATCATTAAAAACAGCTATGAAGTTATTAAACGCTTAAAATATTGCAATAAAGATTTACAGTTCAGCAGCTATGACTTCCGGGACCTTTTCAATAACATTGATCTTAATAAATTGTATAAAATACTTTTACTGGTGCATTCTGAATATAATCTCAAAAGTGTAATAACTTTGCGTAGATATATGGATCTAATTCACCTGGTGTTATTTGAGAACATACTGTATAACGGTGAGGTTTTTTTTCAACAAATTAAAGGAATTCCCATGGGCGGCGGATGTTCGTCAGTCCTAGCTGACATCTATTTAACCTATTTTGAAAGGAATAATCACGTTTTATACGAGATTCCATATTACAGATTTGTGGACGATGTGATTTTGGGACATTACGCTAATACTCCTGAAATTGAATTTGACTTTTATCCACCGGAATTGGAACTAATTAAAAACCCTAATAATGTAAAAGACGAAGTAAATTTCCTTGATATAACCATAAGATTTAAACATAGAAATGGAATTCATACTGTAATGTACAATAAACGTAATAATTATGAAATGAAGATTAACCAAATTATAGGATGGAAGTCGAATTTAACTAGGAACATTTTCCGTAACATCATAACTGGACACCTCAGAAGAAATCGAAATAATAATACCTTCAAAAAGGATTGTCTCACAAACAATAAACAAATTTTGATGGAGGCATTGAAAAAACATTACCCAAGGAATTTCCTTAAAGTTATTTATAATTCTTTCTTTAAAGAAGAAGAATATTCATTCAATGCAGAATTGGGGATGTGACATCATATTGATCTTATCTCAGTACGCATGCGTACGGACATGCATTAAAGGCGGCGTTGCGAGTGTTCCATTACTGTTGGTGGTGTAGCTGAAAATTGTTTTTCGTCGTTCCTTTTCTGTCTACATTCTGGTGCTTTCATGTTTGCACATGGTACGGGGATCTGTCGTTGAATTGCATTGGTATCCGTGGGCGTTGTCTGACGTAAAAGTACTTTAAACGGGAATGAGAGGTCGCTATCCCTCTCAGCCATTTATATGCAATTCATATGGCTTCCCTCCCTTTACTTTATATTCGTTTTTCATGGTTATATATATATATATATATTCATAATATAGATCTTAAAGAGAAAATAAATGTAATTTAGTATTAGGGTATTTATTTCAGAAAAATAACTAACATGTTTGAGCTGTACGAGATTTTGTCAGCTGAACTAATATTTGTACTAGATGTATATAATTACTAAAATTTAAATGGTTTTATTATTATATATATTTTTTTAATGTTTATTTGCATACATTTCTGTACCTGATTTGATTTTAGTTGTATTTTCTAACTTATACTTGTAAATATATAATTTGCCTAATCCATAATATTACATATTTATTTTTTTTCATTTTTATTCTTTCTGTATCACAGTTCTGTGTTCCATACTGTTAGCATAACTTACTCTCAACTCAGCTCCCTTTATAAACTAGTTTGCTTATGGCACCAGCATACAGGTATTCTGTTCAATTTTTATTCTCCAGTGATTTTTGTAATTGTCAGTTTTAGTAATATGTACTATTGACAATCTTAGAATCAGATGTTTTGGTTGATGCAAATTAAATACTGTTCCTTTTAAGAATTTAATTTGGCATCAACATTGTCTATTTTACAAGTTCGTCCATATTATAATTCAGTGCATTACTCTTATTTATGTTTTGCTCATATTTCTGAATTTGTATTCATATTTGTGTTGAAAATTAAGATTTCTACAGGCAACTAACCTTTTTACGTTACTTACAGTGAAAACCAATAGTTTTGCTTTTTAAATTAAAGTTATCAGAAATATATGATGGTATCATAAAAAGATTGTATTATGAAAATATGAAGTTATATACAGTTTTTCTATTAGAAATTTTCTTATATCAGTCTTTGATCACTGATGTATAAAAAGACAAATTAATATTATCCATAAGTTTTCCTGTATATATGCATAGTTATACTGCTATATATATAAATGCATAGTTATCTGTATAGTTATTTGCAGTCATTCAACTGTTGGATATTACTACTTTCCCAAAATATGTTTACATGAGTATGATTATCCCCTATTACTACAAAAATAACACTAACCCATTTTCTTCTAAACACACAAGCCTTTCTTAGGAGAGAACCTGCAATATAGAGTAAAATTAGGTAATTTCTGTGAATAACAGAAAATGCTTCTCAATGCCTAAAATTTGAAGCATTTTTGAATTTCTTCTCTTTAACAAAAATAAAATAAAATTTTGTATAATAATATAGTAATATATAGTAATTTAAATGTTTATTTACAATCTTCTAGGATAAGATGAGTCATATCCTAGAGGACTCATCGCCTTTTAGGATAAATTTCACAGTCAGAAGTTAAGCATATAAGTATTATGTCAGGATTAGGTTCCTGGTTCAACAATTGAAATAAATTTATTTTTAAATGTTAATTCTGAACCATCTGCCCAAAGCCTCATTAAAGCCAGTCACCTGCTTTTTTTTAAAGCAAAACAAATATTCTGTGCAAGAATTTTACTTACTTTTACAATATAAAATGAAGAATAAAGGATATAGAACTATCGCTAATAACACCTGTGTCAGCTGATTTACATGTTTTCTAAAAGCCATGTTTGAACAGCATATGCTCAATAGATTTCTAAAATGTGCTGTAGTGCCTAGATCAAACTTCAGGAGCTAAATTGTTATTGTTTTGCAAGTTGTGGTAAAAAGAACTTAGTTTGCCAGATTTGATGTGCCTTTTTGCATCATTTTATCATAATGACCACTCCTTTCATCATTGCAGATTTGTTGTTCAACATGAAAGAGTTATTGCTACGGTTGTTGATAAATGAAACAATTTGCATGACTGTAAGTTGTATCGAATTACATTGTTGATTGAAGTCATTTCAACTTTGTGCTGCCCCAAAGTTATTTATTTTAGAAATGGGCACAATACATGCATAGTATTTCTCTTATTTAATAATGAACTCTGGTGGGTGGAATTTTGCTTCTGTCTCTAGCTCTAATCTCTTTCTTTGCATATGGTTTTCATCTCTCTGAATTTCAATCAACCCATTCTTTTTTTTCTATTCGCCACTTGCATTTCCTGTATTAAATTCTAAGAAGGCTGACCGGTCCTATTCCACAGAAACTATAAAAATTCCTGGGCTTTTAAGCAGCACAGGGATTAATATATATCTAGCTTGTCGCAACTCAACAGATTTAAGGAGTATCTGATGATTTCCTTTAGACCCCATATACATAACACATTTTCAAAGAGTGTTTTTTCTTAACAAACTGTACATGCCTCAATCAAGAGTGTAGCTTACCTTTAAAAGGCTGATTTACATTTTACAGGAAAAGTCTGTGGACACACTTCAGTTCAGGGAAAAAGAGAGTAAATTTGTTTTTGTCATAAAAAGTCATAAAGAAAAACTCGAGAGACAATACCAAAGGTACGTCCACATCATAGAATATGTCTTGTGACACTGATACTTTGAAATGAAACAATTGTTTACATAAAAATTTCATTTATTTCTACAAACTACTAATAGTGGTCTATGATAGAAGAAAGAAGTTACAAAGGGCAAACACTTAAGCATCTAGGTATCTTATAAACATTATATATAAATGTAAGCTGCCTAATTTTGTTAGTGCAGTCTGCAGGGCTACCTATAAGGGGTTGGACACTACTAGAGTGGAGGGGTCCAGATCGCCAATATTTTCGCTTTGGGACTGGAAGAAACATGATAAATTCAGAAAAAAATGAGAAAATCAAATATGGAGGAGGCCCATGATAAATATTTGTAGGGGTGCTCACAATTTCTATGGTCAGCCCTGTAGTCTGTATCAAATCCACATCGAGATGTCTCTTCTTAAATTCTTGAAATGCTTGTTTTCATTTTTGGTCATGTCAAAATTGAAGTCACCAGTAATTATCATTGGTACTGCAGAATAGTCAGTGTTGGCCACTTACTTCTACACATTGACTCAGCATCACTGAGGAGTTCTTTTTTTTCAGTGTTTTGCTTTCTTTCTTCCCATACCTGAATCTTGTACGATGCTGAATATTTTCTATGTAAATGTTTCGACATTTTGAAATGAAGTCCAAGTTTACATTATGTTACAATTGCCTGTTCACTATTTTTGCACCTTTATTTTGTGGATCGATCTGTAACAACTCGCTTGAGTGATCGAACACACATGTAGCTCCTCTGGTTGCTGAGTTATGACTGCTAGAATGACACAAAAGTTGGTAATTTTTATCTTAATTCACATTTGACTGCATTTGTTTCTCAAGTGCATCACCCAAATGAGTCATCCTTCATAAAACACATATATCCTTGACCTAATATTTGATACCACTGCCATTTCCTTCTGACTATTACATGCCAAGGTGCAATCTTTCAAAATCTCACCCTTTTGCATCACACCTGATCCATCAACATGACACCCATACCAGGTATAGACAAAAATGCATTCTACATAAAAAAAAACAGTGTTTGAAAGTTTTAACTTTGTATCAGAGATTGTGACTGTTTCCATGACAGGCTTCGAACATTAACTGAAAACATGAGTACTTTTTTACCAACTTAGCATATATACAGTTACAACACTATACATTGATAGCATAGCAAAAAAGAAACATAGTACTCTCTATTACATGGCATGTTTGAACTATTCAAGTGACACCAGATTCTAAAATATAATTAGATGGTGAAACTTTTTGGTGGGGGTGGTACCAAAAATCGTAAAAGAAATTGTTTCACACATTTTTCCATTAAAATGCAATGTATCATTAGAAAACTATTATTTTTCAATATTCCAGGAAATAAAACTGAGCACTGAGTTTTGCAACATGCTGGTAAACTTCACTTTTTCCAGCATGCAGACTAATGCACAGGATTCCATTTCCCTAGCATATATGTGCATGACCTACTTTCCAAATAAAAAAAAAACTCAATCCATGATCTCACTAAACTTTGTAATCTCCTTTTTATCCCATTCCATCAAGTTTGAAGAAAGATTTTTCTCTTGTGCTACTGACTCACTCCTGTCATTTGACACATTAATATCATCCGCATTCTGTAAAACCTCTCTCTGGACCATATCTTGTTTTTCAAATGAATGATGAATTCTCTTACTCTTCCTTTGATGTAGCAGGATCGGAAACTCCCTTCATTCATAATAGCTCCTCTGACAGCCCGATCAGATTTCATCTTGCAGTTTTGTACATGGCTTTCCTCAAAACAAGTATTCGCTCCTCTGAAATATCAGGTTCAAAGTATGTCAAACTGTTTTGGCTCCCCCAGTTTTCCCATGATTTTAAATTTAAAAATTTTTATCATTTTCCTGTTTTTATCATTAATAATAATTTTAATGATAAATTTATTTTATATAATACTAAATATAATAATAATTTTGTGATTTATTATTATATTATTTTTAATAAAATATAATATAATAATTATATATATATATATATATATATATATATATATATATATATATATAAATAATATAATGGTAATATATATAATAATATAATATTACCATTATATTATTATATATTTTAATATAAAAATTATATAATGGGTTAATATATTATTTAATATTACCCATTATATAATTATTAAATTATATAATGAATATAATATTATTATTATTTTTATATTAAATTATATACCATTTATATATTAATTTATATATAAATATATAATTATTTATATATAATATATATTTATGTATAAATTATATATATAATATATAATTTATATATATAAATTTATTATATAAATATTATAATATTATATATAGTATATTATATAATTATATTATATAATATATATATAATTTAATATTATATTATTATATTATATTTATATATATATTTATTTATATATATAATATATATATATATATATATATATAATTATATATATATGTATATTATATATAATATATAATATTATATAAATATAATATATTATAATTAATATATTACATATATTAATAAATTATATATATATATATATATTATATATATTATATATATTAATATATATATATATATAAATATATATATACAATATTATATAAATATATTATATATAATATATATATATATATATATATATATATATATATATATATATATATATATATATATATATATATATATATATATATATATTATATATATATATATATATATATATATATAATATATATATATAATATATATATATATATATATATATATTATATATATATATATATATATATATAAAAAATTTATAGATACTATAGCTTACTAAAATATGAAGGATACTATGCAAATATTATTAAATAAAGAATTTAAAGTTATTAAGTAAATGGATTGATAATGCAAAATACATTAAATTTATTGCGCAAATGCAGCTCATAAATAAAATGATTTCAATAATAATAGAAGTTTGAAAATCCAATGAACGAAAAGTAAGAAGATGTAACACGATAAACCTAACTTTTTTAAAAACACCCACAGAATAAAATATAATACAGCAAATCATCAATCAAATGGATAAAAAATACAAAACACAAGCTATCAAGTTACAGAAAATCAACCAAATTAAAAGGTATGGAAACAAAAAAAGAAAAACTTAAGCTAAATTCAACTATCTAACAGGCTTACAAAACAAAAGTAAAAATCAACTAATCCTCAAGCAAATGGGAAAAAAATAAATAAAATAAATATCGAATCAACAAGTCAATGAAAAATATAAAGGTATGGAATCGAAATAAGTATAACAAACGAAATCAAGCACAAACGCATTACACGTGGACGAGGCTCTAAGCCTAAATCATGAATTGTTAACCTCTACAAAAATCTAATCATGTCCAAGTTTTTTGTAGAAGCAAACACAAAAATGTATGTTTCTGAAGAAATAGATAGATTAAATCTATAAACTATTTCTACTTGGACGACATACATAAAGAAGGAATAAAAAAGAAAAAATGAATACCTGGAAAAAGCACAGCGTATGTACAATCGAGTCAATACAGGGTACACTGATAGAAGAGACCAGTGTTGCCATTCGTAAAGAAAAAAATAAAAAACCATTTACTGTTGCCATTCATAAGAATTGAAAAACTGTGAAGCTAAATGTTAAGAAAAAGTATTAATATACAAAAAGAGCTACTAAAAAGAGGGGCAAATAATAGTAATGCTGAAGTGGGAAGTGAATGGGGGGAAAAAAAAAAAAAAAAAAAAAAAAAAAAAAAAAAAAAAAAGAGAGAATGGAGATGTCTGGCTAATATAAGATACTATGAATAGAATTATATGATACTATGAAAAGAATTATAAAAATCCAGCTATTTTAAATTTTTTAACAATACTATTTACTAAATAAGAGGGATATTTATATAAATTACTAGTAATTTTGAGATTATTGATATGCATAGCATGAAATTTTTTATCAGATAATCTATAAATTCTAAAAAGCTGATTGAGTATAATATTTCTAAACAATTGAATCGAGTTACAGGAATTAAAAGGTAAGATTTTATTAATATTAAAATTATAAAAGTCTTTTTTATCATATAAATTTGTAACAATTCTATTAGAAGGATCAATAAAAAGATTTAAATCCAAAAAATTAACATTTTTACTAATAGTAGCTTCATTAGGAATTAATTCCAAATTGTCTGGATAGTAATCTATATCTATGAGATAATTTTCTGTATGTACTAAGCAAATCAGATCATCAACATATCTGTAAAAAGTATAATCTATTGAAGTAAATGACTTTTCATAATGATAAAGGTATAAATTAGCTAGCATACTGCTACTGCAGCCACCCTGTGGAACTCCTGAGACTTGTAAGTATAATTTATTTCCTTGAAAAATATAATTATTGAAAATAACAAAGTGAAGAAGTTTAGGAAAATTTATAAATTTAAATTGATTTGAAAGAGGTGTAATATAAGCATTATATAGAGCTAAAATAACATCATATAGATCAGATATCTTAATATTATTAAAAAGATCTTTAAAATCAAAAGTTTGAAATCCTATTATTTTTCTAAGAGATGTTAATTTATTCTTTAATTCTTTACTATTATTTAGAATATGGTAATTATTGCTAGTCTGGCTTAAACTATTATTTATTAGATTTAAAGAATTTAGTAATAATTTACTCGCAGTAGTAGAGTAAGTATTATGGCCACTAGTAACTGTTCTAAATTTAATAGGATTTTTATGAAATTTTGGAATAAGCACTATATAAGGAAATTTAAGATATTTATATTTAATATTTAAATCACTATACATATTGATAATTTTCAATTTAATACTATTGATGGAATGTAAATCAGGTTTAAAAAGATTATTATTTTTTAAATAATCTAACAGAAATTGAATATAAAATTTTTTACAGATAATAGCATAATTATTAGAGGCTTTATCAACATAGGTGATAACAAAGGATCTTTGTAAATCATTAATGGAATGTTTAATATTATCAATATTATATAAAGATCTAGACAATTTAATATCTCTAATAGCATTTTTAATAGATTCTAATATAGTAAATTTCCACATATTAAATGCCTCTAATGGCAGAGCGTATTTACAAGCTAATTTATATATATATTTATCAAGATCTAGATAAATTGATTTTAAAACTTTAAAAGAATTATTACAAGAAGGTATCCTAAATTTAGTGCCAAATGACATAATGGTTCTTAACACATTGTCACTAACAATGTCTAAATCTCCTGTAACTATATGCCCCAAGTCTGTATTTAGAAATTTAGCAAATTTATTTAATTTACAAATACATTCACTATCTACAATTGACTGAGAAGAATGATCAGTAGAGAGCGATTGTGAAACTTCATTATAATTAAATATAGACCTACCAATAGGCTTATTGTATTTGAATGTCTTTGAAACAAATAAATCACCAATAGGCAATAAATGTTTAAACTTGTTAAACAGATGTCCAAAATTTATAGAATTATATATAGGATGTTTGAAAGAGATAACACAATAAGAATTAGTAGTTGTATTATTATAATGAAATGGATTTAGTTTTAAATTTAAATACTGTGATCTTGTAATAAGCAAATCAAAGAAAATATGATTTTTTTAAAATAGCTGGATTTTTATAATTCTTTTCATAGTATCATATAATTCTATTCATAGTATCTTATATTAGCCAGACATCTCCATTCTCTCTTTTTTTTTTTTTTTTTTTTTTTTTTTTTTTTTTTTTTTTTTTTTTTTTTTTCCATTCACTTCCCACTTCAGCATTACTATTATTTGCCCCTCTTTTTAGTAGCTCTTTTTGTATATTAATACTTTTTCTTAACATTTCGCTTCACAGTTTTTCAATTCTTATGAATGGCAACAGTAAATGGTTTTTTATTTTTTTCTTTACGAATGGCAACACTGGTCTCTTCTATCAGTGTACCCTGTATTGACTCGATTGTACATACGCTGTGCTTTTTCCAGGTATTCATTTTTTCTTTTTTATTCCTTCTTTATGTATGTCGTCCAAGTAGAAATAGTTTATAGATTTAATCTATCTATTTCTTCAGAAACATACATTTTTGTGTTTGCTTCTACAAAAAACTTGGACATGATTAGATTTTTGTAGAGGTTAACAATTCATGATTTAGGCTTAGAGCCTCGTCCACGTGTAATGCGTTTGTGCTTGATTTCGTTTGTTATACTTATTTCGATTCCATACCTTTATATTTTTCATTGACTTGTTGATTCGATATTTATTTTATTTATTTTTTTCCCATTTGCTTGAGGATTAGTTGATTTTTACTTTTGTTTTGTAAGCCTGTTAGATAGTTGAATTTAGCTTAAGTTTTTCTTTTTTTGTTTCCATACCTTTTAATTTGGTTGATTTTCTGTAACTTGATAGCTTGTGTTTTGTATTTTTTATCCATTTGATTGATGATTTGCTGTATTATATTTTATTCTGTGGGTGTTTTTAAAAAAGTTAGGTTTATCGTGTTACATCTTCTTACTTTTCGTTCATTGGATTTTCAAACTTCTATTATTATATATATATATATATATATATATAATATATTATATATAATATATTATATAATATATATAATATATATATATAATATATAATATATATATATATATATATATATATATATTATATATATATATATATATATATATATAATATATTATATATAATATATTATATAATATATATAATATATATATATAATATATAATATATATATATATATATATATATATATATATATATATATATAATTGAAGATTTTATGATTACTTGTAATATATATATACCCGAGATATATATTATATTATAATATATATATAATATTTAATATTATATATAATTATATAATATATATTATATAATTTAATATATATATATAATAAATAATATATTATAATTATAATATATTAATATATAAATATAATAATATTATTATATAAAAATAGAATATATTTAATATAATAAATATATATTAATTTATATATAAATATATAATTTAATATATATATATTAAAATATATTTATATATATTAATGGTATATAATTTAATATAATAATATTTAATTATATAATATTATATAATTAAATATATTTAAATTATATAATATTATAATATAAAAAATGGTAATAATAAATAATATAAATAATATATTATTATAATATATATATTTATATTATTTTATTTATTTATATATTTATATTATTTATTTATATTATTATATTATTTATATATATATTAATAATTATATTTATTTATATTTATTTATAAATTAAATTTATATTATAAAATTATAATTAAATGTAATTTTAAATTATATTATTATTTAAATTATTATTTATTATTTATTATTTAATATTATATTATTATTTTATTCATTATTATTATCATTATTATTTCATTATTACCATTATTATTTATCATTATTTATCATTATTATCAAAGTAGGAAAAAAAATGGAATTGAAAAAAAATGGAATTTCAACTAACACCCAAAACACCAGGCTATTCAATTCAATTTCGCTGGTATAAAATTATGTTTTTCTTTCTCAATCCTATCACTACCTATCCTGAGAAAATTTTCAACTTCCTCTGTGCAGCCCACGTCTGTTCATACATATTTTCACTTCATGAAGCTCTCAAATGACAGTTATTAGTCAAATCAATTGTTAGTTAGATTCAAATTGATTGTCAGATTCAAATTGATTGTCAGTTAGGTTCAAATTGATTGCCAGTTATATTCAAATCGATTGTTAAACCAATTACTTGTTAACATCAAAGGTCAAATGAATATCAATCAGTAATTAAACTAATTACTTGTCAAATTCAAATCAATTTGAATTAAACTATTTCTGTGTGGTTATAGAGAAAAACAAATGTTAGCAATAGAAATTGAAATATAATGTAAAAATATTAGTGCTGGCAACCAAAAATTTGCTCCAGCGCAGTCAACTTTTGTGTATGTGACTGCATATAAGCTTTAACTAAGGATTTCACATCCATGGGAATTTAGATTAAAACTGATTTTTAATTTCCTTTTTTATTTATTTAATTTTTTATTAGTGTTAGTGTCAATTTCTATGGGTTATACCATTATAACTATTAATCACAAGTTCTTTCTAATAAATATCATCAAAATGCTAAATAATATGAATGAAAATCTGCCTTCTAACTTTTTGGCATGCATACTACATACAGATGAAATTTATCTAGCCCTGGTGGAATTTAGGGAAGGGAATGACCCCTGTGTTAACAAATAAACCCCCAAACAAAGACACAACGAAAATTGCAGGTACTGAGTTTCTAATGGAACTTACAAAAGCCCTATTTTTTCTTCATCATAATTTGAAGCGGGGACTTTTTCTCTAATAGTACTTCTATCATGTTTTGCAAACTTGAATGAATAAATTAAATTAATCCCTGCATTAACTCCCGTACAATGCCGGGTATGTTTCCCAGTGAAATATAAATGTATTCAACAGGAAAATGATAAAAATTTCACAAAATTATGCATTAAAAGGCAATTAATGTTTTGATTAAAAAGATATGTGTTCCCTCCTAATGTAGATATAAATTTTCCTCAAAGCATTGAAATGTAGTTGAAATGTTATTGAAATGTAGAACAATGATCATTTGCTACAGACAATATGTATTATGTGTGTTAAAATTATTTTAATATGGCTATATAGCTCTGCTAGATTGTTTTGTTGTTTTACACATGCATCATACTCTTTGCACTTAGTAGTCAAATGTAGCCTTCAATAACAAAAAGGTTTCTGACCACTGCTTTATAGAACTTTCTTCCGACTGAGAAAAACATGACACACTCTTTCACCAGTTTTCTGGGTCTAAACCAGCTTTTCTCTTGTCTTATTTTCATTTGTATGGCTGTTTCCACATCTAAAATTTTGAATACATTTATCACCAACATCAGTTAGTTGACAGTTTTAAAATTTATTGAACTTCTGCACTAATAGTAATGCTCCCACATCACACATATTCTAGTCATGAACTTCACAAAGCTTTTGATGGAGCTACGTATCACTTTTTAAAATTCTGTAAATCTGCCTATGGTGAAGATTAATATTGCTTTAACACTACTGTTTTCAGTTCTTTATATTCTCCAAATATTTATTTTATATTAAATGTGTTAATGGAAGTGCCACTTTATCTCCTAATAAACATGATAACTCGACCGTATGAAATTCATGTGGGAGTGTTTTCACTTATAAATGCCCTTTCTAAGATGCTAGAAAAAATAATCCCATCTCTCGATGCATGTTGGTACTTTTATTAAGTAATCAGATAGTTTTCACTATTTCTTCTTTAGACTTGCATTTTACTTCCATTCCTCTGTAACTATCTAATATTGGACTCACATTTTAGTTTTTATCTTCCAGCCGTATCTTTTTTGATTTCTATTCATTCCCCTTGTTCCAATATTAATTTGTATTACTCATGCTCTAGTTTTACTTTATATTGATCTGTTCTAATTTTAATTTGTTTTCTCTTGTTCTAATTTTAATTTATTTTCACGCTCTTCTTTAATCTTTCTGTCATAATATGTGTAATATGTTTATCAAATCTTCTCACCATAATTATTAGTTAACTAAAACCATACAGAATAAGCAGAATACAATTAAATTGAGTGTACTATGCTGTTAAAAGTATTATAGAAAAGTATCTTATTAAGACCCAGCAATGAAAAGAAACATGATTAGAGAGTTTTTACATTAAGATCTATCACTAATGTATTATAATAAAAACCAGAAACGAGCTGTGTTTATCTGTGAATGAACAAAAAAGAAATCAAAATTAAGAAGACAGCAACTCACTTCTGTAATCTGCTGGGTGCAATTACTTTTCCAGTCTCTCAGTGAAAGTATCTTGGGCTGTCAGGGATGGCTGAGATCAGTGAATGGATGATGGTATTTCTCATTTGGTTTAGCTGGGTGGGTTGCAGAACTAATGGTGGGGTTAAACACTGTGTTGTAAGGAAAATCTTTATCTACAGGAGAGACAGAGTATTGTGTCTGGCACTGTTCTGATGTAGACATTTCTGCTCAGTCATCTTATCAACATTCCATTTAAAACTGTCGCCAATTATCAGGTTTTGATGTGCCTTTCTGTATCATTCTAGTATAACAATCACTCTGATTAATGTAGATTCAGTCATTCAATATGGGAGATTTATAGCTTTCAGTGTTAATACATGAAGTTAGTAACATGAATGTGGGTTGTCAAATTAAGTGACATTGATTGCTGATGACAGTCATCCGAATTCCCTACAGTCTCAAAGGTTTTTATTTTAGAAATGTGACTCAATACATGCAGACATTTATCTTTTATAGTAACAAACTAGGGAGTGGGATTTTACAGTTCAGTTCTAAATCTAATCTCCCTTTCTGCTATATATTTCTCTTGATCTACTTCATCTGACTTGATTTACTCTAATCTACTCTCATCTGATCCTATGAACTATATTCTTATGGTATATATATACAACACTAAGGCAAATGAACCAGTTCCTCTCATTCATTTGCCACCGACATCTCCTGCATTGAATTCTAAAGAGGCATTATGATTCTCTTCCATGAAAACATTGAAAGCTCCCAGGCTTGTAAACAGCTGAGGAATATTTATTTCCCCAGCTCTTCGCCACTTAGAGATTTTTAAGAATGGTAACATTCTCTAACTCTAACGATTTTCCTTTGGAACCTCTACATATAACACATTTCCAAATAGGGGTTTTCCCCTACAAACTCTACATAGTTGTTTTGAGCATTTAGGATTAAGTGCAAACCAATGGAGAAAATTTAAAATGTGTATGTTTATCATCATTTGATGGTAAGACTTGACAAGTTTCTCCTTAATTTAGGAACCAGCTTTTAATTTTAAGATATTTTGAATTTTGGTGATGTTTGTTATAAACAGCTTATCATGAAGTTCTACTGGTATAACAAAACATAGAGGTTAACACTAACCCTTAAAATAATTTAATTTTGATTATTTCAAATGTAAATTTATAAGGAAAGCAATATATATATATATATATATATATATATATATTTATTTATTTATCAATATGATAAAAAATGTTCAATTTTTAAACATTATTTTTACATTAGCAGTTTTATTGTGCATATATGAAATCATATTGCACTTTATCTGTACTGCCCATGTACATGTCTTTTGGTTTTTGAAGCAAAGTACTATTCATTCACAGTTTTTGAAGAATTTAATTCTTTCACAGATAGACCAGTCATATTGATCATCATTAAGTTATTTAGACTTTCAATTTCCACTGATGATCGGAATTTCATTTTTATTAGATTCATAAGACTAACGTCTCTTTCACAACATACTATAGAAACATGCAACACTCATACAATCTATAATAATAAAAGGAAGATGTCTGTGTGCTTCTGTGTCATCTGTAGCAGAAAATGTAAATGCCATAACAACATGAAATTTGGTACACAGGTACTTTAAGACCCAGAACAATATGCCTTGACATTATTTTTTTAAATTTGAATTAGTTTTTTAGTTATATTACATTTTAGTATGATTTTCACACAAATGCATTTCTTAGTGACCGAAAATATTATTTCAGAGTTTCCATCTGAACACTATAAATCGAAAAATTCTCTTTCAAACCAACTTTGAAATGAATTCGTACGATTAATTGTTGAATATTTGTGAAAATATATACTTTTCACTTGTTGAACATATGCCCCTGGGCTAGAATATTCTTGCAGTATTTCGATCTTAACACCATCGGTATAGCATTTATTCATTATTATTATTATAAGCAGGCTTATATGTCAAAACATTCTAAAGTTTTCGAGAATTCATTGTGAGTTTCGAAGTAATTGTAATCAAGGTTTGCATCTTAAATTTCGGGCAATGCCAAGTACACTTTCTAGAACATTCCTGTGTTTCTTGAGATTTAAGTTGCAAATCTCTGATAAAAACTACACTAGAATTTATAGGGAATTCCCCCAAACCAAAGAATGTTTTAACAATTTGCTTGCTTATAACAAAAATAAAATAAAACAACTGCTGTGTTGGTACACACACAGCTATGCCACAATTGCTTATCTTAAATCCTGTGCAACACCAGGTATATTTTCTAGTTGATAATAATAATCCTCTAATAGAAAATATTTTTCATTGCTCAGAGTTAAAAGTTCATATAATTAATGTTGTTTTCATCATTTCTGTATGATGTAAGTAGAACAAAGAAACTTGTTAAATGTGACTGTTTTGTTGCTTTATCAGTTGTATCTGACAAAATATGTTTCATTTTTAATATATTTTATAAATAAACAAAAGCACAAATTTATAAGATATTACGATTAGTCAATAAGCGTGCTTCAAAGGACATGTGAAATATTTGCAAATTGGCTATGTTTGCAGCCCTTTTGTGATTGTGTAAGCTTCTCCCCTAGATACCTTTCTTACGGTACTTGGTGCATATGACGTGACTCACACATGGTGCAGGCAAGGTGATGGGGCAAGTGGCCATTCTCGAATGGGGAGATAACTGTTCATTATTTCCCACATGAAATGAAGCATTGTGAAGCTGATTCCCACTACAGATGGAGCAAGTGCTCAATGAGAAAAATTAAATTTCCTCTAATCAACGATTTTTTTTTTTCACTGATCTGCCAAATTTACAATCTACGCTAATTTTTTAGGTGCCATGCTAACCTAGCACTCAGGATGTGTCAAGCCATGTTTGATTGGATAGTAAAGTTATTTATCATCAAAATAATGATAATGACAATATATTATTCTATTTAATTAATATTTAGAAAAATATTAAAATATAGCAAATTTTAGCAATGAGGATTTTGCAGTCATGGTCCACACAAAAGTGACTCACAGAACTGATATTAAGACAATATTTTGAAAATATTGAGGAAAATATAAAAGTATAAAGACTTTTTATGTATGAGTATTTTCAAATTATTGCACAAAAGTAACCCAAATCATGGTGTGTTGTAACACTAGAGCTTACATTTGGCAACAGTCTTGAGTTCTCATGCTAAATGGTCACCAGATTTGCAACAGTGACTAAGAAAGCAGGCCATGTAAGACTATCCAAATATATGTTTGTAGTGTTCTGGAATCTTATCTTAATATGTTGATGTTGATGTAGAATATTGATGTACACCATGCACAGACACTATCCAAATTTTAGAAATTTTCGCTGATGCTTTTCAGGTAAAAACAATTTTTTCCCTTTGCTTCATATGCAATCATAATATCTTTATTTTGTCATTTTTAGAACCTATTATTCTTAAATAATTATTTACTTTAGCAGCGTTTGTCTGTTAATTTATTTTATTATCATACAGTGAAAATTTGCTGCAAATTTTGTTTTAATGATTATGTATATGAGTATTTTTAAGATATATTCAACCTGTATACAGAGTGAATCAGTGCTTTTTTGTATTAAAATTGTGTAATGATCTTTAGTTTGATTCTTATATATTGATATTTGTATTATGCTATTCCCATGCTCTATGAAAATTACCGTACAGGTACAGTAGACTCTTCCTAATACTTCCCGTAATAATCTGGTCTTTGCCGGCAGTGATACAAAAAAGGAAGGGTTCCGTCCAAGCAAAAAAAAAATGGAATGATTGCATAATAATTTAATTTTAATGAAGAATTAAACTAAAGTCTTTTATGCATACTCAATAATCTAGAATTCTTGATAACCTGTCACCCTGCAGTGCAAGGAATGGCCAGATTAGCAAGAGTTTACTGTATTTCTGCTATGAATTCTGAAAATAAAATATTGTTGTATATATAGTTCTTGTATGATTCTAAGGAAAGATTATGTAAAAACTACAAAAATGTTTACGGGATGCTAAGGTCAAATGCAAAAAAATTGCTCAAATAAATATTTAATTATTGAATTTAAGAAAATACTTATAGAAACTAATTTATTTTCTATATTTTTGCATCTAAAATTAGCATTTATATTTTAATTTTAGATTTTAAAATATGAAGCAGCAGTTACAGTTCAGCATCCGGAGAGGAAAATCAAGTGGATTGAAAATTGTCTCAGGTAGCTAGTGCACATACATACTCACTTTACTGTATATGCAATCATAACATGCTTATTTTATTGCTTTTGGGACCGATTATTCTCAAATAATTATTTGCTTTAGCAAGTTTTCTATTATTATATTATCGTACATTGAAGATTTAACTAATTCACTGAAACTAAAGAAAAGTGTAAGCATTTAGAGACAGCAGCTTGTTTCAAAGGTGCTGAGAACTTACAATTTTGACTTTTATATTAACATATATCCTTTTACTGTATGAAAGCCAAACTATTTGCTATTATCCAGGACTGTCCTGAAGAAAATTATTGAGAGTATGCGGGGCTGTCTCATTTAAAGAGTATTGAAATTGCGGAGTTCTAAGGGGCAGAGCCCCTGGTGGGTCTGTGAAAGGGGAGCTCTGCCGCCTTTGAAAATTTTTGAGTAATTTAGGCCATATAATTTCCATTTTAAGCCCATAAATCACTTTTTCTACATTATTAATAGCTTAATGGTTAACAGGACATAGATTAATGTATATATATAATCAGTGTTCGAAATTAGCGGTCGTTAGTCGTAATTTGCGACTAGAAATTTCAATTTGACGACCAGATTCTTCAATCTGGTCGTCAAATTTGACGCCTAACAATGCTATTGTTAAATATCAGTCTTCCCTTTCCCTTTGACTAAATTATGATCCCTGGTAGAGGACTGGACAGTGGTCGAAAAAAAAGCGGCATTTTATGCACGCCCACAGTGATAAATCTGCAGGTGGTAGACAGACAGTAAAATCCCCCTCTGTCTATTCAGGGAAGGAAACATTGGGATCTTTATTGTACTTCAACTCATCCCCACCCTTCAAGACCTGAAATTGCACTTCTGAAGAATTTATTTGTTTGCTTTATCCTGAGACATTCCGATGTCCGAGATTCCGAGTATTTAACGAGTTCCTATTGCTCCCCTCCCCTTTATTCCCTCCTAGATCTACATATCCCACTTGTAAGAAAAGGGAGTGATACCGTGATCCTGCAGTCTTTACATTCTAATTGCTTACTATTATAGAACACAGTGCATTCCAGATTAAATCGTTCCAGCGTCTTGCAAATTTGGTTAGCTAATATTTTGTTATTAGACATTGAAAATGACATTTTTATAGCTGCCAAGTGTTCAGATTTTTATGTACTTGTTCCGTTTTTTCAGTCTTGTTTCGGGAATCCGATTTGGATCCACAGTAGTCCGATTTTTCTTTTCCATAACATTTATATTTTATTGTATACAAATCTGCATAAGAGTATCTATAAGTCATGAAATCGGAAGTAGGTCACGAAATGAGAAACAAAGTCAGGAATTTTAAGATGGATGTTTTCTGCGTTTTCAACTAAAAATCCATTTCCACGTGATTGCGTCTGTTTCTAATTAATGTGGGAGAAACACATTTGCATCGAATAAAATTTTTATGATTATTCCTTGTTATATACAAGAAAACCATTTTTCAGACATATTATTAAGGAAATGAAGAGCTATATTGCACGAGTACCGGGTACCGCGATAAACGGCATTTGTCTGCGATCTTCTTTATATTTCGTTTTATTGTGAAAATACTTTTCCACTTCTGCAATCTGTTTGCATCGTCTACAACGTTTGTAATTATTTCGTATATACTATATTATACAGAAAAACTATTTTTCAAGAGCATTTTTAATGACATGAAAGGCTATATTGCAGCAGTATTGCGATAAACGGCATTTGTGCGTGATCCTCTATATTTCGTTTTATTTTGAAAGTATTTTACCACTGTTACAATTTGTTTGCATCGTTTAAAATGTTTGTAATTATTTCGTATATTATATAGAAAAACTATTTTTCAAATGTATTATAAAATAGAAGGCTATTTTGCAACAGTATGGGGAAAAACAGTATTAGTGCGCGATTTTTCCTCATGCAATATGTTCCTATCTTTCTTTTTGGTAGGTTGGCATCTATGCATTTTTTATATCAATCCCTGAAATTAATGTGATTCATATTTTTTTTATTATTACCCAAGCTGTCTAGCTCACCCAAAGGGTGTAGATGAGTTTGAAGGGTATGATTTATATTTTGTCAAAGTGACTAGAAAAGGAGTAGCAACAATAAAACAAAAACTTATTATTGACTTGCAAATACAGAACCCTAGCTGCCAACTCTGCATTTCTTCGTGAAGCTCCAATATTTGCATTGACTGCCGATCTCCGGACAAATATGCAAATCCCCCCCCCCCCCCCCTTTTTTTTTAAACTTTTAAGATAAATATAGTAAACAGATTTTAAAATGAAATTCCTTACTTTGACAAAATTGGCCACAAAATGTGACTAAATTTTGCTCAAGATTCCCTTATAATATTTTAATTTTAAATGTGTTTAAGTCTTATATTTGTAAGTAATATGAGAAAGATTATATGGAAATGTCACTAAAATGTGCATTTATACGTGATTATCGGTTTATCCCATTTTATTATCATGTATTTTCCATTCTCGCAATTTGATTTCATCAACTAAAACTTTTATATTATTTGCTGTTTTAACTCAGGAAAATTAATTTTCAAGGATGAAATGAAGGAGTATTGGGGCAATGACTGTACAAGATGACCATAATTGAAAATTGTTAAATAGAAGTTTTTTTTTTAATTTGTTGGTTTTTTATGCCCTTTTTGCCAAGTAAAAGCAAATTAGCAATTTTTTTCTATTTATTTTTTCTTGAGTTTCTTTTTCAGTTTATTTTAAATTTTAAGAAAATTTAAAATAATTTTTAATACAAAAAGCTGAATTATTCTTTTTTTATATCTTTAATAAAAATGGGTATTTAAAAAATAGTTATTGTTAGAGATGTAAAAAGGGCAACTAGCCGTGTCTATTTGGCACCTAGAGTTAGAACTTATAGGCGTCAAATGACGCCTAGTTCAAATTTTTAATTTCTAACACTGTATATAATATATATATATATATATATATATATATATATATATATATATATATTAACATATATGGATCATTTTGTAACTTGGAACTCTTTCTATATTTTATTTCTTGCACTTACTTTTGTTTTCTTGTAACTTTTCACACACTTACTCACTTTAATATTACCTACATACATAATTCTCATTCTTTAATAACACCCACTAATATTATGAAAAGTTATTTCCATCATATGTCAGCATCAGTTACACTTTCATTAAATCATTAAGAAAAGAAAACATTTACAACATAGAGAAGTGGTAAAAAAATTATAATTACTTCGCTGTCAATTCTTTCACACATTCACTTTTTAGCTAATAACTTGTAGTAACTTAGTAACTAACATAAAATATTATTAGAAGTAAATATTTGGGGCATGCAGCTTCATTAGAAGGGGAGAGGGAATTGAATTTAATGCCTTACACGGCTAAGGGCTTCTAAAATTTTTGACAATGAAAAGGGAAATTCATTTAAATAGTGTTTGAAAAAACAAAGCCTTTTTCTATTTTCTGACGCTGACTTCAGGATACCTCTGCGTCGATCTTCGGTAGCTTTTCAACCATAATGTTGTATATGGTAATGGGTTAGAATAAGTAACGTCTGGTCCGTTTACACTAATAAAAAGTAAATTTAACACGTAGTGTATGGTTAACCTGCTTCTTAAATCTGTTGTTATAGTGTTCATGACACTAAAACCTCACTCACATTCTGTAGAACATGGAATTAATTGAATAAGTTTCAGGAATGCCAACTTCAAATTTTTAAGCTGGATCTCTAAAATGCAGTCAATTTCACATAAGTCGAACCTTTTGGCTACACGTTTTACTTCCACTTTTCCAGTGTTTCCGCATGCGAGAGAATCACTTGACAGAACATGCTCTATCACTTCTAAATCCTTCACCAAGGATTCATTGCTAGCTACAGGTCTTTCTGTCATGCGATCAACTAGAGCTTGCAGAAATTGGTTTTCGTTAATATTGTTCTCTTTTTTCATAATTTTCATATTATAGAAATTTCTGCTTTCAATTGCAGCAGCCGCCTCAATTGTTTTCTCGCATCTTGTTTCCTTGAAGGATTTTATAACGTGTAGTGCTCATTGTATCTCTTGATTAGTTTTGAACTTGCTTTGTCTTTCACCACTTTATCCCAAAAGATGGGGTTACTAGACTTTGTGACATCACCGCGACAACTGGCATTTGACTGGCCGTCTATCGAAGCCCAAGGTGGCAGTTGCCACTTTTATCAGTTTTTCATTCGTCTCTTGGTTCTTTGCAGGATATTATTTTGAAGCATTGGAGGTTCAGGGAGTTTTCTGCATTTCTTTCCATTCAAGTTTGTAAATGACTAGCAAAAAAAAAAACTGAACTTTGCAGCCGCCTCAATTGTTTTCTCGCATCTTGTTTCCTTGAAGGATTTTATAACGTGTAGTGCTCATTGTATCTCTTGATTAGTTTTGAACTTGCTTTGTCTTTCACCACTTTATCCCAAAAGATGGGGTTACTAGACTTTGTGACATCACCGCGACAACTGGCATTTGACTGGCCGTCTATCGAAGCCCAAGGTGGCAGTTGCCACTTTTATCAGTTTTTCATTCGTCTCTTGGTTCTTTGCAGGATATTATTTTGAAGCATTGGAGGTTCAGGGAGTTTTCTGCATTTCTTTCCATTCAAGTTTGTAAATGACTAGCAAAAAAAAAAACTGAACTTTGTTGAAAGTTACTCAAAAACCAGCAAATACAAGACTTTCTTGAGACCTTGAGAGTATGCGGCCTGTACTCGGTATTTTTAAAATGTCTTGAGAATATGCGGCGCATACAGCTTGTACCCTTTTGAGACAGCCCTGCTAATATCAGAATGTATCAATGTTTTATTGTTCTTTTTCTACTATGTGACTAAATTCAGGGTTCGTGCACATAATTATTTGCTATTGCTGCGACCACCTTTTATGACCAAATGGATTGCAAACTCATGGCTCTACTGAATGACAAGAAGAGAAATGAATGATCTTCCATCTTCTGACATAGAATTAAAAAGAAAATTTGGATTCATGCATACTGTGGATAAGCAAGAATTTACAGGAAATTTAAAAATGGACTAAAATTTCAGGAAAATACTTGGAAAATCATTTTTTCTTCAAAATTCTAAAAATATCAGATAATTTGTAACTTAGATCAGCACTAACTAAAATAGTCAAACCAGGAAATAAATTATAGTGCATAAGTAACTTTAGACACAACTTCCAACCGAAGCTTATTTTGGTGAGGTATAAACTGAATTAAGTTTGGTGAGGTATAAACTGAATTAAGTTTGGTGAGATTTAAATTCATGGAATATTTCTCATCACTTCATTTGCTGATAGCTTTTCAACAGTTTATGAGGGCGACTCATGTGATCACAGGTTGCTCAGATGGGGAGAGGAGTGATGTACACATATGGTGGTTTGGATACATCAGGTGGTTTGGACATTCTATATCAAATCAACACAAAACAGTGACATCTTCAAACCGACAGACACAATTTTTTAAAAATTGATTATTTTGTTTATTCACTCATATATAAGATACTAAAATTTTAGCTCTCAATTCTCATTAGCTTTTTATTTATAAAAATTTGAAGTTTGGTAAATCTGGTAATTTTTCAGGATTTTTGACCTAATCTATGGATTTCGCTGAAATAAAGTTTATTTCGTAGCTTAGGGTATGGTCTCTTTTGTGATATGTCACATGACCCTGTAAATGATATTTTTCATTTCAATGTCACTTGATTTGACTTTTGACCTTGAACTGCTAAGAAGTACATTTTTAATTTTTTTTCAAAAAAATATATTTAGTTGATATGCTACTTATCTCTATTATACAAAAATTTCAAGTTAGGAAATCATGAGCTCATAGTGAAAAAAATTCAAAATAAATATGTTTTATGAGCAGCTGTTCGAAAAATGCTAGAAACCACATAAAAGAATAATTATATAAATAATTCTTGAATAAACATCATTACACTTAACTAGAAGTTATAAACATTTATTACTGTGCATATAATTTTATATTTTATTTTTATATTTTCATTTTTTTTTCAATTTTAAGATTTGAAAGAAATGAATGTAAATAATTCAGCTATTCAATAAATACTGGAAAATCACACAAAACATAACTGATTAAACAATTCTTAAATAAACAACTCACTCTTAAATAAAAGTTATAAACATTTTCTAATGTGCATTTGATTTTATACATTTTGTTTTACTGAATTTTAAGATTTGAAACAGAATGCAGATAGTTTTTTTTTCAAGTACACTCACTAACATTGCTATTTTGTGTGAATGTATGGTATCTGCCCAGTGATGTTTCAATGGACTGTAGATTTTACTTTAAAAATATAATTTATTTATTGGAAAATTCGACCTGTTTCATTCAAAACAGAAACTTAACTATTTCTTGGCATGATAGGCACACACAAAACCCATCAACAAAGAGTTCGATGCCAATTTTGGTTGATAGGCAGACAGTTCTTTTCATGGGGGTGCGGTAGCCCATTGGTTAGCGCGCTGGAGTTGCACTCGGTAGGCCCGGGTTCTATTCCAGCCGCTGCCAAAACTGCCACCGTGTTCACGCGGAGTACGATCACATTAAACATGTGGGTCCGTAAGTCCTTCCGAGAGGTTGGTGGTAGGGGAAGGAGGGTACGGTCCCTGTGGATGCCTCCCCCACTGGGTTCCGGTTTAAATTGAGTGGCACTTCCCGGCCATCCAAACAGTTACCTTACACCTTTCTGGTAGGTCGGACGGTCTTGGTCTCAACAACAACATAAAATAATGTACTTCAGTGATATTGAACCCTAGTTTAGTAGATTAAAGAATAAAAACTGGAATAAAATCTTTAATTTTTCTTTTAGAACTTTCATAGCCTCCCAGTCCTACAAACATGTAGACATCTGATTCTTCCACAAATTCGGAAATCCACGAATTAATTTCATTTTATTGATTGTCTGAATTCAGCAAATATATTTTTATTTTTCATTATCTGCGATTACAAAATCACAAAGAAATTTTCTGACAAAGGGCTAATTTTCATGAGTCAATAAATGATATATTTTCTTTCAGTAACTGCTCCTCAAATTGGTGCTCGCTATTTCCTTAATGACATATCAATAATGAAAACGGCTATCAGAAAGTGGATATAAAAAAAAATGTTGAAACTCTTCTTCTTCTGCCAGCTGTAAACTGGGATAAGGGCTTATGAACAGTTAATGCAGATTTTCCATTGTGTTTATGCACAAGAATTTTGCATATTAAGAAATCTAAAAAAAATACCAATACTTGAGAATTTCTCTTTAAGAAAAGATTTTTTTTTTCAATTTTATTGCATTGCATTACATATCCCTCCCTAAACAAAGGGAAAATCTAACCATTACAGAAATGCACAGTCTCACTTATTAGTTAGTGTTCACGGAAATTCAATGTCATTTCATTTCAGTTTTCATCATACTTGTGTCTGTGGACATCAATATATAATTGCAGTGTTTAATAATAAATCATCCCCCCCTCCCCCGCCTACTCACGCACTCGTTCTTTATCAGAATAATAAGAAATAATTGGTAATCCCTGATAACCCATAAATGTCTGATTTTATTACGACAATTAGATGAAACAAGAAATGTTGGAAATACTAGCAAAAGAAAATGAAGATTGGCAAATTGCTAATAAAGTTAATAAACGTAATAAACACATTTCACTATAATATTTACACGGAAAATTAAATATTACTAAATTTGTCATGTCAGATAGGAAAAAAAAATCAAAATGTTACAATCAGAAGGATTAACATTTGCATAAAAAGTAAAGATCAGAAAGAAATAAAAAAAAAATCAAAATTGCCAGAAATTACAAATACAAAATATTCGGTAAAACATTGCAGAATAGCAATTTAGCTTATCAAAAAAACTGCCAAGAAAATGAGTGGCTGATACTAAACATTTTTTACTAATTATTTCAGAAATTACATATTACTAAATTTATATTGATCCTCATTTTCAGATTTAAAAAAATCATTGTAATAATTAATTTTTTTATGATTATTTAATATTAATATATTCATCATAATTGTCAATTGCAGCTTTAAAAGAAAAAAGAAATATCAAAATGCTATGATTGGAGAAAAGGAAATAAAAATTGCTGCGAATTACCAATGCAAATATTCCCAAAAATATGGAATCCCCCCCCCCCCCCCAATAGAAAAATGAATGGCTAATCCTAATCATAAAAAAATAATAAATTACCTTGTTCATTCACTAAAAAAATGCTCTTTTAAATATTGCTTAAAAATGTTTAATTTGAAATCTCTTAAATCAATTTAAAAATCAAAATAACATCTTAACTAAAAACACGATCATTAAAAGCTCCTTAAATTCGTAATTTGTTTTTAAAGGACATCCTTATTTTTGTCAGAATCTCCTTAAAAACTCCTTTAAAATGTTGCCTCCGAAATCCTAACAGTGAGGAATATTATCAAAATACTTTAGATTATACTTAATTCTTTTTACCTACAATATGTACTTCATTAGTGTTATCAAGTGTAAAAAATCTAAACTTCCCTATTCACCTCTTCTGAAAGAAACAAAATTGAAAGAGACATAGTTTCACCAAGTGTTTACGTTAAGTCAGACATCTCAAAACACTAACTGGGAGCAAGAGTTATGTCTATGGTTATTGATGGGGTTAAAAAAAATATAAATATATTTTTTAAATAATGTTTATTTCTCTATATTTTCCTGATATTGTTTAAATTTTAAAATGCAACTTTCAATCGTGATCTCTTTTCATCCAGCTTAATTTCTCTTTAAGTATGCCAGAACAATTAAAAATGGATTAAAAAACACATCTAAATTTAAAGGTAAGTATTTGTTTAACAAAAATACTAATGTTGGCAGTTTCATGACTTTCGTACAATTAATTTTGTATTCCCGGGCATTAATGAGTATCCAAGCATTTTTTCCCATCTGTGTTTAGGGC
Organism: Amaurobius ferox; assembly: GCA_951213105.1. Lineage (NCBI taxonomy): Eukaryota > Metazoa > Arthropoda > Arachnida > Araneae > Amaurobiidae > Amaurobius > Amaurobius ferox. The sequence continues at coordinate 54,874,681 of OX578141.1, forward strand.
TTCTGCTTATGTGCACTGTATGCATAAATTACCCCGATATTTTTTAAAATGGCTCATTTTAAATATCGATTTATTTGTATAGTGGACTAATATAAATTAATAAATATTTTACTGAACGAAATAATTTTTCAAATAAATGGTGTGATTGCACAATTCATTTTGTATCCTAGGGCTTTGTTGAGAGTCCACAAGTATATTTTTTCATCCATCTCCATCCTTTAATTATTACACAATATGTAGATTAAACTTGCTTATTGTCATATTTTGATTAATTTTAAAGAAATATTTTGCATAATTAATCAAATATTATGAGAGTTAATTATGAAGTAAAATGATACTTATAGTTAACTAACATTCTTATGCAGTTAAAATTTAAAGAATTTTTTTAATTTTTTGGGTTCTCAAATGGTTATTATTATGTTATTTCTAAGATATCATTTTTTTGTTAAACAATATATAAAAAGGTAAAAATAAGTTAATAGAAATTTTGTGTGAACATATTTAGCTATTCTTGTACAGAATAAAAATTAAATTATGTTTTGATAATCAGTTTAAAAAAAATATGAACCTTAATTTTACATGATACTAATTAAATTTATATGATTAATATATAGCACTTAGTTATATATTGGTATTATTTAAAGAAATTTGCAAATTTTAAGAAGCTGCATTATTGATATTTCAAAAATAACATTTTTTTTTCTTCAGATCTGCTTAATATATGGCCTGTGTCAATTTATTTGATAATTTTATGTATCCAGTTAAATTGTTTTAGCTTGAAGTCCAAGGCAAATATAAAATAATTTGAGTTATAGAAACATGCAATGCGGGCAAACCTTCGTTAGGAAAATTAATTTTAATTTGAATTATCGAAACTTCGAATTAAAAAAGCTTGATTGTATATCAATATAATTTCTTACACTATGACATGAAAAAAAAATTCAGCTAATTTCTTGCTTTGCCAATCACATGTCTGAACATGGACTGCAGCTGTGCTCTCATATTCTGGGGTCATAAATTGTTTAGTCAAGTAAGATCTTATGTTTCCATTGGGTGAATGGGTGGGCACCTAATAAAGACATATGTTTGGGGTGGGTGAAATGTACCAGTAATCTTATAATTATATGGTGATGTCAATAACTTAACTAGATTTTTGATTTTGGCACATCCAGAAAGAATTTCAGGGCTACATTCTTTGGGCTTATTAAGCCCAAAGAATGTAGCCCTGAAATTAAGCCAAAAGTATATTCAATACACTTTAAGGAAAAGGGTTCTACTTTTTTGTTTTGTCATCTGTTTTATTGATTTTATAAAATAACTAAAATTAATTTCTAAAATAACAAATTGGATTTACATTGACTATTTTATTTAATTTATGTTTTTCAATGATGAATTTAAAGATATTTTTAATAGTGCACAAGAAAATCTCCCTAAGTTTATTAATAATAAACTATTACTAGCTACAGAATAGTTTGCACTAGCATCCTGGGAATTCCAATTTTTATAACCTTTTGCTATACAGTTCATAAAATTTTTTCAATCCATACAAATGACATCCCATTTAAGATCATTATTTCAAATAAATATGAATATAGCTGTTTAAAAAAGTATCAAGAGAAAATCATAATTTTGCATATGAGCTGAAACTTGTCTTGCAGAAAAAATTTCAAAGTAATTATATGCAGCATCCCTTTCTCTTTCTATGCCCTGAAGCAGTCTCTCTGCCCCGCTTTATGATGGTAGGTCACTTGCTGGCACCTCAGAAAGATGAAAAGCATTTAGTTAATGATATCTAGACACAACAGACCATTCTAATAGAATTTAAATACTTCAACTTTGTGGCAAGATTGTTAATATTTTAATTTTTTAGCACCTGCTTTCAGTTTCATGAAACTTTTGTTTTAGTTGTTACAATATTTCAGATTGTTTTTCCTCCAGATATATCAGTAGATGATTAAACAAACAAAACTTTGTTCCTTAAAAATTTTGCATTTGTTGTAATTTCTGCTTTGTATAATTGGCTTCATTTGGTCTTTTCCTTTATCAGCATGTAGTGGTTCTAAGATTGCTGGTACATTTCACCCACTTCAAACGTCTGTTTTCATGGAGTGTCCATTCAATGGAAACACAAGGCCTATACCAGACTAAAAATTTCATGACCCCAGAACATGAGAACACAGATGGAAGTCATGTTTGTGGGATTGATACACACTATTAGGGGACTGTGCAAATTCTAAAAATAAAATTCAAGATTTTATTCTTTATTCTACTAAACTAGAGTATGATATATCACCAAAATACATTATTTTTCATATAAGAATATATTTATTTTATATGTATATATATATACAATAGCAATGGATTTGAGTGTACTTAAAAAAAGTTGTAATTAATAATGTTTACATTATTTGTCAAATCTTAAAATTGAGTAAAAAATTATAAAATTATATGCACATTATTAAATGTTTATAACTTTTGGTTAAGTATAATGATGTTTATTTAAGAATTATTTAATTAATTATGCTTTTATGTGGTTACCAGCATATTTCAAATAGCTGCTTATATAACATATATTTATTCAGAATTTTTTTTCACTATTAGTCCATGGTTTTCCTAACTTGAAATTTTTGTATAATAGCGATAAATAGCATATCAACAAAATACATTATTTTGAAAAAAATTAGAGAAATTTTTTTACAGTTCAAGGTCAAAGATCAAATCAAGTGACTTTGAAATGAAAAATATCATTTACAGGGTAATGTGACATACCACAAGAAAGGCCATACCTTAAGCTACAAAATAAGCTTTAGCTTTATTTCAGCGCAATCCATTGATTAGGTCAAAATATACAGACCCTTGAATATGTCAAAAATCATGAAAAATTACTAGATTTACCAAACTTCAAATTTTTATAAGAAAAAAAATGAAAATTGTGAACTAAAATTTTGTATAGAATCTTATATATGAGTGGACACAATATACCCAAGTTTTAAAGAAATCAGTGTCGGTTGGGTTGGGGTCTGTGTTGATTTAACAATCAGAAATTCAACAAACTCAAGAAACTCACATTAAATTCACAATAATGTGCACAAAAATCTCTTTACTACTGGAAGAATGTAAACAAATAGATCGCAAGTCATCATTCTTCCGGATGATGTTCAAAAACTCAGTTTTATTTTTTGATCCACTTACCTCATTCTCGGGAATGACTCACGGTGTTCTTTCAGCAGAGGTCTTCATGCAGATTGAATATTCGATGCATACACATACTTATTTGCATATTTTTGGGACTGACCTCGGAATTCGTTCTGGTAGGTGCCGATCCCCGTGTATATAGGAAGCCCACGCTGGAAACATCTTCAGTCAGACAGGCAGTCCGACGGAATGTTAGATCGACAGGTTGTCAGTAACAGTACTGATGATGGTAGCACGAGTAATTGTATTTACAATATAGAATGAAAACATTGCTGATTGAGTACGTCATTAGTGTGCATTCTAGTTTGTGCTGATTAAAAGATTGATTACTTCATGGCAGTATTTAAGAAGGATGGCCTTAGCCAAGAAGTCATGACTGGTATAAGAACGATATTCTGTTGTATTCATTTGTATTATGTGAATGAACTTCAAACTGGTGATTTAATCTTTTTTACGTTTCTAAACTAAAGTGTTTTTAAACTGTGCATGAAAAAATATCAAGTCTAGTCAAGTTACATGTTAAATTTTCTTGAAATATGACTTTATAGAGGTGGAACTCGAACAACATATAACTAAAAGTTCATGAGTATTATCGTTTCCAATATGGACATCCTAAATTTTCTTATTTCAACTCAAAACTTGTAAATATGTTTATGTTGCTTTTTGTTAAAGCAGCCGCCAATTATTAATGGCAAGATTCCAACTTCATTAATAAACATGGATTTTATTTATCAAGTGACTTCTTCTCATTTTATCTTATCACTGTGTTACTTCTGCTCAATATTACAAGTTTAGTCAATTCACATCGCTTAACTGTAGTATGAGGACTTATCTAGTTTGACCCAATAAGGATCAACAAGCTTTAAGTCCCCAAATTTAAAAACATTTACATGGGCTTATCACTAGAAATAACTAGCTCATAGGATAAGCATCGTGAACCGGACCCTAGACATATATATTCTTTTCCAAATCCCAAGTTATTTATTCACAAAGGGATCTTATCTACCCTGACTCCCCAGTACACAGTGGTGGGGTCAGGGTAGATAAACTTGTTTCTGGGAATTTCGGGAAAATACCGCACCCAAGAAAGGAAATGAAAGTCATCTTTTGGCGTACAGTGAATGTGACTAGAGGGGTAGTGGTAGATAGAATTGACGGATTATCACTCTTCAGTAATTTTGAATGGATTCATCGCCAAATGTTAGACATCATAAAAATAATCAAACGACGTATCGCAATAGCATTGCTGTCAAAGTTTATGTATTAAATATTTCTGGTTAACTGTTTGGATTATGGATTGTTTGTTTAGTGTCCAAGTTGAATTACATTTGAGTTCCTGCAGATTGTATCTTAGATGACCAGAATATGCTAATTTTTCATAAATCTGGAAATTGGCATACTTTGGAAGCATCATAACAGATGATGGGTATAAGTGCCTGGTGCTGGTAAAGGCACTTTAGCCGTGATTAACCATGATTAGCTTTGATGGGAATAGCTTAGCCTAGCTTTTGAGGCTTTAAATTTTTTGCTTTGAGCTTGCTTGGATAGCTCTTGTAATGTTTGTAGCTGGTATCAAGGTATGTTATTTTAATAGCCAATGTGTTATGCCTAGGTTGAGTATTGGAGCGATGTTCTTCTGATGAATTTCTATAAGCTGCATCAAAGTCAACGATGTATGCTATTTTCATTTCTCTTTGATTTCATTTCATGAGTAATAAATTCAGTTTCAATTTTGACTCATTTGAAGTACTTTTGCAAAACTACATGCCACACCCACTGCTTACTCATCAGTTGTCATGTTGTAAATTTTCCTATCTTGACTGTACTATGCTGGCATCGGGGCCAGTAAAATGCAGTATGCACGAATGTTCAAGTGAACTTTCAAACAAGCAATTCGACAGGAATCGTGGAAAAGCAGCAAACTTAGCCCTAACAGTGAACTGCCGCGATGTTTATGTTTTCCAAGTTTCAAGAGAAATTGAGTTGCAATAATCATGGCAGAAATGGAGAAACTAAACTGGAACAATTACACATTGAGCTTAAACATGAACTATGCTTTGAAAAGCGAAGGTTGCTATGGTCATGTTACAGGTACAGAAATGAAATTGTTGGAGACAGCGACAAGGAAAGAAAGACTTGATTATGAGAGGAAGAAATATAAGGCAATTGCAATGCTGTACTACGGAATGGAGAAAAACTATCGTGAACTGATTTCATGCACAAATGACCCCAAAGCAGCATGGGATATTCTAAAGGGACATTTCGAACCCAAATCACATACCAATCTAATGCGACTATTAGACGATTTCTTTGAGGAAAGACCGCAAGTGGAAGAAGCCATCAGCAACTTTATCGTCCGTATTACGTGAAAAGTACAATGATTAAAAGATTCCAGACACCCCCTTGCTGATGTCTACATCGCCTTCCAGATGATCCATAATCTCTCAGGCTATTTCCATTGCATAGCTTCCTTTACCAGCTTCCTGATGAGGATTTCAAGCTCGATAAAATAGAATCTGAGCTCCTGGCAGAGGAAAACTGCCTTGCCCATCAACAAAGAGACCAAAGACTGAATGTGAGTACAGCTTCAGCTTTTAGTGTTAGAGACTCTAAAAATGTATCTATAAATGTTTCTACTTCATCTCATTTTAAGACTAAATTGAAGTCAAATGACAAAAAAGTAGGGCCTTGTTATTTATGTAAGAAATTTGGCCATTTAAAAGTCAATTGCAAAAAGTTTAATGCCAATATAAGTAATATAGTAGAAAATAATTGTGTATCGACAAATTCAGCTGGGTAATAGGCACAGCAGCAACTAAACATTTTGCAACAATATAAATTTGTTTTCAAAAATTAAAAAATTAGAAGGAACGTCAATGTCCTTAGCAACTGGTGATTAAAGTCCAATTGAAGGTGTCAGTACAATCAAAATGTTTGTTAATTACCAAAGAAAGGAAAACCAAATAATTTTATCAGATGTCTACATTATATATATTCTCCTACACTTAGACAAAATTTACTTGCTGTCTCTGTATTAGAAGAGAACAGCTGTAGTTTTATGGGTGCTAAAAGTAATCTTTAGTTTTACACACCAAAAGGCAAGAATTGGTTTTATGCCAAAAGAAATGAGGGTCTGTATTTTCTCAGACCTCAGTATGACTTTAAAGTTAATTGTAATAACGTTGAAACTTTTAAGATTAGTGATAGTAAAGTTAAGTGTTAAAACTCTAGATAAAAAGCTTAAAGTCGTAAAAACTAAACATAAGATTGTTAAAAGTGAAAGTAATAATTTTAAAGTGAATGATTCTAATGACAATGCTTTTAAAAATAAAAATGTAAATCATAAATATAATTTTAAAGTTAATGGTTCTAATGTTTTTAAAAGTAAAACTGTAATCCATAATAGTAATTTTAAAGTTGATGATTCTGATGATATTTTTAAAAGTAAATCTGTAAATCATAATGGTAAAGTAAATGTTTCTAATGACGAAGTTTTTAAAAGTAAGACTGTGTAATAGTAATTTTAAAAATGTTAATGCCAGTAAAATTTTTAATAGTAAAAATGTAAGGTCTAGTAGTGCTAAAGCTTTTAAACGTAATGATGCTAAGCCTTGTAAATTTGATATTTTTAAAAGTAAATAGCAAGTTAAATCCACTACTGAGGTAGGGGGAAATGCTAGACTCTAGCATAAAAGGTTTTGTCATATCAATTTTGAGTATGTGTATCATACTTGTAAGATTTTTGCTGTAAATGGTCTTCCAAAAATTAGTGATAGAAAGTTAGATTGCAAATGTTGTAAACTTGCAAAATCTAAAAGAGTCATTCAAACCTATTGGTAGAATCAGATCTCAGAGACCATTGGAATTAATACATATGGATGTGTGTGGTCCAATGCGAAAGCCATCAAGTGGTGGGGCTAAATATTTTCTAAGTATTACTGATGATTACTTTAGGAAAGTGACTGTTTTTCCCATGAAACAAAAATCAGAAGTATTTGACTAAGTTTAAACAATTCCAGAATAGAACAGAAAGATTTTTAAATCATAAAATTGTTAGTGTCTATACAGATAACAGAATGGAATTTTGTCATAATTGGCTTAATAAACTTTTAGAAAATCAGGGAATCAAAGATGAAAGAACAAATGGCTATATACCAGAGCAAAATGGTGTATCTGAACGTTTCAACTTAACTGCCCTTGATTGCATTAAAGCAATGTAAAATGACAATAATCTTGTTGATGAGTTTTGGGCAGAAGCCCTTCTCTGTTTTACCTATGTAAAAAATAGGATTTGCCACAAATTTAAAAATTAAACATCTCTTGAATTATATAATGGCAGAAAACCCTCAGTAGCTCATTTAAATGTTTTTGGAAGCCAAGCTTTTGTTAGAAAACCCAAACAGCTAAGGGGCAAGCTAGACATGAGAACTCAGGAAAGGATAATGGTAGGTTATGCCCTTAAAACAAGAGGATACCGAATTTGGTAATTAGATGAGAGTAAAATAATAGAAACAAGTAATATTAGGTTTAATGAGAGTAGCAAAGCAGAGAAAGGTGGTCTGGTATCCAAAGTAGTTGAGAATAAAAGTAAAATTAAATTTGAACGTGTAACTTTTAAACCTCAAAAATTGGAAATTTTGGATTCTACTGATGAGGAGGACATGGGTAGGGAGGCAGGTGAAGTAACAGAAGAAGATGAAGACACTGATAAAAGCAGTGAGGAAACCGAGTCTTCTGTTGATCACCACCTGGTTCCAGTGGTGTAGTTGTAAAAAAAAGGGTGGGGGGACGCTCTTTTTTTGAAGAATTTTAGCCAATACTGTATAATTTCTGTGATTGACATAGGGCTGGGAAGTATCGCGATACAAGTAGTATCACCCATATAAAATGTCTTGAGTAACGACCCTAGTCTCTAAATGTATTGTGGATTTTGTATTGAGATACTTTTTCAATTATATCCAGTTTTTTTATTCTTTTTTTACTTTCCAACTCGAACTCTTAACATGTTGATAAAATCAAACGAATAATAATTATTTTAATTTTATTTAGTTATTTATTAAAAACCAAAAATTGTGCTCCAAAGCATGTGATTCTCAGCTCAAGAAAGAAAAATCAATTAAGCTTCTTGCATTTTGAAATGAAATTATCTCAAAGAACTTTCCATAGAGATACTTTTTCATTGATTACATTGATTACTCATTGAATACATTGATTCATTGATTACATTGATACTTTTCATTGACTTCTCTAATGATTTTTTTAAAGCTTTTTAGCTTTGGAAAATTTCTAAAATCCGAATGTAAATAACATTTTTTTGTCTACAAACGTTTTTTTTTCTAAAAAAACCCGAAAACCAGTTATTTTTGTAATAACCACCATCCCTATCCATATGTTTTTTCAGGGGAAGAGTGACCAAAGAATAATAATCTGAGGCTATCGGCTAAGCATTCCATCTATGCCAAGCTGCAGAGGGGTTATATATGTATATATAAATTAAACAAAAAAAAGCGTCCCCTTACAAAATAAAGAGTAGGGGTACGCTTGAGATCAGGAGAAAAGGTGGGGGGTCTGCGTCCGCCCGCGTCTCCCCTTGACTACACTCCTGCCTGGTTCCCTATTCGGGTGCTCCTTGGGTTTGGAAAGTAGTTCCTAGGGAAACTGGATCAAGAATAGATGTATACTATTATTTTCAAGGGGAAACCCCTAGGCTTAGATTCATAAATGATGTTAAGAAATTTAGTGAGGAAAATAAATTAAAATTTGAAAAAAAACTATTTAATTTTAAAGCAGATCAAGGTACTTCAGGTAACCAACCAGAAGCAAATAATGTGGAAATCAGGATCCCCAAAAATTTCAGGGAAGTTAATTGCACAACTCTGTTTTTTTTCTTGGGTGTTGCTGAGAATACACAATTCTCTTCTTCTATCCATCCCCATCTCCCTATTATTGCACATTAGCTTGACTAAACTAGCTTATTTTTATATTTTAGTTAATTATAAAGGTTAATTTCTTAATTATTTTTGCATAAAAAGTCCAATTCAGTTTTAATTAACTCAGTTGACGAAACTACATTTTAGAACCTATTCTAAGATTTTAAAATAAAATATATATTTTCAATATATGTAAAATCTTACTGATATTTGATGCAGTTTTACTGAAAACTCTTGATTTTTCTACTGATGACCCCTTTCAGAGGTTGGCATCTCTGCACATAATATGATATCCCTACTCCAAATTGCTAGTTTAGTGCATGCATTTTATAAATTCCCTGCTCTAAAACGCTAGTTTACTGTACCAATTTTTCAATTTCCCTGCATCAAAATATTGTTTTACTGTACCAATTTAGTAATTTCTCTGTGCTAATTTAGGGATTTCCTTTCATCAAACTGATACAAAACATCAAATCTGATGCACGGTCCCTGAATATGCAAATTTTATTGCGGGACCAACTACCTTAAGAAATATTTTTTATGATGATTGGTAGATCCCGCATATGAAAATAAATTAATTAATTTATACCCAGAAACTCATTTACTGTGATTTTTATTTTTGTCTAAACTGTGATTAAACTTTCAGAGTGGTCTTTTATTTAAAATTTAGTTATGAAGACCAATAGAAACTGAAAAGTGGACCTATGTACATAGTCACTCTGCACTCTATGTTAATAAGCATGGTTGCATACCAAGTCTACTGTGTTTTAGAGGTTTTCCTTGATTTGCCAACTATAAGCCAAAATCTCTTAGTTTCTTGCCTTTTTCTAAAGATATCCGTAAACTTCAGGTTTTTATCACACCACTTTGATCATGAGATCCAACTGAGCAGATTCTGCTGCAACTCCATTTTGTGGGCAATATGAACCTTTCTGCATGTTAATTACCTCTTTTTTGTGATAACTTTTACAATGTTTACAATTTTTATATAACTTATGTCTTTTATTAGGAAAGACTAGTTGGCTCTGCCCTGTAGCTGTCACTAAATATGGCAACCAATTTTTATAACAATCAGTAGGTCAAAAACTGAGGGGGACCAGTGGAGTTAGAATACAATCGATACATTCGATGAAATGTAAGAGTAAATGTTGATACACATAAAAGGAGTCATGAATCTTACAAAACCATTAAAATCTTATAGATTAAATAGAATATTAAATAAAAGAATTAAGAGTACGGTTCCATTGGAATTTATGAAAAACAGGTAAGTATGATTTAGACAGATGACACAAATATATGTAGATCTAAGTGACACATATTACATATTGATGGTTTAGAGACTATATCCACCTGCATAATTAAAATTACTCTATTAGGAGCCGCCAAAAGGTAACTGTGTGGGCTAGTTGAACTAAAAGTTATGGCCTGGGGGTTGACACAAAAAATGTTATATATACAGATGAGACATACAGGTGGTGCTGAAGTGTTGAAAACCCAGACCACGCGACAGACCCGAAGGTTTACTGTAGCTAAGTGTGTGGCCGGACATACAGGTGGTGCAGAGACTATAACCAGTAACAGAATCAAAGCCATTCAATTAGGACCCGAGATATGGAGTTGGTGGTTATTTGAAGTAAAACTTATACCCAAGAACACAAAAAGATGTATATCCAAGTGATACATACAGATAATGCAAACATTATATAGCCACCAGCTGAATCAAAATTGCTCAATTAGGAGCCAAGATGTGAAATTGTGAGGGATAGTTGAACAAAAAATTATGCCCATGGGATTGATACAAAACATATGTATATCCAGATAAGACGTACAGATGGTGTAGAGACTATAGCCATCAGTAGATTCAAAGCCATTCATGGTAAATAATGTCAGATCATAGGATCAGTTCAAAAACTTCATTTTATTTTTAATAAAAATTTAGAAATTTTCTAGTCTTTAGATATTTTTTAATGTTAAATAGCTCACAAACTAAGGCAACTGGGTGGGTCAAGTGACCCCCTGAAATTAAATGCCTGAAACAACATATTTCTGAAAGTGTTTTTAAAAGTAGCTTATCATTCATGGATAGACCACAAATAGGAAGGAAACCCGTGGCTTTTAAATAATTAAGAAAGCAAACATATAAGAAATTGCCATCATCAGAGTACAGAATTAACTACCTTAAATCAAAAATGAGCACCTTCCCGATAGATGGTGCCACCCTAAATCTGAATAAACAAAATCACCCTTTCCCACACATAAATAAATGTTCATGAAACAGTTTTAAAAATGGTTACAAAACATGCTAATGAGCACAACTTAGTCACGAATGATGAATTAGAATTTGATGACGGCTCAACAAATTTTGTTCACATTCACTGATCGTTAGTTACATTTAAAAATAACCACAACCTTCTAGACCAAGTAAGGACTTCAAAATTGAAGGCACAGACATACATAAATATGTACAAATATACATGAGCACATTTTAATATTGTAGATGGTTACTCCTTATATTCATATAATACTAACTGCAGTGCCCACAGCTAGCAGTAATTTTTTAGCTGTTGTGATTAATCCCTATGACAGAATGTAGGGTGACTAGTAACGTATGTTGCAGATCGACCTTTAAACTCTGCAGACAAATTTTCAGTTAAAGATTAAAAAAATGTTCCTACACTATATTTTCAGAACAATGCCTATCCGTTATTCCGTCCCTAGATAATTTGCAAAACAAACACTTAAATTTTTGCATTTTTTTGTGGAGGTAAATTCCTTAAGAAGATTTTCACATTGTTTGGGAGATAAATAAGATGAAACACTAATTAGCTTTTACAGTCCCCAAAATTTGTAAAATTTAAATATAAGACAATTTTTACAATTGTCGTAAAATTTACTTGCTCTAAAATCCATAAGGCACATTAGTTATATCATAATTTATTTTAATCACTCACTGTGATGGACCCTTCTACAGGTCAATGTGATCATATAAGGTATTACTACCTTTATTTATACTCTGTTGCAATAACAAAAACAAAAAAATGTATGCACCCATATGAAATTAAACTACAGTTGTGAAATTCTACATGTATGTATGGTTTGGGGAGATATGCAAATTATTAGAATCTGGGAGCAAAAGTTTTATTAAGAAATGGTGGCAACAAGAAATTGACATTTAAATCCTCCCCAGTCAGCTATACAGGCTGATATTTGGTGCCGGATAGAGTCATGTTAAGTTGCTTATGTCCTTCTGCGGAAGATTCTGCCACAAATGTTACAACTGGTCATCTAATTCAGTGGTATTCTGAGAAAGCAGCAATTGCCATCCCAACATGTACCAGATGTTTTCTATTGGTGACAGATCTAGGGAACTGGATGACCATGGAAGGGTATTAAATCCTTGAAGACATTGTTAAGAAAGTCGGGTAGCATGTGGTCGAGCATTGTCTTCTTGGTAAATGGAATTTGGGCAGCTTGACAGCATGGGCAGAACAATCAGATGCAGAACAGTATTCCCAATAGTGGGGTCGCATAGACAAAATGCACATAAAAATTTCAAATAGAGGGCGAAATTGATGGAAGAATGTAAGCAATTGATCATAATTCACTATTCCCCTGAATGATGTTCAGAAACACAACTTTATTTTTGATTCACTTACCTCTTTCTCTGGAGTGACTCATGGCATTCTTCAAGCAGAAGTCTTCATGCAAATTGAATATTCAGTGCATACACAAACTCATCTGCATATTTAGAGATGGACCCCAGAAATCGTTCACATTGGGAACATCTTTAGTCAGACGTCAATCAGTCTTAAAGTCTGACTAGTATGTAGATCAGTAGATTGATCTTGTATTGAGTTCTGGTTATGTTATGACGGTCTTTGAAATGATGGCCTTATTGAAAAGAGCATGTTTGGTATTGAACGATATACAGTTGTGTTAGTCTGTGTTTGCTATGGTTTTTATCACATATGTATTTATACCACACTGGTGAATTATGCTTTTAATATGTGAGCATGTGCATGATCATTCATGAGTATTAAAGTATCTAGTCATTTTTGTGTCAAGTTAAAGTTTCTTGATGTTCCAATATGTGACCTTTGTAAGGTGGAAGTCAAACAACATATGATGGAAAAACTCTTAGTTATTGATATTTCCAATGTGGACTTCTTAGACATTTACAACTCTGCATACAAACCTTGTACATAAGTTCGAGCTGCATATTGTTGAAGTAGCTAGCCAGTGTTATAATGGCGAGATTCATACATTCATAATAAACATAGATTTTGTTTTCAACTCGTTGCATCAGTGGATATCAACCTCATCAGTGGTTTTTAACCTCATTTTGTACCCCTTGAATTACACAAAAAGTAAAACCTGTTAATAAAACAAGAAAATGTGCCACAATCAAGTGTTTTCTGTACTTTCACAGCATGTCAATTTGCTGAGATTGTGCGTGATTCATGAGTTCCCGATCTCGTGCACAGATATGTGTTTGGAACTGTACTTTTCAGGACTGAAATGCCGATATCACGACGTTATGTATGGTTGCTCCACTTCGACCTACATGATGTATATTCTTTGCTACATATGTACAGTCCATAAACTATTATATAGAAAATATGAAGGAGGATGAATGTAGCTAAAATAACACATTTAATTACTTTAATCCCAAGCATATTTTTCCTATCGATTTTAAAGCAAAATTGCAAGAATTTTGTCATTTTTTAAGCCTCAGTAGACAACTATTTCTTCCAATAGAAATTTCAAATTTCCTTTTTACAGATCAGCTTCAGTTTTCAGTTGTTTATTTATCATCAGCGATATAAAAAAAGAAAAAAAAGTCTTGGAATTCCTAAAATATTTATAGCTGAATGGAAATGTGTTTATAGCTCAGAAGTGTTATTATCAAATCAATATTAAAGCGTTAGAAATTCGACCTATCATGTCCCTCTTCCCTCTGGAGATCGGAAAATCGAGTAATGCTATTAATCCAATCATATTTGCATTGAATTCGATTTTTTTAGTAATTTTATGCAAAATATGATATTAAATGGCCGAAATATCGCGATGATGGAAAAATTATGAAATAAGAGACTAAAAAATAAAAACGGGAATATAAATTAATATAAATTCGCCGAGAATTATTGGTAATACATCTTAAATTTTAAAAAAATCATGGTGGCCTCCTTATCGATAAAAGAAATCATTAAATTATTGCAAATTGTATTCCAATTTGGGAACGTAAAGAATAAAAAGATCAATAAGACAGAATTTAAAGGAAAAATATAAGGGGACAGGGGAGAGAGACAAGCAATATCACAAATATTTGGTAATTTGCTAAAAATAAAACCTGAAAAAGTTGAATTATTAAATTGTACACAAAAATGAATTCAAAATTGCCCCTAAAAGTATTTAAATAATGTATGGTAAATGCAGTTTTTTAGGATGTCTAAAAATTCAAGAAATACCTGAAAAGTCCTGACATTGGTAAGATTTTAAATAAAACGAGAGTATTTAGCGACCATAAATGTTTAAAATATTCAGAAAATGAGTTAAAAGTAGATAAATAAAAAATCTGCAAATTTGGAAAATTTTTAAGAAATGGAAAAAAAATTAAAAAGCAAATTAATCGACAATTATTTAATTATTAACCTAAAATTGGGAAAAGTTAAGAAAACATCATAAAGAAGTTTTTAAATTTTAATCAATACCGAAAATAAATGAGTAGTAATTATAAATGTATATTATTAATTTTACTGTAAAAAGAAATATATATATTTCCATGAATTTTTGCTTACGTTATTTTTAACAAAAAAGTATGTTTTTTATTTTCTTGCAAATCTTCTGAATCTCTCCTGATATTTCAAAATCCCCCTCAGAATCCAAGCTAAAAGGGAATTTCCTCCCTTAATTATGGAAACTCAGCAAGAACCTTGCAGAATATTGTCTACATATAAGCAAGCCATCAGATTGGCTTGCAGCACAACTAGAGGAGATCAGTCATACCACAAGGTAGCTCCCCAAACTGCCACACTATGTGTGATGGTTGTGTGCTGCTTGACAACAAATGTTGGATTAGAATGCTGGCCAGTCCTTCTCTACATACATATGCAGTGGTTATCAGTACTGAGAGAGAAGTGGGATTCATCGTTAAAGACAACATGCCTTCAGTCAGATAATGTCTTGGCTGACCAAGCTTGGCACCAATCCAAATGGCTTTGCCTAGTATGTTGAGGTATTAGTGGTGGGTGGTACCTTAATGGGCGTAAACAACCTAAGTCCACCTTCTGCCAGTTGTCTCTGAATAGTATTCCTTGATACAGAATGCATGGAGGATGCAAAATAATTTGTGATCATAAATGTTTAAAGTATTCAGAAAATGTACTGAAAATAAATAAATAAAAAAATCTGTAAATTTGGAAAACTTTTATGGAAAAAAATGAAGGAAACTAAAATTGATAAAGATAAACTTTACAATAGAAAAGTTAAGGAAAAATCCCCAAAATAAGTTTTAAAAATTTAATAAATACCAAAAATGAGAAGATATCAATTATAAATGCATGTTAATAATAATATTCTAAAAAAATATATGAATATTTCTGTACATTTTTATTTGCATTATTTTCAGAAAGAAATTAATTTGTTTATATTTGTTGTGAATATTTTAGATCTCCCTTGATATTTCAAATTATTTTTCGAACATAATATTAATGAAATAAAGTGGAATTTTCTTAATAACATATTTAAAACAATGAGAAAGAAGCCAAATATAGTCATTTTGGATGCATGAATTAAAATTTGATATATGTGCAATCTGTACTTAATGTTCATAATTTTAATTAAATATTAATTTAATCTTCATTTTAATACTAAAATGAAAGGTAAAGAAAATTATTAGAATTTTCATTTTAATAACTTTATATAGTTATTAAAATAATAACCAAAAGTATGTAAAACATGAAATACTTTTAAACATACTCGAAAAAAGACCAATTTTGAAAATATTCCATAAAATACAGAGACTAAGCTTAACATGCAAACTGCAGATAAATTTTCAAACCTACAGTGTCTATTGCAGATCAGCCGGAAACATTCTGCTACTGGAGTAGCTAATGATAATAGAACCAAAATTGCCCATCTCTATCTTTTGCTTTTGTAACCCACATCAAAGCAAAAATAAAATATTTTCCTTCTGAATATAGTTAACTGCATACCTATATACACCATCAAGCCCCATCCCATGTGGGAAGGATCAGGATTACCTGGCAAGGAGATTATAAACCTAAGATGTGGATAGGGGATTAATTTATATTCGATTGGCCTTGGGAGAGTACAAGAAGTGCTATTATATTTTTTAGATCATAATAAACAAAGTTCTGACTTTTTAGGTGGTGGCAACACTTAGCTAAAATTTTTAAATGAACAGGGGAGTTAATGTTTTAAGAGGAAAAAGTATGAACAGAATATTTAAAGAAAAGAAACTGCAGAGGAGGGGGATAGATATGGGACAGCCCTGTGGTTAGAGCATGGGATTGCCATGGAGGACTCTTAATTTGATTCTCAGCTCTGCCTAAACTGTCCCTGTGTTCACGCAGAGTATGGGCACGTTAAAATTGTAGGTCTGAATGTCCTAAGGGGTTGGTGATAGGGAAAGGAGGATACTTCCCTTGTAGATGTCACCCCCACTGGGGTTTTGGTCGAAATTTGGTGGAACTGTCCCAGCCATCCAAATAGATACCTTACACCTTCATGTAGGTCGGATGGTCTGGGTCAAAAGATAGAAAGAGGAGGGGGGATAGCAGTTGTATAGCCCAGTGGTTAAGATATGGGAATTGCACTTGGAGAACCCAAGTTCTAATTCCGGCTCTGGGGATGGGATAGCCCAGTGGTTAGAGCATGGGAATTGCACCGGGAGGACCCAAGTTCGATTCCCAGTGCTGACCAAACTGTCCCCGTGTCTACACGGAGTACGGGCATGTTAAATCTCTGGGTCTGAAAGTCCTAAGATGTTTGTGGCAGAGGAAGGAGGGTATGGACCTGTGGATGTCACCCCCCACTGTGTTTTCTGGTTTAAATTGGATGACACTGTCCTGGCCATCTAAACAGATATCTTATATCTTCAGGGAGGTCAGATGATTTGGGTTGTAAGAAAGAAGATTCTGACTCTGTTCAAACTATCTCTGTGTTTACTCAGAGTACGGGCACATTAAATCCGTGGGTCTGACAGTTCTTCTGAGAGGTTGGTGGCAGGGGAAGAAGAGTATGTTTTCTTTAAATATCATCGCCACTGGGTTCTGATTTAAATTGGGTAGAACTATCCCAGCTATCCAAATAGATACCTTATACCTTCGGGTAGGTTAGATGGCCTGGTTCAAAAGAAAGAAAAAGTAAGGGGATGCAATGAGGATTCTCAAACTGCAATTATTAATTTTTTTAAATTTTCATTTTCACAGCTTTCTTCATAAGTTTCATATTTCCTATTTTAGATAAGCTGGTCTCTGTTTTCTGCACCCAGAATTCACATTTTAAATCAAGGTCACAATAGATACAAAAGTTGAATCTAAACATATCCTTCTGCATCCATTTTCATCTTATAATTATTGCTTCTTTCTTCTTCTTGGTCACTCCGGAAGTTTAACCCTTGGAAAAATTCTCCAACAAACCTTTAAAATTTAAGAAACAAAATTCTTTCCCATCAGGAACTGGACAACTCAAAAAGCTTTCACTCTTCCAGTAGTAAATGAACGAAGCCTTGCAGTATTTAAAGATAGTTATCATCGCTTCTATAAGGTTAGGATAATTGTATACATCAAATATATTGTTGATATCTTTCAAGCTGTTCCATTTTTTTTTTAAATGTGCAAATTATTTTTTTCCTCAAACAGAAAAGGACAGGATAATATTTGTATTCCTCCCACAAGAGGTATGTTATAATTATTTTGTAGCAGAGCAGTAGAACTATTTTTTTTTTTTGTACCAGTAGAAATGATTAAATATTTTACCAAACAGTTTTGCTTAAATTATGTGATTGTCCAATTCAGTTTGTATTTTCTTGCATTGTCCACAAGTGTCTTTTCCACCTTCTAATTACTATACACTGAAACAAATACCTGGCATTGCCCGGGATTTATGATGATGATTAAAATTACACTAAAACTCTCAGCGAATTTTCAGAAACCAATTTATGCCCTCTTAGAACAAAAAATATGAAACATGCTGAGTGAGCACACAAACAACTATGCAACAACCACTGCACTTTTTCACTTTTTAAAAAGCTCTTGACTGCAATAGCTTTCTTGAAGTAGCTCTCAACCATGTATATTTCTGTTGCACAAGCCTATGCTTGCAATCTGCATATGCAATTCACAAATGCCCACTGCACAAGCACAGCCTGCATTGATGAGCCCTCACACATACAAAAATAATATTCCTTCATTAAATAACAGTACAATTTTATGTGACTTCTCTTAAAATAAGGTTCGTTTGTTTAACACATCTAATTATCTTAATGTTATGCTGGAATATTATAGAACACTCGTAACTGAGTTGATAACTGAATATTAAAGAACGTATTAGGTCTCTAGGTTTTAGTATCTTCAGATGAAAATGTTCTGAAAATTTACAAAACTTTCTATCTTGAAATTCATTTTTGGCATTACTATGCCTGTAATTTTTAAAGTTGTGGAAAAATTGATTAAAAGTATTCCTCTTTCTAGTACTCATTTTCAATTGGGTGCAACTGATGCATTTCTCCGACATTCTGTTGAAGAACACAAACAACTTCTTGATGAACAAATTAAATTAGAAGTAAGTTTTATTTTATTCTTAAATGTTAAATTACATTTAACTAGCAAATAACTTATGATTTAACTAGCATCCACTAGCTATTATAGCATAGAATTTTGTTATTTTCCTTGAATATATATAGTTGTATATTTGTGAAAAGGACAAAAGTTAGGCAAACTGATTTTTTAAAAAGGTCTTTCAATTCTATTTAGAAGAAAATTTTTGCTAATTGCAAGCTCTTTATGAAAGATCAGTGTTCTTGACTAATACTCTTTTAATAAATTATAATTATATATAATTTTAAGTTTCTACAAAAAGGTTGCAAGTTTAATATTTTGATTGAAATGTCTTGCAAAGACATTTCTATCAAAACATTAAACTTTCATTTTTTTATATTAAGCATTTTTATTTTAGTATCTGCTTGCCAAATAATAGAAAATATTGCATATTTTTTTTAATAGAGTATTGCTTTATATGTTCTTGATTTTTCTTGTACTTGGGGATTTTGATTGATCATTTCTTTTGTTTATTAAATATAACTGTTTTCAATACATTTATGTTGTAGTCACCATAGCTTCTACTTGTCCTTTAATCCCCATGTAGCAAAAAATTGTTAATGTAGTGTTTTTATTCTCTATTAATATAGAAGTACCATCTTTCACAACCTTCAAATGGAATTCAAAACATATTACATTATGAAAAACTAACAGGAATGAAGTCAGTAGTTGATTCATCTATATTATGTAGTCTCATTTTTTGTTGTCTGTACTACTACAACTTAGGTGAGGTAAGACTGTATTATTTTACTCATTCTCTGTTATTGTTTAAGGATATTCTTTTACATTATGTAAGGATATTACACTTACATTACTTTTAATTATATGTTGACAAAGTTAGTAGTAACTACTCTATAATTTGTAAATATTATTATATAAATAGCATTAAATCACACTTTCTTAATAATTATATTTACAATTTATACAATGCATATCTTAAAATCTTATCTAATAGAATTTATGCTAAATTTAAACAACTCCATTTCAAATATAGTTGTTATAACTTTCCCTATATAGTATTAATACCTAAGTTTCATAAATTCCCTGTAGGTTTTCGAACTATTACTAGCAATCATAATTCTTACCTTACTATTGCTGGTAAGCTTTTACTAAACAATTTTAATAAAATATTTTATTTAGTGGATATTTCCAATAATAGTCATATAATAAAGAACAGTTTTGAATTAGTTAAGAAAGTAAAAACTAATATCCATAGCATTTATACTTTTGATTTTAAAGACTTGTTAATAATATAGATATTAATGATCTCTTTAAAATTATTTTAAAAATATTTGAACAGTATAATACTACTCTGAAATATACATCATGGTAATTTTTTTGTTAAGCAGCAGTTTGGTATCCCACAAGGAGGATGTGCCTCACTGGCGTCGGAACCCATGAGTGCATGAGTGTAACTTGCACCCAGAGATTTTTGTCTGGGGGTGCGGTGCAACTTGCACCCAGAGATTTTTGTCTGGGGGTGCAGCACACCCACAGAAATTTGAAGAAAATTAAAATATTTTGTTGCTACTCATCTCTAAGTGATATTAGAATGAGATTTTTTCTGAATATTCAAGTAAAGATGGCGTGAGTGGTCAATCCAAGCTCACAAGCTCAGAAAACAGGTGGGAATTATTTAGACTGAAGCAATTACTTATGTACACTACCCCCTTGACTTCGAACCCTAAGTTGTTTGACTTCAGAAGGTCAGTGCAGCTAGTAGTCAAGTCAAAAAATAGAGTTGCTAAAAAGTTAGGTCCCACATGCTCGGGGCTAACTGTTTGGACAACAGTAGTATTGTTTGATCGACTATGGTTACTATGGGTGCATTACCATATCTAAGACAGTCTTATTTAAAATAAGTTACAACAAATTTGAGGGTATTTTTGATAATTCTAGGGTATTTGTAATAAAAGGGTATTGGTGATAATTCGCAGGTATTGGTGATAATTACCAAATAAATCTGCTATGGGTGCCTTGTACTCAATACAAAATTCTGTACAAATAACTTTTATTGTTGAGGAAAATTATACTATTCTGTTTCAGTGGGTGCAAAGACAATATTTATAGACACAAATTTCAAAATACATGTGTTAAATATTTGTATAAATACAGGATAAACAAGGGCTTGGCTTGGAAACTTTTTTGTAATAAAACTTTTTTTTCTGTTTATTCAGTGAAAGCAGTATCCCACAAGAAAATAATAATTAATAAACCTTTCCATTTCTATAATACATGAAAAAGTGTAAATGAATTTTGCGCATAAACTATGAGTTATGAAGCTTTTGACATTGGGCAAGAATAAGCAAAAAATGTTAGGTAAAACACCATTCCCTGAACTGAAGCTAATTTCAGAAAAAATGCAAATTTTAAGAACTATAGATTGGTACATTGATTGGAGTTTATGCACACGTTTGTAACATAAATGTTTCATAAAGATTATTACTAAAATATCATGAAAATTGATATATGTATTTTAATTTAATTATATACAAATATGGGACTTTGGATGTGATCTGTGTTGTTGTTGTTGAAACCCAGACCGTCCGACCTACCAGAAAGGTGTAAGGTAACTGTTTGGACGGTCGGGAAGTGCCACCCAATTTAGACCGGAACCCAGTGGGGGAGGCATCCACCGGGACCGTACCCTCCTTCCCCTACCACCAACCTCTCGAAAGGACTTTCAGACCCACATGTTTAACGTGATCGTACTCCGCATGAACACGGCGGCAGTTTTGGCAGTGGCTGGAATCGAACCCGGGCCTACCGAGTGCAACTCCAGCGCGCTAACCAATGGGCTACCGCACCTTTGGATGTGATCTGTGTGTGTTTGTGAATGGAAGTATCATACACATATATGCATCTGACATATTTTGTGTCGGATGCATATATGATACTGATGCATATATGATAAACAGGGACAGGGGACTCACACCTACTCCTGTTTACTGTAACATTCCAAACATTGAGTACAAGACCATCTAACGCCTAATAATGAGCAATAAAAATGCAATAAAAACACTTCGTTCATTCGTTAATAACAGAAAAAAGATGATTGAAAGCATCAATAGGCATCAACAGCATCCTTCTGCAGGATAGAGGGACACAGTAGCCGTGCAAAGGCATGAATGCTCCTGTACAGTGTTTAAACTGACGAATTCTTATACTGCTTTCTATATATTCTTCTATTCTTTGCTGGTTTAGACGAGTACCCTGTACTAATGACTTTTAGTTCATCAATAGAGAAATACTGGAGAGATCGCTGTCTAATGGCCTAGTGGCTGAACTACCGGCATTTGTCAACAACAATAACATATTCTTTGCTGGTTGGTGCGGTTGATATCTGTTTATCCTGAAGAAATGGCTTTACTTTTGAAACCGGTTGTTACTTTTTATGGTGTTTACATCAGAAGTCGAACTAAAGGGAATTAAAAGATTCATAAAGTCAGGCTACCAGAGCCTGGGTCTCTATAGTAGTATGAAATTCAACTTTTTTTTTAATGTCAATTTTTGCGAGGTGTTTTTTTTTTATTAAGTAATTTTTATGTATTACATACAATTTGTGCTAGGACTAACTTGCACAGAAGAATGAAATATTTTTTAGAATGTTGCTCATTCGTCAATTTATTTTTACTTTTCCTACCATGCAAAGAGGGAAAGTATTGGGATGCAGTAAAAAATCAGAATCTCATATTTTGGTGGATCTACGTGTTTTGATCATCTCTGAATATGACTCAACAATTTTTCCAATGATGTCTTTCTGCAGACACGATATCTCTCGAACATCGAATAAAATGTGGTACAATTATTTCACTCGGAAAATGCCAGAAGTCTATTGATCTGCGGAATGAATTGATAAATAAAAAGCCCTTAATTTTGAGAATAAGTTTTGTTTCGAAATTTGAAAAAAATTTGGATAAAGATAATAACTGTTAGATAAATAAATATCGCATTTGTATGTTTCATTTAAAAGCGAATACCATGATTGATAAGACACTAATTTACGCCATTCTTCAGATAATAATTATATTTTATTTTAAATGTAAAATGGAAAATTTATAAAAAGTAAAATAAACTCACTATGTAGTTAACCTACATATCATGCAGATTGTCCACTGAAACGAAACAAAAAATTAAGCAGTTTCAAAATAACTGGTGTATTGTAACAGAGGGAAAATCTTAGAAGAACTCTTAAATTAGATGGAGGATAAAGTGAATTATTTTCCACTCAAGTTAGTTGGTGACTTAGTCGATAGAGAACTGGTATATAGAGGTATCTGCAGTTAATTTCCCCTCAATAATTTGCCAAGAATATTTGATAGACCCTTCCCATCTTTCCAACATTTTTTACACATTGCATAAAAATATGCAAAGACAATTCCATACAGATAGATAACAATTCCATATAGACGTATTTATGAAACTCTGTAGAGCCATAAAATTTACTGATTCGTCTATTTTTTAGTAAAAAAATTTTCTAATTTTGAAATTATAGTAAGTTTTAAAAGTAAAAACCTTATCTTTAAAATCCACAAATTTATAAAATCTCTAAATTTAAGCTACTCTGTGCCTAAATATAGTCGGGAAAAAATCCTCCTCTGGTCTTTGACAGACGATAACAAGTGGCGATAATAAAATATTTTGTCAATTGTTTTGTTCCAGACAATAATAATGTGTCTCTGGCCATATTTCGTTCATCTTAAGACATCTGTATGAAATAAAATATATTGATTTTTCCAGTAAATTTCCACATATTTAGCTTTCCTTTTAAAAGAGAAAATGCGAGAGTCCGGTGCAAAAATTAATGAGGAGCAATCGTTTGAGAAAGTTGTCTATCGTTTGGAGGATTTTAAAAAAATTTTTTGCAAATAATTAAACATCTATTTTATTTTTCCGAATTTTTGAAAGTGTTCTGTAAAAATTCAAATCATTAGCTCACTTAGAAAAATTTCCAAATTAGCTTTGTAATAAGCGAGACATAAATTTTCAATACTTTATCTATTTTTAAAAATCTGCATAAAAATTTATTATTATTTTTTTTTAATTTTCCACTATAATCTGTAAATTTCTACATATATAGCTTCCATTAAAAGAAAGGAAGAGGGGGAGAGGATTTCAGTGCAAAAATTAACAGAAAGGATAATGTTTGAGAAATTGCTGTTTTGGGGGGGTTGTTTAGAGATTTTTTGTAAATAATAAAACAAAATTTTTTTTTTTTCAAATTTTTGAAAGTTTTCCGTAGATGCACAGAGCAGAGTCCACACCAACGATAAGAGCAATTGAGACCTAGCAGTTCAAAAGCAGAGCATCGTCTGACCAGTAGGAAAATCAGTGGTTTGGTTCCTGGTTGGAGCAACAAAGTTCTTTACAATGGCACTCAAATAAATCAATACTAAAGGTTAGTGCAATAACGTCCGGAAGTCTGAAAGTATCCCTAATATGACTAGCAAGGATTCAGTGGGTGCCGATTTCAAATCAGGAGGTCAACAACCATTCAGGAAGCTAACGGGGATAGAAATTTTGTATTTTAAAATAGTATACGATTTGTCAAAGTAAAGGTTTCTTCAATGTAATAATGAAAAATTTCCCATGAGTATGTACTTAGGTTGCAGAGTATGGGAAAATAAATAAGTCTTGCCAGATCCAAGTTAGTGGGTCGAACCTCAGTTCTTAGCTGGAGCTTGTTTTGTGAATGCTTCATAATAAATCGTTGCGCCGATCACTTTTTATACAGCTTTTAATTTTGATTTTAGCAGATAACACGAAATACACGCACAGATACTATTTTCAAAATGATTGATTCATGTTCAGTGTTGTTCAAACAGCTTATATCCTTTGGAAATATAAATCAATTATTTTTTCACAACCAGTTTTCACTGCTATAAGGAACAATGTTGTTTGAAGTTCACAGTGATTGTATTTATTTATCAATAAACACATAGTGTATACTTGGTGGAGATTTTTTATTTCAATGATGGAATAACAAGTTTCAAAATTTAATATTTTTTCATGAGGATATCTACATTGCATATTGCCATAATATTTGCAATTACAATAACTTTAAGCACTAGCACGAAGTTTAACATTTTTAAAAATCCTCAAAATGATGTTTCCAAATTAATTTAAGAATAAAACTAGTTTTGAATTTTAAAATTTAAATATTAATTCTGTGGGAGAGTCTAATATAACGCTTTCAAATATATCGTCAGCTATTTTTTTAACACTTTACAACATAGTTGAACAGTGTTTATGACTTTGTTCATTCTGTCTGTCCGTTAGCATGATAACTGTCGTAAAAATGACTTTATCAAAATAAAATTTTAGTATGTTGTTCAGACAGTCTATGGAACTTATGGGAATATAAATGAATAATATCACCCAATTAGTTTTGGATTGAACCCGGGTTGAAAATATGAAATACATTGAACCCTATGGGACCTAATTTTTCAAACATTTTTTAAACGTATTTAAAATTCAAAAATTGCTTTGAAAGTTTTAGGAAATATTCAAATTATCCCATAAAATATATAAAAAATGTTTAGCAAAATATATTCAGTAGTTTTTTAAATAAAAATTAAAATAATAATTACACCCTTTATATGGACAGATCATGTGACCATTATATGAAGAGAACACTTGACCCACTTCAAAATAAAATATGGCATCCATCTTGTGTCACAATCCTGATTTTAAAGTTCTTTTTAATTCATATTTAGTGTTGTATCCTTCCTAAAACCGCTTTATTTTTGCTTAAATTATGTGCATCTACATACTGAAACAACTCAATTACAACATATTTGAGTTTAAATGATCATCCAACTTTGATTATCTCTACAACAAAGCCTAATTTTTACTTAGGGAGAATGTAAACACCAAAAGATTTAGAATAAGTTGTATACAAGAATTGCTGCATTTTTTTAATGCAAAATTATTTATCTCATGGAGTCTGCAATATAGCTGATATGAATGAAACATTCATTGATTTTACATTGAGAAGCAGACGATTTTTTTGATGAAGTTTTAAGCATAGAGTTAAATTACTTGTAACTCCATGGTTTTAAGTTTTTAAATAAAATAAATTATTATAGTATTGTGATGAATGAAAGGAATGGAAAAAGGTTTATGAATGAAATGCTGCTTTTATATAAAGAGCCAGGCAATTTATATTTCGATGTATATACGAAATATAATAAATTATAGTAATAAATATAAATATAATAAATTATAGTAGTATTATGATAATTTAAAAAATATTACCAAGGAGTGTATCGCATTTTAGAGGTGTTTAAACCAGGCAATTTATATTTCAGTGCTGTCATTTGAATGAAGTTTATTTTTTTCGATGAAGTTTTAAGTTTTCAAATATAATAAATTAATGTAGTATTGTAATAATTTTTAAAATATTACTGAGGAATGTATCGCATTTTAGAGATGTTTAAATAAAATTGCATTGAAGTTGGAAAGTGTTTCATAATCAATGCTTTATGCATGATTGACCTTTCTTGTTAAAACCTCAGATGATCAGAACAGAGTTATTTTTCATCTATCGAAGAACCTGGTCTTTTACAATAGCGTGAAGGAATTTTGATTTAAGAGCAACATTTTTCTGTTCTTATAAGAGTGTCATTGAAGAGTTAATTGAAAAACTTCAATAACTCAGTCTTTAACATTTTATTCTGAGTTAAATTGGAAGGCCTGCTTTTTCTCGCTTTGTCTGCAACAGATTCAGTTTCTTGAAAACGCTTTACTTACCACATAATTGTTGAATTATTAGGGATTTTAGAGCATGGGCATTTCTTCTGAAGCTATTCAGTGACACTCGCAAAAGAATGGTTAAAGAAATAATGCTCTAAGTAAAATTCTCTGAGTTCTTCGATTGATACTAAAATTATATTTAATTATCATTTAACATATTAAAAGCAGCAGATGATACTTTTGAAATACTTTTGAGGGTTTATTAGTGCCATTTCACATAAAAATTTCTGTTATTTCTATTTTCAATACATTATATGATTTTAAAATATGATGTGCGCAACTCTCTGACCATGTTTCCTCATAATATGTTTTTCCACATAAATTTTGCTGTGTGTTTCTTCGTTCTTATTGCAAAAACGTAGTGACGTTCATTAGAGTCAACGTTAGAGTAGTTCAATATTATAATAACTATTTGTGAGAAATCTTAAATTCCTTAAGATTAACCCTTTCGGGATGGCGGCATTCTGAGACTGCCGTGGCCTAAAGGACGGAGTGCTTCATTTCCGAACTGTTCCCAAAAGACGGCTCTAATTTTTTGCGCTAAGCCTAATTCTCGAAAAAAATTCACTAAAAGTCACCCGTTCAACACAGCATTCTACTTTTTTCAGGAAGAAAGGAAATACTTATTTTCTATTTGATGTATTTTTTTCATACAAATTTTCTTTTATCAAAATATTAAAAATTTTAGTGTATATATGTTTTAGGTACAGATGAATAATTCTTTGGCATGTCCTTCTGATTTTTTAAAACTGTATCACATATATACGTATTCTTAGACAACAGATACTTTGCAAGTACAGGAGAGGTAAAAAATTTATCCAAATACAAAGTATATCCTTTTCCTAAAAGTTCACTTAGAAGTGTTTTCACAACGCGTTCTCCATACCCGCCATCAGAGCTTGATAATTCCGTGTCCTTTCCAGTATACACAAGGAAATTCCATATATAGCCTGATTCCAATTCTGACAATTTATATATTTTTATTCTATATCTGGACCTTTTTGAGGGGATATTTTGACGAAATCCCAGCCTTCCTTTCCATGAGAACAAAGATTCATCAATGAACACATTTCTTCTAGGAGTGTATATAGATTTAAATTTTGAAACTAATGCATGTAACACGGGTTTCAATTTATCTAGTTTTTGGGCATTACTATCAAGAGTAAAATGAAGGTAACGTAATATTCCTATAAATCGATCGCGACTCATAACTGAATTGAAAAAAGGAGTACTGATAATTGGATTCTTAGAAAAATACATTTTAAGATTTGGTTTTCTGACAATGCTCGTCAAAATTACTAGTGCGAGAAACACACGAAATTCGTTTTCTGTCACAGATGTAAATAAATTTGAAACAGGTGGAGTCTCCGATGTGGAAGGAGAGAGGAGATTTTTCTCCCATTTTTTCTTTGCAAACTCATTAGTTGCTTTTACGATAAATTCTACTAGTTCATCATCAAAAAATATGCTAAAAAAATCAAGTTCCTTATCTAAATTAGACGGCATGATATTGTGATTTATTCCAGGTATGTTCAAAAACTCCAAAGAATTCAGATCTTTCAAATCACATGTCCAAACATCATTCGAAAAAACAGCAACTGAAGCTGGCGGCATTGTAATAATAGTATGCTTAGAATCTGAAGAATCAATTGCATTTTCAGATTCATCATTAGAAATAACACTGTTCCACGAATCTTCATTATCTGCTTTGCTTTCTTTACTGTCTGGTTCGTTTACCATACACGTATATTCTTCCACAGAAAGGAAACGTCTCAAACCAGCCATACTTTTATCCGAAATAACCTAATCATTTCACTGTCGCACATTCCTTTACCTCCCTGCCCTCACCCCCCAAATCAATACTCTCTTATATTCCTGTAATTCACCAACAAAATCATTAAAAGCTAAAATCAAAAGGAGACCCGGAACTCAATTATAAAATTGTTGATGTCTGTTTACTTTACAGAACCATGTTTCACCGCTTCAAATGGAGAAATAATTCATTAGATTATCCTTGTGCCAAGGTCAAGCATCTGCAAAATGCATTTAAGTTGCTTCCACGGGCATTTAACACCATCTAGTTGACAAATAAATTCAAATGAAAACGTTTCACATAGAAACACCGATACTTGCCACTCGCCGTTTAGGATAAAGTTCTCTCCGGCACGAGTGCGTGCCGTACGTCCTTGAATGCAAGTTCGCAGCCGGCACGCGGGCGTGCCAACCATCGCGAAAGGGTTAAGATATCTTTCCTTCAGCGCGATAACATTTGTTTATTACATTGTGTGTATACATATATATATATATATATATATATATATATATATATATATATATATATATATTTATTTATTCCTCAAGAGCAATCTAAATGAAATATAATATAATCCAAGGAATAGTAAGGCGCATTTGCTGCACTATCTAAGCCTCAAAGTACAATATGAAAAAATGAAATTGGAAATGGAATATTACAATTAGAAGTTGTGTGTTTACGGGGTTGTAGAGAGGTCAAGGGGGATTGCGACCCCTTTTCCTGGATTAAGCATGCTTTTAATCCCAGGAAACACTCCCAGAAACCACTACACGCCCGAAACAACAATCAATTTTTTCCCCTGGCATACTGTTGATTGTTGTTTCGGGCGTGTAGTGGTTTCTGGGAGTGTTTCCTGGGATTAAAAGCATGCTTAAACCAGGAAAAGGGGTCGCAATCCCCCTTGACCTCTCTACAACCCCGTAAACACACAACTTCTAATTGTAATATTCCATTTTCAATTTCATTTTTTCATATATATATATATATATATATATATAAAATTGTATTAGGAATCTTGCACCTACAGTGAAAAACGATTTCCGACGCCCCTGATGTGCCTCATCAATACTATCTATATTTATACTTCTATGAAAAAAATTATAATAATGGTTTGCATGATATGCTCATGTATTAATATTTATATGATATTTTATGTGTATCTCATAATAATAATCCTTGTATGGCTTTTATTTTTATCCCAATAATCTTCAATTGACTAGTAATAATAACTTTTATGTTGCTAACTTTTTAGATTTAAATTCAGTTATACAGTAAAACCTCTTATTAAAGAACATCTACTAGGCATAATATTTTGTCCATAAATGAGAGGTGTCCACAAAAGAGAGGGATCATTTTCCTGACAAAAGCATTATGCAAGTTTTACCATAGACATACACACAAAAAAATGACGAATCGGTTTAAATACAAAATTGAATAAATAATTTGGCATCACGTCTGATGTTAAAATAGCAAAATTAAACACATATCCACAACAGAAGGTCTTTATTTCACTTCCTATAAGACGTACAAAAGTTTAAAAAAAGGCCATAGCGCTTTCGAGCATAAGTACGCTCTTCATCAGTGGCTACACGGAAATAAAGTTTGAATCGTTCATATATAGACCAGATATAGTGACAAAATTTGCATAGAAATCGAAAAAGGGGGGGGGGGGGGCAATCAAGCATAATCCCAAAGAGGAAGACGTCAAAGATAACTTTGCAGAGACTTGAATTGCATGGAGTCGAGAAGGAGTCACCAAGCGTAACTCAAATTCATAACAGGGTCAAAATCATTCATAACAGGCTCAAATTCATAACAGGATCATTTTGACCCTGTTATGAATTTGAGTTACACTTGGCGACTCATTCTCGACTCCATGCAATTCAAGTCTCTGCAAAGTTATCTTTGACGTCTTCCTCTTTGGGATTATGCTTGATTGCCCCCCCCCCCCCCCCCCCCTTTTTTTTTCGATTTCTGTAATTAAATTGTAATTTAATATGCTGTTCTTTTGTTGTTAAAATTTTTGAAACTCTAACAAATTGTTTACGGTTTATCCTTGTCTAAACGTAGTTCTTTTATAAATTGTATTTATGCAAATTTTGTCGTTATCTGGACTGTATATGAACGATTCAAACTTTATTTCCGTGTAGCCACTGATGAAGAGCGTAATTATGTCGTTAGTCGTAATTTGCGACTAGAAATTTCAATTTGACGACTAGATTCTTTAATTTGGTTGTCAAATTTGATGCCTAACAATGATATTGTTAAATATCAGTCTTCCGTTTCCCTTTGACTAAATTACGATCCCTGGTAGAAGGCTGGACAGCAGTTGAAAAAAAGCGGTATTTTATACAGGTTCACAGTGATAAATCTGCAGGTGGTACACAGACAGTAAAATCCCCCTCTGTCTATTCAGGGAAGGAAACATTGGGATCTTTATTGTACTTCAACTCACCCCCACCCTTTAAGACCTGAAATTGCACTTCTGAAGAATTTATTTGTTTGTTTTATCCTCAGACATTCCGATGTCCGAGACTCTGGGTATTTAACGAGTTTCTATTGCTCCCCTCCCCTTTATTCCCTCGTAGATCTACGTATCCCACTTGGGAGGGAATCACCCAAACTTGAATCACCCAAAAGGAGTGATCCCGTGATTCTGCAGTCTTTACATTCTAATTGCTTACTATTATAGAACACACTGCGTTCCAGATTGAATCGTTCCAGCGTCTTGCAAGTTTGGTTAGCTAATATTTTGGTATCAGAAATTGAAAATGATGTTTTTATAGCTGCCAAGTGTTCAGATTTTTATGTACTTGTTCCGTTTTTTCAGTCTTGTTTCAGGAATCCGATTTGGATCCACAGTAGTCCAATTTTTCTTTTCCATAACATTTATATTTTATTGTATGCAAATCTGCATAAGAGTATCTACAAGTCATGAAATCGGAAGTAGGTCATGAAATGAGAAACAAAGTCAGGAATTTTAGGATGGAGGTTTTTCCGTAAGAACTGAAGAGCTATATTGCATGATTACCGGGTACTGTGATAGACTGCATTTGTCCGCGATCTTTATATTTCGTTTTATTGTGAAAACACTTTTCCACTTCTGCAATCTGTTTGCATTGTCTAAAACATTTGTAATTATGTCGTATGTACTATGTTATACAGAAAAACTATTTTTCAAGCGTATTTTTAATGACATGAAAGGCTATTTTGCAGCAATATCGCGATAAACGGCATTTGTGCGCGATCCTCTATATTTCGTTTTATTTTGAAAATATTTTTCCACTGTTACAATTTGTTTGCATCGTTTAAACTGTTTGTAATTATTTTATATATTATATGGAAAAGTTATTTTCAAACATATTATTAATGAAATAGAAAGCTATTTTGCAACAGTATGGGGAAAACGGTATTAGTGCGTGATTTTTCCTCATGCAATATGTTCCTATCTTTCTTTCTGGTAGGTTGGCATCTATGCATTTTTTATATCAATCCCTGAAATTAATGTGATTCATACTCCCCCACCTTTTTTTAAACATTTAAGATGAATGTAGTAAACAGATTTTAAAATGAAATTCCACACTTTGACAGAATTGGCCACAAAAAGTGACTAAATTTCACTCAAGATTCCTTTATAATATTTTAATTTTAAATGTGTTTAATTCTTATATTTATAAGTAATATGAGAAAGATTATATGGAAATGTCACTAAAATGTGCGTGATTATCTGTTATCCCGTTTTATTATCATGTATTTTCCATTCTTGCAATTTGTTTTCATCAACTAGAACTTTCATATTAATTGCTGTTTTAACTCAAGAAAATTAATTTTCAAGCATGAAATGAAGGGGTATTGGGGCAATGACTGTGCAAGATGATCATAATTGAAAATTGTTAAATAGAAGTTTGTTTTTTTAATTTGTTGTTTTTTTATGTCCTTTTTGCCAAGTAAAAACAAATTAGCAACTTTTTCTATTTATTTTTTCTTGAGTTTCTTTTTCAGTTTATTTTAAATTTTAAGAAAATTTAAAACAATTTTTAATAAAAAAAATCTGAATTATTGTTAGAGATGTAAAAATGGCAACTAGCCATGTCTATTTGGCACCTAGAGTCAGAACTTATAGGCGTCAAATGATGCCTAGTTCAAATTTTTAATTTCTAACACTGATTGGAAGTCCTATCTAACATCAGTCACACCTCTAGTTACCATAGTTCACTCATCCACTCCATTCTTGGACACAACTCGCCTCGTTTAACTCTGTCTGAATACTTACATAATTTACACCTAGTGCTACTCCTCTTTTTTTGGCATGATAGTTATGTTGATCTATTTTAGGCAACCCATTGTTTATAGTATTTAATATTAGTTATTAATTCATTTTTTAATATATATATACAGGGATGTATCTAGAGAAATGTGAGTGGTGGTTGATTTTCCAGAACAATTATAATTGCGAATATAAAATTGCAAAACAAGCTTTGCGTTAATTCGCACACACAAACAGTATTAGTATTGTATACTTTTATATTAAAGAAAAACATTTGATAAAATTGAATATAACTTTTTAAAAATATAATTATAATATGTATATTTTTTTTGGATGAGTGGTGGTCGGCAATTGAGTGGTGGTCGGAAATTCTGAGTGGTGGAAACCCCCCCGACCACTGTAGATACATCCCTGTATATATATACAGGGTGTTCCATAAATTCCGAATTAGTTTAAAAGTTCCTAAAAATTGAAGGAATTGGTATGTTTGAATGCGGTTTGCGACAAAGTTAGTCTCATAAAGGGGGATTTTTTTGGTAGAGAAAAAAAATTAGTTCAAAATTTTGTCAATAGAGGGCACTGCACACAAGCAATCACAGAATTCCATGGAAAACTACGTTTATTTGCATGCAGGCAAATGTTTACAAGCAGATCACAGCACTAGAGTACTTGTTCTATGTGTCCGCCATCACCACAAATGATAGTTTGCAAGTGAGTGACAACACTGTTAACTGCAGCATGTAACATATCCGGATGGATGCAGGAGATTTCGTGGCGAATGGCATCCTTTAATTGCACTAAAGAAGATGGGCTGTTGCGGTACACTCGGGACTTAATGTAACCCCAGAGCCAAAAATCTAGGGGTGTTAAGTCCAGTGAGCGAGGGAGTCATTCAATTGTACAGTGATAGCTGATTAAACGTTCTTCAGTAAAGGTTCTGCTCAGGAACTTCTTTACTTTGTTGGCGATATGAGGAGGTGCCCCGTCTTGTATGA
Organism: Amaurobius ferox; assembly: GCA_951213105.1. NCBI lineage: Eukaryota > Metazoa > Arthropoda > Arachnida > Araneae > Amaurobiidae > Amaurobius > Amaurobius ferox. Next base: position 54,908,478 of record OX578141.1, read on the forward strand.
ATGTCACTGTGCCAAGGACATTATGTTCCAATAAGCACAGTATCATTTTCTCCATTAGCATTTGCAAGTAGCGTGTTCCATTAATTGAGCACATCTGCCAGCCTGCTTTTGCACAGGGCTGTTCAAAGAAAAAGGGGCCCACAATAATGGACGCAGTGAATCTCCACCAAACAGTAGCACGTGGGGAATGTACGGGCTCCTCACTGTAGGCATGTGGGTTTTCCTTTGTTCAGATTCTACAGTTATGGGTATTGACTGTTCCATGCAATGAAAAATGAGCTTCGTCTGTCCACAAGATATTGAGCAGCCATTGTGGATCTTCGTCGATTTTCGACAAAGCCCAATTTGCGAATTGCACTTGCTTAGCTGTGTCATTTGGTAAGAGCTGGTGCAGCGATTTCAACTTGTAGGGGTACAATTTTAATATACCATGAAGGATGCGGAATACCGATGTCTTCGGTATACCACTTATTCTTGCCAGTTCTCGTGCGTTACTTGCTGTACTCTTTGACTGTTCCCTTAGAGTGTGCATTTGCGAAGCCACAACGGAGGTACGGACCTCTGACAAATATGGTCTACCACTGCGAGGGCGATTACACAAACTTCCCGTACGTCGTACCAGGGAAACCAGTCTGGCAGGAGCGATTGGACCAGAACCTTTCTTCAATCTCTTCTGTGTCCGAAACCTTCGTAAAGTTTCAGCCGGCAATTCGTGGCTGAGGTAAAACAACTTAACCAATAGTGCTTTATCCACCAATGTCAACATCACAATGAAAGCCAGTAACAGGAAAATTCAGAAATGAGCTTTAAATCATGCACCCAGCATTTTATAGGACTCTGATTTGCATATTTCCTGTGATTGCTTGCGTACAACGCCTTCTATTGGCAAAATTTTGATCTCATTTTTTTTCTCTACCAAAAAAATCCCCCTTCATGAGACTAACTTTGTCGCAAACCGCATTCAAATATACCAATTCCTTCAATTTTTAGGAATTTTTAAACTAATTTGGAATTAATGGAACACCCTGTATATATATATATATATTTATATATATATATATTTATATATATATATATATATATATATATATATATATTTTTTTTTAACCCTACTTTATGCTATTCTGTTATTAACAGTTTACAATAATAAAATTTGCATTGATATGTTAATAAAATCTCTTTTAAGTTTAAATGTGTTGTTACACAATTGTTTTTTGTTACTAAATAATGCGTAAGCAACCTTACTGTTTATCAATAAAATTTATTTTTACTGTTTTTAATCACTATATTTTATTGATATATTTATCAATATATTTTATTGATAAATATAATATAAAATTAACTATTTATTAAATATATCTGTTTATATGCACGGTGGGTCAAGGAAGTTTGGGACAAGAATGTGATACCTGTGGGAAATGGTTGCGAAATCATTCAAGAAATGTTGCTTTAGTAATGAATGTTGATTTGGTAATTGATGGTATAGATGATTATGGAGTTTTTATAAATGAAGATGACATTGATTTTTATGACATAGGCATAGATGGCATTGCTGATATTTACATGACATGGCAATGTCTTTTTAAACTATTTGGTGAGTTTGACCAGGACTATATGACACACAAGCGTTATTTCCCGATCATTTTGAGGATACTGCGTATGGGAGGTAAAAGAATGCCAGGAGCTTGTCACATGTTCCCAAAATGGATAGGAGACAACGCTTGGTCATAGGCTTACTTGCTTGGAATCAGACTGCAAAGGGTTCAGATGGAGTTTTTATTATGGAAATTAAATTTTATTATTTACTAGCAGCTTTTGGCGACCAGCCTGTTCGCTACCCTTGAAAATTCTGACTGTGGCGAACTTGCTGTGGCGCGACCTACCAGAAAGGTATAAGGTAACTGTTTGGACGGCCAGGAAGTGCCACCCAATTGAGACCGGAACCCAGTGGGGGAGGCATCCACAAGGACCGTACCCTCCTTCCCCTACCACCAACCTCTCGGAAGGACTTACAGTCCCACATGTTTAACGTGATTGTACTCCGCATGAACACAGCAGCAGTTTTGGCAGTGGCAGAAATCGAACCCTGGCCTACCGAGTGAAATTCCCCCACTAGGCTACCACGTCCTCCGCGACAATCTCCATAACTTTCTTTTTATTCACCCAATTTAGACCAGAACCCAGTGGGGGAGGCATCCACAGGGACCGTACCCTCCTTCCCCTACCACCAACCTCTCGGAAGGACTTACGGACCCACATGTTTAACGTGATCGTACTCTGCGTGAATACGGCAGCAGTTTTGGCAGTGGCGGGAATCGAACCCGGGCCTACCGAGTGAAATTCCCGCACGCTAACCACTGGGCTACTGTGTCCTCCGCGATAATCTCCATAACTTTCTTTTTATTCACCCAATTTAGACCGGAACCCAGTAGGGGAGGCATCCACAGGGACCATACCCTCCTTCCCCTACCACCAACCTCTCGGAAGGACTTATGGACCCATATGTTTAACATGATTGTACTCCGTGTCAGTGGCGGTAATAACGCGCCTACTGAGTGCGCTCTAAGTTCTTGCGCGCTAATTTAAATTTTATAATTAAGCTCTTAATTCCATCATCCTCGTTCCATCGTTCCATCATTTAAAATATCCATAAAATTAAAATATCCATTTAAAATATCCATTTAAAATATCCATAAATTAAAATATCCATAAATTAAAATATCCATTTAAAAAATCCATATTGTTCTATCAATCATCCATATCGTTCCACCAATCCATAAATATAATAATTTCAAATACATCACCACAATTCAAACCACCATAATTCAATCATTTAAATTATTTAAAATATCCAATTAAAATATCTATTTAAAATATCATATAAATATAATAATTTCACCCGATGTATCCAATACATATGCTAAACTCTTAATGCATTTAAAACCCAAAGCGCAGTCTCCATGGAGACGGGTAAAAAACTACTGCCGAGGGGGAAAATGCCGATGAAGAACTTAGCGGATTGCCGAGACATATAAAATCATGACGTCTTTAAAATTGCGATCCTGCAGGCAATTTTCATTATTTCTTGACCAGATTGGACTTGTAAGAATGCCAGATCTTTGACCTGTCTAAAAATGTAAATTATTAGTCGAAATCATTAGTACTTTATGCGCTGTGAGGATTTAAAAACCAAAGTTCATTTTTTTTTAGCCAAAAGTGACTTTTGTTTTAAAACCTTTAAGAAATATTAAAAATTGAAATTGGGATTTGAAATTGAGATATTTTTACTCGCAACTGACTGCTTTTTCCGGTGGTGTGATTTGTTTTTTTCTACGACGTCTGGATCGTGGAGAAAAAAGGGCAAACAGTCAAAATCGCATAAAACATTAAATAACTAAAAAAAATAATTCAAATTTTAAAAATCTGTTTTCACGTGTCCCCTTCCCACCGCCCTCCCGGGTCTCTGATTGCTAAATTTCATAGCTCTCTGACGTGCGGTCGCTGAACGTATAGTGTATAAGACACACAGATAGACATTGCCTTTTATTATTTAAGATATATATATATATATATATATATATCACCTCTCAGTTTTGGAACTGTAACTTGTGAACATAATACCTTTACCACTATAGCTAGTAAGTACTTGCTAAACTATTTAAATAGAATTAATGAATCTCTTAAATTTAAGAATTCAGACTATTTCATATTGAACAATAGCTTTGATTTAGATAATCACCTTAGCAAGCTTCCACATATTCTTGGTTTCCATACCTTTGATTTTAAAGACCTATTTAATAATATTGATATTAAAGATTTGTATAAAGTTATTATCTCTCTTTATCACGATTATCAATTTTCCAATAATGTTCCATTTAATGTAAAAAACTTTCCTATGCTATTACACTTTGTGTTATGCAACAATTATATTATCCAAGGTGATAACATATATTTACAAACATCTGGTGTACCTCAAGGGGGCTGTAGTAGTAGTATTCTAGCTAACTTATATCTTTATTATTATGAACGCCATTTTAACTCTAATTCATATATTATATGTCGATATGTTGACGACTTAATTTGTATTATCATTGATGATTCCTATCTCATTAATATTGAATTCACCCCTTTAACCTAGAATTAATTCCTAATGAGCCTAGTGTTAGTCAAACTGTAAATTATTTAGACCTAAATTTAGATACCCTCAATAATCATGTTATCACCAATCTATATGATAAAAAAGATTCTTATAAATTCACTTTTAAGCAGCTGTCATATCGATCTTGTAATTCTATTCAATTGTTTAGAAACATCATTTTAAACCAGCTATTTTGAATACATCGACTTTCTGATCCTCAGTTTCACTTACTCCACATCAATAATCTTAAACGCATTTGTCAAAATTACCACTATCCGGAAGTATTTGTAAATAATATTATTAATAATTTCAAATACACCACTTAATAATTTTATAAATGCATTATTTATCCTTGATTGGGTAACTCATTTTTGTGAATTTCACCCATTCTTATCACCTACTTACCACTGGGCCTGAGTCTGATACTGCTTACTATTTTTGAAAGACTACTTTCTACTTGTCCCGAGTCCTATACTGCTTACTATTTTTGAAAGTCTTCATACACATTATTTTTCGTTCAAGTGTATTCGTTCTGGTGTCCACTTTCTTTGACGAAGAGATGTAAAATGCTCTGTCGAATGTTCCCCTGCGAATATGTAGACTCCCGCTTGGTGGTTGTGCGTGTGAGTTAATATTTCCGTTTTATAATTCACTTGGTTTTTATCATTTATCCTTCCACTAGCCAGTAGACAGTTCCAATGGTGTCCATAGGTAAATACTATCGCCATTGTTAGAAACTGGCTATTCTATCTGTTTTAATTCGAATTGTATGGCTATCCTAACGAGAATGCAATTTTGAACTAACCACCATTTTTTGTGTAGTTTCAGTTGATTGACCTTCTATTTTTATCCTTAGTCTTGGTCTATAGTTACTTATTTGTAACAGATATGCTAGAGATGGGTTTTTTTGTACTTTATACATAGCTTATGCATAGTTTTCGATTAAAAATTTCAATTTATATATATATATATATATATATATATACATACATATACATACATACATATATATATATATATTGTTTTCCAGTGTTTTTGAATAATTTATTGAAACATTTTTTTTTCTCTTTTTGGGATTGACCTATATGCGAGTTTTGGATTTTTTCTCTGAATGTAGGAGAATTGACTTATATGCGAGTATATACGGTAAGTATAAATGTCCCATAAAAAATTCGTGCTGGCATTTAGAATGTATAAGTGCAAAAGTTTTCATCAATGCTGCTGATTCCAATCAGAAGCATTATTTGTTTTCTCTCCCAATTTCATTTTACACTTATAATACAGTTTCAATATAATTTCAACCAGTTTCATTTTACATTTTCAACTAAGAAAATTACTATCATTTTAATGCTAAGTAGCAAGTTACATAAAAATAGTAGGTTTATTGCTGGCGATTAGCTGTCAATTACCACCAGCAGTAATAATATTATACGCTTCAGAAGTTTAAGGCCATCATGATTTGAAAAACTCAAAAGTTTGACAAAAGTAGCTTCTATCTTAAACTATAAATTATTCCTTGATCAAGGAGCTGGATTAATGCTGTGGTATATTTTGGTAAATACATATCCCTAATCTTTTCATCTTTGGATATGAGACTGCCAGTGAGTGGATATGCTGAATAAGTATCTAAGAACAGTAAAGCTTTCAGTGCAAGGATTTTCTTTTCACGTGACTTTGCAATAAAGGTTATAAATCATGTGTTGTGAAACTACATTAAAAATAAATGTACAGTCATCCATGCTTTAGAACTGCTTAGTTTTCTATATAAAGATTGTGAGGATCTTCATTCCATTCCTTCCCAGCTGCGAGAGGCACAGGACTAGCAACCCCCTTTGGTGTGGGTGGAAGAGAACTGTGGAATTAGAATTTTGGCTGGAGATGTTTAGGGAAGAAGTCATTGAGTGAAATAGTGCTTGTATCTCAGATAATTATATATTAAGTATCATATATTCTTACTTTTACCAATAGCCAAAGGTGGCATTTTATGGTCTTCCATTTTATTCAAACCAAATAATATAGTGATGTAAACAATATAGTGATGCAATATAGTTTGCTTAACTTTAAACCTGCTTTGTTTGTTACTGATTTCATATCCAAAAATTTGGGTGGTAACATTCTATAAAACAATGCAGACTCATCAAAATTATATATTTATTTCTCACAGTAGCCTTCACAAATAAGTTTCAATTCATTAAGAATAGGTTTTCCCCTTTCTGCATATGATGATTTTGCTTCACCACTATTCTTTATTTCACAAAGGCCATGATGTTTCTATGATCACCAAAGCCATGCATCCCCTGGCAGGTAATGAATTCACCTTCAAATTTGAAGTCCTTTCCCTACTTAAACCCAGGGTTCGTACGCCTCCTGGAAATCCTTAAAAACTCCTGGATTTGAAATTTTTCTTATAAGGGCCCTTGAAAACTCCTTATTTTATTCATTTTAGTGCCAAAAATCCTGAAAATCGGAAAATACTCCAGGAAAATCGACATCGCGATCTTTTATCTCATACTATGATCGATAGGTGGTGCATTTTTAATAATTCTTATGGATTTCTGAATAAAATTACGGACTATGGGAAAGACCCGTAAAATTACGGAAAATATCTATTTTTTTTTTTTTCCATTCATCCTGTAATTATTGCACATTAAATTGACAAAACTTGCATATTTCTCTATGTTTGTTTATTATTCATGTAAATATTTTAATTATTTTGACACATTTAGTATGAATGCGCAATTCGGGGGAATTGTCGAGTAGTCCTGGGCGTCCACAAATATCCTTTTCCATCCATCCCCATCCTCTAAATATTAGTCATTAGATGAACTGAGCTAGCGTATTTTCACATTTTGGTTAATTATAAAGACTAATATTTTAATTATTTTGACACATTTAGTATGAATGCGCAATTCGGGGGAATTGTCGAGTAGTCCTGGGCGTCCACAAATATCCTTTTCCATCCATCCCCATCCTCTAAATATTAGTCATTAGATGAACTGAGCTAGCGTATTTTCACATTTTGGTTAATTATAAAGACTAATATTTTAATTATTTTCTTATAAATAGAGGGATTGCATAATTCAGATAGTATCGCGTACATTGCCGAGCGTTGACTAGTATCTTTTTCCATCCTGTAATTATGGCACATTAAATTAACAAAACTAGTTTATTTTTATGTTTTGGTTTATTATTCATGTTAATTTTATAATTATTTTGACATATTCAATACGATTATGCAATTCAGGGAATTCTCGTGTAGTCCTGTGAGTCCTCAAGTATATTTTTCTATCCATCTTCATCCTCTGTATATTAATCATTAGATTGACAAAACTAGCTTTTTTTCACATTTTAGTTATTTATTAAGGTTAATTTTTTAATTATTTTTACATAAATAGTGCGATTGCACAATTCAATTTGCCCAGAGAAATTTAACAGTTTATCTAGAAGAATTTAATATTATCTGGTAATGAAAGCAATATTATTTGTTCCCCATAATAATGTTGTGTCAAAATGTATATTCTGTATTGTTAAAAAATATGGTGCTGATTTTAGGCTGGTGACACATGAAAACCGATTTTTAAAATTTGAATTATTTTTTTTACTTAATGTTTTATGCAATTTCAACCATTTTTTCCCGTTTTATCTCCACCATCCAGACGTTGTAGAAAAAAACAAATGACACCATCGAAAAGAGCTGGCAATTGCGAGTAAAAATATATCAATTTCAAATCTCAGGAACAAATTCTAATATTTTTTAAAGATTTTAAAACAAAAGTCACTTTCGGCTCAATAAAACGAACTTTCATTTTTAAATCCTCCCATCGGGAAAAGTTCCGAGGATTTCGACAAATAATTTACATTTTTAGAAAGCTCAAAGATCTGGCATTCTTACAAGCCCAATCTGGTCAACAAATAATTAAAAATGCCCACAGGGTCGGGATTTTAAAGAAGTAATGATTTTATATTTCTCGGCCAATTCTCAGCGAAGATCCGATTTTTCCCTCACAGCCCTGCCCAGAAATGGAGGGGACGTCATGTTGTTGCATCGGATTAGAGTGACATTTTAAATGATGAAATTAAGAGCTTAGTATATGGTCATTATAAAATTTAAATGATTGAATTATGGAGGATTGAATTGTGGTGATGTATTGTGTACATCAGGTGAAATTATTATATTTATATTTTAAATGATAGAACGATATGGATTTTTTAAATGGATATTTTAATTTATGGATATATGGAACTATGGAATGAGGATATTTTAAATGATATTAATGAAAAACTTAAACACTGAAGAAATAAAAAAATAAATAAAAAGAAAGTTATGGCTATTGTTGCGGTGCCTTAAAATTTCATTATTAGTTTTAATGTCTGTAACGAACTGGGCTCTCATTTTCAATTGCTGATCGCCTTGAGCCCGTTCGATGTTTCTTTTTTTTTCTGTGCTAATGCAGAACACTCTCATCATCACCAGACACATTTATTACATCTAAATATTCACAGATATATGTACACATCTTCCCATATTCAAATTGATTCATACATCCTATTCCGGACTCCGCGAGTCCAATCGTCTGTTCAGTTCAGAGTCTCGAAAGCAAGTTTTTTTCATTCTTCGGCGGCCATCCCCTTCTCCTCCAATTTCTGGCCCTTGACCCCCCCTCCACAGTCCACAATATCAAATTGCATGGCCAGCTGCACAACTCTTGGAGAAGTAAGATGGCTGGCCGAGAATAACTCTTGCCCAGTTCTCTAGGCATGGATAGAGAGGGGTTCGTGACAGTCATTAAACTAAACCAAACTTTGTTAACTCCACAGGGTTGAGGGCACGGTAGCCCAGTGGTTAGCACACAGGAATTGCACTCGGTATAGACTCGAGTTCGATTCCCACCACTGCCAAAACTGCCGTCGTGTTCATGCGGAGTACTATCACATTAAACATGTGGGTCCGCAAGTCTTTCCGAGAGGTTGGTGGTAGAGGAAAGAGGGTACGGTCCCTGTGGATGCCTCCCCCACTGGGTTCCGGTCTAAATTGGGTGAATAAAAAGAAAGTTATGGAAATTGTCGCAGAGGGCGCGGTGGTTAGCGTGCAGGAATTGCACTCGGTAGGCCTGGGTTCGATTCCCGCCGATGTCAAAACTGCCGTTGCATTCACACGGAGTACAATCACGTTAAACATGTGGGTCCGTAAGTCCTTCAGAGAGGTTGGTGGTAGGGGAAGGAGGGTACGGTCCCTGTGGATGCCTCTCCCACTGGGTTCCGGTCTAAATTGGGTGAATAAAAAGAAAGTTATGGAGATTGTCGCGGAGGGTGAAGTAGCCCAGTGGTTAGCGTTCGGGAATTGCACTCGGTAGGCCCGAGTTCGATTCCCGCCACTCCCAAAACTGCCACCGTGTTCACACGGAGTACGATCATGTTGAATGAATGAATGATATGAAGGTGGGTAGCTCCAGAAGAGCCCAGCACATCGACCAGAGGTCTATTGTACTATTCCAAAAGAGAAGATCTCTAAAAGAGACCACTAGCCAAAGCGAAAATAAGCAGTTACTTGACAGGTATGTCGTTCAGCTCCCAGGGTTCAATCACATGTCGACCAATGTGTTCGAATCTGTGAGCAGAGTAAACCTCACATTCACAGAGAATGTGAGCAGCAGTTTCTTCGCTGTAATTGCAGCCTCTGCAAAGCAAATCTTTAGTGACACCCATAATGTTGAGGTGTCTCTTGAGGGTGCAGTGCCCAGTAAGAAGCCCAACAACCCTCCTGATGCCAGTTCTGCTGAGCTTGAAAAGTTCTTTTTGACGTGTACTAGGGCAATTGCAGTAGAGAATTTTCACTTGCCTTTGACCCTTAGTATTACGCCAGTTCTTACATTGAAGCATCCTGAAGATGTCGTAGACAGTTCTTCTAACTAGGTCATTGGGGATACCCAAGGCCGGCTCAGGGCCAACAAAAGAAGTACTTGAGCCTTTCCTAGCAAGTTCATCTGCCAACTCATTGCCAGGAATGCCCGAATGACCAGGCACCCAGTAAAGAATGACATTGTTATTGAATGACAATGATTGATTGCCAAGCGGATAAGATTGATTGCCAAGCGGATAAGACAGCTCAGTACCATCATCAGGGCAGCACCAATGCTTGTGCCAATCTTCGAGTCATCCATGTACCATACAATACAGTTCCGTTTATTGTAGGTGGGAGTCCTCTTCTAGTCATCCCGCGAGGCTACCTGAATTTCATAAGGGTACGATCATGTTAAACATGTGTTTCTGTAAGTCCTTTCGAGAGGTTGGTGGTAGGGGAATGTGGGTACGTTCCTGTCGATGTCTCCCCCACTGGGTTTTGGTCTAAATTGGGTGGCACTACCTGGCTGTCCAAATAGTTGGTGGGTCATGCCAGTGCGTTTGCCACAGTCAGAATTTTCAAGGGTAGCGAACCGGCTGGTCGCTGAAGGTGGCTAGTGTTATATATGGGAAGCACAGTATGTATATTGAAAAATTTTAGGTTTTATATATGATACCTTTATAGAATGCTACAAAATAAATGTGTGCATTTAGCTGATAGGTGTTTAATTTTTAAAATTTGAGTAAAATTTTTTAGAAGTATTCAAATTTGGATTTCATTTTTGTTACAGTTGAATTTTGCCTCTCCAGTAAGAATTAAATCAAGTTATAATGTGAGTATGTTTAATATATTTACATTTGAAATCTCTGTATTTTAATATTAAATATACGAGGCATGTTTTTTATGTAAGTACCGTTTTGCGATTCCGCCGCCGCAGCGCTACGGTCGGCGTTCCGCGCATGCGCGCTGGTTACCTACATCTCTTGTCTACGCACTGACGCCATTACAGTCTGATTCTTCATTGTATACGTTGTTTACTGAGTGTTTAAGATGCCTCCGACAATCGTGAGTCCCGCCGACTGTGAAGTACGGGCTGTTATACGATTTCTTAGTGCTAAAGGCGTAAAACCGATCGATATTCATCGTGAGATCTGTGAAGTTTACGGACAAAACATTATGAGTGATGGAATGGTAAGGAAATGGGTGAGAACATTTAAAGATGGCCGCACAAATGTGCATGATGAAGAACGGAGTGGGCGTCCTTCGGTCTTTAATGAAGATTTGGTGCAGAAAGTGGAAGAAAAGGTGAGAGAAAACAGACGCTTTACAATTTCATCAATGTGCGACTGGTTTCCTCAATATTCTCGTAGTGTTTTGTATCGCATTGTGACCGAGAACTTGAATTACCGGAAATTGTGTTCACGTTGGGTTCCAAAAATGTTGACGGATTTGCACAAAACCCAACGTTTAGGCAGTGCATTGACTTTCCTTGAGCGGTACCACAATGAAGGTGAAGATTTTTTAGACCAAATTGTTACTGGTGACGAAACATGGGTGGCCTACGTCACACCAGAATCCAAACAACAATCCATGGAATGGCGACATTCATCATCACCCAAAAGAGTGAAGTTTAAGCAAACAATTTCTGCCCGGAAAATCATGTGCACAGTTTTTTGGGACAAAAAAGGAGTATTGCTAGTGGAGTTTCTGTCTCGTAATGAGACAATCAATGCAGCGTCTTATTGTGAGACATTGAACAATCTGCGTCGTGCAATCCAGAACAAAAGACGTGGCAAGTTGAGTAAGGGTATCGTTTTGCTGCATGACAATGCCCGTCCACATGTGGCTAATCGGACCAAAGATCTCATCAAATCTTTTAAATGGGAAACTCTAGATCATCCTCCATACAGCCCTGATCTGGCGCCCAGCGACTACCATTTGTTCCTGCACTTGAAGAAACACCTGGGTGGTCAGCGTCTTCAAGACGATAACGAAGTCAAAACAGTTGTGATACAGTGGTTAACAAGTCAGGCGGCAGAATTTTATGAGGAGGGTATTCAAAAACTGGTGCCACGTTATGACAAGTGCCTCAATATTCACGGAAATTATGTAGAAAAGTAGATTAAGGTACAGGCTTTCATGTAGAAATAAAATTATTGCGATATCTTTGCACGTCTTTTCTTAATTCCAAAACGGTACTTACTTAAAAAACATGCCTCGTATATTAAGAGGTCATTTCTCCTATTCACTTCACACATTTGCTTTTCTATTTTAGCCTATTGTGAAAAGTTTTAAGGCTGTAACTTTCATTGATTTTTGAAATTTTTAGCCCACTTTTTTAGTGAATTATTTGTGCTGAATAAAAGGCCTGTGCTGCTTTAAAAACTCAATAAGCTAATTGGAATTTTTTTGTATACATGCAAAATATTTCAGAGATCTGCTTAGAAGAATTCTAGGTTTTTCCACAAAATTTCAAATGTTAAAAATAAAACTTCCATAAAATTTCAGGTTTTAAAATAGAAGCTTTCAAAACATTTTGACTGATTTTTTTTTAAACAATTTAGAAAAGTTCAACTAATTTGATGTATTTTTTATATTTATGTAAAATAAATATCACAGATGATTATTTAATGGAATATTTCCGAACACACAAACCTTCCTATTCCTTTCTAAAAATGATTACTTTTTGAAAAGCTTTAAAATGCCCCCCCCCCCCCCCCCCCCCCACTTAGTTTTGAGTATATTCAAATGTTTGAAGTTTTGCAATTTTTTCACTTTCTGGATATTTTTAGTTTTTTTTTTTATAATTTCTTTTAGAACTTTATAAATTCATTCCCTGTTTTAGTAATTTTCAGTATTTTGGGGGGAGGGAAAAGGGATGCAAATAAACCAGAAAAGGTTACTAGCAATCTCTGCTATCACATTTTCCTTTTACTAGCATTTAATTTCTTTAACTAGCAATTTGCTATTAGATGAAATCACAACCTGGTTTCAGAAAAAGGACTGTATTATATTAGAAAATTCTAATCTTAAAATATACATTCACTTTTTTACAGTATGTACTGAGCAGTGGTGGTTCGTGAGCAATGTGTAGAGGGGGGGGGGGGGTGTGTGCTCATCTATGTATTTAAGCCTATATATGTGTTAGTAATATATATGTATATGTATATATATATTGTATGTATATACATATATGTTTTGTGTATAGCAATGGATGTATTATTAAGATAAGTAAAATAACATACCTCCCACCTGCTCTCTCATTCATAACATTCCTGGACACATATGGATGCCCCCTTCTTGGTGAAAACATTATATAGTCCTAATTTACATTAAAGCAAAATTATGGGGGCTAGTTAAACTAAAAGTTATGTCCAGGAAGTTGTCTAAAAAAATATGCATATTCCGGTGATACGTGCAGATGGTTCAGAGACTATAACCTCTAGTAAAATCAAAATCTGTGAATTGGGAGGCGAGATAGAAAATTGGGGGACTTACTGGAGTAAAAGTTACGCTCAGGGATTTGTCTTGTTAAAGATGCATATCCAGATGACAAGTAAAAATGGTGCAGAGACTATAGCCACTAGTAGAACCAAAATCGTTCAATTAGGAAACGAGATGTAAAATTGTGGGGGCTAGTTAAGCTAAAAGTTATACCCAAGGGGTTGATACAAAATATGTATACTCAGATGACATGTATAGATGGTGCTGAGACTATAGCCATCATCAGAATCAAAATCACTGAATTAGAAGCTGAGATAAGAAATATGAGGTGCTACCTCAATTAAAATATACACCCATGGGGTATGTGAGCAATATAATCGCCAACAGGGGGGCTAAAATTTCTAGAAAAATAATGTCAGATAAAAGGATCATGTTGAAAATTTAATTTTAAGCTTTTTAACAAATATTTAGAGGTATTTTTTAATGTTAAATAGCTGAAAAGTAAGACAGCAGGGTAGGTCAAGTGACCCCTCAAACTGAGTGTCCCATTTTACTCACGATAGACAGAAATCCCTAAAATATCATAAATAACCCCCACTTATTCAACTCACTTATTAAAAGAAAAGAAAAACATCTATTGAAGATTTTTTTGATTTCAATTTTCTAAATCTAATACGATTTCGCCATGAAAACAAAACTGAAAGAACTAGGTTAATAGATTTAATAAAATAAATCAAAATTACAAAAAAGAGTAATTTGTTTTCAAATGTTTATTTAAACTTCCAAATTTATTCATAAAAAAAGACGAGAGAGAGAACATACGCATTCTTAAATGTAGAAAACTGAAGCCAAATTAGCGATCTGAGCCAATTTGAGAGGTCCCTCCTCATGTTTTACTACTCTTCTATTTCTCTTTGGCGAATGACGCTTTCAAAACATGACACATATGAAGTCTAAAACTGCAATGGCTGTTTTCATTTCACACCAAATATCTAATATTCTTCCCATACCATTCGTTAACTCAGGACAAGCTGGTAAAAGGGAAACGGCTTTAGCAAATAAATATCCCTGTATTCCCTGTGTTTTTCCCTTGAAAATTCTATGCACTACAGCTTTCTTAAAGTCCTCTTTCTCCAAGGAAAGCTGTAGTGCTGCCATCTAGTGATATTTTCCAATACCTATTTTCAATAATTCTCGATTTAATTGAACCAAAAATTCAAATTTTTTCAATAGAAATTGCAATAAATCTGTATAACTAAAAAAATAACTTAGGGTGTTTACTCAATGGTGCTGTGCGTCCCCGCAACTTCCCTCAATAACCACACCTGGTATACTGAGAATCATTCCTAGTGCCATTAGTGCAGGCTAGCACATCAATCAATCTTTCTGTAGAATCTTTGATGCCAAAAATAACAGTCTAGAAGTCCAATATAAGTCATGTGTTTATAGGAATTGATGTTGATGGTCCTGAGCCAGGCCCAAACTCTGGACTCAGTGCTTACGAGACGGACATTATAAGGTTAGAGTAAAAGCTAGTTTTGAGTACGAACTTATAATTTGGGTATATGTTCCTATCATCTTCGATCGATGTCTTTTGGCAGGAGCAGAGTCGGCTGCTGCCACACACTCCACCCCCTGATGAGAAGCCCCAGTTGAATTTCGGCACCCCCCCCCCCCCCACCTGTGTGTCCCCATCTGAAACTCTCGTCGAAGGGCTTAATGGCCGGGACGTGTGTCGTACCTCAGGTGTAATGTCAGTCGTGGTCAACCAGGGAGTGGTAGTGCCTCTGGCTCAGCATGGTGCGGCCATCTCGTGTTGAGATCGTTAGAGAGAGAAGGTATGTGCTCGTACGTCCAGGGTCATCATTGTAGAAATTGGTGTTGATGGTCCTGAGCCAGGCCCGAACTCGGGACCCGGTGCTTACAAGACCAACATTATAAGGTTAGAGCAAAAGCTAGCTTCGGCTCTGAACTTATAATTCGGGTACATGTTCCTATCATCTTCGATCGATGTCTTTTGGCAGGAGCAGAGTCAGCTGCTGCCACATGTTCATTGTGAAATATGGGTATCAGAGAGTACTTCTTAACCTTCACATGATTGAAAGCCAGCTGTGAGTTGTGATATCGCTACCTGGGGTGAAAATACATGTTTTTTTTTTGTGGTTAAGAGGAAAATTTGATTTTGGCATGGCAGTATGTACCCAGTTGGTAGGTCATTCCAGCTATTAGTTGTCCGTAAAAAACCTAAATGATCTTCTGTTTTATCAATAATTTTTAATCATGTATACAAGGTTGTGTATTCAGATAAATTACTTGCGTAACAAATTGAGCAATGAATATATTATCCACATGTTTGCTAAATATATACACCTATTTATAGATTTCTAAGAAACAATACACTTGGACTGCACTTAGAGCACTAGCTGCATCAAAACGGTGGTCAGATGTAGATGCCTTATTCGTAAGCAAGGTATATTATTAATATTGATTATGATAAATTAATCCGAGAAATAAAACAGACCAGGTATTAGTAACTAATCTGTTTTCCTGTTCACAGAATTGGCTTCGTGGAATGAAATTTCGATCCTGTATTGCCTTCTCAAGAATTCTTGAAGTGCTTTACAAAGCAAAAGCTCCAAATGAAGTAATGTTATTTTCATCTCAAGTAATTTATATTTGTTTTAAAACTAATACTGAATCATCAATAAACAAAGAAATAAATTTTTATTACACTTTTTCTTGATGTCAAATTCATATTTAGCAATATGCAAAAAAAGCAAGTTCTTGCAAGGTTAGTTATTGACCAGATGGTAAAAATTCTGTAATATAGAGCAGGGATCTTTAACCTGCATTTTTCAAGGTAAATTCATCCGATAGAGGAAGTAAAATATTCAAAGGAGCTTAAATTTTTAATAAGGGAATCTACCAAAGCATTTGGGTGGAGCAAAAAATGTGTGAAAATTTTATTTGTTTTGAAATTCAATTTGCATGGAGGTTCAAAAGTTGTGTATTGATATATGAAGTTTGCTTACAAAATTTCATTTCTTTAGATTAATATTTTGATTGGCCAAAAGTGACTTGAAACTTCATAAAAATTGAAAATTTTATGGGTTTTTTTAAAAAAATATTTTACTTACATAATTTTGGCATAGATCAAGCCAACTTACTTAACTTTAGTACTAGGTATCTCACTATAAAATTTTGTGATTATGGATTTATATTTTAATTGGTTTCAAATGGCTTGAAGCTTCTTAAAATATGAATATTTCCAGTTTTTTAGATGCATATTAAAAACAGTTGTTAAATATTAATAATTAACATAGGAAAGGAAAAATAATTTTGCAATAAATTACACAACATATAGGTAAAAATTATTCTAATAATGATAGTGACAAATTAGAGATGCAGATTCACTGTGGCCAGGTTGCTATTGTGGACCAAGTTTGCAGTCATGGTGACCAAAATTATTACAGTAAGTCGCCATTTCTGGCGACTGAAATTTCTCTGAAGTCCCACTGCACTGGCGAGCTGTAGATTGAGCTGATTGCCTTGTGGTCACAGATCACAAATTGTGGTTAACTGCTTCATAGCGAATCGCAAGCCGATTGATGCTCTGACCGATTCCGTAGTTATGCATGAATCACAGTCAATTGTAATTTGGTAGCACTGAAGGTACTACGTGTTCCTAATTAGCGAAGTATTTTAGAGAAAACCATAAACATGTCTCCACATGTACGTATAGCAAATTCAATGGAATAAAATTTTGCTAGGATTTCGTTCCTGGATTCACAATTATGTTCTTTCCGATTACTTCCCCTCAATTCATAACTTAGGCTTTTTATTTATGTTTTATGTATTTCTCACTCATAGCAACCCTATTGAATCTTTATTTGTTATTATTAATATTTTGTGTTGTTTGTGACTGTTTTCAGTATTTTATTTTCCTATTTTAAAAATAGAAATAGCCATTTTCTGGTTTTAGTCTTCATTTTAAAACATACTAGTTTTTATAGCTGTCTCAAAACATAATATAAAACTATGTAACTACATAATTTGAAGTATTTTTAATCCATCAATATACCTCAACAGTCAGGTATATAGCATATCAATGTAAACTTGATTTTAGACACCTGTCGTTGAAAATTTTTTGGCCACTAACTTTTTTTGATTGGCCACTAAAAATTTTGTTCTTAGTGGGCAGTGATCACTATTAAAAAATCTTAAGCTAAATCTTTATGACAAATAGTAATAAATTGGATATTTTACTATAACAACTCGTTTAAATATAAAAAGTATTACCGAGAAAGCTTGACATAAAATAAGCTCTTATGTTAAATGATTTCATCGCTGTGTCCAAATATATTCAAATAAAAATAAATCTATTTGGCATCTGTTTCACAGAATTTGTCATATTTTTAATTCAAATCAGAAAGAGGTACAAAGTTGTGCATTGATATTAGATATCCCTTAATTACCCATTATATATTAAACATGACATAATGTACAAAACTAAACAAATTATAAACTGAAATTTTAGGAACTCATTCAAAGCTTCCTCTGGGCATTTTACATCAGTGAATCCCAACCAGAGTTCCACAAACCCATGCCAGGGGTTCAACTAGAATTTACAAAAAGTTGTGTAAAAGTACAACTTGCAAACTTTTTTTTATTGCATAAAAAATTTAAATTATTAAGATTTTAGTATCAATTAATAAAATAATAAAGCATTTTGAAAAGTTTAACTTGGTTAGATATTCCTGTGATATGCAAAATTTAACCAGTGAGAATTTTACTTCAGAAGATACATTTTCTTGAAGTAGAAAATTTTTGCAGTAGCAGCAAATTTAGTTGGCATTAATGAACATTACAAACACCCACCTTCATCTACTCATAGGGTTTTCAGATAAAAATTTTGAAAAAAGTACAATAATAGAACAATACCTAACAAGTTAAAATATATTATTCTTAATTGCATCATATAAAAATGTGAATCTATCATAAAACAATAATATGTAACTTATTTTTTGTTAACAGTATTATGAAAACAATTATATTAGCACAAAATTTTTACAAAATATGTGTATCATCTAATAAGCCAGATGTAAAGCAAAAATATTTGTAATTTTATTATTAACAGTAATTAATAAAAAAAATGAGCAATAAATACTATTTTAATATTTCATTCAAAAGTATGAGTCAATAATTATTTATGAATTCTACTACTTTATATGTCTATCTTATAATTTAACCCCGTTGAGCCTTGTGTCAGCCAAGTAGGGGGTTCCACAAAATTTTGCGAATTAATTCAAGGGCTCTGCCAAGCAAAAAGGTCACTGCTCTTCATCATATACACTGGGAATCACTGCTCTTCATCACACACACTGGGTGTTACTGCTCTTCATCACACACACCGGGAATCACTGCTCTTCATCACACACATTGGGAATCACACTGCTCTTCACACGCAGTTGCTGATATATATTTATCAACTTTCTCTTTAAACTACATGAAGTGAATTTTGCAAAAACACTAGCATATGTAGAAGTTTCAAATATAGTAGTACATTGAATATAAAAAATTTAGACTAAGGTATATATTCCGATATCATCTAATAGACATGTCATGGAAAAGATTCGAGAACTTTATGGCTAGTATGTAGTTCTTTTTAAACCATTTAAGAGGAATAAAAACCAAACAAATTTGCAAGTAAAAGAATTTACATTATGATAATAAATGCAAGGTACTTGACATTGAATTGTCATAACTCCAATCATTGTTAACACATTCTAATGAGGGGGGGCATGATGCTCCCCCTGTCTATGCTACTACATATAAGACTGTATTTTAAATACTAAGAGTTAGTTTTAAACAAATCAATGTAAAAACTAAAACATTTAATTCTTTGTATATTATTATTACACAGTTAAAAATTCTTTTTAATTTATTTATTGATTAGGTAATAGATATTCATTAAGTATATTTCTAGGTATTATTATTTATTTCAGGTTTTGACTAAATATGTATCTTGTGTTGAAAATGAACATGAAAAGTTGATGTTAGCTAAGAAATATGGTTGTCATACCATTGTGATTGAGGTAATGTTATAATTGATTACCATATATACTTATGTATAAGTCGTCCCCCCTACTTGCAGAGAGAAAAAATCCAAAACTTGCGTATAAGTTGATCCCAAAAAGAGATTTTTTTTTTTTCAATAAAACACTTAAAAACAAAACAAATTATATATATATAATAAAATTTGATTTGCATAATAAAAACTTCATTAGAACCATTTAAAGTCAAAGCAAGTCTAATACATATAGTCAGAGTCAAACAGTTAGAAAGTCGTTCTCCATCATTGGCATATCATGTAAATATCAGCAATCCCATCTATGCCCATGTCATAAAAATCCCATCATCATCTATGCCATCAAGTTCATTACTAAAGCAACATTTTTGAACGATTTCACGACCATTTCCCACAGGTATCACATCCCTGTCCCAAGCATTCTGGACTCACTATGCAATCAAAACAATATCTGGCTTATTAAGGTTTCCGCCCGTTATTTGAGCCAATTTTTTTCGTTAACCCCGAATTGACTTGAAGCAGCAAAGTTGTTAGTATTCTCTGCAAAACCACTTTCAACTTAAAATCCTGCATTACAGTTTTACACAATCCATGTTATAGTGTGTAGCTCTGAAAAGAGCCATTTTTTGTTGAAGATGATCAACCATAATCGAAGAAATGAGAAATAAACATTGAATGAAAATGAACAAGTTGTAACAGTGGCTATAGTGTGGATGTGACTGCATTCAGTACAGTCATGATATGCAACGCTGGTAGTCAAGAGGGCAGTGACTCACAAGGGAGTTTTGAAATGCAGAAAAATTCAGAGTGCACGATTCTGTAATTACTACTGCATCATTTTTAGGATGGGATTGCCTCTCATGGAAAATATGTACAATTTTTTTTTCTCCACATATAAGAGTTGACCTTCCCTCCCACTTTGAAGTTTTTTTTGTCACAAATTTCTCGACTTATATGCCTTATACTCGACTATTTTGGGGTAAGCTAATGTATATGCTTTGCATTGATTATTTTATTCTACTTTTTATGTGTCTATAACTATGTTCATATACTCTAGGTTTTAAAAGGTTGCAAAGACCGCCTTGGATTGCAAGAATATAAATCTTCTCTTCCACCTCACTCAATTGATTTTAGCAATGCAACAGATGTATTAAATAATCCAGTTGAGTAGTCTTATTTACTGTTTTTATAAAATCATTTAACATGTTTGTATAATTTGCCATTTTATCCAAGTAATACATACACTTGTTGCAAAAAAAATGTATGCACCCATAAAAAATTGAGCTACAGCTGCAAAACTCAGCATATGTGTATCATTTGAGGAGATAAGCAAATGATTAAAATTTTGAAGCAAGAACACATTTTATTAAGAAATGGTGGCAACAAGGTGGCATTTTAGTAAGAGGTAATTCTCCCCTGGCAGCTATACAAGCCAATACTCAGTGCAGCATAGAGTCAATTAAGTTTCTTATGTCCCTCTGTGGAAGATTCTGCCACAAATGTTACAACTGATCAGCTAATTCGATGGTATTCTGAGAAGGCTGCAATTACTGTCCCAGCATATCCAAGACATGTTGTATTGGTGATAGGTCTGGGGACCTGAATGGCATTAAGTCCTTGAAAACATTATTGAGAAAGTTATGCTGCATGTGATCAAGCATTGTCTTGCTGATAAATGGAACCTGGGTAGGTTGACAGCATAGGCAGAACAATCGGCTACAGAATATCGTTGACGTACAAACAAGACATCAGATTGGCTTGTAGCATAACTAGAGGAGATCGGCTGTCCCATGAGATGGCTCCCCAGACTGTCACACTGTGTGATTGCCTTGTGCCCCTCAACTTCAAATGCAGGATCGGAACGCTAGCCAGTTCTCTTCCACACATGTATGTGGCTGGAGCCAACGGCCGTACCGTGCTGAAAACACCGGTTCTTGTTAGATCACCGAAGTCAAGCAGCATTGGGCGCGGTTAGTACTTAGGTGGGTGACCACCTGGGAACACTGCATGCTGTTGGCACATTTCGGGCGCGGTAGCCCGGTGGTTTGCGTGCTGGATTTGCACGCTGCCACAACTGCCGCCGTGTTCATGCGGAGTATGATCACGTTAAACATGCAAGTCCGTAAGTCCTTCCGAGAGGTTGGTGGTAGGGGAAGGAGGGTACGGTTCCTGTGGATGCCTCCCCCACTGGGTTCCTGTCTAAATAGGGTGGCACTTCCCGGCCGTCCAAACAGTTACCTTACACCTTTCTGGTAGGTCGGACGGTCTGGGTCTCAACAACAACATGTATGTGGCTGTCATCAGCACTGAAAGAGAAGTGGGATTTGTCATTAAGGACAACATGCTTCCGATCCAACACTGTCTAGATTGACAGAGTTCAAAAACAATCCAGATGGCTCTGTCTATGTTCAGGAGTCAGTGGTAGGTACCTTAATGGATGTTGACACCTAATCTCACCTTCTGCCAGTCATCTCCGAATAGTATAACTT
Source organism: Amaurobius ferox (assembly GCA_951213105.1). NCBI lineage: Eukaryota > Metazoa > Arthropoda > Arachnida > Araneae > Amaurobiidae > Amaurobius > Amaurobius ferox. The sequence goes on from OX578141.1 coordinate 54,930,479, forward strand.
GATGCATGGAGGATAGAAAATGCCTTCGAATGGCTGTTAGTGGCACCATTGGTGTGGACGTGGATCCTCTCCAGCAGTTGTCTGTCTTGGGTGTTCCAAGCCTCTGTGATGGTTACATGTGCCTTCTTCAATTCACTGTTGCACCAAGCAATTACTATATCATTCCGACCAAAATGGCGACCTGTTGGACCAACTAGCTTCATATGATACAACCTCTCTCTAAATCAGACAATTGTTCATAGTGCTATCAAGTGTGGAGGGCATCTTTGTATCTCAGAGGCATCTTTGTACAAAACTTGCAGTATTAAAGCAGAAAATCTAGTTTCAATTGCCCGTGAGTAAGAATACTGGTTGTTTTAAATGCTGCACAGTGCATTGTTCTCATACACCTTGCATGAGCCCTGTAACATCATTGATGCTGACAGTTAATTACATAACTCAAACAACATTTGCATTCCAAGTTTCATGGCTGTAGCTCAATGTTTTTATGGGTGCATATAATTTTATGCAACCGGGTGTATTTTGGTGTTTAGTAATTAATGACAAAGTTTGAAATGTATGAGAATGAAAAGTATTTTTAACATTACATAGCTATTAGACATCAGTATCTGCAATAGACATGTTTATAGTAAAGAAAAAGTAGGAAACAATTGGCTGAATAAAAAATACAACTATTCCTGGTTGGACTCATCAACCTTTTTATCGGGGTTTCATTTAAGCAGTATTGCATAGCAAATTGTGAATCAAATTTGCATAAATAGTGAAGGAAAAATTGTGAGGATTCACAGTAATTGCAATACATCTTCCATTGCAAGTTTGTTTTTAGAATTCCTGTGTTAACACATGTACACCTTCAAACATGGATGTGTGACATAACACCGCTGAATGTGTGATATTATATAGTAAAATTTTTCATAAAAAGCATGCTTTCACTGATAAGATGAACTTCTGATTGTTATCTTTGTAACACAGTTTAAAATTTGTCTTCAAATACTTAACCCACACTAGACAATTCTATATTTTCTCAGAAAATTAAAATTTTTTCATCTCCGAGAAAATATGCAAATCTTAAGTTTTTAAGTAGGTTCTTGATGGAAATCCTTTCTTAAATATATTTTTAAATAAAATCCTACACTTAAATGAAAATGGCTATTTTTGCCCCCTCCTCCTATCATTTAGCAAAACAAAATCCCTTTAGTATATTTATGGAATTTTAATGCACTTCATTTATTAGTTTGTAAATTGTTAAGAAAAGGTAGCAATATTACGAAAATTTGTATTTAAATATGATTGACCATGTATTTTGTTTTATTTTTAAATAGTTTTCATTTTTGCACACTTTTTGCATCCTATATATTCCTCCGTATTTCTATAATTATTTTGATTTTTTGTTACAAATTATCTCAGAAATATATTATAAATGAAATAAAGAAATATTTACATAACGTTAAAACATTATTATTTATTTAAGCGCTTGGAATGATTTAGGCTCATTAGAAACACATTTGGAAAGTACTTTTGAAATTCTTTTTATGGAATTTTTTTATTTGCTTACTTTTCGAAAGCATTAAATACAGTCACTAATCAAAAACACTGAATTGCTATGTAAGATTAATTTTGTATAGCAATTATTGTGATGCAATTTTTTCCCGTAACGAACCCAGTTTTAGGTGTTGTCCAGATGTCTCTACTATTGGACCACTTGGTACCTGACTGCCCCAAACATGAGAACAAACTAGCTGGACAGCTGTTAATTCCCATAGACGATTTAGGCCCACAAATAATGTAAATAAATGTAAAGTTTTTATGAAATTTCCACATAAAAATATCCATAATAGAAATACTGAAGAAAAATCAAGACAATTGTTCAGAAAAGAGACATCCATTTCTAATTGGAATTAAACCATCAACCTTTAGGTGGAGCCCCACCAACATCTTTACCATTGACCTTAAAGACACATACATTCATATCCCCACCAACTTCTTCAGTTAGGTATCAATTCTATCATTACAAAATCATGAAGTTGCATTTTGAAAAATGTATCTATTTCTCTCTTTCAAAATTAGCAGAATATGTACTATTCTGCTAATTTTGAAATGTTTTTTCCTGTTATATCACTATAAGAGATGAGAAACAAATACATATGTATTGTATGTACATGTTTTCAGTTTTAAGCAGAAAGTTTGATATTTATACTGCTCTTTGTATTTTTATACTTCTGCCAAAATTATTTGTGATTTTTACAAATTAAAAATGTGAAAACCCTATATCTGTTACTAATTACTGATAAATTTAAAATTAGATAATTTGTTTTGCCATCAATGGAATGTTTAAAAAATACTCATAAGTACATGAAATAATCAAATATAGATGATATTAAAATATGTCCCAAATAGTCATTGAATTTCATAAAATACTGGGAAAATACAAAATAGTGAAAAGTCCTGTTGAAATTAGTTGAGATATTGCTATGTCCAACTAGGAAAATTTTAAATTTCCGAAAAAGATAAAAAAGAAATAGAAGATCAAAAAAGGAAAATTAGCTATGGAAATATACTGGCAATTGCAAAAATGACGAAAGCTTATAGTAACAGAATAATACATTTATATAAATAGAGATAATTTTTAAAAATTCCAAGAAATTTAGCCAGTTAATCCCAAGAAAGTAGGTAATTATTTTTTATCATTTCAAATGACCTTTAACTAAATGATGATAATATTAATACGTAAACAAAAATTATTTCATTATAGTGAATTCTAAATAGCAAAAATTATGAAGAAAGTTGGAAAGTTTTGATATGAAAATATGATAAAATCATATTGTGTTCTAGTTACCACTGTATTGTAAAAACAAATTCAATAAATGATTTTCTTAATCTCACAAGCATTGCTTGCACAAAATAATTTAAGATTTTTTTTCTTTTTTTAAATTCTTTTTAATCCTAAAAGTTATCAAAGCATTTTATCAATTTTTAAAGGGGAAATATTGAAAGTGGTTATAAGTTAAAGTAGCCAATACGGAGCAATATATATATATTTTTTAATTCAATTAACGTGGCAACAACAGATCGACATCCAGTTACAGTAGCCACACAAGCCTCCATGCCTTATTCGGGATTTGAACCAAAGCCCTCTAGACAGCAGCCGAACACGCTATCCACTACACCACCTGAGCTGCACTGCAATATTGTATCAATGTTGAAAAAAAAAAAGTTCAACTGAAATGTATAATCTCAAAATACGTTTAAAAGTATTAAACGTTAAATTTTATTTAATAGAGTTACTCAATATTGTGCTGTACTAGAAATTTGTTGCGTGTATATTTCTTTTTCACAATTTTTGGTGTCTGCATTATAACTAAACAAAATGTGTGACATTTTTTCAAATGTTTGCTGCTATCACAGATGGATTGTAAAAGTCACTTTTAGCCTGCAATTAGCTGTACAATGAAATAATGAATGCATTGGGGAAAGTAAGTATAAATTATTGTCCAGAACTTAAAATACTAGTCAGACTTGTAGAAAATCCAACTACACTGAGATCCAAACTAGCAACTCAACCAGGCTAATTTTTTTCAGGCATGAGAAATTCAAATTCAGTTTTTTAAATGAAAATGTATTATTTTAATATAGTATGCATCTTTGCGTAAAATAATTTGAAGCACTTTTTTAAGCAGATAAATCTTTAAAATTTATCTATTCTTTTAAATTTGCATGGACAGCTGGTAGAATTGAAATTCTTAATTGCATTGTTAATTTATTGACATGATTTGCATTATACTTTGACTGCTAAAATTCAACAGTATTGCCACTACTTTATCATAAGGATGTAAAAAAGTGGTCGTAAGATTGTTTAATATGTGCAAAATAACTCCATGGGTCCTTTAATATATTGATTTGTTAGAATACTTAACCCTGGATGTATGCTAGTCAGTATAAGTCTGTCTGATAAGCATATTTGTATAAATAGAGTTTCAATGATAATATATCTAGAATTGGTATAATAAGCCATATACAAAACTGGAATGATTCTGTATAGGTCAAAGAAAAGCAGGTAGACCCAGATGGCAGAACATGGTTATCAAGTTGCTGATGGTAGTTCACTCTGGATAGGCCAGCTTGATAGAAAGTTTTGAAGACTATGGTACATTGTAGTGCTAATGCATTGTTTTCCACTTTTGCTATCTTATGGTGTGAATATAGCCAGTACACCAATTATGAAAAATATATGCATTGGCAATATGGTCATTCCTGAACTTTTCTGAATAAAATCCTTGCTCATATGAATCACAAAGTTCAGGCAGTAGAAATATCTGATTCTTTAATAAATTTTTACTTAGATACTACAATATATGTAATTTTAATTCCATGACTTTTCATATTCTATTTTTTTTTCAGTTGATACGATGGAAAAATTAGACCTGAAAGAACTAATGAAAAGAAAATATTGATTTAAATGAAAATTATTAATCTAACAAAATACTAAATAAATTTTCTATTTAAATGAAATATAATCATTTGTTAAAATTTTGAATGTTAAAAATATTTTTCAAAGACTTGTCATCTATGTATTATTTCAAGAAAACACATATATAAATCATCATATTGTGTGTAACTTTCTTTTTATTTATTAAAACGTTATTTTTAAAGTTTGAATTTTTTATTTCATCAAATAAAGCAATTTGTTAGTGCAATGCGTGAAATCTAATGTGACTACTGCTGTACTGTGTCAATCTACTTCTATTCTGTTTATTATATTGCTTGAGACAGTAACACAGATGTCTATTTAATACTACAATTAATTAATAACCTAAAAGCTATTTCTATTTAAATTATATTTATTCATGGGAAGGATTTCAAAGGACTCCTTGTGTGTCAACATGTGTCATTACATGGGAGCATATAAATGATAGTTAAATCATTTCCATTAAAACATCACTATTGACATTACATGTTCCTTGAGAACTGTTATATCTACATATCTGTTATATATACATCTATATTATATTATCATTAATAAAAATTATTTAGCTTTCAACAAAAATTTTATTAGAATATTGTTTGTGTTGAACAGAATACAGCAGGTACTTTTGTACAGTGTCATCTGATCTGAAAATGCATATTACTGGTGGAAAATCTTTTAACATTAATTTATGAACACACTAATTCGAGTAAAAGGTAAAAAAAAATATATACAAACTGGCTAAACTAATTGTTTTGGGAATGTTCTTCCAGATATATACAATCCAGATAAAACAATTTGAAAATAATACATTATATATTTATTAAGCTAAATAAATAGCATTCAATTGTTGATTAATTATTTCTATTAAGTTTACATTTGAGTTAAAAGAATAAAAATTAAGATAAATTATACAATAGAAAAGATAAAATTATAAGATTAACATTTTACATTTGAAAACAAACGAGGAAAGATACATAATAAACTTCCTAGCAATCTTGAATATTCCTACTTCTACCAAACTTTTATAAAATAAATTGTTGAAGGATAATTTAAAAAACTGAGGTAACTATAATACAAAATTTCATATGGCAAGATACTTATTTCCTCAATTATTAATTTTGATGCATTACACTTATATTCTGCAACAAATTCTAATTTAAAACAAGTCATGTCAGTAATCCCTCTCTCTAATTTGGCCAAGAATACAAATATAAAATATATAATCTCAAAATGAGATCATTTCCAATATCAACAAATATAAGACATATAAAAATATATGAAAATGTTCATTTGTATAAAATAGCTACATTTACATCTATTAATTCAAAACTTTTGGTTAGAGAAAATAAAACTTTAAAATATATACTCTATAACAAAAAAATTGACGCACCAAGAAGTTACCCGATTGTAATGAAATTTCGTATGCAAAGACATTTTGAGGGAACATGCAAATGAATAAAATCTGGTGTCCAATGCATGAGTGGGAGCTCCAGAGCATTGGAACTGCGCATTCAGCAAGTGTATATAAGGAGTGATTCTGAATCTGTGGTCAAAATTTCTGTTGCATTTCGACTGCGGATATCTTACGTCTTTGGTAGTCATTTCTGGCACACTGACAGCACAGCGGTACGTAGACAACATTCTACGACAGGTTGTGTTACCGTTCCTTTTGCGACACCCCGAACTACTTTTCAACAACATAATGCCCAGTCACACACGGCACATGTGATGTCTTCAAACTTGCCCAACATCCTGATCTCTCTCCCATAGAGCACATTTTGGGATCTTATGGGAAGGTGATTGCAGCCATCCCGGATTGTTGACAATTTAGGTCAACAGTTGGAGACAATTTGGCAAGACAACAGGACACCATCAGTGAACTTTATCAGTCTATGCCATGCCGGGTGATACCTTGCATCCAGGCCAGAGGTGGACCAATGCCTTATTGACTTCCACCCTTTGTATACGGTCAAACTCTAAATCATTAAATTGTTCTGTAATTTTAATTGTTTCTTTTTCTATGTATGTTCTTCACATTTACTAATTTTTATCACAATCAGATAACTCCTTCTTGGTGCGTCGATTTTTTTGTTATGGAGTGTATTTGCTGTAAAAACATTCACTCGGTTAAAAAAAATCACAGCTCTTCCCTGTAAGTCTTTAAAATATCTTCCTTTACTACATAAATTAAATGCAATATAATAAGTGAGCCCTAGTTCAACAACATTTGTGCATGGTTACAAGAGTGAAATGTTTCACAAATATGAAAAATTGTAATCCATGTTAACACAAACTACTTTAGCAAGTTCATAATTTTAAATATAAAAATTATAATTTTACTTCCAGATTATATTAAAAACTATTTGCTATTCATTCTGGCAGATACGAGTTAAAAGAATGAAAAATTCTGTAGCTTTCGTGCAAAAATAAATAACTGAATGGAATGAAGTTGTGACTAGGTTGTGAGCTGTTGCATTTTATAATCTTCATTAATACTTTTGCTGTTATCAATCTTCTTCAGAATTTATAAGTAAGTTATTTTCTTTTGATACTCTTCTTCTATGTAACATTCTCTTGAACAATGCTACAGTATCCCGATACACAATTCTAATAATGCATAGTAATGTACATATTGTCTGCAATAAATAAAAACAGCATTATAAGAATTACTTCAATTGAACAAACTAAATTAAAATATAATTAAAAGAAAAATAATAATAAACTGTTACAGCATTTATTTGACACAATATCATTATTGGTGAGTTGTAGTCATATTCAGTAATGATACAATAAACAACATTTACACAAACTGATATCTAGTGTAGTTTGTTTAAAATGTCCTATGTCAAAGACAATGCACATTTGAATCTTAGAATATTAGTGTGTACTTTGACAAGTATTGTAGGTGCCACCGTGTTAGAGACCCAAATGATACAACTTTTTGACATATTTATTGCCTTCTATATATGTGTTTCATTCATTCCTGGTTTCCTTTTTTCTATTAATTAGATAATGCTTTACAACTTTGTTTTAGGCATTTTTTGCATATCTCACTTTGTTGCTGGGTTCGTTATTCTATTTTTTTTTTAATTCATCACTAGAGGTACTGCAATTTCTTTTATTCAATCGAGCATACTTACTGTACTATAATAGATAGACCTAATATATACACTCGTGGATCTTTCTTACAAAATAATTAGTGGTGTTTACGGACGTTTCTAAAATCCCTGCAAAATCAAAATAGCTGTTAATAACAGAATTGATAGAAAGTTTGTGCCAAAACATCCTACATTTACAAATGTGCGGATTTGCAAAAATGTAGGGACTTTTTGTAGCAGTGTTCATTCTAATGTACAAGAAACTTGCACAAAACATTGGTGCAAATCTTCAAGAGAATTTCTGGCTAACTTTCACAAGTTCCCTTTCAATGAGTTACATCCTATTTTCAATTTTTAATGAGATATTAACTATATGAACAATAAAAAAAGGTACAGATAGTTAAACATTCAGTATTACATATTAGTGTTTGCAGAAATGGCAACAGTTAAAAATTCTCATAATCAATCCAAATTAAAATCATTATTGTTTCCAACTTATTTATGGTGGCAAATTAACTTCATAGAAAAGTGAGAAATAATCAGTAATTCATGAAAAACTGTATAATTAAAAATAAAATATTTTGATATTGTATAAAATCAAAAAGCTCCTTTAAAGAACATAGTATAATTAAAAATAAATATGGAAAAATTTAAAAATAAAATACATGAAAAATTAAAAGAATTATTAGTAATCTAAATTGTTAATGTCCATTTAAAGTTTGAAAAAAAAATGACAAATGGTTTGTGTTTATGTAGTATAAACACATCTACTCAATTTTTGAATGAAATATGATTCTGACTTCAACAAACACAACCCCTTTCCCCTTGCTGTTAATTTTCTAGTAAATCTGTTTTCATATTTTCTCTCAATATTTCAATAAATCTCCAATTTTTAAAAGTTTTAGCAAAACAACTTGAATACAAGGTTTTTTAAAATTAAATATGTATATTTTGGCCAAAAATCCTATATTTGTCTAAATTTTAATTAAAAACTACCTTTTCGTATGTTTGTTTTGAATTTTGTGTATCATTTATTACTCAATTTGTGAGAGAAGACGTTTTTATAGGTGGCTGGGTCATATTCATACTACTTACTAAGAAAATGCAGTATACCCTATTTATTTTACAGCTTAGCTGTCTAGAATTATAAGGTATACCAACGGTACTAAAAATGTCTTGTATCAGATGATAAATTCAATATCATTAAATTAAAATAAACCTAAAATAAGCACAACAAGAAAGATCAATCATGCTTAAAGCATTGATTATGAAACACTTTCCAACTTCAATGCAATTTTATTTAAACATGTCTAAAATGCAATACATTCCTCGGTAATATTTTAAAACTTATCACAATACTACATTAATTTATTATATTTGAAAACTTAAACCTTCATCGAAAAAAATGAACTTCATTCAAATGACAGCATTGAAATATAAATTGCCTGGTTTAAACATCTCTAAAATGTGATACATTCCTCGGTAATAATTTTAGAATTATCATAATACTACGATAATTTATTATATTTGAAAACTTCATCGAAAACAACTGAAATTCATTCAAATGATGTCATAGAAAAAATAACACACCTGGCTCTCTCTATAAAAGCAGCATTTCATTCATAAATAATTTCCCATTCATGTCATTCATCACAATACTTTAATAATTTATTTTATTTAAAACTTAAGACCATGGAGCTACAAGTAATTAAACTCTATGCGTAAAACTTCATCGAAAAAAATCGTCCTTTGTAAAATCAATGAATATTTCATTCATATCAGCTATGCAGACTCCATGAACTAAATGATTTTGTGTTAGAAATACAGCAATTCTAATACAACTCATTCTACATATTTTGCTGTTTACATTTTACATAGGTGAAAAATAGGCTTCATTGTAGAAATAATCAAATTTGGATGAGCATTTAAACTCAAATTTATTGTAATTGCGTTGTTTCAGTATGTAGATGCACAGAATTTAACCAAAAATAAAGTGGTTTTAGGACAGATACAACACTCAATATGAATTAAAAATAACTTTAAAAATCACGATTTTGAGACAAGATGGATGCCATACATCATTTTGAAGTGGGTCACGTGATCTTTTCATATCATGGTTACGTGATCGCTTCGTATAAGAGGTGTTATTATTATTTTAATTTTTATTTAAAAAACTACTGAATATATTTCGCTGAATTTTTTTTTATATATTTTATGGAACAATTTGAATATTACGGTAAATTTTCGAAGCAATTTGTGAATTTTAAATCCGCTTAAAAAATGTTTGAAAAATTAGGTCCCATAGGGCTCAATGTATTTCATTTTTTCAACCCGGGTTCAATCCAAAACTAATTGGGTGATATTATTAATTTATATTCATATAGGTCCTACAGCCGTCTGAACAACATACTAAAATTTCATTTTGATCAAGTCATTTTTACGGCAGTTATCATGTTAACAGACAGACATACAGAATGAACAAAGTCATAAACACTTTTCAACTTTGTTGTAAAGTGTTAAAAATAAACCCAATTTGAAAGACCATTTAATCTTCATATTCTGTTATAATATTGCAGGCTTTTTTTTCTCCCCTCAGAGAAATCAAGGCAGAAGAATGCTAAAGTATTAAGAGTAATGGTACAAAAATACTAACAGACTGTGTTTTATAATATTTAGCTAAAATTAACAGAGTTTATTTTATATCAACTTGGAGACATCTTGTACATTTATTAAAGTATATAAACACTCAAATTTAGATTATATATTCCACTTACCATCAGTATAAAGAGATAAAAAACAGATTTCCAACCAAATCTCTTCATGACAACTGGCACCAGCATCTGTGAAGGAATAAACTTCTTTAGCTGTGTACATAAAGTGCAAGTGAATACAATTTAATGTTTAGCTCATCCTCATCTTAGCTATTAACCCTTTATAAGATTACAAGACACAGAGGTCAAGTTAATCTACACTGCATATCTATTTGATGAAACTTAGGCTGTTGTGTATGTCATAGCAGTCTAGTAGAATCACTGTAGTGACCATAAGACTAATGTAATTACTTACACCTTCATGACTAAAATATGACATGACTAACATACCATTTCCTAATTTTTTTTTAAAACATTTAAACACCTGTTTGTTCATCTTACTTAAAAGATGTCTGTGTGTGTGTGTGTGTGTATCATCTGTAGCAGGGACATCAAAGCTTTAGACAGCATTGAAATTTGATACAGACGTACTTCAGGACCCTGGAAAATATGGCCTGGCAATATTGTTTAAAATTTGCATTTGTTTTTAGTTATTTTATGTTTTAGCATGATTTTGAGCAATTTTCACATAAATCGGTTCTTTAGAAACTGAAAATATTATCAGAGTTTCCATCTTGACATCATTGGAAAGATAAAAAAATATTCTTTCCAATGATTTTTGAACTGAATTTGTGGGACAATTAATTCCATCATATTTATTTATTTTTAAATACATCATAATTTACATTTTTCAGGTTATCTGATACTTATTTCACTCATCTGAAAAAGGAAGATTAGCACAATTTTATAGTTTGGCAAAAATGTGTTGTTGTTGAGACCCAGACCATCCGACCTACCAGAAAGGTGTAAGGTAACCGTTTGGACGGCTGGGAAGTTGGTAAAAATGTGTGTATATCTTCACATTCTAACAAAAGAAAATTATTTAATTACTACATTATTTTGTTTTTTTGTGAATTTTTAAGCAAACACATAAAAATTGAAATTGTAGATTCCGTTAATGAATGCATATCCCTGGTGGACTTTTTTATGCTCATGCCCATCGAAACATGTGTTGGAACTTAGGGTATGGTTTAAACCTGCCTTTTCTACTAGAGAAAGGATTCCATTTCATTCCTTTTCTTTTATTTATTTTTTTTTCTTTCAAGGTAGCAGAGGGCATGCATTGAGATTTGCTTTGAAGTGAATGGAAAACTGATTTAGAAATTGAGTGGTGCTTCTGTAAATGTACTATTTATGTAGCAGGCACTATTTAGGATCTGAGCAATGCTGGGTAACTCATTCCAGTATATTCATAAAAGCAGCAAAGTTTTATTGTGATGCTATGCAATACTAAAATCTGCCACAGATGGTCAAATCCACTGGCATCAAAAACTAGGGGTGCATCTTGCATCTAGATTTTTTTTTGTTGGTGTCCAGGTGGTTTGGAAATAACTTTACTTATAACTAAAATTTAATTTAAATAAACTTTTTACAAAATGCAAATTGTTTTGAAAAGTCTAGTTTTTCAAATTTTTAAACTACATGTTAAAAGGTCAGAATTTAAGCACTTTTTGAATATCCCACATATAAGAGCTTGTGAGGTTATCAGTTGAGTCCAAGTAGCTAAATTGGAACAACCTGGCCTTTGGATTCAGAAATTGAAAGTTCACATCTTACCCTTGACCTGACCTCATACTGGCATCCAAGCAATACATTTAACCCCAGGTATAAAGGGAAAAAAATTAAACATGAAATTACTGCTGTATTGCAATAGGGAATAAGTTGTATTTGCTGAAAATACAGATGCAGATAATGCAAATGGTAAACAGATTTCTTTTTCTAATGAAACAAATTTGGAAACTGTATGAATTCAAAACACACATGACCAATATGCACTATTTGTACCATGCACAATTCCAGAAAGAAGCATACTATTAAAATGTCAATAGAAGTTATTCAGTTCTGACAATAAGATACGATTCTTGTTTATGTTAAAATTTAAGTTTTCATAAAGTACAGTCAACTCCCGATTATCTACGCAATGGGTAAAATGAGTTCCACGGATAATTCACATTTTACAGAAAAAATAAATTAAACTACATAATACATATATAATATAAATTCTATATTTTATTCATTTGTAGTTATTACTTGTAACTGCTATTATAAGCATATAAATACACACTGAAAAGTTACTTGTTTAAATCTTCATAAAATAATCAGTTACTTGATTCTGTTTTTCACAGTAAAACATTTTTGTTTTATTCAGGACTGTAATCAACAGAAAACAAGCTCATCAGCTAATAAACACAGTGTCTTGTTCTTCAAGGCACTTGAGAAATTATAGGGCAAGAAAAGGTGTTCCTTGAACTCCATGTTGACAAATCAGTCCAGTAAAGTCTTATCTAGCTTTTTATACACTGACAGTTTTGTTGTTTTTATTTTTTTCATCACAGAGGATGAAAATGACAGAAGCTTGTCCTTTGTTTTAGAATATCATGAATGGCTGTTTCTCCTATTCTATAGCCTCGTACAAATCTGTTTTCGCATAGAACCTTTATCAAGTGTAATGACAATTTCTAGGTTTTGATTAATTATTAAAATTTCAATAAGCAGTGTATAATTAGAGACATTACATTTTAGTGACTAAAAAATATTACCACAAACTATATAAACTACTACCGGATAATCCTCAAACTGAATAAACCACTCGTGCATAATCGAGAGTTGACTGTAAAACAGACACATTCCTCCAAATATCCAAATGTCTTTAAAAGATCATGTCTATTTTAAGAGTATATGAGATCAAGTAGCATTTTGTTTTAAGTGTACAGTTTATCTACTCGAGCAGATAGTTCCAATTGTTTCTAAAAAGTATGTGCTGACCCGGCACTTTTTATTGTAAGAGCTACTGAATGTCCCATTAAGTATGCCATTAATTACTCCATCACCTAACTAATAATATTTGTTTTTACAAGTGGTATTGCCCTAAAATAGAAAACCTAAAGCAATTTTTTACAAAATTTGGCAAACTGATGATGAAAAAAATGTATTATGTTATGAGTGAAATCCTAACAAAAAACAGAAATATTGTTTTTCAAATTTTGAATGCAATTTTGGTACTTGCAATAAGAAATTGGCAAGCACTAAGTGCAATATCCTAAAATATAGATTTTCAAATAAATATAAATTTGAAAAAAATGTGTATTTGAAAAAGAAATCTACTTTGAGTTCTAATGTTAAGCAAAATCGAAAAACATTTGGAAAAGTGATATATTTAGTCACATAAGAATAAATTTGAGGCAATTTAATTTTGTTAAACCAGTGAAATATTTTAACACAAAGAAACAATCTCTTTTCTTGAATATCAATTTCTAAATAACAAATAGCATGTTTTTACTTCTGCATAAAAAAATTTGAAGAAAGTTTGTGCAATCATGCAGTAAATCTTATAAATCAAAATTTCAATGTATTGACTAAATATAAGCCTAATAGTTATTGAAAGAAATACAAATAAAGAGCCTTTTAATGTTCATTTACTTACCTTTTGAGTATAGAAAATCTAAGAATTAATAATTTAAAATGCTTACTTGTCCAATTGCTGCACCAGCACTTCCAGTACCATCAATAATTCCAGTGACAGTAGATAAGGCTTCTTTACTACTTGACAATTCCGGATGTCTACCCAAATCAGCTGAAACAGCTGTACTTATTAGGCTGGAAACTCCTCCAATAACAGTTCCAGTAAGTGTCATTAAGGCAGCATTTGGGACCAATTCAGCAGGAGCATCTAGACAAAATTGCAATTTTACAAGCAAATAGTGTTTGCAAACAGTAATAAAATGATTTAAATTGGTAGTTATTGCCTAAGAAAAATATTTCAAAGTATCAAAATAAGTTTTTAGTTTAAATAAAAGTTTATAAAAACTTTAACAAAATGTTTTTCAAAGTGAGTAATAATTATGCTTATTCGATACAATATCAATTAATTAGAACATTAAACACTACAGAAATAAAATCCCCCCTTCCCAATAGTTTTTTTTTATTTTCAATACATTTTGCACTTTGGCAATCTATTTATTAAATTTTCGGAAAAGTAACTCAACTGTACACAAAGAAATAGAGCTATATCCAATGTCTGTCTTCTATCTATGAATTTTATACCAATTTTAAAAATTAAACCATGAGAGATGTAACTTTTTTGCTAGCACTGATTATTGTCAGAAAATATCTTACCACTGTAAACGAGTAATACAACTGGCGATAACAATAACATTAATCCAACAACTGGTGCACGTGACTCAAGTTTGTCCTACAAAATACACAAAAATAACAAGTTAAAACAATTGTTTTACATAAATTTGGTTGCAATAAATTCAAAAAATTAAACTTACTGACAGATATCCAATAAGAATACCACCTAAAGAATATAAATAGTTGCATTTAGTATAAAAGTAAAATTTAATTTTAAAAAGTCAACAAATAATGTATAAGCATTGGTATAATAAAATGACTCTCATCATTTTAAATAAAGGCTTGCTTTCAAATCCATAAATATTTTACACAAAAATTAGGGATCTAAAATTAATATAGCATTTTGGCAAACAGAATCTTAAATCAATGATTGTAAATGCATATTAGACTAAAATTTGTTATAGAAAACTTTTAAAATATCAAAAGTTCCTCAATAATTGCCAGCAAAGTTAAGGATTTAGATATTTTAGCACTTTATGTTCATTTTGTGCAGAAAAAGATGAAATTGACCCGTTATGAAGTGCAGTCACACCACTGTTGCTGGCAAGTATAAAAATTGCAAGAGATAACCCGAGTTCAACAAGTTCTCTAAGAGAACTGCTTGAAGTTATATTATTATGATTATGCATCTCCCATTTGTAATTATGAGCTGGTTCAGAGGTACATATATTAATTTTGTGTGGCAGCCTGAATTGTTGTATGGGTGTTCTCATTTTTTAGATATGGTCACATATACACTGCATTACTTCCACCAACCTATGATGAACTTCAATTGGCCAATGAACAACAAAGCCAGTGATCACTACTGCCAATAAGTGACAGACATGGTAGCCAGGATGATTTTAGAAGACTAAGTGCTTTGACGGAATTTGAAACTAAGAGAATAGCCAAAATGGTTAGCAAAGTTATTGAGGATATGTTGTATCCATCACATACATTCTAAGGAGGAATGTATGGAACTTTGAGCATGAGTCCAGAGGAAGACCCGAAATTTTCAATTGCATATTTCATTAACTTTAAACATTGAAATTATTTTTGTATTAAAATGGCTAATTTTAATATCGTACTAGGGGGCTCTGCCTCTTGCTCGCTCCGCTTGCAAAACCCCCTTCAGGAGGCTTCGCCTCATACTCGCTGTGTTCATTTCATATCTAGTTTTCCTAAAAATTCTACTTTCCAAAATCTCCTTTCTACCCCTGTCTATTTTCCGCAGGAGGTAAAAACAGGGATTTATCTTAGCCCAGGGAATCCAAAAACTGAATTCCTTAATCCTGAGCTTGCTTCGTGAGCTATTTCATGCCAAACTAAAGTTTAAATCGATAAACGGTTTATTTCATCATGTTACTCTATTATTTCTCTATAAATGTACCAAATTTCATATTTTTGTATGCTATAATTTTTACGGTACGAGACAGAGAAATTGCTAGATGTGCCAATATGGAAAAAAAAAGTTCACTCCAGAAGTGCATAAAAAGTAAAATATCTCAAAAACTACATTGAAATTAAAAAAAGTGGCTCTGTCCTACAAAAATTCGTGGTTTTGCTATTGTTAGTCTATTCAAGACGCGAACTCACAGTTCAAATATTTTGTCTTTGATTTGACATTAAATATTTCTTAAACTACAATATATATCAAAAAATGGTTTATTTCAGCATATTCTCCAAAGCTTTTTCTACAAATGTACCAAATTTCATATTTTTATATGCAATAGATTTTGCAGTACGAAGCAGAGAAATTTGTCAAACAGCGGCTACTTTTTTTTAATATGGAGAAAAAGAAAATCACAAACTCCTAGTGCTAGGTAGGGTATACTTGCTAAAAATATCAAAATACACTCTTATTGCAAATCTAGAATCCATGGATTGGTATTGCACTCAATATGTGCTCGTCACTATGCAACAGCCGATATCTGCTATGGCAGCAAGGAAACACATTCAGGGTTCCCATTCTTTTTTCAAAATAAAAAATAAGGAGTTTCTAAGGACCCAATTAATATTTTATAAGGAGTAATTGAGCCATATTGCAGCCTTCATTGTACTACGAAAATGCACTGGGATGTGACATATATATATATTTGTAGAGCTAGAAGTTGTCCTATATATTTTTTAAAATAGGAAAAACCCCGGAAACAGAATTTTTTTCCATGTGTTGCATGCAGAACAAAGAAGTCTTGTCGCAAAATATAGAAAAAACTTCTACTTCCGGTGTTTTCCTATTTTAACAAATATATAGGAAATATAGGACAACTTCTAATCCTGTATTTGGGGAGAAACTAAACCTTTTTTAAAAGTTATTGTGCCTTTGACTCGAAAATGTGAAAGAATCTGCAACATTAGTAGATTTATTTACAGTTTTAGACTCTACTGATCTTTTTTTTAAATTATTATACTCATATATAAAAAATCTGATAATGAAAGTTCTGATGACAAAAATTTAACTGATTTTTTTTTTTTTTTTTTTTTTAATTTTTTGGTCCAAGTCCTTTATCTCAACTACTTTTTCTTTAATATCTTTACTTAATACATTTGCCTTGAGCAACAGATCAAGGTTCTTAGCAGATACTCCCTCATCAGCTAGTTCTTCACCTGATTTTTCCATTGTCACAATATCGCCTTTAAAACAAATCCTCTTAGATTTTAATTCTCATTTCTTTACTTATTAGTATATTTTGAATGTCATTAGAATCATATGAATTTTCATGAATAAGTCTTTGCACAATATATAATTCTTCCTTTAAATTTTCTACCTCTATCAGCTTGTTGACACTAAATCCACATTCCACAGTAGCCTGACCGTGAGACAAAATCATTATGGATTTCATTAGTTACCACAACTTTCCCTTTGTATCATCTACACTAAGAAAGTCATTTAAAAAACTGTCTAACTGCATTGTTTTTGGTTCAAAATTCTTAAACAATGAAGCAGATTTCAAAACAATACTTTCCATAAAATCTTTAAATTGAAGCAATATATCATCACAATCTTTTCCTGCAAAAATCTTCTTTTCAGTAAAATGCAATAACATATGTTTCATGGCATTCATGCACTTGTCCAGTTTCGTTAACCATTCATCTGGGGTCAAGACAGAAAGCATTACGAACAAGAGAATATGCTACAGGAGATTTATTCATAAGGCTTTGTAGCATTTTCATAATAAAACTTCGACAATCATGCCGCAAGTCAAAGACAGCTCTATCAGTTATTTGTTTCTCCTTTAATATTTCCTTTACTAATTTGTCCCCAATGAACCCTATACTGATTTTGTCTACAGGAGAATAACAATTACAGTCAGAAAAAATCAAATTTACTAAGCTTCAAAACAGTTGATATATTAACCTTTTCTTCTGGTTTTAGAAGATTAAAATATTCTACAGATTGCTTTACAAGTTTTAGCATATCGCCTCCAAAAAAAGGCAACAGCAGTTTATCATTTTGATAGAATTCAAGGAATGGTTGCAATCATTTTGCCACAGCTAAGAAAAAGTTAAACTTTACAAGAATTAACTTATCTTTTGTAGCTTTTATTACTGTTAGAAAAGACTTGCAATTTACTTTACTAAATTTACCCATTTCTACATTTTTAACATATCTGACAACATCAGTCTAAATTTCAATTGCACGCTCTACAACCAGGACATTTTCTAACCGTCTATGACAACAAAATTTCATGGGAAGCTTCTTGGCATCGGACAAATTATTGAAATCCTCCCTTCTTGCAGGAGAATTTTTAAATAACCAATATAAAGAAGTTAAATTGCCACTGATATTCCAATCAGTACTATTTTCTCCATGTTTAAAAGCATTATTTACGATATGAAGGCTACAACTGCCTATAGAAATGATTTCCCAATTAAATTATTTTCTCATATCATCTTGCAGATAGTTATAGAATTTCCTGTTGAGATTTGGACCATCCATTGAAACATGGAAAAGCTTTGACTAACAATTTATCAACTAATTTGCGAAACGATGACAAAATATTATCAGATTTTGAATGACCAATGAAATCAGAGGTCCATAGCTAACCATTCTTTGTACTTATCAATAATAATCCATAAGTTGTCAAAAATGCATTTTCCAGGCATCCTAATTTTTAAAACAATCCATTTAATTCACGAAAAGAGTGTGTAAATAAATAGTGTTGGTTAAACACGTGTGCACAGAGCAAATTATAAACCCATCTAGTACGCCTTCAAGAATAAACAGTGTTGCCAACTCAGATGACTGATAAAATTTCAAGATTAGTGTTAAATTTTTGGAATTTCATTCTAGAACCCAAAACTGCAAAAAAATCAGGAAAATTTTCAAATTTGTCATTTCCTATAATTTCTTTCTCAAATTGGACTGGTACTCGTTTAGGAGATCACAGTGTTGCTAGTTTCGCGGTTTTCCTGTTCAATTGGGCTAGGTTTTACAAAGAGTTGTGGTACAACATGACGGAAATTTTCTGGTTGCAGATTTTTGGGCTACTTTCAGAAAAGTTAGATGATTTATATTGGGGGCAAATTTTGACGAACTTTTAGAAGGTTAGTAAATTATAGCTTGGAATTTTGGTAAATTTATTAATTTTAGTAGTTTTTAGCAACATTGCACAAAATCTTATAACACTAAACATTGGGCTAATTTTCGCCAATTTTTGAGCATGATTTTTGGAAAAGACCTGGTAACACTGGGATATCGGCCAGTGAAGTTCGAAAATAGGTAGAAAATAGAAAAGTGATCGCATCACTAGGGGATTTCGATCATCAGGGTTCTCCCTAGGAAAAAAAAAATTAAGTGGGATTATCCTACCCTAACTTCAAAATTAAGTGGGATTTTAAAAATTAACACATGTAAATTTTTTTTTCTGAGTGGGATTTAGCAGCAAATTACGGGAATCGCACTCTAGGGAGAACCCTGATCATGCTCAAATTTCGGGGGAAAATAAGATGTTGATGAAAACTAAGTAGTTTTAAGGGCCCTTAAAAAGGAAACTAAAAATTAGGAGTTCTTAAGGAGGTTTTAAGGACCGTGGGAACCCTGATATTATATGCCACAATTTTGTGAACCACTAAGGGAACTGACAAATTTAGTCCTCCCATGCAGCTGGCTTCAAATGTCTTCAAAATTTAGCCCAGATTACAGGTCTCTAAAAATATTCTTCCTAATTGTTTGTTGATTTCCATTGCTAAAATATAGAAAATACAAAAACTTTCTGCATTTTATCACTTTCTTTCCTCCCAATAACTATAAAAGTGAAAATTTCATTATTTTTCTCTTACACCACATTTTTTATCCCCCACTCACATATTTATATTATATATTAATTTCCACATCCACATTTTAGTATCCCCCTCACTTTCAAATCAACTTCAAGCATGCATGTGCTATTTGTTCTATTTTGGGGTTAGGGTGATGTATCACTGAAATTGTTTCAGAATTTTTCAATCATTAGTTTTTCCAAAATTAAGAAAAACAAAAATGAATTCACTGCTTCTACCCCTCTCCAATCAATTCATAAATGAAAAATTTGGTATTTTAACAAAGTCTTGATGTGCAAATTTGTTTGATATCTCATTCCATTTTTTAAAATGCTTTGAAACCTTTTCCTCCCCTCTCACCTACCACAAATATTTATTTATATAAGTTTATTGGTATTGGACAACCAAACTGCACTTGTATGTCAAATTTCAAGGTTGTCAGATGAACAAGTCAGAATTAAAATGAGCACAATGGACAGCTCATTAATAAAAATGCTTCTTTTTTAATTACTGAACCCTAAAAATTAAAATTAAAATTTTAAAAAGATAATAATTCTTAGAAATTCTGGAAATCAAAATAAACAATAAAATAATTTTTTGCATATGCTAAGTTAAATAACATGAAGTAAAAGGCAAATTATTAAATGTACCTATAATTCCACCAACATCATACCAAACAGAAAGTTTATCTGCAAGAGATTCTTTCCAGTGATAAGCTGATTGCAAATAAAATGGTAGCCAGAAAAAAAAGGAATAGTTCACAAACTTCAAACAGGCATATGAAAGGGAATACTGAAAAAGTAAAATCATTTTATCATAAAATCATGGAAATACTACTTAAAAGCTGAGACTGTTTCAAAAAAATTTTAAGGGAACTTTTACTCCTTTCTTAAAATTTGAGGAGTGATTTTCCAAATTAGGGAGTATTTAAAAAATTAAGAGAAAAATATTATAAACTATATTTTCATATTTTTTAATAGAACTATTACACTTGTTTTCCTAAATATTAATACTTAAATATAATTTCTACAAACATTTTCTTACTTTGCTGACGTAGCTGCTCAATCTCTCTTATCTTAAAGAAGGCTTGCATCTAAAACTGATTGATACCCTTACATTTTTATTTTATGCTCTTTTAAATGAAGACTTTTATCCACAAATATAAATATGTTTTTATTAGAAATAATTATTTTATAAATATAGATCAATAAAGTATATCTATATTTTTCAAAAATAATATAAGAATATTTTATCGATAATTAGTAACTATACAATTATATATTCATTACTTTGTAATTAACATTTGTCACATAAGCATGCAAAATGACAACTGCATGACATATTAAGATTTAAGAAGTAAAATGGATTGAATTAATATTAAATAAAAAACTTCATTTGAAGTTTATTAATATTAAATGTAAATTTTATTATAATAAACATTTTAATAACAAAATAGCTTATATAGTAGGGCAAAGTGATTTTTTTTTTTTTAGAAATTAAACCAGAATGGAAAATTAAAAAAAAAATTACAATTTAGAACTAAAAATCTGAATACATATTTCTATGTATCGGTACCATTTTGGGGAGTAAATATGTATTTTAGTGAGTACTAGATGCTTAATTATGCATTTTGGCAAACTTTGGAATAAAAATATCATTTTATATGAAATCGACTGACATTAAGACATTATTTTTAGCAGCACATGTAATTATGGTATAGCAAAATTTTAGGTATGTACAGAAAGATAATACTTGATCAATTCATGAAAAAAAATATATGGTTCAAAACACACCAGTGGCAGTGTGAGAGCACATTAAGAACACAAGGCAGTATCTTAATTTTGATTTTTGACAAACAATTGTGAAAAGAAGGAAGAAAAAAACCAAGCAAACTATTTATGCACTGAAAGCGTAATGCCTATAAATTTCAGCAAAATTTATTTTGATTGATAATACATTCCTTGTACTGGAAACAAAAATTTCTTCAAAATTGGCATTTTGCAAAAAATGCCCTGTTCACACAGCACTTTTTCCTCCCAAGAGGGACAAATCCAGACAGATTGGTTAGTTTCATACATTTACCAGATATCTGCTTTGCAGCTGTATAGTTTGCCTTGGATTATTTGTGCATATATATATATATATAGTACTACTTCCCTTAATAGACACTCCCAAATAATGGACAGCTCTAATTAGCTGATACTTTTGCAATCCCCAGGACCTCAATATAGGATATTCCATGTTATCCACTCTGTATAGTGGACGTTCCAAATTGCTGACAGTTCTTTGATCAAAAATTGATAAGATTTTTATCAGTCTTTACTATCAAAAGATTGATAATTGGTGGCAGCAGTGGGATCATTGGCATGCTGTTTGCTGTGGATATTTTTCCAGCAGAATCTTACAATTTTGTTCTGGTATGTAGTCATATTTACTTACAAAGAACTTTGCTCCTCCTTATCTCCAAAGGGCTGGAGTAGTCCATCCTTTGTGACCTTACAATGGTTTACTTCTAGCTCCTAGTAGAATTCACCCTACCTCCTACACACACATAATTAGACAATAGGTGCAGACAAATGGTCATTTAGATGCAATACCTCGTCTCTCAGAGTAAAGAAGGAAGGAATCTACATATTCAGTAGGCTTGTGTGATGTGGCAATTTCAACATCATGATATATCGGCCGTCCAACATCATGATGTCGCGATATATCATGATGTTAATCACGTGAACAACACACATGACAAAAACTGACCGGTGCGGCGATGCAGGTGAATAAAAAACTGAATTGAACAAATGTACAATTTATGCAAGAAATAATTTGGTTTAGTAAAATATTTGCTTATTTTTAGTTGTACTATAAAAATAAATATATATTGATTTGATATGGGATATTTAGAAGATGAAATTAGATGCAAACTGACAGTTTTGGACTCATTGTAATGCACAAAACTGAATTGCAAAATTTGTACATTTCAAATTCAATAATATATGAATTTATGGTGTGACATCCATATTTCAGCTATTCCCACGTACTGATCGCAACAAAATATGGCAGTTCCCATAAATTCGCACACTTTTTATGGAAATAAGTTTTTAATATTTTTAAGGACCATAAGAACTCTATTTCTTAACCAAACAAAAGAGAAAAAGAAACTGGAATAAAAATAAAGTTATTACTAACTAAAAAAATCCATATAAAGCTTACCAAAAAAAAATCTAGATACAACAAGCTATTTCCTGCGTAGTCACCATAATCTTATGTTTCCCGCTCATCTACGCGATAAACTATGTCCCATTTCCTGCCCCACCACTCCTTTTCCTATAAACAACCATTAAAATTAACTAATATGTCATTACCGCATGGAAGAGCAATCTCCTCTGTCGCATTTATTAAAAACATTCTAGTTAATAATTTACACCCTAAAAATAAAAGTAAAACATGAAAGAGCTTGGATATTAAAGTTGAAAACTGCTAAAGAAAGTTTCTTGGGTGATCAAGATGAACTTGATTGTTGCATTTTTTGCAGGTTTTAGAGTAAACTGTAAAAACAAAACATTAAGTTATTTTTACATTAAAACATAGAGAATGCTATAAAAATAGGGAGACAATTCACACCGCATTAATTACAAATGTTCTGTCTTGAAATTTGGGGACTTATAACCTGTTGATTCCAATAAAGGCAAACTAGGCAAATCCTAATATTATAGTTAAGCGATGAGAATTTCTTTACTTATAGAATTTGAACAGAAGTAGTACACAGTATCATAATGAAATAAGTAGAAGTCAAATAGTAAACAAAATCCATGTTTATTTAATAACATTGGAATCTGGCCAATAGCATTTGGTGGCTACTTTTACATAATGATGCAGCAAAAACATACATACAGGGTTTGAGTCGAAAGATTTTAGGAAGTCCAAGCTGAAAAAACAATACTCATGAACTTTTTGTCATGTTGCTTGAGGTTCCACCACTATGAGGTCTCACTTTAGGAAAATGCAGGTTTAACAAGTAACTTGACTAGATTCGGTCCATGCAGTCTAAAATACTTTAGTTCATAAATGTTAAAATGAAAAATCACTGGTTTGAAATCAATTCATATAGAACAAACAAATACTCCAATGTATCGTTCCTACACAGGACATGCCTATTTAACTAAGGAAATCTTTCTTAGCAATGGATATGAAACAATCTATTAGCACGACCAAGAATGCATATTTACAGCATAATTATCCAGCATCATACCATTCTCTTCAGAACTACTTGCCTGACTACCAGGGGCGGCTATTCAGAGGGGCCACGGGGCAGCGCGGACCCCCTTGATCAAACACTTCAAATTATTTTAGTTATATAGGTTAATTACAATTTTTAAGGAAATTATCTGAATTTTATTTCAACTAAAATTCAAATTATTGAAAATAAGTGATGAAATTGTCACTAGATGACAGCACTAAAACTTTGAAAGAGCTCTTTTATGCTCCTTTCATACTATATTAAGTCTATAGGGGAAAATACTGCATTACAGGGAAAGACGAGGGATTTTTAATGAGGCCTCGTCCCTTTATCGCCTCTGGCTGATAGAATGAACGGTATGTTAATATAACGGCAATAGAAATTAAGAGTTAAAAAAACAGACATTGCAATATTTCAATCTGATGTGAGCCGCGGCAGTTACTGTGGCTTGTCGCCAAAAAGAAACGAATACTGTGAACAAATGACTCGAATTGGCTAAGTTTCGCTAATTTGGTCTCAAATTTTTCTTGATAAATGTGTATTTCTCTGTCGCTTCTTTTAAAAATAATAAATTTGGATGTTTAAATAAATATTTGAAAATAAATTACTGTATTTATGTAATTTTGATTTATTTTATTGATTCTATTGACCTAGTTCTTTCAGTTTTGGTTCATGGTGAAATAGTTTAGTATTAGATACAGAAAATAGAAATTCAAAAAAGTTTTGATACATATTTTGTGCTTTTTACTTAATTGAATAAGTAGTGGTTATCAGGGCCCGTGCTAGGAATTTCAAACTGTTAGCCAACAAATTAGCCAAATTGAAAAATCATTAGCCAAATTACATGATTATTAGTCAAAGTTATCATCGCCATCGGTGAAAAAATTTCTACTTTTAAGCCATAATGCAGCTGATAACATTAATTTCATTCTAAACAAGATATAAAGATAAGTAGATTTCATTTTTTTAATCATTAAATAGGCTATTTGTAAATTAAACTTGTATTTATCCATGAAAGATCACAATGAGTTACAAAAATGACAAATTTATTTTATAATTCACATAGTTTCATTATCATATAAACCAGGCAAGCGTCGAATTTTTGTACTATACACCAATTTTCAAAAACTGCCTTAAAGTTAAAATCTTTCATATCTGGCCCTTCACTATTTATAAGAATCAAGTCACTGAGATTTTTTAATCTGATGTTACTACTTAATGAAATTTATGTTCTGTGTACTAAAGCCTCTTTCAAAGATAGTTGTTGTCATAGGAAATGTGAAACTAATTCTTGCTACATCCATAATATTTTTATATGCAGTATCATCATTATATTTCTTTAAAATTGGGCACCAAAACTATCTAAGGGATAAATTTTTATGTCGGTTTTAAAATTCAGGCAGGCGTAAGGATCGTATAAAAACCACAAAGATGATGATGAAGATGAAACGAAAACAAGCCAGGCAGGCTTAAAAATTCATAACAAAAAGATAAACTACGATTCAACTTATGACAAAAACAGCAAACCGCAAGTTGGCATCTGTGATATAATCAGCAGTCACCTTTTTTCAGTTGGTTTTAACTAAAATTAAATGCTTCTTTATTTACCGTATATACTCGCGTAAGTCGAGAAATTTGTGACAAAAAAAAACCGCTACAAAGTGTGTGTGTGTGGGGGGGGGGGGGGAGGTTCGATTTATATGCGGAGTCTAAAAAAAAAAAAACATCGTAAGTCTAAAAGTTATTTTTCCCGCAAGACAATCGATCCTAAAACGATGCGGTAGTAATTACGCAATCGCACACTCCTAAGTTCTCTGCCCTCCAGATGCTCGGACTACCCATAAAGTTACCATTGAAGTACTTATTGTATAAAAATATAGTTGACTATATTGAATCCATAAAGTTACCCATGAAGTTACCATTGTATACGCGTCATCAAAAAATATACATACATTTTCGTTCGATGTTTATCACTTGTTTCTCTGATTACGGCTGATCGTTTTCGACAAAAAATGGCTTTTTTCAGAAATAATTCTGTAACACGGATTGTTTAAAAATATAATGCAGGATTTTAAGTTGAAAGTGCTTTTTTTGTTTTGTTTATTGGAGAGTATCTAATAACTGTGCTGGGGGTTAACGGTTGTGCAATTCAGGGTTAACGAAAAAGATCGGCTCACATAACGGACGGAATCCAGATAATGTTTTGATTGCCGCAGTGGGTCAACAGTCCTTGACCGGGGCCTCTCTCGAGCGGAGGCCCCGGTCAAGGACGCTTGAGAGACAGGAATGCGCTGTCTGCCGTCCGTTTTGAGGAGCAGCGTGCTGGGAATTAAAGAATACCTGGAGCACAGAATACTATATAGTCTGTGACCTGGAGCTTGTCACACGAGAACGAGCGTCCCCAAAACAGACGGGAGACAACGCTCGTATGTCATAGGCCTACTTGTCTGGAATCGGACTTTTATTCCAAATTAAATCGGACTTTTATTCCAAATTAAATTGGACTTTTATTCCAAATTAAATCGGACTTTTATTCCATATTACTTCCCAAAAAAATATTTACAAAATTTTCACAGTTTCCAAAAAATCCTTCGCCATTTTTTTCGCCAAAGTATTTTTTTTATCGCCAGTTTTGCGATCTTTTCGCATTTGGCGCGTAGGCGAATGGCTAGCGCGGACCCTGGTTATTTGTGGTATTTTAGGGGTTTCTGTTCCTCGCCTTCGGTAGAAAAATGCATTGTTTGGGGCACTCAGTTTAGTTTTGACTCACCCATCCGTATTACTGAAACTGTTTCACTCCGTAAGTGTCCGGTGGGGAGGGGGGTGGGGGTCATTTCTAATGTAGGGTGGTTCTGTCCTTCGGAAAGGGGATCATTTCTGATTTAGGGTAGTTCTATGCTTTGTTTGTGACAAATTTCAATGCGTTTGACCTCTTAATTGTTTAAAAGCCATGAGAATTGTATTTGTGACATACCCGTGGATATTTTTAGTGACCCTTTTAGAAATGTGTTGTCTGAGGGGGTGGGTCTCTTGACTTACTCAGCTGTCTTACTTTTTCAGCTATTTAACATTAAAGATTGAAAAAATGATAAATATTTGTTAAAGAATATTAAAAAACAATTTTCAACCAGATACCTGATTCTTTAATCTGACGTCGTTTTCCATAAAATCTCCCCCCCCCCCCTTCACCGGTCACTACTCAATCCTCCTGGTTTTGCTTCTAATTTCATTGAAGACCATTATTGCTCCGATACTCCCTAGGCGTAAATTTTACTTGAGGTAGTCCTAAAATTTCTCATCTCGTTTCCTAATTAAGCGATTTTGAATCTACTGGTGGCTATAGTCTCTGCACTATCTATACGTGTATCGCCTGAACATGCATATTTTTTTATTCCAACCCCCTGAGCGTAACTTTTAGTTTAACTAGCTCGCACAATTTTACATCTTGGTTCCTAAATTGAGCGATTTTGAATCTTCTGGTAACTACAGTCTTTATACCATTTAAATATAAATCTCTTTCGTATCAATCCCCTGGGCGCAACATTTACTTTAAGTAGTCCCCTTCTAATTTCACATCTCGGTTCCTAATTGAGCGATTTTGATTCCGCTGGTGGCTATAGTCCCAGCACCATTTGTATATGTGAACTGGATATACATATTTATTGCGTCATTTCCCTGAGCATAACTTTCAGTTCGGTTAGCCCCCCCCTCCCCAAAATTTCTTATTTCTCATTCTAATTGAGCTATTTAAATTTTGCTGATGACAATTTCTTAGATATACAACCTTATTATGTCAACCCCCTGGGGGTAACTTTTACTTTAAGTAGCCTCAATTTCATATTTCAGTTTTACAAAAAATGCATCGCCTTGGTTCCTGAAATATCCGTGTACGACATTTCAATGCCGTACGATGTTTACATTTTCCGCTACAGACCTTACACACACATCAACACACAAATATCGTCTGTTATTATGTAATATGAAACAACCGTGGTGGAAGAGGGGAGACACTCCTCTTATTCATATTTACATTTTTATCTATCTTAGTGACTTTTGCTCTGATTTTGATGCAATTTTCACACTGTATTTTCTACTCTACAATGGACCCACTCGATCTGCTCACTCTAAACTTTGATCCACTTTTGTTGCACCCGCGCAACGAGCTAACTACTTATTGTTATAAAAACCGATTGCTATATATAGTGACTGCTAGCAGACAGAATTTGCTAGTACCATTTTAAGGACGAATAGAGATAAGCATAAAGCATAAGAATTTTCTGCAAATTCCAAATTAATTCTTGTATTAAAAATAGTTCCTTTGTTTCTGCATATAAACGGCCGTAGATTTAGTTGGTTTTCGCTCTTTAATTATGTTACTGTTTGGGTTACAAGGATGATCAGGTACAAAACTATTAGCCACAGAGTGTATATGAGAGAAATTGTGTGCATTTTGGGTGTAAAAACATTTGCGCTAATCATAAAAAAATACTGCACATGTATACGACTGAGAGTACTTAATTTTTACAAATTTGATACAAATTTATTTAGAAATGTATTCAAATAATTTCCATGGTTGCAATAGGCTCTTATTCATTTCAAGGAAACTTGCACAACATATATCAGCACAAGTAAAATAATAATTTGGCATACGGCTGTTTCGAGGTAATGCGGGAACCTATTTATCAGTGCCGGACAAATGACGAACTCGAAGTCTAAATGACATAGTTGGCACAAACTGAGGGATATATATACATAAATACATAGATGAGCACCTCCCTCTACATGTCGCTCACGAGCCACCACTGCTGACTACCTGTCTGAATAACTATCAGACTATCAGACAACCTGATTGATTACACCTACTACTCTTTGATCTTTCTCTTTCTGATACTGTGTTTCCAGCATGGGATTTCTATATACACGGGGATCGGCACTTACCGGAACAAATTCTGAGGTCCATCCCAAAAATTATGCAAATGAGATTGTGTATGCGGCGAGTATCCAATCTACATGAAGACTGTTGCTGAAAGAATGAGGAAGTAATAAAAAAAACTTTGAGTTTATAAACATCGTCTGGGAGAAAGATGACTCACGATCATTTATTTACATTCTTCCAGCAATTTAAATAAGAGATAATCCACAGATTATATGTATTATCTGTATCCCGAGAAAAAATTGATGTGAAAATCAAAAAGCAAAGTATCTTAAAAGATTCAATGATTATTAATTAGTGTAAGATTCTTTAATGCCGCGGCATCGAAAAGCAAAATCAGTGCTGTGATACCGGGAAATAGTGATATACTGGTGGTTATAACACTGGAAATTTGAGCATATGTGCAGTGAAAAATCGAGAAGTAATATCAGAATTGTTATAAAACTCGACGGTGGCAGTTTTCACTGGGGAATTGCACATGCGCTAAGAAAATCCCAAAACCAGAATTATTGGTCTCAAGATTGGCACTAGAGATGTCCGATATTAGGATATCGCAATTACTGGTGATGATGACACCGGGAATTTGTGAATGCACTAAGAAAATCTCAAAACCAGAAACATCACTCTCAAGATCGGAGGCATGAACATTGGGAAATTGTGATGTATCATCGACAGTGATATATCTCCGACTTGTAAATTACAAAACCGGTATGACAATGTCAACTTCATATTGGTTTTTCACGATGTATTGATACATAGCCCAAGCCTAATATTCAGCAATGCCACTGAAATACTTTCTGGTATTCAATAAGAAAGCATGGGATGACCACTGCGGTAATGAATTATTGATTAGTAGACCTGGACAAAAGAATGAAAAATCAGAGAAGAACAATTATTCTGTTCCTGGACAATGACATTTCTTATCCTGACCATTTAATACTGAAAAATGTAAAGCTAATCTTCTTCAGAACTGAAGATTATGCAAAAATTGATAATTTATGCATTGAGGAAGAGAACTTAAATGTTTTCAATTTCATTCCTTGAAATACTACTGAGAAATTGATTTTTCTGAGGATGAGAATAAAATACCTGTGAAGGAAAGTGATGGAATCTGATGTTAAGAACTGTTCAGAAGCAGTTTCTTGAAGTGAACAATTGTAAAAGTCTCTTCTGAACAATAAGGATCTTGAGGGCCTTGTGAAATTCAGTACTATGAAAATTCACATTAAGAAACAGGATTGCAGTATAAAAGAAAGAAAGCAATATCTGTTAACAGATTACTACATTTGTTAGTAAAGTTAATTTTGTTGTGAACATTTTATTCAGGAAAAATGGATTATTTAAAAGATAACAAATAAAACGGTTTTTTTCATATTGTCTTATTATGCATTTTGTATTTTTAATTAAAATTTGCTCATGCTATCAGTTCAAATAAACAACAACAAAAAAAGAACACAATGTGTCCTCCTTAATAACGGACATCTCCCAAAAGTAGATGGGACTTCTGGTCCTGTGACTGTTTGGTATTCGAAGCTATCACTGTGTGTGTGTGTATATATATATATATAGTCCATAGCCCATTTTACACATTTAGCAGCACATATGTTATCTTGTTCAGACTTTTACATAAGGGCAGGATGGCCCTTATGCAATTTGGTAAAATCAGGGTTGATGGACTCCAACTGAAAATATTGCATTCTTGTTTCAACATTTAAGCCATTAACTGCCTATCATTAAACTAACCAGTTTTGTACAAGAAAACTTGTTAGTAAAATGTATAGAATATATGACAAAAAAATTACTTTTTACTAGCAAAACTGAGCAAAAAGCTATAAAACATACTTACAGCAACAACACCAGGTATGCAACATGCATTGCAAAGTCCAATAGCTGTAGGTCTATCTGATACAGAGGTTTCAGAGAGAGAACTTCTGTTCACTTCTGGCTTTAACAAGGGTTCCTCATCAGGTGAAAATACAGATCCTGAATTAGGTTCATCAGGATCAGGAAGATCTTGGAAAAGAAATAAAAATGTTCATTTTCAAAGTAAAATTTTGCATTACTCTGGAAAGTCAAAAAGAATTTATTTTCTCATTAAAATAATTATTAGTTTTACTTTCCTAGCTAAAGGAAGCATTGTTTTTCTGTTGAAAGCAGTACACAATAATGAAAATAATGTTTAATCTTTAAACATACACCTGTGCAATACAATGTTTAAGCAGGTACCCTTTGAGCTAGATTGTTATATTTCAAAATCTGACAAATTGATATAAAATTTGGTACAATTATAGAATATTATATAAATATGAAAAGCATGTCACAATTACTTTTTAATTTTGCTTGTGTCATGCACAATATGTATATCTTCCCCTATGAATTTTATGTAACCAGTTTTCCTCAAAAACTTTAATCAATGAAAACTATATTTAGTACAATATCTGTTACATAATAGTAAATCAACACTGTATTTTAAAAATTTTGTTACCAATGATATACATAGTACATATATTTAGCATTACATTGCAATATCTCAAAACTACATCTGACAAACAAATTTTGTACAAATGTAGGCTGTTACATAAGTGGGCAAGCATCATGTTTTAATTTAAATGTCCATGACATGCAGAGTATGTGCATATAGCACTGCATACTATTTTCAAGATTTTATAATTATTTTTGGACAAGTTATGTAATTTGAAACTAAGGAGGGGGGAGTGATGAAAACAACAAAACAACTTATTCACTTTTTTACAAAATATGGTAGAATCTTATTAACACAATTCCCATTTAATTCAAGGTGATTCTGATAATATTTGCATACATTTCAAGAGAGTGCCACAAAAATGTTTCTGGCAAATGTCATGCTTTTTTATTATAAATAAAATATAAGTTTTACAATTACACTTATTATTAATTCCATGTTTATTTATAAATGTATGAATAAAAAGGTTTTGCAAACAATTTACATGTATGTATTAATTATCTAACATTTTATTTGTTTACTGTTGCATGATTCTACAGAATCAATTTAGCTTAAGTGCAGAGTACCTCAGATTACTGAGACTCTAACTGTAGATAAATTAGTTAAATGATACTCAAAGCAGGAAATACAGTTTAACCTGAACAGGGCAAATACACACTTTGTGGCAGTTCTTGCACGATTTAGACCAAACATTAATCATACATTTATAACACACAATAAATAGGCATCTAAAACATGAGCATAGCAAGAAATGTTTAACTTATCCATTTAAATAAACATAATTTACACACATGATTATTTAATATATATTTTATTTCCTAAATATGAATTTTTAAAATTTGAGGAATGTTTTGCATATTTTAAAGGAAAGAATAAGAACTTTTGAGTAAATAAAACTTCCCACATTTAATGGATTCAAACAATAATCTAGCACATTGTTTCCTAAACTTTCAACATTAACATACATCATTTTAGACAATAGTTTTATTTACATATCACATTTCAAACATTGATATCATCTTTACCATATATGTGTGCCTTTTTGTTTTTTATAAGCATATATAATTTTTGAAACTGTGTTGTTCATGTCAGAGAACAAAATGCTAATTCTTGTAGTTTAACATGTAATATTTATTAAAAATCAGAAAAGCACCCAGAATGCCTGGGATAATTGCAAGAAGTAATTGAATTTATACATTCAATTTTTTAAAAGGTGTAGTTACCTGCTGTTTGAGCACATACACGGCTGTGTCCTACCTATTAAGTGGGCACAACACACCCTAAATAAGCACCTAATAACTTAACCCACTGTGTGATCACATAATATGCCTTGGATTTGACAATGAGCACATCAACTGCTATGCCCGAATATGACTGCATATGCTCTAAATCCTTATCTTTTGTTCTTGCTCTCTTACAACAGGAGAAATATGGTATCAAAATGAATAAAATTAAAATATATTGTAGAAATATTTAAATAATTTCAGATAAACATAGACATTTCTTACATAAAATTTGCTAGATTTTTATTTTCTGTTTATTTATTTTCTTTTTTTCAGATGAGATGAGGCTGGACCTGGTATGTTGAATGAAGAAATAGGAAGGCTCAGGCAAGGATGGCTTGAGCACAATTCGGATTTTAAAATAAGCAGATTAAATTAGAATAGACTGGGGCTAACATGTACAGCTTAGGCACAGTTGACAGTCCCTCTTTAAAGTTCAGTAATAGTAGTTTTGACTTGCAGGTCATGATTAAAAATTGTATAAATTGATAGATTATAAATGAATAGTAGTTGTATAAATTAATAAAAAAACAAGTTGGAAGAATATTTTTGGAAGATACAAATACTGATATTGTACACAAAATAAAAAATACTTTCAAAAAATTCAATTATTTTAAAAAAAGTTACTATTTACCAACATCTCGGGGTGAGGGAATTAAGCTAAAGAAAATCACAAAGCCAGCAGCAAAAGTAATGCTAGATGTCACCATGAAAGAATACTAAAATTGAGAAGCATATGTTATAAAATAAGCTGTAAAAACTTTGTTTCAGTTAATATTGGTATAAACATATATGGCTTATAAAATAAGAAATAAAACAAACAGTAAGAAAACAGTGACTATTTTAAAAGCATAAATTATTTGATTTACATTGATTACATACAGGTCATTCTATGTTACTTCAGCCAAGACATGTCACCCACTCTTACAGATTTTTCTGAAATTTTATAAAGTTACATACAACAAACTTATACTACAATACAAAATTTTAGTTCGTTCCATGCATTAGTTTTCTAGCAATAAATTTTCAAAGAAATGGAAAATTCCGTTGGTGCCGCTTCGCACATGCATGAACTAAAAACCTTGTGTTTAATAAAATCCTTTTTTGCTCTGCATCTAATTATCAGAAACACATATTTTTTTCTGCGGATATTCTAAAATATATGCTTATTTTTAAACAGCATGCATTTTGATTACAGTTTAGTTAAAATACTGTTATTTTTGTCTTAAAGTTGGAAAAAAAAAATTTCTGCAAAAGACATATTTTTAAGATGAACCAGCCCTATATTTAAATTTCCTGATAATTGTTTTTGTATGTTCTTTATACAGTAACCTGCTTAATATAAAAAATCAAAGTGGCGTTTTATGAAAATATTAAAAAAAACTTTGTGTAAATTATAAAAATTTTTTGGATGCATTTTCTAGAACTCAAGAGAAAAAATAATTTACCTATTTAACAAATTTAATTATAATTAAATAAATCAATATTTTTTATTAAAAATTTAAATGTTTTATATATATTTATTGATTGTTATCAGTTTTATAGAAAGAGTAAAAACATAAAGAAATATTTTAAATATTCCTTGTGACAATATAGGAAACGGAATTGCATAATTTTAAACCATATACAAGCTTAATAATTAGATATGTTTTAATTACCATAATCCCTTTTGAAGAAACAAATCACCTTCTCTTTTCTTCCCAAAATGTAAGAGTCTCCCAAAATATAGGAAAAGTCCAGGACAAAAAAAAAAAAGAAATTGGATACCCTCCCAGAAACTGAAATCTTCCTTTGCAGCAATAAAAAAATCTCAAAGTCATGACTAGAGTCCAATTTGGAAAAAATTATCCTATAGGATGTGTCACTGGGGTTTCTTTGTAGATTTTGGGACTATTAATGAATGCAGTTAAGGATGTGCAGTTTTCCTCTTTCAATATACCCTTCTTGTTAGCTAAAAGTATTAGTGAAAATTTTTATCTCATTGTTTTTTAAATAATGTCCTCATGCCGTTTTCAGTGTATAATAAGTAAATATTTTTCAGAAATATGCAATAAAAATCTGAGACATTTTTGAATTATCTTGTAATGATCAACCGCTTCTTCCATGGGGAACATATGATAATATACCCCAAGATATAACTGTGTGCCTTCATCATAAACATAAATTTAAAAAAGGTTTCCTATTCAACAGAAAAAGTGCTGTGATCCTTTTAATTGCCACAAGAATGATGTGAAATCAAAACTAAA
Organism: Amaurobius ferox; assembly: GCA_951213105.1. NCBI lineage: Eukaryota > Metazoa > Arthropoda > Arachnida > Araneae > Amaurobiidae > Amaurobius > Amaurobius ferox. The sequence goes on from OX578141.1 coordinate 54,965,465, forward strand.
ATGTATTACATTACAACTTGCAAAAAGTTAAAAGAACATTCTATTTATTTATTTCCATTAAAAAAAATCTGTATCACATGCCAAAAAAGGTAAGGTAAGGAAATAAAATCTTAAAACAAAATTAAATGAAGCAGGTATGTCACGAAACCAAAAAGGAACTGATACCAAATAACCAATACTATTAGATTACTAAAGAACTGATATGATCCGATAGATTGCTATTATAACATATAAAAAATTTATAATTGCTTTAAAATTATGTATAAAACTATTTTAGCAATAATTTATAACTAGACACCTTCATAGATATTTAAAAAAAAAAAATTATAATACACATGTTAATAAATATTTTATACAATCTTCTGAAAAGCATAATAAGTGAATAACTGTGAAATAATAAATAATTTACATTAATCTGAACAGAGTTGTTGTTGTTGAGACCCAGACCGTCCGACCTACCAGAAAGGTGTAAGGTAACTGTTTGGACGGCCGGGAAGTGCCACCCAATTTAGACCGGAACCCAGTGGGGGAGGCATCCACAGGGAGCGTACCCTCCTTCCCCTACCACCAACCTCTCGAAAGGACTTACGGACCCACATGTTTAACGTGATCGTACTCCGCGTGAACACGGCGGCAGTTTTGGCAGCGAGAGTGAAAAACTTATTATACAGGGAATAGAAAATAATTGTCTAAAATATAAAATTTAAGATTGTAATTATAGATATAAAAGAATAGAAATACACTAATAAAAAAACCCCATACCATAATTAAAACTTTTCTCTCAATAGTACTTCTAATGAGATGGGTTTGTGCATTGCTAATTATATCCACACTGGAGAATTGTAATAAACATCATTATCATTTCAGCACTTTTGGCAGAAGTAATTTGCAGTGGAAAACATTCCTAGCAACCTCTCAGAAAATTATTGTCTGCCACCATGGTTATATAATAGTTCAATGAAAACTTGATGAGAAAACAGAAAAGAAATGCTATATATGCATCAATTGATGAATAAACTGAAAGTGAACCCATTGCGAGCAGGGGACACAAGTTGGGACAAAAGAATGCTTTGCATATGAGCACGGGAGCCTAGGGTCAATAACTTTTAAATTAGGGGTTATTAGGGGGTGCATTTATTGCATAGAAGCTTGAAAATTTTATCAGCAGCACTGGTCACGAGCCTGTGTCAATCCAATCTCAGTAAAATTGTAATTTATGCAATTAGCTAAACATACTATAGTGGGCATTCTATACTATTTGAAAAATTAGTTATTATACACTGAAGTATTGAAGGAATTTATTTGAAAAAGAGAAGCACTGTTCTGGTATGGACATGAACTATGAACCACCTACCACTTATCTGCGAACATTCCATTTTGCCAGCCGATGCTTGATCAATCGAGCTATCCAGGGTTCGATCACACTCTAACTAGCATCTCAGCAGAGTAACTCCCCCGAAGGTGAGCTAATGACATCATGAACACAAATATACAATTGTGGCTATTTTTCATAACAATGATTAAACGAAAAGCTTAGTGATCATTGAGATATAAATAACCCCTTCTATGCATGATTATATCAAATTTTGTTCTATGTTGCCATGTTAAGAAAATATAAAATTTCAAAGTTTTCTCTCGAATTTCAAAAAATTATATCTCGTTCTAGATTTTTCATTAGCAAAGCTGAATATAATGTTTCGGGAAAATCCATTACTATTTGTAGCAGCTACCGTGTACACAAGAAATCGAACACAAACAGACAGACATCATGTTAAAAATAGTCAAAATGTGTTCAGGAAGGTCCTAAAACATATATTGGCATCAAAACCTCGAAATTGAAAATTTTCACAAAAACAATATTTTCTCTATATTATATTCTTTTGTGAGAAAATAAAAATAATAACTGCAAAAGAAGTTTTACATTGAGGTAAAAAACATATATTAGCCCCATACTTGATCTTCTTAATCCAATCATTACCACAAACACAAAATTAAATTGTCAACCACAGCATCATAATCCCCAACTCTAGCTCCTGTTCTGCTTTGTTTTGACTGCTGACTCAGCGCAAAGAAACATGTGGTGAAAACAGCATTTTCGCAAATGAGGAACGTAAGAGAATCTCAGCCCCAATAACATAGCTGCCAACTTATTTGGAGTAAAAAGCAGAAGATTTTTGAAAAAAATCAGAATAGCGCGTAAAATGAGTTTTACAGAACAAATCAACATAAATCTGATTTTCAAAAGACGCAATGTAAATAATGCACAAATATGTGAAACACACAACTGTTTTGAGATCTCTTTGGAAACAGTTGTATGCATATTCATTTGTACATTATTTACATTGTATCCTTCATCTCTCAAAATATTTTGACAGAAAGTTACGTTATGTAATGATGATATAATTTGTTATGTAATGATGAAAAATGATATAATTCTATTATATTTAGAAAATACAAATTTGGCAATTGCGTTTAAGAACAGGGTTGTTTAAATACATGGGCAAATTTAATTTTAACGCATTCCTTTATATTAATTCTAAACTATGATTTTGTTATCTATAATAACTCATGCTTTTATTTTGTCAGTTTTGTTAAAATTAAATCATTACAATAGTCAGGATTTATGAACTTAATTTCACAAAAAACAAATTTTTTACAATTGGGAAGACACAAATTTTTTGTTCTTAAACTGCAGTATATTTTTAAACACATTCATAAAATTATCATGTATTATTAAAATGTGCATTGTCTAGTGTCTACACATTAAAATATACTGCCACCAATTTTTTTTTAAGAAAATGTTTATTTTGTTCAAAAATATCATTTCATAAAAATGTGGCAGAAAAGGTTTTAGATAGAAAAAAATTGAATTTCATGATCGTACTATTTATATGAAAATAATTAAAAAATTAACTTTTATAATCAACCAAACTATGAAAATAAGCTAGTTTAGTTCAGTTAATATGCAACAATAGGGAGAAGGAGATCGATGGAAAAGGATAATTGCACAATCTCGGAAACGCCCGCGAAAAGAAACTGAATTTCACGATCGTACTATTTATGTGAAAATAATTTTTAAAAAATTGCCTTTATAATCAACCAAAATATGGAAATAAGTCAGTTTAGTCAAGTTAATGTGCAACAATAGGGAGATGGAGATCGATGGAAAAGGATAATAGCGTTCTCTCGGCAACCGCTGCAGAGAAGAAAAAAAAATCACTATTTATATGAAAATAATAAAAAAGGTGACCTTTATAATCAACTGAAATATAAAAATAAGCTAGTTTAGTAAAGTTAATGTGTAATAATAAGGGGATGGAGATGGATGGAAAAAGGCAATTATGTACTCTCGGCAAAGCCCGAAAAAAAAAGACTGAATTGCGCATCTTATAATTTAAGCGAAATATAATTTGTTTAGAAACATAATTCTTTATTTTTACTCGCACTATAAAAATAAATTAGGTCTCTTGTTCTGATATGAAATTATTAGAAGAAGAAAATAGATGCAAACTGGTAGTTTTGGACTCTCAACAAAAAGGGGCAAAAGTAAAACAAATATTTTCAAATGCTGCGCAAAGTTTTTTCTTCTGTTTTCCCTTTGAGTCCAATGACAACATATGTATTAATGACATATATGATGACATACATCACGGTGATTACGGAGACAAAAATTTACAACTTATTTTTGATTCCTTTCTGTGGGGGATTTTATGCCTCCACTTCCGGGTTAGAAAGACGAGCTTTGTCTGCCGTTCGTTTCTTGAACGCTGCGTGCTGGAAGTACCAGAATAAATAGAGCTTATCACACGAGAACGTTTGCATTTATTGCCGCGTTCATTGTCTGCGTTTATTTGGATTGCTTGTCACAAGAGAACGTTCGCGTTCTCGTTGTGACAAGCAATCCAAATGCTTGGCGACATTTTGGTGCAAAAATATAAATTTGGCGATAAATCGGCAAATTGGCGCGATTTTTAGGCGTAATTAGTAAAAAATATTAAAAATCATAAAGAAATCGATTACGCGCGTAAAATCGTAAAACAAGAGAATTTTCGTAAAAATTACGAAAAATTCGTAGAAGTTGCCAGGTATGCAATAATTATATTTGGAAATATTGGTTTTAGAACAAAATTTTTTAGAGTTCAAATTATCAGAACATTTTAGCTCAAATTGACACTAATCAAAGAATAATTGAGCTAAATTTTTGCAAAGAAAAAGAAATTTGTAATTTATCAGGCAGATGAGGGAGTGCACCATTCATAATCTTTAAGCCTCTATTTCTACTTTATTTATTATTTTCTTTTTGGAGAGGTTATAGGTGATGTTTTCCTTTTTTGTTATGATTTGGCTAATGCAAAACAAATTTTACAAGAAAAGATGCAAGTAAAATAAGTAAAGAAAATAGTAGGATAATGAGGCTGAATACTGAACTCTATTTTAACTTTTGTAAAACAATGGTTATTCATATCTGAAACAATAGCGAGATTTAATCAAATATGAACCAGATATGGAGAATAAAATCATCCCTCCCAACCTTCCTATAGATTAATTTCGGATTTTTGGAATTTTCTGGCCAATTACACCAGCAGTGTATCAAATTGCAAGTTTCTGCCCCTTCTAGAAGTGGGTAAACATTTTTGGACATTTGTCAAGAATAACCTTAGTATATATTTTTATAAGTCATCTTTGGCCTTCTTATTACATAATAAAGGAAGATATGCATGTGTGTGTGTATGTGCACAAAGTCTGCAGCAGGAAAGCTAAGCATCTCATGGCCATGAAATTTGGTACATAGGTACTGCAGGACCCAGAAAGATGCACCCTGGAGTTAATTTTTAAAATTCAAATTAGTTTTTTTTAGATATTTTATGTTTCAAAAAGTCATGAGAAGGGGTCAAAAGTAGCCCAATTAGTGGAATACTGCCCAATCAGGCAATTCCATCTTCAATTGCAAACATAATGTACAATATCTAGACTATATATATCTGACTAGCAGGCCCCCCACATTCAATTTTGGGACCCGGTACTAAGTCGAGCTGCGGGCCCTAGATAAAAACAAGGGGAAGGGGGGTACCTTTTTTTTCTTTTATGTATTATTTAGGGGTAGAGTTGAATTTAATAAAATATATCAAGTACGAGGTTTAACACAATATAACACAGAAAAGTAACACAGTTTATACAATCTAATAATATATATCAAGTACGAAATATAACACAATATAACACAGTTTATAAAAGATTGTTCATATAATGGCAAGTGGTGTGGACATTTTATTTTAAACGAAATATTTTTATACTCAGTTGCACACTTATTTCGCATAGTCAAAGGAATTTTGGGAAAAATCAGAAGTGACATCTCCAGAACCGGAAATGTAAATCATTAGTGATCCCAACTCTCTGCAAAATTCGTTGCTGAATACATATCAGTCATTAACTAAGCTATTCCTACAGACAATCCTGAGAAATAGGTATTGTAAAGAAAATTATAATTATTTTAATCGGAAGTGACATCTGTTGAACCAGAAGTGGAAATCCTTAATGAATTCTCCTAATCCCTAAGCAATTTTATACTGAATCCATATCAGTCATCATTTAGCTCTATCTATAGCCGATTTTGAGAAATAAATGTTTGAAGAAAAATTATTTTTTTTTATCCATTATTGGGAAAAGAACTGGAAGTGAAAATTCTTAGTAAATCCTCAACCCCTACCCTTACTGAAATTCGATGTTAAATTCCTATCAGTCATCATCTAAGCTCTATAGTCAATCAAAATATACGTTTCAAGGAAATGTTCTGAACTGTAAGATAAAAAACCGCAAGTAGAAATCCGTAGAAAAGTAAATTCCAGAGGGGGCAAGAGGTTCCCTACTTCCTCTGGAATATGATGCTGAATCTATATCAGTCATCATTTAAGCTCATCTTTAATAAGAAAGATCATGCATAAAGCATTGATTATGAAACACTTTCCAACTGCAATGCAATTTCATTTAAACATCTCTAAATTGCGATACATTCAGCGACGATATTTTTGTGATTATCACAATACTACAATAATTTATTATATTTGAAAACTCCGTCAAAAGAAAATGAACTTTATCAAATGACGTCACTGAATTATAAATCGCCTGGCTCTCTATAAAAAATCAGTAAAAATTTTATTCATAAACTTTTATGCAATTCCTTTCATTCATCACAATACTACAATAATTTATTTTACTTAAAAACTTAAAACTATGGAGGTAAAAGTAATTTAACTCTCTGCTTAAAACTTCACCGAAAAAGTCATATAAAATAGTCTGTTCTCTATGTAAAATCAATGACTGTTTCATTCATATCAACTATATTGCAGACTCCAGCGCTAAATAATTTTGAATTAAAAAAATCCAGCAATTCTTATATAACTCATCTTATAGCTTGATGTGTTTACAATCTCCATAACTGAAAATTAGGCTTCGTTGTAGAAATAATCAAAGTTTGATGATCATTTAAACCCAAATATATTGTAATTGCATTGTTTCTGAACATTGATGAACAGAAATTAAGCAAAAATAAAGTGGTTTTAGGACAGACACAACACTAAATACAAATTAAAAAGAACTTTAAAAATCACGATTTTGACACAAGATGAATGCAATATTTTATTTTGAAGTGGGTCACGTGATCTCTTTATATAAAGGGTGTAATGATTATTTTAATTTTTATTTAAAAAACTACGGAATATATTTTTCTGAAAATTTTTTTTATATATTTTATGGGATAATTTAAATATTTCCCAAAACTTTCGAAGCAATTTATAAATTTTAAATTCGCTTAAAAAATATTTGAAGAATTAGGTCCCATAGGGTTTAATGTATTTCCTTTTTTTAGCCCGGTTTCAATCCAAAACTAATTGGGTGATATTATTTATTTATATTCTCATAGGTCCCACAGAACGTCTGAACAACATACTAAAATTTCATTTTGATAAAGTCATTTTTACGGCAGTTATCGTACTAAAGGAACAGACAGACAGACAGACATAATGAACAAAGTCATAAACACTTTTCAACTATGTTGTAAAGTGTTAAAAAATTGCTGTTGCAAGGAAAATATAAATTTTTTAAATTGAATTAACACCTCCCCACAACCAGAAGTTGAAATTCTTAGTGAATTCCTCTACCCCCCCCCCCCCTTCGAAATTTGATACTGCATAAATCATCGCCTAAGCTCCATCCTTAGCCAATTCCAAAAAATAAATGACGCAATGGAAATTTTTGAATATTTCTAGTAATTACCAAGTTCAACATAAAATCATACAATATAAAGTGAAAGTTTAAAAAAGCATTATAAACACAAAATAATCCATTTTCCTATCATAATGCAATATTTTCTCAGAGATTTTTGTACATATTTAATTATAGTTATTTTAGACGATTGAATTTACATAACATCATAGAAATTTGATAAAATAAATTTTAATTAAATCTAAAATTAGCTTTGTTTAAGATTAATAAATCTGAAAATAATATTTCAAAACTATAAGAAAATTATTTTGAACATACCTTAAATCTTAGATGGTAGCATTGGGGTTTGTTTCAGCGAATCATTTTTTTACAAGATTTAATCATGTGTTGAGAGTTGCACTAGCAACTAGCACTGAAAACGCATATGAAATTACAATATAATTGCATGAGAAATTAAAATAAACTTGCTTTTTGTGCTTTCTAATATCGGAAATCAAAATGGGAAGCAAGTTCATGCCAGGAGGGAGAAACAAGGATTTTTCTTTCTACATCATTCAGTCGGACACAACGTTGCGTTAATTGGTCGCAACACCCCGTCGCGTTAATTGGTTTACGACCTCAAAGAGCAGGAAGATAAATAAGATCGCCCCTTCCAGGCTAGCCCTTTGGATCGCCCCCTTCCCAAACTGATAATTTCACAAAAGAAACTTCTAGACGGGTGGTCTCAGTAGTTAGCTGGACGTGATTGATATGAGCTGTAAACATGAATGAATGAGCAAGAGGAAACTTACCCATTAGGGTCATAAACGTATCTGTTTTGGTGCAATTCTAGAAAATTTTTCCCGGATCGGTTTTTATTGCCTCATATTCTGAACACAATGACACTGAAGCTATCTTTACCCAGATGGTTTTTTATCAAAGAGCTAGAATCACTAGAGGTAGCCTTTTCTTTCTTTAGCTATCAAAAGCATGGCCACTGGCCAGTATGTCCCCCTTCGGTTCTACAAATGATTGATTACTCTTCAAAGGCTTGTATTGAACTAGGCGCCCTTCTTTGAGACTCTTTTGACTATTTCAAAAATGAGACACAGAATCCAAACAGATGTTTACAAAACGTTTTGTACTTTTCTTTCATTCAAACTTACAGATTGTGTTTAGGCTTTATATATAATTTATATTTGTAATTTTATAATTACACATAATACGTAAATTTCAAAACCTTCAATTAATTTAGAAAAAAAATTATATATTCATACACAAATGTATAAAAATTTTATCCGCAGCAATATTCACGGGCCCCTAACAATCGCCGGGCCCCAGAACTGTAGTACCAACTGGCCCCCCCCTTTGTGGGGGCCTTGCTGACTAGGAATGGTTTTCTTTTGCTTAAGTCTGTTGTGGCTTGTTTATGCCCAACTCACCAGTTTTAAAAAGGGATTTCATGTATGCATCAAAAGATAAAGATCTCTACTATTTTAAAGATTAATAAATAACAAAAGAGTAGGATCATTGATTATAGACATTTGAATATAGTGCTGAATGACCTTTGAGTTTCCCTTTCATGAAAATGTATGGGATCTGACAGATTTTTTCCAGGTCTTCCGTGTCTACTTTTTAGGACAATGAGGTATTTCTGTATTTTATTATCTTTCTGTACATCATTCTGATTCAGAATGAAGGACAGTTAAAGAAAATCCATTTCCTCAATGCTGAAGTATAAGAAAACAAAGAAAAATATTGGACCTATCAGTTTATTGGTTCTCAAATATTGGTTTATCATTGGTATTAGGAAAGTACAGATCGGCAAAAATGATAATCAGTATCAGATCTTGGAACACCCCAAAAATGAAGATAAGTTTGATGTTGGTGATTTTTATAAATCTACTACTGAAGCATATGAAGAAAGCCCCAGTTATATACTGGAAGTGTATAATGATGAGAAGCAAAGTGCTGAGGAGCTTCTCCAGTAAAGTTGCATAGTGTCCCATCACAGCAGAAAAGCACAAATTGTGTTTAGCTATTTCTGCTTTAAAAACTAAACTAGCTCGTGCTCATGTAGGATAATAAAAATTTGAAAGTTCAAGTACAAGATTTAAAGATTAGTCCATCGATGAAATGTTAAGAAAGATTTTGATGAATTAATTACCAAAATTAAAAGGAAAGTAAGCAAGGTAAGCTATCATGAACGAATTTAGAACCTTAGTCCCATTATATTGGATCTGCAAGAAAGTCAGTGAAATTATTGAAACGACTGAATGCCAAGTTCACTAGTCCTGTCTATAAATTATTAAAAGGAGAATTTTATCTGTATCAATGCCTAGAAAAGGGAAACAGATATTACAAGTGATTATACAATGACTTTTAAAAATATACCAGGGCAGATGGCATGCCAGTGTTAAAAAGTGAGTGTTATTATAAAAAGTAATGATATCCAAAAATCTTAGTGATATATAAAGTTTGTGATTTTAAAAGATCATTTTTGTGTACACAGTTTTTTAAATTTATGATCATTAATAACTTTCGTAATCCTTAGTCAAAATTATATCTTTCTTCTATTTTTCCTACTTAACCATAATGCTCTGTGGACATGCACATAGGAAGCACAGGACTAATACCTAGTTGTTAGCTATTCACAATTTCTATTTATTCATAGTACAAACTCAAACAATTTTGAAATTTGAGCCAGTAATTGTGGAAATTATTTTGTAAAAAGTTAAACACTTGTTTTCTATTTTCAGACCATCTTTTCTATTTACTTACTTATTAAACATTTTTTTCCACATTACCATATATTATAATACAAAATGTTCACTGACATTTCTGGAATTTTTTAATTTCAGAGAAATTTCTAAGAAATCAATTTTTGTTTAATATTATTATGATTATAAACACATTTAATGGGTTTGCAAAAATTATATAGTATTTCTGGTTAACCAAGAATGAATTTTAGTAGCTCAGTTAATGAGATAATTGTCCAATGCAACTGAATTTGATTTTTAATTGTTATGTTTACCTATATCAAAATGTAGAACTCATACCACCACCTGTGAAATATTGACCATAAAAGCCTACTAATGACAATTAAAAAATAACTTAAAGCAATTTGAAAATTATCAGTTAGAAATATTGAAATTAAGGCACATTTTTTTCCTGAAATGCAATAAAACATTTCTTCCAATCACAAAAATATTATTCTTTCTGACATTTACAGGCAAATAAAATGTTTTTTCTTACCACTTTAATATTTAATATTTACCCTGTCTTAAACATGTGGTATTTAATTATTCATTTTATAGGAGGAATGCAGTTATAAATACAGGAAAATATTTCTTTTTTAATTTATTGTACTGAGAACTAAACTGCCTTATTTTGATCATATATCTTATACATGATTCTGATTTTATAGCTATTTAACCAATAGAAGAAAATGGTTAACTGTTATTAGTTTAAATAGCTATAAAATTCATATATTACAAATTAAGGTAGTTTAGTTATCAATATGGTAAATTAAAAGAAATATTTTCTTGCATTTATAACTGCATTCCTCCTATAAAATTGATATGAATCAATTTTTTAAATGTTGTTTTTAATAAATAAGCTAATGTGATCAATAATTAATAAATTATTTACTAGGTCAATTATTTTTACTGTTGACTTAATGAAAATACAGCCATTTTACATCTATAAAAAAAGCCTCACATTTTCCAAAAAACACATCTTTAATTTTATTTTTTATGGTAAGAAGGTTACTGTTTAAATAACATGCAAAAAAAAAATTATAAGGAAATTTAAATATTGGCTTTTTAAAAAAATCCCTTTGTTGAAATTAAAAAAAAAATATTTTTTTCACATTTTTTAACTTTAAGACAAAAAATAACAAGGTTTTAATTAATGTGTTATTAAAATATATGCTGTGAGATGCCAATCAGTTGATGAAGATTTCAGTAGTGAAGAAGGAAATAATCTTTCATTTTAAGTCTTTTACAGTAGTCAGGTAAGAAATGAAATATATATGCTCACATAATACAAAAATGCATATCCATAAAATTGTTTAAACATATTTATAATTTACATGTATTATATATATATATATATAATAAATATATATATATGGGCACTCAGTGATTCATGAGAACATACATTAATTGTGCAATTGCACTATTTATGCAAAAATAATAAAAGAATTAACTGTTTAGCTCTTTATGCCAAATTTGATAACTTTTAAGAAGCATATTTATTACTGTCATGAAAAAGTTATCTTAATTTACATTGCACATAAATCCTCATTGTCACGTTGATTGACATTACCATTCACATGGCTGTAAATTTATATATCATATAAATTTACAGCCAGAAAGAAACAGAAGGCAATTTTCTGTAAGAAACTATGCAAATTCCATAATCCATAGTATGAGGGTGTTCTCCATAGAAACTACTGAGAATTCATAGTAATTGGTATCTCTGAATAAGCATATATTCTAGAATATTCACAAAAAAAATTATGCGTTTCTAAAAACTAGGTGCAGATCAAGAAAGAATTTTATGAAACACAAGGTTTTCATTTCATGCATCCACAAAGAAGCACTAAGCGAATTTTTAAAAAATTTAATGAATGAAATCGACTAAATTTTTTGTGGTATCATATCTCTGTTATATGTAGCTTTGATAAAATTGAGAAAAATCTAAGCATGTGGGTGACATGTTCACAATTTTTTGTTTGAATTGATATAGAATGATCTATAAAAAAATCCATCCATCCTGTGTGTTAATATAATTGGAATATATTAATACACAGAGAGCTATTTATATACCTCATATCCATTATGTAATACAATTGCCACAGCATAAGCTCCAATAATGTTTCCTACTGAAGGACAGGCTCCCCACACACCCATCACAAAACCTCGGCTATAACAAAGAAATTAAAATCATGAGCATAAGAAAATACATTGAATCTTTTTTCTGTCAGTAATAAAATATAAAGTACTGCTAAACACTTAAGAGAAAAATAAAATTATAGGAACAGAAATGCCTAAACTCAACATATGAAAGACATAATTGATGACTTAAATGCAGTATTTCACAAAAGAAAAAAAAATATATATATAGATATTAATTTTTAAATACTAGTCAGAAAGACATTTTAAAACCTACTATAAATGACAAACAGATGAAATTATTAAACTTGTTAAGTGAAATTGCTACAGAGTTTTACTTACAAAATCCTTATCATTCTTGGATAAAAAATTTAATAGAACTGAAAATTCAATTTTTTTTATTAAACCAGAATTGTATATTAAAAGTCTCCCTTAAATCTCTCATTTTTTAGCAGTTCCCTCATTTTAAAAGTCAATTCAAAAAGTTATGTTAAAAGGGCAACTTTTCTGCCATGAAGATACTTTGAAAATAACTATGAAGGATGCTATGGAACAGTTTGCTAACAAAGGGTTCCAAAAATGCTTAGAACAAATGTAACTTTTTAAATGTACCTTGTGTGTGTGTATGTATGTATATATATATATATATATATATATATAGCATAGTAAATATATTAAAATAAAATTATTTCACAGTTATCCAATTTTTCTCCAGAAGTTGGCGCAATGCAGCACATTCTCCTAAAGTAACATACAAGATTCATATGAAAAAGAGGGGAAATGACCAAATGCAAAGCATAAAATGGTAGAGGGGGATGGCGACCCCTCTTTCCCGTTTAAAAGACTGCTTTTATGCCCGGGCAACACTCACGGTACCAATGCCATGCAGAAGCCATACTTCCGTAAATGTGTCAAATCAAAAACACTCGAAAAAGTGCAAAGAAAACAAATAGGAATCGACCAGGATCGCAAGGGAAAGAATGGAAATGCAGCAAATGCCCCTGTCGGTTAAGATGGAGTGCATCATATATAACAGAAGTCCACGCATGCGCTATTCGTTATTTTCACTTTCATCGTTCTATACCTCTGCCATATCCTTTAAGTAAGCATTTTCTCCCTTTTTTGTATTAAATAGGGAATTCGACCCCTCTTTCCCGTTTAAAAGACTGCTTTTATGCCCGGGCAACACTCACGGTACCAATGCCATGCAGAAGCCATACTTCCGTAAATGTGTCAAATCAAAAACACTCGAAAAAGTGCAAAGAAAACAAATAGGAATCGACCAGGATCGCAAGGGAAAGAATGGAAATGCAGCAAATGCCCCTGTCGGTTAAGATGGAGTGCATCATATATAACAGAAGTCCACGCATGCGCTATTCGTTATTTTCACTTTCATCGTTCTATACCTCTGCCATATCCTTTAAGTAAGCATTTTCTCCCTTTTTTGTATTAAATAGGGAATTATAATAACATTTCAGGAAGCCAATTGGATAATTACGTTTTATTGCCTCCTTCATAATATTCCTATTATGCATGATGCAATCAGACTTGAAAGTATTAATGCGTTGATTTCTTTTGAGGTGACCAATGACGACATTTCTGAAAATGTTTTTGGTCAAATTGGACCTCCAATCAATAATGCGGTTGATTTTTATATTGAAATTGTTTCTCTTGTCATATAAGACGGTATAAGTACCATATCTACTGTCATGTTTTAGTGTGACATCTAGAAAATCAACACTATCTTCCTCCTTACTTATCTTACTTATCTTCCTCCTGATTGAGAATATAAGTAAGGAGGAAGATAGTGTTGATTTTCTAGATATCACACTAAAACATGACAGTAGATATGGTACTTATACCGTCTTATATGACAAGAGAAACAATTTCAATATAAAAATCAACCGCATTATTGATTGGAGGTCCAATTTGACCAAAAACATTTTCAGAAATGTCGTCATTGGTCACCTCAAAAGAAATCAACGCATTAATACTTTCAAGTCTGATTGCATCATGCATAATAGGAATATTATGAAGGAGGCAATAAAACGTAATTATCCAATTGGCTTCCTGAAATGTTATTATAATTCCCTATTTAATACAAAAAAGGGAGAAAATGCTTACTTAAAGGATATGGCAGAGGTATAGAACGATGAAAGTGAAAATAACGAATAGCGCATGCGTGGACTTCTGTTATATATGATGCACTCCATCTTAACCGACAGGGGCATTTGCTGCATTTCCATTCTTTCCCTTGCGATCCTGGTCGATTCCTATTTGTTTTCTTTGCACTTTTTCGAGTGTTTTTGATTTGACACATTTACGGAAGTATGGCTTCTGCATGGCATTGGTACCGTGAGTGTTGCCCGGGCATAAAAGCAGTCTTTTAAACGGGAAAGAGGGGTCGCCATCCCCCTCTACCATTTTATGCCTTGCATTTGGTCATTTCCCCTCTTTTTCATATGAATCTTATATATATATATATATATATATTACAAAATGCACCCAGCTTTGCCTGGGAGTTAAAGCAGGGATAAATTGAACTTATTAATATAAAGAAATAAAATTTACTCATATAAAATAAAAGTATACAATCAGTTTGAATCAAAATCAGGTTTCCTGCAAGCATAAAAAATACCCTTGCAGAATTCTTTCTTTAGACGAGAACCATTATCCAGTATGTTTGAATGTCCAGTGGAGTCAGAAGTCTGCTAGATTAATTCAAAATATCAAAGACATGTCTTGGACAAAAAAATTTATAATTAATCAATGAATGGGTTTATGAATTTTTTTTTCTGAAGTATTCTGTAATATTTTAAGCAGTTGCTGAAAACAATGAACATTGGATGGCCAGTCAATTTTAATATATCATAATATAAAATCAGAGAGGTTTAAAATGCATGAAAAATACATATTTTTTAAAAATTCATTAGAATTTGTTGATTTATCATATGGACTCCATTCAAAATTTGTTTGAAAGAGAATTTTTGCAATCTGATGGTGCCAAGATGGAAATTCTGTGGTAACATTTTAGGTCTTTAAGGAATCGATTTGTGTAAATATTGACCTAAATTGGGCTAAAAAATAAAATAACTAAAAAAAGTAATTAAAAATGTTAAATAACACCAAGGTGCATTTGTATCAAATTTCATGATTGTACAATGCTTAGATTTTGTGCTACAAACTGCACACATAGCTACACACCTGCCTTTTATTATTGTTATATATATATATATATATATATATATATATATATATATATATATATATATATATATATA
Source organism: Amaurobius ferox (assembly GCA_951213105.1). Lineage (NCBI taxonomy): Eukaryota > Metazoa > Arthropoda > Arachnida > Araneae > Amaurobiidae > Amaurobius > Amaurobius ferox. The sequence goes on from OX578141.1 coordinate 54,980,844, forward strand.
TATATATATATATATATATATATATACAGGGTGTCCAGTGCTATCGATGCCCAATGGCTATTTCCTCAACAGATAGTCACAGAGATATACTTCCAATTGCAAAAACGTTTTAAATTTTAAAATCTATTATCTTAGAAACAGTTTAAATCAATAAATACATTTCTGAAAGAAATACGAAACATAAATTTTTATACAGTCCTACTAATTATACTTAGGAAAATCACTCTCATACAATTTCATGTAAAATAAAAAAAAAATCTTCCTTTTACGACCAAAATGCACGTAGTTATTAATGTCACGGAGTTATTAGTCTATGAAGCATTAAACTTTATGACCTAAGTCGCTTTTCCATGCATAAAAATGTCCTGTTTCAGCCAACCAACCAATCAGGGACCGTATTGACTATTTCTCAGCACAAAAAGTGCTCCAACTTTAAACAGTTATAAATCGGTCAATTTTGGTCATAAAAGGATGATTTTTTTAAATTTTGCATAAAATTGTATGAGGATGATTTTCCTAAATATAATTGGTAGGACCGGGGGACTGTATAAAAATTTATATTTCGTATTTCTTTCAAAAATGCATTTATTAATTTAAACTGTTTCTACGGTAATAGATTTTAAAATTTAAAACATTTTTGCAATTGGAAGTGTATCTCTATGACTAACAGTTGAGGAAATAGCCATTGGGCACCGATAGCACTGGACACCCTGTGTATATATATATAGTACATCTTCAAAAATCTGGACTTGTCGGGACTTTGCCGATTCCGGATTTTTGATTTTTCCGGATTATAGAGTTTGAATAAAATTCAAACTCAATAAACTAATTTCAGTAAAAATAATAACTAAAAGTTAAGTTAATCAATTAAAACATATTTAATACAAAAAATGGGGCAAAAGTAATGTTAAGGAAAGAAAAAATACACATCAATAATCTAAAATGTGTGAATGAAACCAAATAATAAAATTACATTTTATCATTTTGCTTAAACATTTGAATTAACATTTGCTGTTTCATCAATTTTGGTTTATGGGGAAGCAGTTTTTTTTAACCTGTAAATGGACATCCTCTCGGACATCTTGCTCGGTTATAAAGCTTCTTTGTTCAAGACCTTTAATTGCATGATTGAATGTTTGCACAAGATTATCAATGGGTATTTTTCTTCCCCACATTTATCGTCACTACTTTCATCATCTTCATCACTTTGCTTTTTTATATTTAATATCATATTGCGAATTTTGCCATCACACCAATTGGCACATCATCATCACAGTGCAGAACTTCCGTTATATCGGTTTTGTCGAGATTTAATGAAGTGACTAAAGATTTAATGAAGTGATGTATGCCGATATATTTAAAGGCTTAAATGTATTTAAACCATCTTTGTGATTAATGAAACGAAAAACAAAAAATAAAAAGTCAAAAGTTTTATTTATTTTCTAGCATCAATACAATGTTATGCTTAAAAAGGCCGAAGACTCCGAAAAAAGGAAAAACTTTATTAGTAATATTCAAATATGCAAAAAATGCTGCAGTAGATAAAATAAATATCTTTTCTAAGAAAGAAAAATCTCTCTCCTCACAATGATTTTTCGAAAATACGATGAATCATTACTAAGAAGCAGCACCGGGATATGGTGGGATAAGGAAAGCGAAGAAAGGAATTTGCTTGGTTCATAATCCAAAATGCAGCTGATCCTTTTGATAGGTCAGTGTGTTAATGACCTTGTTGCTCAGTACTGTGCAATACAATATTATTTAGCTATTTATTTGCTATTTATAGCGAATATGGCTTTCTAAACAAAATGAGCAAAATATACAGTCGATTTCAAGATGACAGGAGGTTTGACGAGAGTGAAAAACCCGTCAGATATTGGGAGAGGGAGGGGATTCTGGAGACAAAACAGAATACATTGAAGAATGAGATTCATACTACAAAGTAAATAAAATAAATTTCCGTGAACGTTAATATGAATTCTCAGGATTTTTAGATTTAACTGAACAATCTGTGATAAAATGTTATGATAATGAAGCATTTAACATTAAAAATTACATTGTTTAAAAAAATGTCTGTTTCAATAATGAGAAAAGGAAATTTTGATAAAAAAACCAAAAAATCAGTATTTAAATAATGATGCATATTTTGCACGAAATAATTTATCATGAACCGTGACTTACAATGGAGGGGGCGGGGGGGGGATGAATACTAATGTAATTCACACGCCAACTATGAGCCAATTTATGGCCGTTCATATTTATATCTGGTGTATAAATAAGCCATAAATTTTCGTCTCCTTTCGAGATTCAAAAAGTCGACCAGAAAATATGGAATTTGTTTATAAAATATAATTCAATATAAATAATCGTACCTTGTTGTCTTAAATCCATGACTTCATCAGTCCAATAGTTTAAAAAACAAACAAAAAGCCTTGAAAATTTGAAAACTGTCTGGATTTTGGAGGTTTCCTGAATTTGGATGTCCAGATTTTCGAGGTAGTACTGTATATATATATATATATATATATATAATAGTATGTACAATATGTTAAATATATGCAATTCTTTAACTGGATATGTAACAAAAGTACTTATAGCCTATTTTACATCAAAATGATTCTCTAGTCTTTGTCAATTCTCGAAGCACCATCTAACTAATTTATATTTTATGCATGTGTGCTATTTGTGTATAAATAAATAAACATCAGTCAAATATTTTTCTGATATCTTTATATTGCATGAATTATGCATATATGCAATAGTCCCCTATACATGACAACATAATGTTCCCAAATAGAAACATGCCAAAAACGATTTCGGAAAAGAAAATGCTAGAATACTATTTAGATGATCCATTCTTGTTAATACATACTGTTAAATGTGTGTCATTTATGTCTAAAACAAGTTTTGATCCGTAAGTGTTTCAGTATTTTTACTTTCCTTATATACATATTATAATGTATAAGGAAAGTATTGTGACAGGGTTGAAAATTTGAACTCGAGTTTTCGACAGGAGAGCAAATTTAAGCATATCTGAATACGAATCAAACATTTTTGAGGTTGATGTCTCTGGGTGTGTGTGTGTAAGTGTGTATACGTGTATGTATGTATGTGTGTCAGTGAGTCTGTGGAGATGATATGTCACAAACGAATTATGCGATTCAAACAAAATTTGGTACAAAAATTACAGTGAATACTAGAAGTCTATTGTTTTTAAATGCAACTGAATGTTTAGAACCATCCCAAATTTCAAAATGAATTTTTAAAAAAGTCATCAAAAAATCAAAACCTTCAATAGAGTTATGTAAATAATCAGTTCTTATATAATTTTTCATTAGAAAACAATTGACACAAACTTTAGAATGCTAGCATGAACCGTTCTTGAGATATTGCATATTTTTCAAATAAATTTATCAAAAAATCACATAAAATTAAAAAAAATATTAACTATTGTGAAATATGTTCACTTTTCATATATAATATTATGAAATAAATTTGTTATCTTTCTCGTGGATCTAGCTCGTTCTATTCATGAGAGAAGATACTTTGGTCAATAGTTTTATGTTTGGATGCCATTACTTGTTTATCTACTATAAGAATAACCTATTTCTCCATCCATAATGCTTGGTGAAGTTTTGGCGACGAATTTGGTGGAATACTACCAACTTGACAGGTTTTTGTTAATGTTGCCAAATGAATGAAAATGTCACTATCACCAAATTGATAAAAATGACGCTAAATCAATGAAAATGATGACTGATGAAAATTCAATATCTAGAAAAGAATATAAGAATATACTATAAAAGAAGATACTTTGAGGGCTGTCCGAAAGGGTACGTGCTGTATGCGCTGCATACTCTCAAGAAATTTTGAAAAATACCAAGTACGCACCGCATACTCTCTAGAAATATTGAAAAATACTGAGTATGCGCAGCGTACTCTCAAGGTCTCAAGCAAGTTTTGTATTTGCTGGTTTTGGGGCAACTTTCAACAAAGTTCAGCCCTTTTTTTGCTAGTCATTTACAAACTTGAATGGAAAGAAATGAGGAAATGAGGAAAAACCCCTGAACCTCCCAAGCCTTAAAATAATATCCTGTGTACAACCAGGAGAGAAATGAAAAACTGATGAAAGTGGCAACTGTCACCTTGGGCTTGGATAGATGACAGACAACCAGTCAAATGCCAGTTAGAGCAGCATGGTGACATCACAAAGTCCAGTAACCCCATTTTTCGTAAAAAGTAAGTGTAGAAAAAAAAATAAAAAGCGTTCCAAGGTACAAAATGATCCATATCTGTTAATCTATTATATATATATATATATATATATACAGTACAACCTCGAAAATCCGGACATTCAAAATCCGGACGTTTTCCAAATTTTTTGTTGTTTTTTTCCCCTCGGACTGACGAAGTCGCGGATTTAAAACAACAGGGTAAGATTATTTATTTTATACGTAAGATTATTTATTTTACCATATTTTCCGGTCGACTTTCTGAACCCGGAAATGAAACGAAAGTTTAAATGGACGGCCGTAGATCGGCTCGTGGTTGGAGCGTGAATTACGTTGTTAGCATTAATTCCTCCTCCCCCTTATTCAAGTCACAACTCCCGATGAATTATTTCACGTAAAATATACATCGTTATGTAAATACGGAATTTTTATTAGCAAAATTTCCTTTTCTCATTATTGAAAAAGACATTTTTCTGAAACAATGTAATTTTTAATATTAAACACTTTAAAACGTTATCGTAACATTTTATCACACATTGTTCAATTAAATCTAAAAATCCCGAGAATTCATATTAATGCTCACGGAAATGAATGAAAAGTATGAATTCCATTCTTCAATGTATTCTGTTTTATCTTCGGAATCTCCTCCCCCTCCGATACATATCTGACGATATTTTCGTTGTCGTCGAACGTGTCAGCTTGAAATCGACTGTATATTTTGCCTTTTTTCTTTAGAAAGCCATATTTACATACTATATAGCATATAAATAACTAAATAATATCGTATCGCACAGAACCGAGCAACAAGGTCACACAGACTCTCAAAGGGATCGGCTGCGTTTACGATTAGGTTAGGAACTAAGAAAATTCCTTTCTTCGCTTTCCCTGCCCCACCACGTCGCGGTGCTGCTGGCTGCAGCCTAGTAATGACTCATCGTAATTTAGAAAAATCATTGAGGAGAGATATTTTTCTTTTTTGGAAAAGATATTTATTTTATCTACTGCAATATATTTTAGATATTTGACTATTACTAATAAAGTTTTTACTTTTTTCAGAGTCATCGGCCTTTTTAAACATAACATTATATAGATGCTAGAGAATAAATAAAACTTTTAAGTTTTTATTTGTTGTTTTTCGTTCGTTAATACCGAAAACGGTTTAAACACATTTACACCTTTAAATATATGGTCAAAAGTGCTAATCCTCCATCTTTATTAAATCTCGGCACTTCATTAAATCTTCCGGCGCTTCATTAAATTCGACAAAGCCGATATAACGTAAGTTCTGCACTGTGATGATGATACGCCAATCGTAAATAAATTGAATGATGGCGAAATTCGCGATATGATATTAAATAAAAAAAGATTGGAGTAGCGACGATAAATGTGGAGAAGAAAAAATACCCATTGATAATCTTATGCAAACAATCGATCATGCAATTAAAGGTCTTGAACAAAGAACTTTGAACCGAGCAGAAATAATGTTCATCTACAGGATAAAGAAAACTGCTTTCCCATAAACCAAAATTAATGAAATAACAAATGTTAATTCAAATATTTAAACGAAATGATAAAATGGAATTTTATCATTTCCTTTCGTTCACACATTCTAAATTATTGTGTATATTTTTTCTTAGAAATTTCTTTTGCCCTATTTTTTAGATTAAATAATATGTTTTAATTGACTAACTTAACTTTTGCTATTATTTTTACTAAAAATAGTGCTTTATAGTGTATTTAGTTAATATTAAATCAGAATTTTATTCAAATTCTATAATCCGGAAAAATCGAAAATCCGGAATCGGCAATGTCCGGACGAGTCCGGATTTTCGAGGTTGTACTGTATATATATATATATATTAACATATGTCCTGTTAAGCATTAAGCTATTAATATTGTGAAAAAAGTTATTTATGGGCTTAAAAATGGTAATTATATGGCCTAAATGATTAAAGAATTTTCAAGGGGGGCAGCATACCCCTTTCACACCCCCACCAGGGACTCCGCAACTTGGAACCTTGCAATTTCAATATTCTTTAAATGAGACAGCACAGCATACTTTCAATAATTTTCTTCAAGACAGCCCTGGATACTTTGGGTAAATTTTGCATTTGGACACCATTAGCCATATCTACTACAAAGAATAATCTATTTCTCCATCCATAACGCTTGGCAAATTTTTGCTGTCAAATTTGGCGAAATATCACTAACTTGGCGAGTTTTTTTAAATGTTGCCAAATTGATGCAAATGTTACCAAATTGATAAAAATGTCACCAAATTGAATAATGAAAATTCAATATCTTGGAAAGAATATAAGAATTACTATAAGAAAAACCTACTTCTCTATCTGTAATGCTTGGTAAAATTCTAGCAGCATATTACCAATTTGGCGAGTATTTTAAGTGTTGTCAAATTGACGAAAATGTCACCAAATTGATAAAATTGAGAACAGATCAATCGAAATGATGATGATTAATTGATGAAAATTTAATATCTTGGAAAGAACATAACAAAAGACTATAAGAATAACCCATTTCTCCATCCGTCCGTAATGCTTGGCAAAAAATTTGTTGGGACACTGCCAACTTGATGACTTTTTTATATATTACCAGATTGATGAAAATGTCATCAAATTGATGAAAATGATGCTAAATAGGAGGCAATGCTTTGCAAATTTTTAATTCTTCCGTCATATGACAGGCATACCTTCTAATATATAAGAAATGTGATTCTCTCCACTTGTTTTGTAACACTTAACCATACACTTAACCTTACTCGAAGTTGGTGAATAATCTAGCAAAATATCACCAACTTGGCAATACAGTAGGGAATCCATTATCTGTAATGCTTGAGACTTTGGATTTTCTGGATAAGGGGTTTTACCGTAATTTGGAACACTTTTCCAAAATCTATTGGAATGCTCTACAATGTTGTTGTAGAAAATTATAATTCAATTTTTAAGCATAAATGTATTACATAAAGTTTTATTTTGTAATGAAATACTTAATTAAGTAAAATTATATACTATTAAAAATATATATGTAATTAAATTAAAATCAGATTTAGTTGTTAAAAAAGTTATGAAAAAGGGTCAAAACATAAAAGTTTATTATTGCACCTTGATAAAACACAAGTTTACACTAAAGATAATAATATTTATTTATTTTTAATAAAATTATAACCTCATAATTATGGATGCGAATACATCAAATTTTAATATATCCTGTCAAAATGGCTGTACAGTACAAGATCATTTATCTGGCATTCCAATATCCAGAATGGTCCCAAAACTGGAATTGGGCAGAATGATGCCAAATTTTACGCCAACAAATATATTTTCGTCAAAAATTGGTGAAAATAGCGTTTTTTCTTATAAAATCTTGTCAAATAATTAGAAGCATTATTTTCCACCATTTTTTTCGTAGTTTCTACGAAAAATGTCCTCATAATACAAATTAAGGTTTTTCTATGTTTTCCTACGGAAAATTCGTCATAAATTTGGTCACCGAAAATGTATAGTCATGTGTACTGTCAATCTATGCAACAACGGAAATTTATGCCCACATTATTCATTAATATATCGTTTTTCTTGAACATAATGTAATAGTATATGCTTCATAAAAGTTTCTAAATTTGGCATAAATCACTAAATGGGCCATCGAGATTGTTACCTCCGTATAGCACCTCTTAAAAGGAGGGCTTGCTCTTTTCTGATTAGCTCTGAGAGATGTGTCTGATGGGTTTTTTTGCCAAAAGAAAATTACGAAAATTTATTTTTTTCTGAAAATTTATTACGGCAAACTTTGCATTTTCGGCTACAGTGCATAGTTTATGCAGATTTCTAAGTACGTATTCACTCCTACGTGTGTGCAATACAATTTTGGTCCGATATTTTGAAATGTTTAAAAAGTAATTTCTTTATTTGCATGGTGGCATGTGGGGTTACCTAAATAAAATAATACTTCAGAGGGATCGCACCAACAAAAATGTTGGGTACCACTGATATAGATGATATGTTTTATTTGAAATTAAATTAAATAAGTGAAGGGAAGTGGTAAAGTGACTAAGTTTCTTACATTTGAGTTGGATACAATTTACTTCTAGCTGTATGAAGTGTGAAGTAGCTGTATGAAGTATACTATGTACTTCTAGCTGTATGCTAGCCTCGTATGAAGATGACTCTTCAGAAACATAACTGATTGTTTTGAAGTTCGAATATATAGTGTCAAATATATAGTGTTTCGAATTGCACAAGATATTACAGGATGTTGTTATTGTAATTAATTTCATTAAAAGCAACATTCTAAACAGTCGCCTCTTTTCAATACTCTGTAATGAGATGGGTTCTGTGTATGAGACATTATTACTACATGCCGAAGTCAAATGGCTCTCATGCAGCGAAATACTGTGACGTATTTTTGATTTGAGAAATGACGTTTACATTTTTTTGCTAGAAAAGAAACATATATTGGTAAGTTCATTCATTAATGAAGATTGGCTTGGAAAACTCAGTTACATGGTTGACATTTTCGAAAAACTTAACGATTTGAATTTGAGTCTACAGGGAGAGAGTACAAACATTTTAACATCTAGCAGTAAAATTGAAGCTTTTAAGAATAAGTTGATACTTTGGCAAAGGGAATTGAGCAAAAACAACACAGACATGTTCCTGTGCTTTTCAGAATTTACTAAAGAAAATAATATAGATTTCTTGTTATTTAAAAACATCATTTCCCGTCATATGATAAAATTGGGAGAAAACTTTTCGAAATGGTTGAAAAAATTTCCAGATAATGAATTAGGTTGGATCCGTGATCCATTTTCGTTTGATATTTTTAATTCCAATATCTCTTTAAATGAAAAAGAACAGTTAATTGATGTTTTAAGCGATGAAACACTGCATATTCAATTTAAGTTTCTGACTTGCCAAAAGTTTTGGTTATTGATTGGAAATGAATATGCCAATTTGAAGAAAAAGCAATCAATATTTTGATTCAGTTTGCATTGATCTACTTATGTGAAACCGGTATTTCAAAATGAGTTGCCATTAAAACAAAATATCGATCTCGATTAGCTCCAGAGGATGACTTACGGCTTGCAATTTCCAATACAGATCCGAACATAGAAGCAATCATGAGCTTTTTGCAAGCGCATACCTCACATTGAATTCTTATGATGTAAAGTTTTTTAAAAGTATTTTTCATTAAAAAAATATTTATACCCATATGCATAAATAAAGCTATTGTTTCATAAAATTATGTGTTTTATTCAGACCTCTAATCAGGCAGAAACATAAGTGCAAATCTCAGAAAGAATTTCACTTTAAATATGTTGACGATTAAAAAAATGTCTACTGTCTATCCAGGGGTCGTGACAAAATTTTACACAAAATGAAGAGTTGGATATGAAAATAGTTTGCACACCACTGGTGTAGATGACTGCTCCAAGCCCAGTTTGTTATTGAATGTAGCTGAATAAAATCTGCATCCCCCCCCCCCCCCCAGCTTGCCTTGCAGCTTAGAGCATTTAAATGCACAACCAGATAAGGGAAGTATGTAACTTCTAAGCAATCTTATCACTCAAATATTTCAAAGTATTCCACATTTCAGACTAGGCCACTTTCCTTATGGCTTAGAGTTACTTACTGTTCATTTGCCCAGTCAGGTTTCGAAGTATTGAACTACTGCAAAACATTTGAGATTAATATCACATATAAACTTGTTCTATTAAAAAATGCACCAATATAGTGATTTTCCCTAATGTAATGCTTTAACCACAATATAGTCTACTTAAATATATTGATGCACACTATAACATGAGTGTGACCAATGTGGTTTCAGAATAACCTGCTGTGTGTGTGAAACATTTTCAAGAAATTTTGGGTTTTATTGTGTATGACTATTTTAGTAACTATAAATGGGACTTATGGTCTGTAACTATGTAATTTTAAAGGCCTATCCAATTGCTATAAATAAAATATATATAACATTCATACCTTGATTTTCCGAACCAGTTGCCTATAACAGCAACAACAGTAGGCCATCCAGTTGACTGCAGTAAACCAGTCAGGGACCAGAACACAACATACCAGACTTTGTTGTACAAATGTAACCTTTCACTAACCATACCAAACATGAACACCTAATAAAAAGATATTCTATAAAAATTAAATGGCAGGCATAATTCAAGTATGTAAAAAACTAAACTTATGTCTTAACAGACATATGTGTTGTTACAATATGTCATACCATAGGCTATATCTTGTCTAATTTTCAGAAAAAGTAAATACTTTATACATACATTGTGTGTTAACTGTAATTACACAAATTCAAGAGACATATATATTGCATATCTGATTCTAAGACACACATTTCTACATATTTCCATGCCTCTAAAATTGAGGTGTGTCTTAGAACTGCTAAGTGTGAAAGTTGCGTTATAGGAGAAATCATCGATCAGGATGGGTCTCATGAAGCAGTATGTGAAGTGGATATATCTATAAATATAGAATACAAATTTCTGGATTCCTTCAAATAAGACCCCTAATGCATACACACATCTAGAAGAAGTGGAAACTTAAAATTTGGTATATTAATGGCTTAATTGGTGTAATCTACCATAAAATTCCAAAACCCCTAAATTACTCCATAGGGTAGTTGGGGAAGGCGATTTTATTCCCTATCAATAAGTAAAAAGGAAATTTTAAGGAAGGTTAATTTGGAGGAAAGTTTGCAAACTTTCCTCCAAACTTGCTTTTAAAAAAGATTTCTATAACACTATCATTTTACCATTTTTCCAAAAATGAGTTAGCAGATTGCTAATATCCTTAAAAAATTCAAATTCAATATTGTGTTTAAACCTTATAATATACTCAGATTTTCTAAATAAAGATCCTTTAAAAATTTATAATAGTTGGGACATTTACAGTATTTCTTGTAATAGTCAAACTAAACATGTTTTAAAATTTCGTATTAAGGAACATGAATATTATGGGAAAAAAAAAAGAATTTAATAAATTTCCAATTGCTCAACATTGTTATCAATTTGATCAAAGTTTTGAGTTTTCTTCAGCAAGGATCATGCAAAACTGCACCTTGATCTTGATATCTTTGAAGGCTTTCATATCTAGAAAAATTTTAGTAATTTAGGTAAGGACTTGTCCAGTACTGCATTATTGTCCGCAGTCTGGTGAAGTGCCCTGTAAATGTTTCCACTTTCTTCTTTCCATTTCTTAACCTTTGGGGCTCTTATGTGTTGTTTTAACCTACTTTTATTTTGCCTCATTAGGTATCATTTATTCTTGTCCGGACTTGATTTGTCTTGTCAGGATATTCCTATTGTGTTTTGGCACACATCAATCTTGTGTGCTTCTTCTCGTTTCAGATTGGCTGGATTGCTCTTCATTCTGTTTTCCGATTAGCCCTCTCAAGTGAGCTCTTAATCCAGGCATTGGGTATATAATTCCCTCTGTTTCTTCTATTTTTGCTCACACTGACATAGGGGTTACAGAGCATCCTCAAAACAGCTATATGCTATATTATTGTGTTATTTATGCTTATATGTATACGTTGCTCAAGTTCCTTTTTTATTCCCTATATTATCCCTATGATAAAAGAAAATATCTGGTTTATATTTGAATAAGTTTCATTATTGCATCAAATATGAATACCCATTATTATATGAAAATTAAAAAAGAGCCCAATATTCAGCTAACTATCTTACTAATTTTTCTTTATTTACTTTTTAAATCTTTCAATTTATTATGTTGAAAGTCTTTAAATCGTCTCTTAAAGCTTTCAATTTATTATGTCCAACTGTCCTGTCCCAGGGAAGTGATCTGGTATACATTGAAATGAACATTAAATATAATGAAAAAATCCCATTTAATTTGGCAAAATCCAAGCATCCAAAAATATATCGGGACAAAACTGGTAAATAGCTCACACTATATATATTTCTTTTTTTGTTCTACTGGTTGAATTTGAACAATTTTGGCGTACATTGTTAGACACAACATGATGGTGTATCGGATGGGCACAGAGTATGCACTAGGGTGTAGATAGCCCATGCTATATATTTCTTTACTTTCTGTTCCATCGGTACAATTTCAGAAATTTTATGTGCATCATTAGCTATGACCTGGCAATCAAATGGGTAAGTATGTACTAGGGTGCAAGGTGATTATACGCATTATTACATCTCAGAGCTCATTAAGCTATCTCAGAGCTTCTGCTAAAGAACTGTTTCTAAAAGCAATCGAAGAAAGGAAAAACAGAAAACTGCTTTAAAGGCAATTGGGCAGGTTGCTAAAGATAGGTAGTCTATAATATATTGAGGACCTATATACATATGCATTTAAAGGATATACTTAATTCCTAAATCAAAGCTGAATTTCAAGTTTTTCTGCTTAAAAGTTACTTTTTTTAAATACCATATATTTCCATGTATAAGCTGAGAATTTTTGGAATATTTTTGACTATACAGTGGGGGTCAGCTTATGATAATTTTTAAAAATTAGTATACAAAAAAAAAGTCAAAAACAAAGAATAAATGGCAGAAAAACTTACATTTCTGTGGTTATACATTTATTTTTCAATTTATCCACCTCGAATCACTCACACAATCATTAACCAATATTCAAACATTCTATTATTCCACAAAAAGCATTCAAATCCCATTTTAGAGTTCACCCAAATACATTAATTACATATCAGGTATACATCAAAATGCATGTTTAATGAAATTTTACAAGTGTGTAGAAATAAGCATTACAATTTTTCATGATAAATTTTAAGTTTACCTTCTTTCTTATGTATATAAGTAAATTTCTTCATTTTTTGCCCCGCCAATAACCAATTTCTAATATTTGTTTATATAACTGTAAAGAGCGTTTGCTCTTGTGTGGTAAGGCTTAGCTTTTTGTAGACTTGTAGCCATCGAGCCCCAGACCATGTGATCTGATTGGCGGTGATTGTTCAGCAGACTTTACTCATTTGGCAATATGTTATGGCTGATATATGGGTTTCTGATTTCGGTCATTTATGTTACAGTAGAATTACATACTCAACTGATGTTATGAAATATACAGTATCTTAAAATTTAATTTTCTTGTCAGTAAAATTAAAAATCATGCATCTTAAATAAATACTCTTATATTTGGTGAAATATGATGTACAAATATGAGTAAATTCTCATTTTATGTGCAATACCTTCAAAATCTAAATATAACAAAAAATACTTATTTGTATGGTAAAAAGTCCCAAACACAACCTCAAAGGAATGCATTTTTACATAAAATATGACTGTAATACATTTCCAAAACATACAGCTCTTGTTTGCTAGAAAATATTTTTATATTTATCCATCATGTTGTAACAGAATTTCGTGTTTGAATTCATGTATTTTATCTTTAATAAAATTATTTTTCCTGTAAAGTATCTGTTCTTATAAACATTACATCTTTCATTTTGTAGAATGTTTTCATTATGCACTTTAAAACCAAAGATCACCAAAATTGTGAAAACTTTTCTTGGAAACCCACAAAGAGACCATGAATCCTGTTGGCCCTTTCGCTAAGGGCTAGAAACTTTGGGCAATAGGGGTTCGAGGGGGGGGGGGGGTGATAAATGATAAGAAATCAGTTTTACTTTTCTTTTTGTGAAAACTGCTTCACTTAGTTTGCAAAATTCGGGGGGACCAAGAATGAATTTGCAACTATTGCTAACCATCAGAAAATTGTTCAGTTAAAGAAAGTCAGGTGCCAGAAACCATTGACAAGACTATTTTTGTTAAGGTATGTTAAAAATGTTTTATTTACATCTCTAATACTTGCTATTACATTAATAAAATACCTTCAATCAAATCTGTTGCACAGAAACCTCTATATCTTGAATTATTTTTCTCATTCCAGTGAGATTTGAGATAAACAAATTCTACTTTTTTTCTCTTAAAAGTAAGCTCAATTTATCAAGTAATTTGGAAAAAATGATTTTCATAATTTAATATTTTAGGAATTCTAAATATAATACTCAACTGGAAATAGTTCAGAAGTTATCAATTCTTATACAGTAACATCAAGACTTTTGAGTCTTTAATGAAAGGGGAATAGTATATGGAGGAGCTTGCAAAAGAGGGCTGAAAATTATAAAAGGATCACAGAAATAGTAAAAGTTATGGCACTGTATCCATACTTTATAGTTTAGAGATTATGGTCATCTGAAAAGTATGTTATCAAAATTCTCAATCCAAAGGAACTTCGAAAGAGAAATCTTGTAGAAATTAAAACTTAAAGTATTTTGTCTAGCCAGATTTGCATAGCACATTTTAACCACCAACCAGTATTTTAAACCAAAAATTTGATTACGAATTAGGGGAATCTTTCACGTTTAATTTCTTACATGTTTTAATTAAATTTTATAAGGCAATAAAATGATAAATGCAGAATATTGGACATTCAATTATTTTTAATGCTCATAAAGACATTAATTTAAATTAAGGTAAAATTTAAAACTTCAAAGTTAGGAGCTTGTGAATTTCAAACATAAAAAGAAACAAGTATTACAAATTAAACAAAGTCATAAACACTTTTCAACTATGTTGTAAAGTGTTAAAAATGCTTTGTCTCAAGTGTGGTCATGCCCTCTTTTTAACACTTTACAACGTAGTTGTTGTTGTTGAGACCCAGACAGTCCGACCTACCAGAAAGGTGTAAGGTAACCGTTTGGAAGGCCAGGAAGTGCCACCCTATTTAGACCGGAATCCAGTGGGGGAGGCATTCACAGGGACCATACCCTCCTTCCCCTACCACCAACCTTTCAGAAGGACTTACGGACCTACATGTTTAACGTGATCATACTCTGCATGAACACTGAGGCAGTTGTGGCAGCGTGCAAATCCAGTGCGCAAACCACCGGGCTACTGCGCCCGAAATGTGCCAACAGCACGTGGTGTTTCCAGGTCATCACCTACCCAAGTACTAACCGTGCCTGATGCTTTTAGCACTTGGGTAAAAAGTGTTTATGACTTTGTTCATTCTGCCTGTCTGTCCATTCGCATGATAACTGCCATAAAAATGATTTTATCAAAATGAAATTTTAGTATGTTGTTTAGATGGTCTGTGGGACCTATGGGAATATAAATGAATAATATCACCCAATTAGTTTTGGACTGAACCAGGGTTGAAAAAATGTAATACATTGAACCCTATGGGACCTAATTTTCCCAAAAAAATTTAATAGAATTTAAAATTCACAAATTGCTTCAAAATTTTAGGAAATATTCAAATTATCCCATAAAAAATATGAAAAAAATTTCAGCAAAATATATTTGGTAGTTTTATAAATAAAAATTAAAATAATAATTACACCCATATTATATGAAGAGATCAAGTGACCTACTTCAAAATAAAATATGGCTCTTGTGTCAAAATCTTGTGTCAAAATCGTGATTTTTAAAGTTCTTTTCAATTTATATTTAGTGTTGTATCCATCCTGAAACTGCTTCATTTTTGCTTAATTTCTGCGCATCTATATTCTGAAAAAACGCAATAACAATATATTTGAGTTTAAATGATCATCAAACTTTGATTATATCTACAACAAAGCCTAATTTTCACTTAAGGAGAATGTAAACGTATCAAGATGTAGGATGAGTTGTATAAGAATTGCTGAATTTCTTTAACGCAAAATTATTTAGCTCTGGAGTCTGCAATATAGCTGATATGAATGAAATATCTATTGATTTTACATAGAGAAGTAGACGATTTTATAGCAGACATTTTTGATGAAGTTTTAAGCATAGAGTTAAACAACTTTTACCTCCATGGTTTTAGGTTTTTAAGTAAAATAAATGATTGTAGTACTGTGATGAATGAAAGGAATGGAACGTGTATGAATGAAATATTTACTGCTTTTACATAGAGACAAGCGATTTATATTTCAAAGACATCATTTGAATAAAGTTTATTTTTTTTTGGATGAAGTTTTAAGTTTTCAAATCTATATAAATAAAAATGAAAATCTGTCTGTCTGTCTGTTTGTTTGTCCCATCATCACGGGAGAACGGCTGAACCGAATTTGATGAAATTTTGTGGGTAGCCTAGAAATAGCCCCACTTAACATTTAGTCCGTGTTTTGAGTTTCTAAGACCAGGGGTTGTCGAGATATTAATGAAAAACGGAACTTTTTCTTAGGAGATCTACTCTCCAACTCCATGGTTTATCCAAACGGAAAGGATGAAAATCGTTTGCTTAAAACGCCAAAATGAAATAAAACTTTATTTCCGAGTTTGGTACAGGATTTTTGCATTAATTAGTCACTATTGGAAAGCATGAATTGTTTGAAACATGAATTTAAATGGAAAAATCTACCTCCATGGTTCATCTTTCACAAATTTTTACTCAACGATGAAAAGTATAAAGAAATCAAAATGGCTATTTAATTTCACATTTTATGAGGAAGATTCTATCTTATATCATGTTGTTCGGCAATGGAATGAAATTAAATGTGTTGGTAATATTTATTATTATTTTTTCTATTTGTATAATAAATAAATGGATGTAAAAATATATTTTATAAATGAACAGTTTGATTGTTATTTTAATTATATATATTGCGGACTGCGTACATCACTTTCATTTATTTAAGCAAAGAGGTTTCAACCTCATATATTGTGTTTAGCTAATAAACTCATATATTGTGTTTACCCAATAAATTCATTTAGTCGATTGTTGAAGCAGAAAAAGAGTAGAACGGGTGCATGTATCTTCTAATACAATTTTAGTGTTTTCATTTAGTATATACAAACGGGATCAGGATATTTTATTCTTCAGATCTGCAAATTTAGAGCTACGAATTTAGCGGAATATCTCTAAATAACTTGGTAACTTTTTTTAAACTTTATCAAATTAGTGGAAATGTCTCCAAATTGATAAAAATGGCCCAAATCAATGAAATTAAATTTGTTTTTTTAGAATAGAGTACTGAAATGACGTTTCTATAGCATTTGTCGGTCAGTTCATCCATCCTACTTAGTAACACATTGAAGGAATTTTTTTAATATCACCAAATTGGTAAAAATATTTTTAAATCCATAAAAATATCATGAAATTGAAAAA
This sequence comes from Amaurobius ferox, assembly GCA_951213105.1. Lineage (NCBI taxonomy): Eukaryota > Metazoa > Arthropoda > Arachnida > Araneae > Amaurobiidae > Amaurobius > Amaurobius ferox. The sequence continues at coordinate 54,998,191 of OX578141.1, forward strand.
ATTAATAAATGAAATTAATTGTGTTTTGTTAGGGGATAGTATTGTGATGATGTTTCGTCAATTTGTCGCAAAATGGGACTATCAGTTCTACAGTCCCACTTGGCGATAAATTTGGCGATTTTTTAAGTTATCGCTAAATTGACGAAAATGTCGCCAAACCTTCCATGGAGATTGCATTATTCAGATGATATGATTTCTATCAATTTATTTGAAGCAAATGATATCATGTCGCTTAGCAACGGATCCAATATGTTATGCGGCATACGATTTTTATTAAATCTTTTCCGATTTGAATAATAAAAATATGTGTATAAAATAAATTTCATTGACATTGCATTTTTGACTGGATAATATCAATTACGGTCTTCAGATTTAAACATCATTATTATTGGTACTTTCGGGGACTGTTGATTCAGGGATTATTGATATTTTCAAATTATTATGGAATTGTTTTATTATGACGAAAATTGTTGAAACTCATATATAGTATGTTGTACGAGTAATCTTCTACAAATGCACGGGTATATCTTCTAATCTACGAGAATATAAGTAGTACAGGTATATTGGCATATATTTTGATATATATTGGCATATATTGGAATCAATTACGACCTTCTGGTATTAAGATTACGGGGATTTTTGATACTTTCAATTTATTACGTCATCTTTTTTATTTTGGCAAATATTTTTGAGACTCATATTGCAATACGGGTAAGCTTCTACTAACACACTGGCATATTTTCTAATCTGCGACAATATAAGTAGTACGGGGTTGCATATATTGATTCAATTCCTTTTTTTTTTTGTAAATTTACTTACAAAAGGGGCCAGGATGTTTTATTCTTCAGATCTGCCCGTGAATATAATTTTGCATAGTAAGAACAGATATTCTTAAACTTCTCTTTATGAGCAATAAATTTAATATTTTAACAGAATTTGCACATGATTGCGAATTTTAAATTTCTTTATATTATATACTCCGTACGAAGAACGGGTATGCTGCTAGTATAATATATTATTGTAGTAATGTGATAATTTTAAAAATATTACCACTGAATGTATCGCATTTTAGTGATATTTAAATAAAAAATTGCATTGCAGTTGGAAAGTGTTTCAAAATCAATGCTTTATGCATGATTGATCTTCCTTGATTTTTACTAGGGATTACTTTTACTCAGTTACTCTATGATTTAGTACTATCCCCAATTTAGTACTAATAGAGTTTTAACCAAAAGTAATATTCAGTTTCAGTAGTTTTGTATTATATACAGTAGTTGAATAAGAATTATGAATATAAACAACTGTAAACACAAAATTTCTTCTTTTAAAAATTAGAAATTACTTCTCAATATAGTAAAGTAAATATATACAGGGTATCCCAAAAACATTGACCTCGGCTTTAATTCCTTAACCCTTTCCGGATGGCGGCATTCCGGAACTGCCACAGCCCAAAAGAGCGTTTCGCTTCCGAACTGTTCCCAAAGGACGGCAAATTTTTTGCGCTAAGCCTAACTCTAAAAAAAAATTCACTAAAAATCACCTATTCAACACAGAAATCTACTTTTTTCAGGAATAAAAAAAATATTTATTTTCTATTTGATGTATATTTTTCATACAAATCTGAATACAAAATATTCGTTAGTTGCTCCCATTCTTTTATCCGAAATAAATGAATAATTTCACTGCCTCTAAAACCCAAACAAAAAAAAATACTCTCTCATATTCCTATGATTCACCAACGAAATCATAATGCTGAATAAAAACAGAACCCGAAACTCAATTATAAAATTCTTGATGCTGCAAGAATTGCTCTGTCTGTTTATATTACAAAATCATGTTTCACCGCTTCAAATGGAGAAATAATTCATTGGATCCTCCTTATGCCAAGGTCATGTATCTGCAAAATACATTGAAGTTAGTTCCATGGATATTAATGCCATCTAGTGGACAAATTAAAACGTTCCACGTGAAGGCACGCATGCATGCCACTCGCCGTTTACGGTAAAGTTTCCTCCGTCACGAGTGTGTGCCGTCCGTTCTTGAATACAAGTTCGCAGCCGACACGTGGGTGTGCCAATCATCCCGAAAGAGTTAAATATTGATCTTAGACATATATAATAAATTATAAAGTTGCATAAAAAAAGGTACAAAATTTTATGAAATCGATTAAAATTTTCAAGGAAATTAAATTTTAAGAAATACAAAATTTAAATTTTTATACGGGCCCCCATATAAAAACATTTCGAATGAATAAAATGTGCCCCATACACTAATAAGGTGATGTACAAGATTTCAGCATTTTATCATAAAATGTCCCAGAGATATGAAAGAAAAAAATGCTGACTAAACCAGTTTTCGATGCATCGACATGGGTTCTCAGAGGGGAAAAATCATGTCGGCAGATCGTGTTCCAGGGGTCATACACAAATTATGAAAGAAAACAATGATTATATAAATAATAATTTTGCTATTTATTGGTAGAAAAGTATCTACACTGTGTAGAAATAACAACTTTACACAAAGATTGCAAAGTTTGTTTAAAATGTTTCCCATCCATGCCAAAGATCCATTAAAGATAAGAGACAGATTTTATTTGCCTATGATGCATTTCTGCGTTGTGTCATTTGCACTCTTGCTGTAAACATTTACATTTTAATTTGTGATTAATCCCTCACCAACTTTGTTTAAACATATCTCTGGGACTTTTTATGATAAAATGCTGAAATTTTGTACATCACCTTATTAGAGTATGGGCACAGTTTACTCACTGGAAATGTTTTTGTACGGGGGGCCGTATAAAAATTTAAATTTTGTATTTCTTCAAATTTAACCCCTTGAATATTTTTATCGATTTCATAAAATTCTGTACCTTTTTTTTATGAAACTTTGTAATTTATTATATATGTCTAAGTTCAATATTTAAGGACTAAAAGCTGAGGTCCATGTCTTTGGGACACCCTATATATATATATATATATACAGGGACTTTCAAAAGTCCGTATAAACTTTAAAAATTCATTAAAAATCGAAAAATTATAGTATTGAGATGCAGTTTGTACCATAAGTATTGTCAGGACAGGGGGGGGGGGGGGGGGGGTTGATGTGAAAAAATTTTGTAGTTTAAAAAATCACCTATTGGTGGCATTTACCGGAACACATCTTCCCGAAGTATGCAAATGAGGCTGTTATAAAAGAGCTGTAGTGCTCTGTAGATTCTTCATTTGATTCATTAGTAAACGGTGCAAAGAAGAAGTTTTTGCGAGAATGTTAACTTTGATCGAGAAAGCCTTGTTAGTGAAGCTGTATTAAGTGAGCGGTGAATCAACATCAGGTGATTTGCGAAAATTTTGATTTAGGAAAAATCTAAAGAAAGGAAAAGGTCCTATCACCTGTTCTGGGTTACTGAAGCTTGTCACACGATTTGAAGAAACTGGATGTTTGGAGGATCGTCCACGAAGCGGAAGACCATCGTTAATGGACTCCCGTGTCAGTTCCTATGGCATCTGAAATTGAAAACCTAGCAACTGAAACAGCAGCTGGGACTAGCAGGGCTTCTGAAGCTGCAAGGCGATTGGATATTCCTGTATCCTCGGTATGGCATATCCTTCGCGGTATCTTAAATATGTATCCTTACAAATTGCAATCACTCCATCAGCTTTTACTGGTAGATACCGCACAATGAGAAACGTTTGTCAAATGGGCTCTATATTAAAAATCGCACAGGAGCCACAGTGGTTATTTAATATTTTGTGGACAGACTAATCCACGTGAGTACATAGAGCATCCACTTCATTCACCACGAGTGACAGTTTGGTGTGGCTTCACTGGCTCTTACATTCTGGGACCCTTTTTCTTCGAGGAGTTTAGCTCAAGTACTGGTTGGAAAACTTGCACAGTAAACACACAGCGTTATATGACTCTTCTGCATGAGCAAGTCATGCCATCTTTGTGAGAATGAAATGTGATATCTCCTGTAACATTTATGCAGGATGGAGCACCATATCACATTGCAAATCCAGTAAAGAAATTTCTAATTGACACCTTCGGGGAAGACAGACTTATCAGTAGGCATTGCAAGATCCCATGGCCTCCTAGGTCTCCAGATTTGACACCAGTTGATTTTTGGTTGTGGGGGTATTTAAGGTCACGAGTGTATCAATCAGGTTCTTCCACATTGTCGGAACTAAAAGATTCCATTCATCATGAAATGAGTTTGATCCACCCAAACATGCTGCATTCTGCAGTTACTGGTGTTTTCACTTGTCCTCCTCCACAAGGTGACACAATTCAGGCATGTCGAACACATGATGCTATAATAAAGGTACTGAGCGTACAGTAAGTTATTTTCTTTGTCTTTCCAATGCATTCAGCGCCACCTATAGGTGATTTTTTAAACGACAAAATTTTTTCACATAAATGAAAAATCATCGCATCTCAATGCGATGATGTTTCGATTTTTAATGAATTTTTAAAGTTTATACGAACTTTTGAAAGACCCTGTATGTATATATATATATATATATATATATATAGCACCAATGATTATTTATTCATGTTACAGCTCTAAGTTTGTATATTATATGCAATAAAAACATAAATATCTAGTTATGATCATAAAAACTCACAGTAAAAGATGATGAACACATTCCAAAAGCTAGAACATATTTAAGATTCAATCGATCACCAATAGCACCACTAATGAACAAACCCTAAAATAAGATAATAATGGTTAAAATTCTAACATGATGAACACAATCTAAAAGCTAGAACATATTTAAGATTCAATCAATCACCAATAGCACCACTAATATAAGATACCCTAAAATAAGATAATTATGGTTAAAATTTTAACATATATTAAAATTCACATATTATAAGATGTACACTGAAATCAATTATAAATAACTTTTGTTTTTGAAACAGGCTCAAACTGGTATATACTAAATACATTTGGCTGCACACTAATGAAAAAATATTTGAGTCCAGATTCAGACTTAAATTTATAGCAGAGTACTGATTAACTGAGCCTCAATTATGCAACCTATTTCTTTCCACTGATTTCACAATATCAGTCAGAAAGATCAATAACACATGAATATGAAAATTTTCATTTTTTATTTACCAATGTCTCTGAATACCGCTTGCTGGTGGAAAGTTCTTTTCAGAGAGATTTTACTTCTACTAGTTTATCTCTATCCACAATGTATCCAATAATAAAGACTTTAATATATAATATAAATGTTTGTCTTGTTTTAAGCATTTATTTTTATATATTCCATAAATATGCAGGGTGTCCGGAAAGGCCCTTTAACAACCTCTATTTCTGCAACTGTTCGTCGTAGATATATACTTCCAATTACAAAAACTTTCAAATGAGGTAACAATTTATTGTTTAACAGTTTTAAATCGATAAGTAAATTTATAAATTTTCTAAATTAAATGAAATCCAACTTTTATACTGTCCCTCAGTCTATAAAGTTCAAATTAGTAAAATTTTATTCGTACATTAACATGTAAAACCCAACTGAGAGATGAAACATTGAATTGCATGACTTAAATCACTTTCTCATGTCTGCGAATCCATCATTTTCGTCTAGCGTTGATGGGCCATATAATAATAATGAAAAAATAAATAAATAAAATAAAAATTGAGGATATTTGCTTTAATTTTATTTAATGGTATATCTTTAGGATTTATCAGGGCATTCCAGAAAGCCTTTCAACACCTAATAATTTGTTTAGTAAGGGACTATAGATATGCATATTATAGGGTATTTTCTGACAAATTGGAATGGCCCCCAATACAATTTGTGTACATCCCCAAAAATCTCTGAGAAAAAGTGACGAAACTTTGAACTAATATATCTCAGTTAATTTTTCTCATAAAAGAATTAAACTTTTTGAATTTTACATGTTAATATATGAATAAAATTTCATGAATTGGAGCTTTGGGGACCAAGGGACTGTATAAAAAGTTAGATTTCATATATTTAAGAAAAATGTATTTTTCAACTTAAAACTATTAAACAATAAATTGTTGCTTCATTTGAAACATTTTTGTAATTGGAAGTATATATCCATGAAATATATAAGTTGGTATCACGTCTGATTTCAAATAAATAAGATCAAACACATAATTTTGATAGGTCTTTATTACACTTCTTATAAGACGTACAAAATAGAAAAAGGCCAGAGCGCTTTCGAGCATTAATACGCTCTTCATCAGTGGCTACATGGAAAGTAAAAAGGAGCATTTAGGAAAAATACATAAAAAACATAAAATATTTTTTAACGGATTCAAAAACAAGTATATCTCAAGAAAAGTACAATTAAAAATACTATTTTATTACAGGAATGCATATTCAAAAAGGACAGTCAAGCCCAATCTCTATAAGGATGAAGTCAAAGATAACTATGAAGAGACTTGAATTGCATAGAGTCGAGAATGAGTCGCCAAGCATAGCTTAAAATTTGAATGGGTCAAAATTACAAATTAACACGCGGTAGATAAAAATAAAAAAGTATTCAAAAAGGAGAATATTATGGGGGTTATAACAATGCATTAAAAGGGAAGGTTTTTCAAAAATAGGCAGAAAATTATCATTAACAACATAATGAGCAAGGGCCGGAGAAAGTTTACCACCTTTGACATCCCAAGCGTGTTCTGCTAAACGAATGCCAACATTGCGTTTGGTACTGCCAATATAAAATTTATAGTCACTATAAATTTTATATTGGCATGTCTATAAATTATATATTATATATTATTATGTGACTATAAATTTTATATTGGCAGTACCAAACACAATGTTGGCATCCATTTAACAGAACACACTCGGGATGTCAAAGGTGGTAAACTTTCTACGGCTTTTGCTCATTATGTTGTTAATGATAATTTTCTGTCTATTTTTGAAAAAACTTTCCTTTTAATGTGTTGTAATAACCCCATAATATTCTCCTTTTTGAATCCCTTTTTATTTATAACTACTGTGCGTCGATTTGTAATTTTAACCCCATTCAAATTTTAAGTTATGCTTGGCGACTCATTCTCGACTCTATGCAATTCAAGTCTCTTTATAGTTATCTTTGACGTCATCCTCAGAGATTGGGCTTGACTGTCCTTTTTGAATTTGCATTCCTGTAATAAAATAGTATTTTTAATTGTACTTTTGAGATATACTCATTTCTGAATCCATTAAAAAATATTTTATGTTTTTGTGTATTTTTCTTTAGATAATCGAATGTTCATTTACTAATTGTAATTATGCAAATTTGCCATCTTTACTGGTCTATATATGAACGATCCTTTTTACTTTTCATGTAGCCACTGATAAAGAGCGTATTAACGCTCAAAAGCGCTCTGGCCTTTTTCTATTTTGTACGCCTTATAAGAAGTGTAATAAAGACCTTCTATCAAAGTTGTGTGCTTGATCTTATTTATATATCCATGACTAATGGTTGTATAATTAAAGGCCGTAATGGACATTTCCAGGCACCCTATATATTAAAAAAACTAATTTTATTTTATTTTATAAATACATAAATGTATATAGTTAAAATTCTGGTTTCTTGAAAAAAGCTCGTAACTTGCAATAGTTCTGAGATGCCTTCAATAACATTCTTTATAAAGAAAAATTACTACAGCAGTACATTGCTGATTCGCTGTACATGTTATCAGACTATTCTCATTTGCAATTATGAAGAACGATCATAGCACAATAGCACATGTCAAATTAGCTAACTATAAACAGAATTTAGAAACTTGGAGGCTTTAAATTAAGTTATAAAATAAATTAACTTTAGATGGCAACAGGTCTATTAACAAAGATATGAACATAGGGTCTACCAACTCAGTAGGATACACTCACAGATGTTTTTAAGTCATGCTCATATAAACTTTGCTTCATCTCTCTTTCCACATACAAACAGAAAGACAGATGAAGTAACAAGCTAACACTGTTTCCATCTTAAATACTTTGAAGTGAAATGTCAGGAAATATATAAATTCTGTTGCAGCACTATCTACCTTGAGAAAGAACTTATGCGATGAACAGCAGATCATAGGTATGAAAGTAAACTATGTAATCAATTTATATTAGGAAAATCACTTACTGTGATTTTACCAACAGTATCAATAGTATCTTCTTTGTTTACTGATTCCTTTTTCAAAGTTTGCATCTACTCTTTGGATTTAAGTGAATTAAGTATATCATAATATTTCTCTTGGAATTATTGCTTCAACATTATGAGCTTCAGGCTTATATAATGGTGTTACCCTACTAGATGTGCCTTTACAAGGCACATCTAGTATGGTAAGTTTGAAGGTTCTAAGGTTTGAAGTTCTATGGTTTGAAGTTCTAAGGTTTGAAGTTTTAAGGTTTGAAGTTCTAAGGCTTGAAGTTCTAAGGTTTGAAGGTTGAAAGTTCTAGTAGGGTAAGCCTGAACTTTTTAAGTTAAATAAATGATTTTCAAATTTAATATTATTATTTTTACAATATTTGTTAATGTTAGAGGATCTCATTCTAGGAATCCTTCCCTCCACAAAGTAATAGATATCTGTTCTAGATCTATCTTTACAAGGTACAGCTTGTTTATCCAAGGGACTTCAGTAAAAGAATTAAGATTAACAACAGGAACCGTTTCCTTAGTCTTATCTACAAAAATACCCTGTTTCATCCTTTAATTAATTTTTTCCTTGGAATAGTGTAAATATGTATAAGGTTGTGAGGTGAAGATTACAAAATTTGGTTTAACTTAACTGTTAGTGGATCCCATAAGGACTTCTTTTGCTTCTTTCAGTTTCATAAAATTTAACATAATTTGTTTTTCTCATTCTATGTTCTTTCACAAGCTAAATATTAGGGCCTCTTGTTTTAAGAGCATAGCATATCCTAACATATTTATCATTTGAGATCTCATAATAAATATGTCTTTTAACTGTTTAGGGGTACCAACTACCAAAAACTCTGAAATGAACAACTAAAGGCTTCCTTCAAATGTAAAGTTCAACTTCGGTTTTATTTTTGAATTTATGGCATATTTTCTTCTTGCTTGTGAAAAGCATAACAGTGCTTTTGCACAAAAGATATTTTCCGAATTGCTATTATTTAACATTGCTTTAATGCAATCAATAGTAGTTAAAATGAACCTTTTGGCCATCCCATTTTGCTCTGGTAGGTTGGACTCCCTCTTACTTTTAGAGCATATTCTAACATATTTTCCTTTTGGACTCTCATATCAAATATGCTAATGTTTAGTGGTTCCAACTGCCAAACTATTAAAACTTTCTGTTAACTGTTCTTTTAACTGTTTAGGGGTACCAACTACCAAAAACTCTGAAATGAACAACTAAAGGCTTCCTCTAAATGTAAAGTTCAAATTGGGTTTTATTTTTGAATTTATGGCATATTCTGTTTTTACATACATAAAGCATAACAGTGCCTTTGCCCAAAAGCCATTTTCCAAATTGCTATTAATTAATATTGCTTTAATGCAATCCATAGTAGTAAAAATAAGTTTTTTAGTCATCAAATTTTGCTCTGATGAGTAGGAATTAGTTATTTCTGCCTAAATATCCCTTTCCTCTAAAAATGAGTGCAGAATCTGGGAAATTTTGATATGAATTAAACAGATCGACTAAGATTCTTTATGAAGAATTTAATGGCCCCAGTCAGCACTTCCAATCTGGGTTACATGAAGTGGTTGCTGCAAAAATATTGGTCATCAAATGAATAGGTGTTTTAATGGGAAATGACTTTTACATAATATGTCACAAAACTTGTGTGACAAAACTTGAGTACACAGTTGAAAGAAATTAGACACTATGCAAATTATAAGATTAAATAATCTGTTGCAAAACTTGCATTTTAAAGTTGAATGCTTGACTAGTTTCAGGTCTAGTATGCTTGACTAGTTTCAGTGCCTACAGTCAGTGGTTCTTATGTTTTTTAGCTACCATAACTAACAATAGATATTTGACTAGAATAAAAAATAGTTACTAAACAAAAAATATCATCATTTTCTGTAGCTTTTATGATTGATAACAAAACCAAAATAAAATAACTTTAGCAAAAATATTTTTACTTTCTTAATACAAATTAACTGCACCCCATAGTGCATGGATATATGCGGCTTCACAGGCAGTTAGCATGCCACACAGGCAGGTTACAGTCAATGACTGATGCCACAATTGCTTAAATCTGAGAAATACAATCGACTGCAGGCTGGATGTAACCAGCTACATAGGAAGCTGAACTTTAATACAAATTTTAATTAACTGCCTATTTATTCATTTGCATTATGAAAATCCCTTACACCACGAGTAACCAAGAAATCAAAAACTATATTTCCTTACCTATATTTCCATTAATATTGTATGAAATTTCAATAAAAGATTAGAGATAAATTGTAACACATATAACCATAACTTAAAATACACTCTATAACAAAAAAATCGACAAGCCAAGAAGGAGTTGTCCGATTGTGATAAAAATTGGTGGATATGAAGAACATGCACAGAAAAAGAAACGATTAAAATTTGAGAACAATTTAATGATTTAGAGTTTGACTGTATACAAAGGGAGGAAGTCAATAAGGCGTTGGTCCACCTCTGACCTGGATGCAAGATGTCACCCGGCATGGCATAGACTGATAAAGTTCACGGATGGTGTCTAGCAGAATGTCTTGCCAAATTGTCTCCAACTGTCAGGCTAAATCATCAACATTCCGGGATGGTTGCAATCGCCTTCCCATAACGTCTCAAATGTGCTCTATGGGAGAGAGAGCAGGAGACCTAGTTGGCCAAGGAAGTGTTGGGCAAGCTTGAAGACAATTCATAGCAATACATGCCGTGTGCGGCCGGGCATTATCTTGTTGAAAAGTAAGTTGTGGTGTCGCAAAAGGAATGGTAACACAACCGGTCGTAGAATGTTGTCTAAGTACCACTGTGCTGTCAGTGTGCCAGAAATGACTACCAAAGGTATAAGATATTCGTAGAGTCAAAATGTAACAGAAATTTTGACCACAGATTCAGAATCGCTCCTTATATACACGTGCTGAATGCGCAGTTCCGATACGCTGGAGCTCCTACTATTTATTCATTGGACACCAAATTTTATTCATTTGCATGTTCGCTCAAAATGTCTTTGCATACGAAATTTCATTACAATTGGACAACTCCTTCTTGGTGCGTCGATTTTTTTGTTATATAGTATATATAGTCATGCATAAAACCAAATTTAAACACTGACCAAACAATTTATAACTAGGGAAAAGTAAAAGAGTGCATATTTTCCAAATTACATGCTAATGCAAGAAAAAAAAAAGAATAAAAATGATTTATAAAAATCCAAAGATATTTTAGAGATAATTTATAACACATATAAAACATTATCTAATAAATACAATAAGCCAAAATAAAAACAAAATTGAAACAATTTCTTTATATATATATATATATAAAGAAATTGTTTCAATTTTGTTTATATATTATATATATATATATATATATATATATATATAATATATAAACAAAATTGAAACAATTTCTTTATATATATATATAAAGAAAATGTTTCAATTTTGTTTATATATTATATATATATATATATATATATATATATATATATATTGTACATACAGTAGTTTATGCATAGTTTTCGATTAAAATCTTTCAATTTTTATTTATATATATATATATATATATATATAGATGTAGTGATATGTAACCTTCTATCTTTATCCTTAGACTTGGCTTATAGTTACTCATTTGTAACAGATATGCTAGAGATGGGTTTTTTTGTACATACAGTAGTTTATGCATAATTTTCGATTAAAATCCTTCAATTTTTATTTATATATATATATATATATATATTGTATTATTGATAAAAATATATGTATAAAAATTGTATTATATTGTAATGATGTATTATTGAAGCTCTTTCAACTGTACTTTTCAGTACAATCTTTACTTGATTTTATTTTTTTATTACATATTTGGATTGGATTTTAAGTGAATCCATTTTTTACACTTTTCGTATTATTCAATACTTAGTGTTTTATTTAATATATATTTAATTTAGTTTAGAACTAATGTAACTATAACATTATGTTTCCTCTTATTTTGTAATTTCCTCCTCAGTTTCATTAGGATTAGGTTTTACATGGACTTAGTTGTTTATACTTATATATAAGCAATTATTTTATTTCTATTATTATTTTCTCTATGTTATATTGTCATGCTCATAAATTTACTTATACTATTATGAATTACACATCTTATATGATTTAGTGACTGGCAAATATATTTATACTTATTATTATATAATTTGATAGATATTGCCTGGTATTTTCAATTCATGTTGGGAATTGTTCAGACTGATATCAAATTACCAACATTGTGCCATGGATAGTTTTGAATATAATAATTACCCCCACTAAAAATTATAATTTCAATAAATGTAAGAATAAAAAATGTAAAATCTGCCCATCTGCTTCTAATACTCAAATTATGAACCAAGATAGCCATCTGCCTTTCTTTAAAATTTTTAATTGCATCTACCGATTATCTTGCAGCATTTGCAATCTATCATATATAATGAACAATTCATTTGTTTAGGCCTAGGGCTTGTCCACGTGTAAAGCGTTAATGTTTCGATTTTATTTGATTTTCTTTTATCAATTCCTTTCTATTGATGTTTGTTGTTTGTTTTCAGCATGATGACTAGAGGTTTGCATTTTATTTTCCACTTGATTGATGATTCTCTGTTTGAAACTTTTTATTTGCTAGGCATTTTTTTAATGTTGGGGTTTTTTTAGTTGCAATTTCTCTCTATTCTATCATTGGATTTTCAAACTATAATTATTATATATATATATATATACACATTAAATAAATAAATATATATATTGTAAATTAATTTTTAAAAATCTAAACTGAGCCTGTTTATCAAAATCCTATAATATTTATACACATTACTAATAATAATATAATACTTATATTCTTAATTTCAAATATATAAGTAAAAAGGTTGAGTAATTTAGAATGTTCAATTTATTTTGACAGCTGTCTCAAACTCCAGTTTGGGAATTTCCTAGCCAGACTTGTTGCCTGCCATTCCATGGATCATAACATGTATGTTCAATGAGCCAAAAGAATTCAAATTTTGAGGCAAATAAGTAAAAATATCTTAATTTTAATCATTGACTAGAAAACTTTAGGAATAATTTTACTTTTTCTAAAGCTATATGTACATCTCAAAATCCTTGCCAACCACTTAGATCAAACCATTCCTTATTACACTGAGAATTTGCATTTTAAATCCCTCAAGGGACCGCATATTAACATACATGGTCAGACATGATTTAATAGTGTAAGCATCTAAGTGGCTCCAGCATCTTGAGTCATTCACATTATTTTTCAACTAATAATCAATATTAGGATATATTATGCATGCATAAAATGTATAAGGAATACACAAAACTTACATATAATCTAACTAAAAATAAATAGGCATAACAGGCTAAACAAAACCTGTCAAAAAATCAATCTCTAACATAATTCTTGATCCATGAAATTAGGATCTACTAATTAAATAAAAACTGGACATACCCTTTGGGATATAAGAATATAAATTAAGATATAGCAAAATATAACAGTGTTTACTAGTGCTTAATTTATAACAAAATATTTAAAATGGAATAAACGTTTTTTGAACAAAATATACTCAAATTTATTTTCCACATTTTATTTTAACACAAAAAATATAATTTTTCATTTTATGAATAGGAAAATGAATAAAAGAATACATTTTAAAATCAAAATACTTACAACAGAATATGAAGTCATAAAAACAGTATCCAAAACACCCAAGAAGAAAGAAGCATCACTAGTACTTTCAAATAATTGATGGCCATTCCAATTCTATAAAAGAAAATCAATACTCATAAAACACTTTTGAATGTCACCAAGAAGCAGCAGCAGACTGGCCTGCCAAGTAAGATTATAGTAGAAATGTTTGAGCACAAAGAAAAGGGGCTATAGCTTAGAATTTTTAGATAAAATACAGAGTTTCAGCATCTTATTCAAATTTTATTTTTAATAAAATATGAATTCTATAATCTATTATATAAAAATAAAATGCTTCCTTTATTACCAAAACACTGAGTGTATAATCAATAAAAAAATTATTGAGTTGAAAATATACACTAGGACTAAAAATTATTTGATAGGTAAGTACTGGGATTCATGCTGTTCTGTGAGGGTTTCATAGTTAAAACTATGCCATCTAGCCCTACACAGAATGCAAAATTCAAAAAGTGCATTTTTTTTTTCATAGTTCTCTTTATACTTTTTATTTGATACACTCAAAATTTGCTAAATTTTAACACTTATTTATTTTTGACATCCTTCTTTTTGGAATAAAATTGCACCAACAAAATTTTCACTTTATATATTACATGGTGCGATACTCTGAAAAAATTTCAGATGTTTTCATTCAACACCTTTTCCAAAACCAAAAATACCATAATTTCTAGCATATAATCCATGGTGGTGTATATTCCGTTCACATATTTTTCATTATTTGTTACCTTACATATGTTGGGAAAATATAAATAAACAACTGCGATTCACAATTCCAATGAATGCTGTTCAACTCATAAATTCATTTGAATGACTCACTCCATTCTCGGGAGTGAATCACAGCAGTTTTTTGGCATATGTATCATTCAAATCGGGTGCTTGACATGTATGCAAGTAATTTGCATATCCGAGGATGTTTCCAGTTACATTTACGTTCCGGAAAGGTCCCATCCTCCAATATATATTGGGTACGACCTAATGCAGTAGTTAGACTGACACGAGATTTAGTAAAACTTAGTCTGAGATAAGACATCAGAAGTAGTTAACGATGAGTGAGTCTAGTCTATTCTTAGTTTGACAGGATGGTCAATCAGGTGACAAGGTTCCAGTAGCATTGATGATGTGGTCTACTCACAACTTAAATCGCAACACCATAAAAAGTTGTAGGTGTAGCTTTATGTAAATCAAGCAATGGAAACAGCAAAGCGAGATATGCAAATGATCACAGTATCATTACACATAGTGACATAACACCTTGCCGAGAAGCATATAAGCATCAGGTCAAGGAGGAGCGATATCACAGCTAAATTGTAGTGCCATTGGTTTCAAGCTGTAAAAATCATCACAGTATGTCAAGAGTATGTAGACGTACCACATACGTTCAGTTGTCATCAACGAACTGCCAACAAATGATTGTTTTATGTGAGGGTGGAATAAGCCTTCAAAGGATCGCTGAAATATTGGGTCATGATGCTAGCACAGTTCAACGGTGTGTGTTACAGTTCGTGAGATACAACGAAGCAACACATGAAAATCAGATAGTGGAGCTTCCAGGTGTACCACACCATGTGAAGATCATATACTTTTGAGAAGCATTGCATGGGAGTAATTTACTGAAGCAACAGCGTTATGAGATTTATCCCACACTGCAGGTAACATAGTTTCGATGCAAACAATTCAAAACTGTTTGCATGACGCAGGACTTCGACGTAGATGACCTTTTTGACACTTACCGTTTCTACCTCTTCACCGGTTATGTTGCTTCCAGTAGTGTTAAATGAGATGCAATTGATTGACAGAATGGCGAAACGTTCTGTTCATGGATGAATCATGATTCTGTTTTGGCATGACAGATGATCGTACCCACGTATGGCGATGCTTTCAACAACATCATTAAGAAGCTATTTTTATCAGTCGCCACACAGCCCCCCCCTCAAGTGGTAGCATGATTTGGGGTGGTATAACATTTGGTCCACGTTTCTGGCAGTATCACAGCACAACGATACGTTTCTGATATTATGAGACCTGTGGTACAGCCATATCTGTCAACCAGGCCTGGACTGCTTTTTCAGCAGGATAATGCATGGCCACATACTGCACAGGTAACTATGAATAGTCTACAAGGTTCTGTTATCCTGCGTTGGCCAGCATATTCTCCGGATTTGTCACCAATTGAGCATATCCGGGACATCATGGGTCACCGAGTAAGAGAATTCCCAATTCCTGCAAACCATGTTCAGTTACAAGCCCATTTACATGCTGTGTGGAATGTCATCCCTCAGCACACCATTGATCATCTCATTGATGAGATGCCTTGTCATATTCAATCCTGCATAGCCACTCGCGGTGTGCCTATTCCATATTGATCTAATAATATGGCTTCAACACCCATTGTTAGGTTCTCTATGCAATGTATTGTAGTCAACACGGGCAAATATTCTATCCTTAAGATATAGTCAAATGTAGATTCTTTCTCTTATTAGCGATGATAACTTCATGCAGTTCAATCGGAAGTCGCTGACAGTGTTTCTTTCAGGTATACCTTCATCGAAGACATTTTATGACATCTAGTTTCTATTTATGTGATACAGCATTTAGATATATTTACATAGGACAAATAGAAAACTTGCCCTTCCTAACACATCACACCAAAAACACGTGCCACAACAAAAGTAGAATTCCCTTTATACGCAGCAAACGGAACCAAGATAAAACCATTTGGAACAAAACAATTAGTTGTAAAATTTCGATTTCATTGAAAATTTGTTTGGGATCTTGTAATTGGCAATGTTTCTCAAACAATTTTAGAGCCAATTTCCTAGCAAAATTCGGGTTGTCGACATGAAAAATCAAAGATTAATTGACAGCTGTACTAAAGTTAGTATTAAAGGAAGTACGAAGCAGATACCCTTACTAGGTCTTACAGAGTTGAGTAATGATTCACCTTATACTCGGTTGCTAAGTGAATTTTCAAATTTGATGCAAACCAATTCCCTGCAATCTGTAAAACATGATACAACTCAATGTAATCAAACTCAAGGACCTCGAGTCTATGCTAAAGTGAGACAATTAGCTCCAGATAAGCTAAAAGCTATTAAAAAAGAATTTGAATTTCTACAGCGACAAGGAATTTGTAGACGACCTAAAAGCCCACAGACAAGCTCCATTCACGCCGTGAAAAAAAAGACAGATTTCATGTATGCTGAGATTACAAGAAGCTAAATTCAGTAATAATCCTAGATAGATATCCCATAGCTCATATACATGATTTTGTACAGAACCTTGAAGATAAAAAGGTATGTTTAACACCGGATTTGGTATGTGCATACCACCAATTTCCAGTGGAACAAGATGATGTCCCGAAAAAAGAGGTGATAATGCAGCTTGGACTGTTTGAATTTCTGTTCATGCCATTTGGTTTATGTAATGCAGTTCAAATCTATCAGGGATTTATGCATGAAGTATTACATGATTCAGATTTCTGTTTAATATATATCAATGACTGTTTAATCGCATCAGAAAATGAAGAAAACCATCAAGAACACTTATGTACAGTATTTGAGAGTTTTTCACAATATGGAGTGGTTATATATTCTTCAAAATGACTTTTTGGGCAATCTAAAGTAAAATTTTTAGGACACATGATGATGGCAGAAGACATTTCCCCTTTACCAGATAGAGTTTCTACCATACAAAATTTTCCACTACCAAATACTGCGCAGGATTTAAGAGGCTTTTTAGCAGTTTTATACCTGTATCTTAGGTTTTTACCACAAGTAGCAAGAATACAAGCAGTTCTTGACGATTTAATACCTGGAAATAAAAAGAGGGACAGTACACATGTACAGCGGTCAAAAGACACAGAAACCGCTTTTCAAGCGTGTAAAAATTTTCTTTCAAGTGCATCACTATTGACTTATCCCACAACAAACTGTGAATTTTCACTATCTGTAGATACATCATTAGTGGTGATTGGATCGGCATTACCAGAAAAGCAAAATAGAAAATTATGCCCATTACCATTTTTTTCGTGCAAATTAAATGCCGCAGAAAGTAAGTACAGCACTTATGATTGTAAACTTCTTACAGCATATTCAGCTGTAAAACATTTTCGGCATATGTTGGAAGGACGTAATTTTATATTATACATTGATAAAAAACTCTTACATTTGCATTTCAACAAAAAACAGAAAAAATGACTCCACATCAATTAAGACATCTAGAATTCATAAGTTAATTTATGACTAACATACAACACATTCACAGTTCAACTAATGCAGCAACAAGCAGACACACTTTTTCCCATCAAAGAGATCAACGCACTAAATGTGCTTGATAAAAAAGCAATTGCAAAAGCACAAAGAAGACAAATTAAATGATCTAAAAAACTCATATCCTTCATTATGTTTTAAAAGTTTTGCTGTTCATCCAACAGGTACAATACTGCAGTGTGACACCTCAACAGGTGAAATTCGACCGTACATACCACAAAGTTTTAGAAAACAAGTATTTCACAGCATCCACAATTTCGCTCATCCAGGAATTTGAGGAACCATAAACATGGTACGAAAATGATTCATTTGGCCATCACTCTGAAAGGACAGTATGAAATGGAGTTGAACGTGTATCGTCTGCCATAAAACAAAGAAACATTGCTACACAAAATCACTTTTAGGGAATTTTAGTACACCTAATGGTAGATTTCAACATGTACATATTGACATAGTCAGACCTTTACCAGTATCGAAGGGATTTCAATATTTGCTCACTTATGTTGATCGTTTCATGAGGTGGCCAGAAGCCATTCCTTTAGAAGATCAAACGGCAGCACAGTATCAGAAGCATTCTATTCTGGTTGGATTTCTTGATTCGGAGTATCCAAGGTCATCAGTACTGACTGGGGGCGGCAATTCAAAAGTGATTTATTTCATCACTTAATGAGATTTTTAGGAAGCAAAATAAGAAGAACAACAGCATATCATCCTGCCTCTAATTCCATAATGGAACGTTTCCACCCCCAACTAAAATCGGCAATATGCTGTCAAAATACAAAGAGTTGTATAAAAGTACTACAAGTGTACTTTTAGGAATAAGATTCACGATTAAAGAATATCTAAAAGCTTCCAGTAGAGAATTAACCATGGCACTTCATTACGATTGCCATGTGAATTTCTTCATGACACATCTTTAACCCTTTCGCGACGGCGGCATTCCGGAGCTGCCGCGGCCCAAAGGACAGAGCGCTTTTCTTCCGAACTGTTCCCAGGAGATGGTAATTTTTTTTGTGCTAAGCCTAACTCTCGAAAAAAATTCACTAAAATCACCTATTCAACACAGAAATCTACTGTTTTCAGGAATAAAAGAAATATTTATTTTCTATTTCATGTATATTTCTCATACAAATCTGAATACAGAATACTCGTTAGTTGCTCCCATTCTTTTATCCGAAATAAATGAATAATTTCACTGCCTCTAAAACCCAAACAAAAAAAAATACTCTCTTATATTCCTAAGATTCACCAACGAAATAATAAAGCTGAAATCAAAACAAAACTCGAAACTCAATTATAAAATTGGTGATGCTGCGAGAATTGCTCTGTCTGTTTATATTACAAAATCATGTTTCACCACTCCAAATGGAGAAATAATTCATTGGATCCTCCTTATGCCAAGGTTATGTATCTGCAAAATACATCCAAGTTGTTTCTACGGACATTTAACGCCATCTAGTAGACAAATTAAAACGTTCCATGTGAAAACATGCATGCGTGCCACTCGCCGTTTATGGTAAACTTTCCTCCATTACGAGTGCGTGCCGTCCGTCCTTGAATGCAAGTTTGCAGTCGACACGCGGGTGTGCCAATCGTCGCGAAAGGGTTAAAGGACATCCCTAAGCATGCTCATGAATTTGTTTTACAATTAAGATACCAAATGCAATGACTACGACCAGTTCCTGCTTCGCGCCATTAAAAAAATGGTGTTTTCATCCACAAGGAACTTCCCAAGTCTACCTACATTTTTGTGCGAAACGACTTTGTGTGGTGATCCTTGCAAACCACTTATGATGGACCTTTTCCAGTATGTGCATGCTCTGAAAAACATTACACAGTAGATAACTGCAGATGAAAAAGCAACATCTGTATTGATCATTTGAAACCTGCATTTTTACTAAAGCCCATAGAAGAAGAAAAAGGAATCTCTTCAACGGTTTCATCAGACCAGTCATCATCTTCCACCACTACCTCTAAAGTGACCAGGTATGGAAGACTAGTTTGATTTAGAATCCCTGTTCTTTTACAATGAGGGGGTGTACTATGGCGGCACTCCTTCAGAACCATCCGATTAGCATATATTCGATTAGCATAAAAAACTTTCCTTCTTGTTATCCACAGAGATTTTGGATTTACATGTGATGCATGTGCATTACCTCTGCCCAGGCACATAAAAGCCAGCACAGAACATTGTCAGTATTCATTCACTGATCATTCGTATTTCGGATGACTACGATGTACATGAATTGTAATATAGTTCTCTTTTAATTATGTTTTTGTAAATAAAGTTATATTTTATAATTGCCTCTGTAATGAATACCCTACAACATTGCACCTTTGCAATATATTCTCAAATTATCATAACATCAAGAAATGTGCGAAGTTTTTTCCCATTCATTATTTATTAAAGCCACATAAAAGTTACAGCAGTATTTACAAACAAATGAATGGGGAGTGTAAAAATGTCCAGTGGCATCCTTCGCCCTTTGTCGGCATCCTCCATCCAACAAGACGAAATCGCATCCCTCCCAGCTTGACCACTCAAGTAGGCGAAACCAAAGAACGATACACTCTGAGTTACAGTAAAAGGTTTTTTATTGCTCCCCATCCCTTGGATGAATATCGTAGATATCCTGTATAAGGAGGATATCTACAGTGTATATTCACTTCTCCACAACCCAGCCGTTAAAATTCCCACTCACCCATGGCAATTCAACTTAAAAAACTAGCGATTAACAAAATCCTGATCGGCCTAACTCTGATAGCCTAAAATGACACTTTTCCTAAACAATCCCTCTGTGGAGCGAGAAAAATTTGGCAAAACTCACTACAATACTGTTACAGTTCTTAATTTACTGCACTTGCAGCCAAGAATAACTGCTATTCACATTCCTATCACCTTCCTCCCAGTGATTATGGATGTGTTTACTTTTGAGGCATGCCCGAGTGCAGTGTATTCTATCAGTTGACCTCATCAGTGCCCTACCGACATTCAGAGTGCCCCCACTTTTAAATACTGTACTAATAAGGCTTTCATCATTTTTACACCTGTCTCAAATTTTAAACAGTTTCTGAAAGCGGATGAGCAAACAGAATTAAAATTGCTCTTTAAAATAAAACTGGTTCAAGATAAATGTCCCCCACTATTTTCAGCTTGGAAATTTATTTATTAGTTAAATATTCATAACATATTTTGCATCATGATAAATTAAAAAAATTAAATCTGTATGCAATAGTTTTGGGTATATGCTGCAGTTGAAGGTGCCAGGCGCTAATAAAGAGTGTCAACCTTGGGGATAGGAGGATGCTTTTCTGAGCAAAATTGTAGATATTACGAAGTTATGTATTATTGTTCAACTTCAACTTACATATATGTACGGTACATAACGATCATATGATAAATATGAACAAGGGTGGCAAAAATAGCACATTTGAAAGATACTATGCTGTCCAGACATAAATTGCAAGAATTTACCATATTTTTTAAAGTTTTGGCATGCAATAGTTTCTCGATCAAAGAAATTTCAGATTTCCTGTTATAGATTATACTCTGCTTTAAATTATTAATCTGTCATCGACGATGTAAGAAACTAAAAATATTTGTATTCCTAAACTGTTTACAGCTTAGTTGTGTTTTCAGTAGTGCCAACTGTGAACAATTATTATTAATTCAAAGTTAAATCGGTTTGATTTTCAACTTAACTGTGACCAAAGTTGGCTCATGCCCCATCCGGATGATTGAAAAATTCGAGTTAAGCAATAAAACAGCCTATGATTTTAGCAATACAAAATGATATTTTTTAAATTCAAAAGAGTCAAAAAATTAAATTAAATTAAATTTCTGATAAAGAACGATAAAGAATTCGGATGTTACAATATCAGTTGTTCGCTAAAGAATTTGGTTGTTATGAAATAAACATATTGAAGAAATTTTACAATAAAAATGCTAAGTTCTTGACATCCGATAATATAACAGGAAAATGACCGAAATATCGGGAATGCAATGATTGAAAAGTTACAAAGTAATCAAAAGATAGAAACATGAATATAAATTAATTGAAAATCTACAGAAAATCATTGGTGAAGTCCCGTAAATTAAATTAAAGAAAAATTAGTGGCCGGTCTTCTTAAAAATAAATAAGGTATAAATATTAATGTAAATGTTCCATCAGCTTTATTGAAAAAAAAGATCAAGATGAGAAAACTTCAAAACTTAAGAAACAACCATATTCAGAAATAATCTGTAACTTTGGCAAAAAATTAAATCTGAAAACTTTCTTAATAAGTGTTCTGGGGAAAAATGAATTTAAAATTGTACCCCAAGTATATTTGAATGCTTCATGGTAAATGAATTTTTCTTTTTAGATTACCTGAAAACAATTATAAAACACTGAAAAAGACCTATAATGAAAAACATTGCAAGATTTAAAACAAGGTTAAAAAAATAAATGTCAATAAATGTTTAAAATATTCAGAAAATGGCTAAATGAAAAATCTAAATTTTGAAAACTTTTAAGAAATGGAAAAGATGGGGATACTGACAGTGACTTACAGAAAACCTAGTTTTTTTAAAAAAAAACTAAAATAAGTTTTGAAAATTTATTCAATGCCAAAAATGAGAAAATAGCAATAATAAATGCATGTTAACAAATAAATATAACTCATAACTCATTAAAATATAAAAATATTTCTGTAAATTTGTGTTATCAGAAAAAATAAGTTTTGTATTTTGCCAATTTCTTAAATTATCCCTAATTTTTACCCCCCTCCCCCCACTCTTCACTTTGCCTCAACAGCCAAATAATAGGTCTTACAAAAGTAGATCTTGCTAACAGACATAGTGGTGTCTTGCACCTGACCGAAGTACTCACCAACTCAAAGTATAGGGAGAAGGATCGGTTGTGTGACTTATGTCTACCATATTATAAATCTGTAAATAAATATGAGTAATATATCTGCAAATTTCAGTAAATGTATGTGTAATGTATACCTGTAAACGTATGTGTAATATATCTGTATTTTTCAGTTGTCAACAACTGACCTCTTCATGAATCGACCAGCCAGTGACTGACTACTAACTAAAAATGGGAATTTTAAACTTTGAGCCCCAGCATTGTTTACAATGGGTTTTATTGCTTCCCTTTAATTAATGTTCCTTGGTGTTTCCTATCTTAAAAAAGTGTATTAGCACTTGCATGACACATGGATATTTATTTAAAGCAAGGTTGTTAAGCACCATTGCAATACAGATCTGGAAAAAACTTTTGAATAACTGTCATTGTTCTTTCATGAACCCCTTATAAATGTTTTCACCTCATGGTATAAAAATTCATGTTTGTGTATATAAAATGATAGCATAATAAGCATTTTTATTTACTTTTCTGATCTTAAGTAAGCAGACTAAATAATATGATAGTTCTAATAATTATCTTCAATTTGTGCAGTTAGAAAAATAAATTTATAAAGATTATATTTTAAAGAGATGTCCAATTATAAAATATAAGTTTTGTGTATATTTACAATTTTGTATTATTATTTGTATACTTTTAATTTGAGTTTCAAAATTAATCGCCCAATTTTTCTTTCCCTTTTAATATGTAAAAAGTTAAAAACTATTTGATCAAACTGAATATTTGTAATTTTACGAATTTGATGCATCTTTACATAAATATAATAAATCTCTGCCAATTATTGTAAGCTTTAATTTTTAATAGTATCAGTGCACCTTTTGGTTTTTAATCGTTTATACTTTTATTTGTATCACTAATTATTTTATATAAATTTGTAAAATAGATAAGTTATCTGCATCTTTTTTTACATTTTTACGTATGGGCCACATTATGCAATGCATTCTTTAGTTAAAATTTAAAATTGTACCCTTTTGAAAATATGTACCCCTTTTGTATGTAATGTGCCCTTTTTAGATTACAGTATGCCCTTTTTTGGAAGTTAGCACCCTGCCCTTTTAAAATCCTAGAATGAATCCTGACTTGTGATGTTTTACAGACATAGGTCTGGAGTTTATTATTAAGTGTTTTTACTGAATGCCTTTATTTCTAATAGCCATCAAGTACCATATGATATCAATTCTAAATGATTTTATAACTTTTAGTTCTTTATTGGAATTTGAGAGCATCTTGTGTAAAATAAATACATTTACTACATTTGAGTTCGAAAACATTATCTAGTATACTGCTAACCTAAAAACAGTTATAGAAAAGGTAACAGACTCAAATGAAATATGCTGTCACTTATTGCTGGGCACCCTATATATAACAAAACTCTTTTGTTAGACGTTTTTGTGCATTATTTTTTTCAAAACTAACAAAAACTATGTTTTTACTGCTCTTCCCTCTCCCAGTGAATTAAAAAAAAATGGTATTTTTATTTATCCTGATGTGCCCTTTCATTTAGCATCCTGTTTGTTTTCTTTTCTTTTACTCGCATTTTTTTTTTTCTCTTCCCTATCTTCTTGGGATTATAAATTTTCTAATTTTTTAAGGTTTCTTGTTATTGGGCTTCTAATTTGCATCTAAATGCCAAATTTCAAAATTGATGAACTGGTCATAGTTTAGAGACAGGATGGGGTACTGACAGCTTGTTAATATGACTCCTTCTTTACACTTTCGAATCCAAAATATATAATCACTCCTGATCAGAAAACCCACCAAAATATTCATGAATTACTTTGTTGTGTGAGAACAAGTTCAAAGAAATGCATGAAGGAAAGGGGAGGCTATTAAAAAAATATTTATGGAATACGAAATGACTTCATATTTTCAGAGGGGGGGGGGGGGGGAGTATATTCAATTGAGAGCGTATTATCAGATTTTTATGGTACTAGCTTCACCTGCACAAAACATCTGCGTTCTAGGTATTTATAAAATTTTTGATAAGACTCTGAAAATAACAATTTTATTGGTTCTAAGTTTTGCATTTCCTCTTTGGTTGAGATGATCAGCACTTTCTTCAGTCCATTGAAGTCTATCAGTTTCATTTTTCAATGCTTTATGCTAAATTATTTTAGCTTTAATAAGTAAATAAAAAGTTATTTTAAATGGGAGTACTAAGTGATTTTATTCACGTTATTATCATTTTCAAAATGACAAGCACACAATAACTATTTTAAAGTTGAGTGATGAACTTCCTGACATTTTTGTTTCAGAACTATGAGGATTAAAATGCCAATATTTTGTATTTTTCAACACTTCTAAAAATTGTTCCATTTTTAAATTACATAAAAACTTATAAAAATCTGATTCATATAACCTTTGATAAGCTTGTTTATATTATTTAATTTTTAATTACTACGTCACTGTTTTCATTCTTATCCAAGGCGATAACTGGCAGCACTACAGCTTGAACAAAAATAATTGTTGATAGTTTACCAATGGAATTGGTTTAGTTTTTAATTTTGTGGATAGATGGCAGCATTGCTTTAAAAACTTTAAAAAACCTAAAGAGAAATTTTTAGAAATCCAGAGAAAACATTTATAAATTCAATGAGAGAATGGGACTTTAAAAATTGATGGATCATACAAATGATAAAACTATTTTATATATTATATAAAAACTTATTATAACATAGTTTTCTTTAGACCAATTTTCTGATCATGTTTATAACATGCACAGAATTTTCCATGTTCAATTACCCAACTATCAAAAGATGTACACCCCATAGTAATCTTCTTATCAAATTGCATATTTTGATGTTAACCTGGAGTTCTTATTATTTTTGAATTGGTACTATTTTCTAATTTAACATTTCCATTTTATTCAAAGTTAAATAAATGAAGGATCCAGAGAGAGAGAAACCAAGTCTTACAGATTAGTCAGTACCTCCGGGTGACCGATATAGGTTTACATCGACTGAGGGTGGAGGTCCTAAGGGATTGTATTTGCAACCAAGCGAGACCAAGACCCTGGGAGCAAAGTCAGCAGAACCATTCACCAGACAGGAACAGGAAAGCGATCCCGAAGAGACTCGACTCCAGTCGCCTATGGATCTGGAGCTATGGCCATAAAGGCCAGTTCCTCCCCGCAACCTGGAAGAGCCTGCTTCATGAGTCTAAGTGGGAACTCTCAGAAACAATCTGCAGATTTATGTACCCCCCCTCCCCCCGTCCCCAGGAAAGGAAAACCAGAACTACAGACCTTTGATAGTAATTTTTATTGAAACTATTTCTGTTTACAAATTTAATGAATCTGTTTTCTCGAGTATTATTTTTCTGCAATTTTTACATAAAATTTTAAGTTCTGGAATTTAGCACATTTTAAAATACAGTCTAATTTAAATTATATATCAAATTTAGTATTTTATGGAAATTATAATTTAGAGATATGTTTCTTATTTAGCAGAGTACGTGCACATTTTTATATCAACTTTATGTTGAATTTAGAATAAAATATGTTTTTTGTTATAAGAAATTTGTAAATGAAGTTTCATTATCATGAGACTTAGACATCAATAGTATGCTTATACCTGCACAGTTTCAATGTTTGTTTTGTTTGCAAAATGTGCTATACTTTTGAGTATTATACAGTAGTAAATCTGAATATGTTAAACTGTATCAAGCATGTTTAAGTTTTGAAAATTCTGTTTTCGGTCAGACTATAATTTGAAAAAATGTTCAAATGAGTCAAAAATTCTTATTAACTGTAGTAGTAACATAAAATAATTGCTCAGCAAGTATATATTGATGAGCTGGAATTGATATGAGTGTATCGACTGTTACAAAATATTTCAAGATCTGAGTAACTGGTTGCTAAATTATGAAAAGTGCTGGAAATTAAGTGCAAAATGAAAGTAAATTAAAAAAATTTGTAATGTGTGAGTTTCTATTATTTCTATGATGGTATTACATACTAATTCAACATTTAGTGATAATTTTGTTCTCAATGTTTTCAAAAATTTATTTGTAATATTTTAAATCCTCTTTATTAAAGGGACATTTTGAAAAGTCCCATTATGAAGCTGATAATTGGAGAAATTTGAAGCCATGATGTGCAAAGTCATCTTCCATTACTCCAATCTAAACATGTGAAATACCCAAAGACTGGATCCATTTTAGACCATCAAGAAGTGGATAGTACAATTGACACAGAGGTAAACTTTCTAAACTTTTCTTTGATTTAACACTTAATTCTGTGGATTTCACCATTGCTGTGAAATATAACTTTCCCTATACACACATAGGGATATCTGGTCACACATTAAGCTACCATAAGCCTTAGGGTTGGTCATGTGGTCTGGGTCTTCCACACATAGGGATATAATATGAGGGAAACATGACAGAATTGAAAATTCAATTGTATGGTATCTTCATTAGAATACTTTCATAGTGTACTTTTGCATATGTTTTTAAGCTGAAAATATACTTAAGAATTTTTTTCAAGTTGTGAACATTTTCTATATTGAAATTTCATGTTCTATATGAAAATTAATTTTGTGCCAAACTGTATAATTTAAAATGTTTCTTCATCTCCCTTCTGCTTATGGCGGATTCTATTACAATATAACATTATCTACTATTATATTTTTACTCAAGTTATAAATATTTTCAATTTTTATATGAAAAGTTTTAATTCATGCTGATTTGCATATTTTGAAAAATATTTTTTTCTTTCTCCTGCTTTTGATGGACTCTTGCAATTTCCGAATTAGGATTTTTTCAAGTTGAGACCATTTTCTATATTGAAAGTTCAAGTTTTATATGAAAATTTATAATTTTGTGCCAAACCGTATAATTTGAAAAGTATCTCAATCTCCCATCTGCTTCTGGTGGATTCTATTACACTTTACTATTATCATATCTACTGTTATATTTATACTCAGGTTATAAATACTTTCCAGTTTTATATGGCAAGTTTTAATTTCGTGCCAAATTGCAAATTTTGAAAAATATGTTCTTCTCGTTCCTGTTTCTGGTGGACTCATACAATTACCGAATTAGGATTTTCTTCAAATTGTGACCATTTTCTATATTGAAAGTTTAAGTTTTATATGAAAATTTAAAATTTTGTGCCAAACTGTATGTATAATTTGAAATGTTTCTTCATCTCCCTTCTGCTTGTGGCAAATTCTACTACATTTTACCATTATCTACTGTTATATTTATACTCATTATGAATACTTTCTAGTTTTATATGAAAAGTTTTAATTTCGTTTCCTTTTAAAGCAAGTTAAATCGCATTACTGCATTCTCAACAGTAGCTCTTAGCATATCAGGAGGAATGTTACGAACATGTCGGTGTATCACATTTTTCAATTCCGCCAAATTGTTTATGTTATCACCATAAACAGTGGCTTGACATGAATGACATGAAGGTGGGTGGCTCCAGAAGAGCCCAACACATCGACCAGAGGTCTATTGTACTACAAACAGTGGCTTAGACACCATGAGTTTTATGCAGGACGGGGTTCCACCTCACATTGGTACATGTGTCAAACAGTTACTTAAGCAACATTTCACGGATGACCAGATTGTAAGCCGACACTTCCCTATTTCTTGGCCACCCTGGTCACCAAACCTCAACCCCTGTGACCTCTGGCTATGGGGTTACCTCAAAGTCACTGTTTATGGTGATAAACATAAACAATTTGACGGAATTGAGAAAGGTGATACACCGACATGTCCGTAACATTCCTCTTGATATGCTAAGAGCTACTGTTGAGAATGCAGTAATGCGATTTAACTTGCTTTCAGAAAATGGTAGAAGTCACATTGAACATGATTTGTAACATGTTTTAGAAACGATTAAAAACTTTTTAAACCAATGTCTTCATGTTTTATTTCTTTTAACAATATTGCATACAGTGCCATTCCCCGCTGACGGTGAGATTTTGAACTTTTTTTTTTTTGCGGAAAATAAAATCCCATGACCTCCTGTAAACTATTACCAAGTTTGATAACATTCTGTCCAGTAGTTTTCCTTTTATGGCCATTTCAAAGTAGAACTTTAATGATAAAGAACCTGTACTTTCCAGTTTTATATGAAAAGTTTTGATTTCGTGCTGAATTACATATTTTGAAGGGTTTTAGGTTGAATTGCATCTTTCTTCATCTCCCTTCTGCTTGTGGCGGATTCTACTACATTTTACCATTATCTACTGTTATATTTATACTCGTTATAAATACTTTCCAGTTTTATATGACAAGTTTTGATTTCGAGCTGAATTGCATATTTTGAAAAATATGTTTTACTTGCTCCTGCTTTTGATGGACTCATACAATTACCGAATTAGGATTTTCTTCAAATTGTGACCATTTTCTATATTGAAAGTTCAAGTTTAAAACGAAAATTTATAATTTTGTGCCAAACTGTCATAATTTTAAATTTTTCTTTATATCCCTTCTGCTTGTGGCGGATTCTACTACATTTTACCATTATCTACTGCTAAATTTTTACTCAAATTATAAATATGTACTTTGCAGATTTATATGACAAGTTTTGATTTCGTGTCAAATTGCATACTTTGAACAATATATGCTTCTCGCTCCTGCTTTTGATGGACTCATGCAATTACTGAATTAGGATTTTTTTCAAGTTGTGACCATTTTTTATATTGAAAGCTGAACTTCTATATGAAAATTAATTTTATGCTAATC
Organism: Amaurobius ferox; assembly: GCA_951213105.1. Classification (NCBI taxonomy): domain Eukaryota; kingdom Metazoa; phylum Arthropoda; class Arachnida; order Araneae; family Amaurobiidae; genus Amaurobius; species Amaurobius ferox. Next base: position 55,027,935 of record OX578141.1, read on the forward strand.
TCTATAATTTGAAAAGAAAAGTATCTTTAACTCCTTCTGCTTGAGGCAGGTTCCATTACAATTTACCATTATTTACTGTTATATTTTTACTCAAGTTATAAATATTTTCCAGTTTTTTATATGACAAGTTTTGATTTTGTGCTAAGCTGCATATTTTGAAAAATATGTTCACTTTGCTACTGCTAATGGTGGAGTCCTACAATTGCTGAATTAGAATTTTCTTCAAATTGTGACCATTTTCTGTATTGAAAGTTCAAGTTTTATACAAAAATTTATAATTTTGTTCCAAATTGTATAATTTAAAAATATCTCAATCTCCCTTCTGCTGGTGGTGGATTCTATTGCAATTTACCATTATCTACTGTTATATAAGTTATAAATACTTTACAATTTTATATGACATGTTTTAATTTTGTGCCAAATTGCATATTTTGAAAATTATGTTCTTTTCGCTCGTCCTTTTGATGGACTGTTACAATTAGTGAATTAGGATTTTCCTCAAGTTGAGACCATTTTCTATATTGAAAGTTCAAGTTTTATATGAAAATTTATAATTTTGTGTCAAACTGTATTATTTGAAAAGTATCTCAATTTAAATTTCAAATTTTTAATCTTGTGTCAAGCTGTATAATTTGAGAAATATCTTTATCACCATTACAATTTACAGATTTAGAACATCAAAATTTAAGTTATTTTTCATCAGGTTATTATATAATTCATTATGCTGAAAACGTTTAAAACATAGAGTTGAATTTAAATGTTAAAATGCATACAGTGCAAATATGCAATATTTATTACAAATAGCCAGGCACATGATACACCATCATTTGCCTATACATCAGCCAACATTGTGAACCATATTGCTGTCACAAGTTACGCAAAAAATAAGCTGTTTTAGGATGGATGCAACACTAAATATAAATTTAAAGGAACTTTAAAAATCATGATTTTTAGATTGGGAAAAAAGATGGATGCAATATTTTATTTTTAAGTGGGTCACGTGATTTCTTCATATAATATGGGTGCCATTATTATTTTAATTTTTATTTAAAAAACTACCAAACATATTTTGCTCAAATTGTTTTATATATTTTATGGGATAATTTGATGGGATATTTTATTTAAAATATTTATAAAATATTTTATGGGATATTTTATTTAAAAAACTACCAAACATATTTTGCTCAAATTTTTTTTTTATATTTTATGGGATAATTTGAATATTTTCTAAAATTTTCAAAGCAATTTGTGAATTTTAACTTTGCTTAAAAATGTTTTTAAAATTAGGTCCCAGAGGGTACAATGTATTTCACTTTTTCAACCTGGGTTCAATCCAAAACTAATTGGGTGATATTATTCATTTATATTTCCATATGTTCCACAGACTGTCTGAACAACATACTAAAATTTGATTTTGATAAAGTCATTTTTATGGCAGTTATCGTACGAATGGACAGACAGACAGAATGAATGAACAAAGTTATATAAACACTTTTCAACTATGTTGTAAAGTGTTACAAAGAATGTTTTTGCATCAGAATGCAGTTCTAGTTTTTAAAAGTACTAGTGTATGGGGCTGAAAATTTCATATCAAAATAATTATTAGTTTCAAAATATGACATTTTTGAAAGTGTGAAATATATACTGAAATTTCATTATTATTTTAATTGTATTTAATTATACCTTGATCTTTCAGGTTACTGTTTTCTGATTGTTTGAACCTCATCAATTAGAGATTCATCATGACTTATAACAGATTATTTAAAATATGTATTAAATGATCTATAATTGCATCTATGACTATTCAAAATACTAAGATATCTGCATAAATGTTAAGATTTGCTGTCTCAATAAAATGTTAAATTGCTTACCTGTGTTATTTATTTTTTCCAAAATTCAACAATCTGCTAAGTAAAATGTGCTAATTTTTTCAATTGCATCCGTATGTTTCCCCTTGTAAAATATTAACTTTTACTGTTTACCTTCTTTCACTTTTTAATATAAAATAGTGTTTTGAAAGTGAAGATTATATATTTTTTTCAAAGCTAGTATACAAACTGTTCGTGTAAACTTTGTGAAAACTGTTTAAATCATAATACGTTTAAAATGTACAATTAATTATGATAAAAAATAAAATGTAATTATTATAATAGTAATATTAAAAATGTACAATTAATTGTAATTCTGTAATAAATCTGAATACTCAAACCTTCTAAAATTATTTTGGGTGAAATTGGATACTCGAATAAGAGAAATGTCTGAAAGGACTACGAAAGACATCAATGACCTCCGGGTACCTAAATGTGTATGTGAAGTAGAAAATTTAGGAAAAACATTGTGTGTGTATCATAAGAGGCATAGAATAAGGTTGAGGTATGAAGGATTATAATTATTTAGAAAATGACTTCTCGGGTCCTGACTTCTGAATCTAAACCAAGCGCTTTATTGACTGAACTAGGGGCATGAAAGAGCACTTGTATACTCTTGCCATACATGTACAGAAGTTGAAGTGCCTTGAAACTCCGCAATTTTTAGAATAAATATTTATAGTTAAAAACTTTGGAAAAATATTTAGGGATAACATTTTATTTGGAATAAATATATGGGAAAGGACCAGAATCTCATATGTGGGGTGGGGGTTAAATTTTTCAACAGTCAACAGAAGATGCATGCCTTTTCTGCTGATAATCTATGAAAGTTTTATTGAAAGAATCGTACATATAATAGTCAATAGTGCAAAAGTTAAGTTGAAATGCATATCTACTAGAAAAACAAATCGATATAATGGAGGCTACGCTTCCATTTTACATATGTATTGAAAATTATATATGTAATGTATATATGAACTAATTATGTTTATAATCTTTATTATATTCCTCGGAATATTGAGACCATTGCTCACTCTACCTACTCGGTCTCTGGTGAACACATAAAATGCATAATAGTACGTACTTTTTGTTTGAATGTACTTTATACAAGTAGCTCATAACAGGCTTGACTCCCAGCAGATTATTATCTTCATGAACACCTTTCACCGTAACTGGATCTATATCGGGCTTTTCCGTCAGGATCCCTTCCTACTGTTTATATGATCTTTATTGCTACAGCTGTCCCTTCGAAAGACCGCCCCCCCCCCTCCCGTCATTGTAGTTCCTGCTTACCTGGGTGTTACGCCACTGAATCGTAAAATTTACTTTCTCATACTATTGAATATAGTATAAAGTATTGTTTTCGAGAAAATTTTCAATTTCGAAATTTTGATGCCAATATAGCCTCCTGAATACATTTGGTGCCTCCTGAATACATTTTGACTATTTTTAGAGGGATGTCTGTCTGTGGTCTATTTCTTGTGTACACAATATTTACCACAACTATGGATTTTCATGAAACTTTATATCCGGCTTTGTTATAAAATCAAACAAGATAGAATTTTTTGAAATTCGATCAAAAACTACGAAATTTTATATTTTTGACGTTTGTGACAACATAGTAATATGTCCAAGTGACAGCATAACAGCAACGAATGTTGAAGACCCAGACCACACGACCAACCCAAGGGTTTATGGTAACGAATTGTGTGGCCGGACAGCAACGAATGTTGTTGTTGTTGAAACCCAGACCGTCCGACCTACCAGAAAGGTGTAAGGTAACTGTTTGGACGGTCGGGAAGTGCCACCCAATTTAGACCGGAACCCAGTGGGGGAGGCATCCACAGGGACCGTACCCTCCTTCCCCTACCACCAACCTCTCGGAAGGACTTTCGGACCCACATGTTTAACGTGATCGTACTCCGCATGAACACGGCGGCAGTTTTGGCAGTGGCTGGAATCGAACCCGGGCCTACCGAGTGCAACTCCAGCGCGCTAACCAATGGGCTACCGCGCCCCTACAGCAACGAATGTGTAAGAGTAGTGTGGATACAGTTAAGCCAAGTGTAGATACATTCTATAAAAACTAAAACTGCATGCCCCCAGACTATACCACCGGCATGATTAAAATATGAATTATACGAAATAGATTTCAAATAGTATTATTTCCGATAACAAAGTAAAGATGATTCGTGGAACATTGGTTGTAGAATGAAAAAATAATAAATTGTTTCTAGGGGAAGACTGAGACAGTCCAGGCAGTGTTTCTTTCAGGCATACCTATGGGGGGGGGGGGGGGCAAAGACATTTTATGTCAACATAGTTTATATTTATGTGACAGCATTTAGATATATTTATATAAGGCAAATAGAAACCCCCCCCCCCTAAAATATTCGCTCCACCGGCCAAAATGTCCTGAAAGAAACACTGCGGCTAGGTGATTCTGATCTTTTACTGGTGATTCTGATGGTTTCTGATTTTTCATGTCTCCTTACTCAATAAAAGAAATATTTGAGGTCCGGGCTTTCTCTCTCGAGTGATGTCTGTCTACCACTATGGGCTCCAAGTCTCAAACAAGAAAAGGAACACATCTAGAGTGGCAAATAACTATATACATCGATTTGAAATCCAAACATTGTTAGATTCAGAAATTTTCTAATTTTGAGAAATTTACAAAGATATCTGTTTGATGACCACTAGAATATGTTTCGGTCGTTATTGGATATCGCCCCCCCCCTCCCATTTCTGTCTGTATTATAGACAGGATAACATCAGAACAAATAAAAGCATCCCCATAAAATTTTATATTTAGACAGACTAAAAGCTGCAAAGAGCTATCTATAATTGTATAATACGCACTATTAGATTACTCAGATGTTTATGACTTCGAGTAATCTATAATCAAACAATGAATTTAAGACATTTTATGTGAACCTAGTTTATATTTATGTGACAGCATTTAGATATATTTATATAAGGCAAATAGAAAATCCCCCCCCCTAAAATATTCGCTCCACCGGCCAAAATGTCCTGAAAGAAACACTGCGGCTAGGTGATTCTGATCTTTTACTGGTGATTCTGATGGTTTCTGATTTTTCATGTCTCCTTACTCAATAAAAGAAATATTTGAGGTCTGGGCTCTCTCTCTCGAGTGATGTCTGTCTACCTCTATGGGCTCTAAGTCTCAAACAAGAAAAGGAACACATCTAGAGTGGCTAATAACTATATACATTGATTTGAAATCCAAACATTGTTAGATTACAGAAATTTTCTAATTTTGAGAAATTTACAAAGATATCTGTTTGATGACCACTTGAATATGTTTCGGTTGTTATTGGATATCGCCCACCCCCCCATTTCTGTCTGTATTATAGACAGGATAACATCAGAACAAATAAAAGCATCCCCATAAAATTTTATATTTAGACAGACTAAAAGCTGCAAAGAGCTATCTATAATTGTATAATATGCACTATTAGATTACTCGGATGTTTATGACTTCGAGTAATCTATAATCAAACAATGAATTTAAAAATGCAAAATTATCCTCAAAATGTTACATTTTCAAAATACAAGATCTAAATAATTCTGAAAGAAACATTTTTAACTCTTGAACGGTGCAAAGATGACTAAATGCATCAAATAAATGTGTTATTTTCGAATATGTTATTTACTGGACATTGAATCTAAAAAAGTCAACTATATGTAATAAAAATGTATGATATTCTGAAAATTCCGTCTGAAATTTTAACGTTTTTAGATTATCATCGATGTATAGGAAACTTTAATCATTATTATCATATTTATTCATTTTATACATTTACTAGCAGTATACCCGTTCTTCGTACAGAGTATATAATATAAAGAAATTTAAATTCCCGATCATGTGCAAATTCCAATGGTATACTAAATCATATTGTTAATCTAAATATTCTATTAAAATATTTAATTTAATGCACATAAAAAGAAATTTAAGAATATTTGTTCTCGCTATGCAAGTTTATCTTCAAGGGCAGATCTGAAGAATAAAACATCCTGGTCCTGTTTGTTAACAGGACCAGGATGTACAAAAAATATGAAATTGAACCAATATATGCAAAATAAAAGTGCTAAAATTGTATGGGACTCGTACTACTTACATTCGCGAATATTAGAAAGTATATCCGTGTATTAGTAGAAGATTACACGCACCACAACATATGAGTTTCTAAAATCTTTGCCAAAATTCAACAGATGACGTAATAAATTGATAATATCAATAATACCGTAATCTTTAAATTTAAAGGCCGTAATTCATTCCAATGTATGCCAATATACATCAAAATATATGTCAATATACCTGTACTTCTTATATTCTCGTAGATTAGAAGATACCCGTGCGTTTGTAGAAGATTGCCCGTACTACTTACAATATCAGTTTCAATCATTTTTGCCAAAATAAAACGACGTAATACATTGAAAATATCAATAATCCCTGGAAATATCAATAATAATAATGTTAACTGAAGATTGTAATTGATATAATCCAGTCAAAAGTGCAACATCTGTGAAATTTATTTTATATCGGAAAAGATTTAATAAAAATTGTCTGCCGCGTGACATGATATAATTTTTTTCCAATAAATTGATGGAAATAATATCATCTGCATAATGCTATATGAAGGTGTTCGTTTTTAATTAATATCTAGACAAACCCTGGTCTTAGAAACTCAAAACATGGACTAAATTTTAAATAGGGGTATTTCAAGGCTACCCACAAAATTTCAGCCATTCTCCCGTGATGATGAGACAGATTTTTAATTTTATTTATATAGATTAGCTGTTTGCATCGAAATTAGCGATTTCTTTACTATGCCAATATTCTTCCTAGTGCTCTTTCAGTCACCAGAGGAGTTTCCAATGGAACATCCCGCACTGAAGGGGGGGCTCTTTTCCCTTCTGGGTATACAGCTGCCTGACCACAAACGAAATTCGAAGAAACAAGTTCCAGTACGATTTTACGCATCATTCCCGTTTGGCTGGTTTTTTGTTGGGTGACGTTGAATGAGAAGCCAGAATTGGCATGCTATCCTCATTTGGCATAAAATGTCGTTCGCTACCTATAGGCATAATATTCCGCTGAAAAAGACTGATGCTCAGACTTAAAAATTAGAGAAAATTTAAAAGATTGGCAAAATACAAAACTTATTTTTTCTGTTAACACAGACAAATCCCCAGAAATATTTTATTTTTTAATGAGCAATATTGTCAACATGCATTTATTATTGCTATCTTATCATTTTTGGCATATAAATTTTCAAAACTTATTTTAGATGTTTTTTCTAAATCTAAGTTTTCTGCAAGTCATTATCAGTATCCCCATCTTTTCCATTTCCTATAAGTTTCCAAAATTTAGATTTTTCATTTAACTAGTTTCTGAATATTTTAAACATTGATTATTACTAGGTCTTTTTATGTGTTTTATAATTGTTTCAAGGTCATCATAAAAAACTCATTTTCCATGAAGTATTCAAATACTTTTTAAGACAATTTTAAAATTCCCCCCCCCCCCTCCCCCCCCCCCCCATATAACACTTTAATTATTCAAGAATATTTCAGCTTTAATTTTTTTGCCAAACTTACAAATTATTTCCAAATATGCGTCAATTTTTTTTTATTTTTTTTTTACTTTTCCAAACTGAAGCATTTACTATTAATTATTCATTTTTTTTAAGAAGGTCAGCCACTAATTTTTCTTTATGGGGTTTTAGCAATGAGTTTTGGAGATTTTTAAGTAATTTATATTCATGTTTCTACCTTTTGATCACTTACTCTGTAACTTTTAAATCATCGAGATCCCGTATTTTCAATCATTTTTCCCATTATATTATCGGACATTATGAATTTAGCAACCCTCTTTTATTGTAAAATTTCTTCAATATGTTTCTGAATTTAAAAAATGTCACTTTGTATCGCTAAACACATATGTCATTTAACTAATTTATTCAAATTTTACCGATCAACCGAATGGGGGGGGGGGGGGGGGGGCATGAATCAACTTTGTCTGCGGGTAAGTTGAAAATCAAATGGACTTAACTTTGAATTGCAGAAATTTATCTGAGCAAGAAACTGCCGTGCACCAAAACTTTAAAAAATGCAAATTTCATGTGATTTATAGCTTTAAAATTAATAGAAAGTATAGCTGGGTGGAATAGTAGCCTTTAAACATCCTATTTTCACCACACTCCTTTATATTTACTGTATAGTTGTTTATGGATCGTACATATGTAAGTTAAAGAAGAACAACAATACATCGTCACAATATTGGCAATTTAGCTCGGAAAAACCTACCCCCTTTCCTAAGGTTGATGCCTATTATTAGCGTTCGGCTCCATCAGCTGCAGCGTATACCAAAAACTATTGCATAAAGATTATTTTTTTTTTTTAATTTATCATGGTACAAAATATGTTATAATGAACATTTAGCCAATAAATAAATTCACAAGCTGAAAATAGTGGGGGTGAGTTTCGCGCAACATTTTAATGTGCAATTTTAATTCTGTTTACACATCCACTTTTGCAAACCCTTTAAAATTTGAGGCATTTGTAAAAATTATGAAAGTCCTATTAGTACAGCATGTCGGCAGGGCGCTAGTAGGGTCAAAGAATAGAATCCTTACCTCCAATAGAATGTGCTGTGTCAGGGCATGTATCAAAACACATTGGTGATCACAGGGAGGAAGAAGATAGGAATTGATAAGAAGATTGCATTTATTCTCGGCTACACGTGCAATAAATTAATAGCCGTAGCAGAATGGTAATGATTGTTGACAGATTTTTCTCGCTCCATAGGTGGGATTGTTTAGGGAAAAAAATCATTCTAAGCTATAACAGAGTTTGGCGTAGATATCCTAAATATCTATGGAGTTAGATAGATATAAAATATAAAATTGATATATTAAGCGAAATATCTACGGATAGGATATCTATGGAGTTTGGCTTCAAATTGAATCACTGACGTCGGAATTTTAAAGGCTGGGCTGGAGAAAAATGAATGTTTGCCCCATGAGTGGGGAACAATGGAAACCTTTACGATAACACAGAATGTATTGCCTATCTTGAGTGGTCAAGCTCAGAGGGGTGAAGGATTCCGACAAAGGGCGAAGGATGCCACTAATGGTGTCCAGTTATATCAGTACACTCCCCACGCATTTGGTTGTAAATACTACTGTAACTTTTACATGGCTTTAATAAACAATGAATGGGAAAAAACGTTGCAAATTTCTCGACGTTTTGAAAATTTGAGAATACATGGAGATGTGTCATTTTTAAAAGGGGGTGGCATTTTTCAATGTCACGGTGCAAAATTATAGTACTGGGACATGCAGGGAGGGTATTCTAATTTCTGAAGGCAGCAGGACAGCTGCCCCATGAAAAACACCTAGAAAGAACTCTGAGTCTCCTTCCTATGAGGTTTTCCTTGATCCACCCCAGGAGCATGATTCAGAGCTTTGGGAATTGCTCCCTATTGATATATATTTTATCACTTATAGACAAGTCTTGTTTTTAGTAAAATTTCTACTTCAATTGCAGAATCTTAACTATTACTTAATACTGTAATAAGATTAACATTATATTAGTTTAATGTTTAGTAAAATAGCATTTGTAATGGGGGTATTTCAAGGTAAGTAGCAATTTTAAATAGGGGTATTCCAAGGCTACCCACAAAATTTCAGCCATTCTCCCATGATGATGAGACAGATTTTCAATTTTATTTATATAGATTAGCTGTTTGCATCGAAATTAGCAATTTCTTTACTATGTCAATATTCTTCCTAGTGCTCTCTCAGTCACCAGACGAGTTTCCAACGGAACATCCCCCACTGAAGGGGGGCTCTTTTCCCTTCTGGGTATACAGCTGCCTGACCACAAACGAAATTCCAAGAAACAAGTTCCAGTACGATTTTACACATCATTCCCGTTTGGCTGGTTTTTTGTTGGGTGACGTTGAATGAGAAGCCAGAATTGGCATGCTATCCTCATTTGGCATAAAATGTCGTTCGCCACCTATAGGCATAATATTTCTCTGAAAAAGACTGACGCTCAGACTTAAAAATTAGAGAAAATTTAAAAGATTGGCAAAATACAAAACTTATTTTTTCTGTTAACACATACAAATCCCCAGAAATATTTTATTTTTTAATGAGCAATATTGTCAACATGCATTTATTATTGCTATCTTATCATTTTTACAGGGTATTTCACTAGGTTGTTCCCCCCCCCCCCCAAAGAACCAACTATATTTTTCTTTTCATTCTACGTAGAAACATGTTCAGTTTACAAGTGACCTTAGTTCATCAAAATGTAGCAGTATTCCAATAAATTATGGAAATTTCTCCCACCGACATTTAGGCATACTCGAATGTGACACATTTAAGATCTTTGTTAGCATGACGATTTAACATTTGTGTGGTGCTTTTCTTCCTCCAAACTTAATCAGGAATTCATGCTATGCCACCTTTATAGATTTTGTTATCCAATAACTTTTCACAGTAAACATCCATTCTGCAACTGTATATCCAGCCATCCTGAATGAAATTCAATGACACAGTGAAATACACATTACACTGGACAGAAATAGTGCACCCAATCATCTGGCAGGTAATGTCACAAGGAGACATCACATTACTAGGAAAATCATTACAGCACATTTTTGAAGGATCAAGGTCACTTGTAATCATCTTGTTTCTATGTAGAGGGGGAAGAAAAATATAGTTGGTTCTTTGGGGGGCAGGGGTTACTGCCTAGTGAAACACAGGATATTTTCTAGCTGAAGATATATCTATTTTTTTAATTACGAAAATATTTGGAGAAATAGTCTAAAGCAGTGTTCTTCAACCTTTGTCATCCCGCGGAACCCTTTCTTGAGATATTTTTTTTATGGAACCCTTCGTTTAGTAGCACACCCAGATTTGATTTTAGGGGGATGTGTCATATTACGTATTACATGTTATAAACAAGGTGCGCCCCTGCCTTTGTTATAAAAACTTTATATAAGATATAAATTTGCATTAATTCAAACAAGAAGATAAATATTCCGTATAAAGTATTTGTATTATACATACATATGTCGAACATTCGAATTGTAGTATCGACTCGCGGAACCCCTAAAGCGTTTGAGTGGAACCCTAGGGTTCCGCGGAACACAGGTTGAAGAACACTGGTCTAAAGTATAGCATGAACAGAAATAAAAGAGCAAAGCTTGTCCTTAGAATACATGCTTAATTTTGAAATGACTAATTAAATAAAATTACATGTACTTACATCATCAAAAACACCTGGTAAAGATGTATTCTCAGGAGTCCATGTTTGTGAAATAGTAGCTTTAACATTGCTGAATGTTTTGCGAGTAGCATGAAACAATGCATAGCTATAAGTAAACACAATATAATTAGGGAGTCATTTTCAATCACAAAGTTAACTATTAAAAAACTTCTTAAACTAAAGAGAATTTGAATGAGTAATCTAGAGATTAAAAAGAATTTGTTTACATTAAATGACAGAGTCAAAAATAAAGAGATTAATTATAGTAACTTAAAACTATTAAACTTAAAACATTTAGTCTCATAGTTTGCAGCTTTTATCAAATTTGTTTAGCAATACTAGAAGTTATCTCAGTACTGATAGAATTGTAACATTTCCTTTAACAAGAAACTTATAGTAGAGGGAAATGTTATAACTTGGAACATTGTAAGTTCCCATGGAAAGTTGACTGACATATGTAAAGTCATTTATAAACTAAATACAGTGAATGCCCACAGTTAAGAATATGACTTATAACCAATTAAATATGCATCACAAAGTTATCCCTTAAAATAGAAACCTGAAAATAGAATTAAAACAGAAAAATATGCGTTCACACGTAAGCGACCATCAAATTAATCAAATTTTACGCAATTTCTTAGAACAATAGGTGCTGCTTTATGTTTATTCAACCTCATTTCTCAGTTTTACTCAGTGTGTTCTAATTTGGAATTCCAAAGTAATGGCATGACTTCTGTTTGCCAAAAGACAGATATCCATGAATAAGTGTCACTAATTTGCTTTGCGCAGGGCTGTAATGAAGGTATATATATGATGGTAAACACCATCGGGGTTCCAACACTTCAGGCCAAGCCCATAGTCAGGATTCTAGAGAAGGGTGGGTATTTTCTTTTCAGGGTGGGCAATTATGTTGGGTATATATACTGGAGTGCAAAATTAAAGGATAAGTATGGAGAAGCATCAAGGACCTGTAACTTTTCCAAATTTCATGAAGAGAAAATATATTTTAGGGGTTTTGAAAGACATATTCATCATCTGTAAAGCAGTAATGTGGCAATAATTTGTATAGAATAAATGCATCTCTATATGCAATGTAAAACGTATTTGTCTACATAGAAATAACATGCAACTTATCCTTTAATTTTACACACCTGTGTAATACACATGCTTCCATCCCTGTAAAAGTAAAACATATCACTGTGACATAGGTAGTATTTATTTTTATTGAAAGCCTTCCATTTGCTGATGCATTGATACATATTAAAATAAAATTTATTTTCTTTACACAGAAGTAAGAGGAAAGACATGCAAGTCAAATACAGTAACGCTATTGGGATATTAGTTTCTATAATATTCATAATGCTGAGGTCTGTTAATTCGTGTAAGCACTGAGAAGGTTGATTTGCAAACTGCTGTGCTACATGTAAAAGTTTTAACTACTGTTAACCTGTGGCGCAATGACGGGGAAGGGGGGGGGGGGTCTCCCAGAACCTTAAATTAAAAACATAAAAGTATTGATTAAAATAAAAATAATTACTTTTTTTTCTCATTTTTGGTATTTATATTTTTACTTTTTCTCCTACTTCGTTCAAACAAATTTAATTCCCCTAAAATTTTGTTTTCACTTGACACTTCATTTTTGGTTTAAGGGAAATTCCCTTCGAAACGGAAAAGTCCTTCAGAAAGGGAAAAAACCTTCGGATAGGGAAATTTCCTTTCGAAAAGAATTTCCTGCTGTCATATGTCTGGTCTTGTTTTGGAAGCACGTGTTGAAGCTTTAAAAAATAAAACCTATACGTTTTTCGATCAAGGGATCTGCGGCAGCAAAGACATCTATCAAAAGATGCTTGGAGCCTGTTCCCGAATTATAAGAACAGAGGAGGAGCTAGCTTTTGCTCAGTGATTATAATGTTGGTCTTGTAACCAAAGGGTCCCTGGTTCACGCGGGGCCCGGCGACGCACAATCGCCACAGTGGTCACCCTGGACGTTTGAAACACGCAACCTTCCTCTCCAATGACTTCACCATCTCAACACGAGATGGCAGCACCACACGGAGTCAGAAGCCTTGACACTCCCTTCCTGGTTGACCACGACTGACCATCACGCCGAGGCGACACGCCTCCCGGCATTTCCTCATCAGCGGAGGGAGTGTGCGGCAGCAAAGACATCTATCAAAAGATGCTTGGAGCCTGTTCCCGAATTATAAGAACAGAGGAGGAGCTAGCTTTTGCTCAGTGATTATAATGTCGGTCTTGTAACCAAAGGGTCCGTGGTTCGGGGCCTGGCGACGCACAATCGCCACAGATCTTTAATCTGTTCTTTTTATACTAGCAATTGTATAATGAATAGCAACAAACGTAAGTTATTTGAGAGTAGCATATACAATTTCTTTAAAAGAGAAAAAAATGAAGATAGTGAATGTAATGAAAATAAGTTGAAAAATGTTGAATGCTCTGAAGATGACAGTTCAGAAAAAAAAGTTCCAATAGAAGTTGAGACATCATTATTTACACCATCTGAAATCGACATGAATCCCAATGATATTAAGTTATTTGTAGGAAAAAAGATAAGGGCTGTTTTTATATAGTTGTCATAATAGATCGTAAATATAATTAGCAAGGAAATATAATTAGTGTAAATATAATTAGCAAGCTCGGATTTTCATGCATAAAATTTAGCTCAAATAATATGCAAATATGCTCAAAATTATTACACAATATGCACGAAAATATGCAGAAATATGCAAGTGCATAGAAATCCGAACTCTACTCGTGAGCGATGTTTTGAAACGTATAAAATTACAATTTATTGAAACAGTGCAAATGTTTTTGAAATTATTGCATAATGTGTTGAAATGCATAAAATATATCACTTTACGTCCTTGAATATGATTATGCACCAAATTAATACAAAATACCCAAATGTATGAAATACATAGGGAGATATGTTTGAAAACATGTCATCAAAGGCATTGGCTTGGGCTAAGGATGCCGGCAGGGTGAAATATAGGGGGGGGGGGGGGCAAAGACTTTCTGGAAAGGGCTGAAAAATATTTGGTCTTGACTTGGAAAGTATTACGTATATTGAGAAATATCACCACAGAAATGTAAAAACGCATAAAATTATTTTTTCTAACTTTAATATTGTCTAATGGACCTTATGCATGTGACGTCAGAGGTCACATGATATGGAAAAAACAAAATGCAAATACATTACCTTTTTACTCTCGAACCCAAAACGTGCATAAGGTCCATTATATCATTTAGAATGGAAACTATATATATATTTTTTTCATTTTTAATTAAATGCCATTGGCCTTTAAAAAAAAGAAACATCGAAATAATCTAATTGATTGAAATACAGAAAATACATTTTTCTAATAATATATCGCCTTTTCCAGATTACTCTTCTCGAATGTGAAAACCTCCTTTTGAATGTATGGAAACTGACTGAAAATTTTGTTTTTCCATCGACCAATTTTGGAAAGCGGCAACTGAAGTTTCAGTACAGTTGGTTCAACAATCGTGAATGGCTTGTCTATTCAAAGAAATGTGATGGTGCATTTTGCAAATATTGCATTCTTTTCTCACCATCAGGAGCTGGAAAACAAGGCCTACCTTTGGGAAAACTAGTGAGAGTACAGTACAGTAATTGGAGGCATGCAATAGAAGATTTCAACAAACACCAGCTTACTAATTATCATGCCAAATGCAACCTTGATTCTGAAAACTTTCTTGCAATCAAGTCAGGTAAGAAAAGTGATATAATAAATGATATAGATAAAAGTATAAGCAGGAAAATTATTGAAAATCATCTTATGTTAACTCCTCTGATAAAAACTGTGATATTTTGTGGTAGGCAAGGGATAGCTCTCAGGGGTCATACAGATGGTGGCTCAATTGACGTTGATTCTTCTGAAGAAATTGTGTAAAATGAAGGGAACTTTCACGCTCTTTTAAGAATGCAACTTGAGACTGGGGATGATATCCTAAAAAAACATTTAGTGAGTGCAGGTAAAAATGCGACTTACTTAAGTTGGTCTTCTCAAAATGACATCATTACAGCATGCAATGAAGTAATTTTGAAAAAACTTATCAAAAGAATCAATAATGCGAAATGTTTCAGCATTCTAGTCGATGAAACAACTGATGTTTCATGTACCGAACAATTGTCATTATGCGCTCGATATGTTGATATGGAAAACATGGCAGTATGCGAAGACTTTCTACAGTTTGTTCCGATTACAGACATGTCTGGAAAGGGTATAAGTGAAACTATTTTGAACAAACTAAGGTCAATTGGTGTCGTAACAGAATTCTTGTGTAGTCAAGGATATGATGGTGCATCAACCATGAGTGGCGATTTCCATGGACTGCAATTACATATTAAAAACCATATATCGAATTCATGTTCTTCAACGTTTATCAGAAACTGTATCGGGAACATAAGTAAGGTGTATGACTTTTTCCATACGCCTAAACGTCAAGCTGTATTAAATAAATTCAGTGAAAGTTACTCAAAGAAACTCAAGCAGCCATCTCCGACTCGATGGATA
Organism: Amaurobius ferox; assembly: GCA_951213105.1. NCBI lineage: Eukaryota > Metazoa > Arthropoda > Arachnida > Araneae > Amaurobiidae > Amaurobius > Amaurobius ferox. Next base: position 55,043,662 of record OX578141.1, read on the forward strand.
CAACAACATGATGCAATAAACATTTTTGCTAAAAAATACGATTCAGTTGTGAAGGCCCTTAGAGAAATATCATCTACATGGACAGATAGGGATTCTTCCAGCAGTGCAAGCATTTTGTACAATGCAATTAACAAGTGTGAATTCGTTATTTCCCTACATATTGTTAAAAAACTATTTTCGTATAGTTTACCTTTGTCGAAATATTTACAATCTGAAAAAATTGATCTTTCCAAAACCATTGGTTATGCTGAAGATACACGAGCAATTATACAAAGTTTAAGGAACAATTCTGAAAAAGAGTTCTCCGTGATTTTTAAAGATGTTGAAACATTTTGTGAAAATTATGAAATCCCCATATCAGTACCAAGAACTGTAAAATATCAAGCTACACGAATTAACGGCGACTTTGATACTCCTGAGGTATATTATAGGAGAGCTGCTTTTATACCTTTTATAGATCATTTTCTAATACAGCTCGATGAACGATTTGTGAAACATAAAAATATATTAGCTTCTTTTCAAATCCTATTGCCGAGCAAAACAGCTCAAGACCAAGACCTTACAAAAGAAAACAGTGAAGCAGTGAAGACGCTATGTTCCCGGTATTCAGAAGATATTGGTCATATCACATGTGAAAATTTGTATGGTGAGTTAAAAGTATGGCACAACAAACTCGAACGACTTCAGAAATATCCAGATAATGCTTTGGAAGCTTTTCATGAATGTGATGAAATTATGTTTCCAAGTATATGAAAACTTCTGCAGGTAATGATTACACTTCCAATCACAATGTGTAGAGCAAAGAGATCTTTCTCCACCTTATGATATTTAAAAAATTATTTAAGAAATTCAACAGGTGAGCACAGATTAAATGGACTGTCTATGTTATATATCCACAAGCACATTGAAGTAAACCCTGAAGAGGTTTTAAATGAAATGGCTAAGAAGCCTAGACAACTTGATATTAAACTTTGAATATTGTATACTTTCATTTATAGAAGTTATCAGTACTGTTCTTATTTAGTAAACGTAATGTTAAATAAATAAATCTATTCCGCGATAAATTGATTTATTTCAATATATTGTCATTTGACATGCGTAATAATATACAATGAGGTTTGACCCCCCTCCCCCAGAACGAATTCCTGGCTGTGCCACTGTTGTTAATATATACTGCCTTCTAAAAATTAAGCAAGATATGTAAATTCTCAAATAGTTAACACATCTGTGGATTTTACTGGGTGAAACTTACTGTCGTCGATGGGGTTATGCAGATATCAAATGATGTGTTCAATAGTAATTTGCTTGTTGAACAATATGAAAATTAAGCGGGGTGGAGGGGTGGTGAATACAACTTCTTTGTATATAAGAGTTTCAATGCTCAAAGAAATTTTTTTGAAGAGTGTTAGAATTGATTTTGGATTGATTAGTTTTATTATGTCACAAAGAATATGTTTGAAGGATTCTCAATGTTGGTGTGCATGTTGTTGGAAGGCTTAAGGCAGGACAGTCCATTAAGGAAGTTGCCAATTTCTTTTCTGTGGACTATTCTGTTATTTCTTGTTTATTAAAATAATTCCAAACAAGTGGGACAGTTATCTGGAGAACGTCCTGGAGTTATCTGGAGACAGTTATCTGGACCGTTCTAGGTCATCCAATGGCTACAACATCCTCTGATGAGCAGTACATTGCATTACTGGCTAAACACAATCACCGAGTGATCGCACCAACTCTTTGATCAATGGCTACCACAACAATAGTCTATATTCACCAGTACTGTGAGGCAAAGGCTACATGTCAAAGGACAAAATGCCCAGAAACCAGGAATTTGTGTTCCTTTGAGCTCTAAGGCCAGAAGAACATAATTGAAGTGGTATCATCAGCATGCGACTTGGACTAAAATGCAATGGTCTAATGTACTCTTCATAGATGAGTGATGATTTGAGTCTGGGGAGAATAAATAACATGCAATCAGCCTAATAAAGTTATTATACATTAAGTCTTTAGTCATGGTAATGTGATTCTATGGGCTTGATGTTCTTTAGGATTTTGCACTGATCTGCACATGTTCACAGGGAATACTGTGACAGCAGAAAGGTATTTGAATCAAGTCTTTGAACCCTTCATGAGACTCTACACTGCAGTATTAGGTCCAGATTTTCTTTTAATGGATAATAACACTTGTCCACACAGCTGAGCTGGTGGGTGAGAACAAAGGTATTGCTCATATGCTGTGGCTATACTCTCTGAACCTCAATCCCATAAAAAATCTTGGGGATGTCCTTGGAAGAGCTGTCTCTGCCCATCTACTCCCTCTAACCACTCCCCAGGAGCTGAAAACTGTCCTTCTACAGAAATGGCAGTCACTGCCCTCTGCTATTCTAGATTGCCTGATTGAAGGGATAAAACGTCGATGTGAAACTTGTGTCAAAGTCAGAGGACAGACACATCCTATATTACGACTTGTTTGTATAGCATGCAAAACTTTTCTGAATGTACTAAGAGTGAATGAAGTTAAAGAGTAATAAATATATCCAATTATATTTTCTTTAATTTTATTATAATACTCATGAATATATTACTCAATTGACTACCTTCTTGTAAAATTTAGAATCAGTCAAAGCAGAACTTTTTGAGTTATGTTGAATTTACTGCTATGTGTTCAACTTTTAGAAGGCAGTGTACCAGAACAATCTTCAAAGACACTCCAGTGTGGGTATATTTCACTGAAGAAATTAAACTTTTCAATACTGTTCTTCTCAAGGAAATATTTTACTACTTTCTATTCTTCTTTACTTAATTGAAATTCTTTAAATAATTAAGCCTACCATTTTCATCATCTTAATTTTCTGCTGTAATTATTGTCTGAAGAATATTTTCATTGCCTTGGAATCTTCTTTTTATTTCGGCTATCACTACATCCAGAATTCCAGAAAAGATAGAAGCATACTTACTGTGTGTATTAGTGTTCCTACATGATGCTATGTTACCTATTGTTTTAGACCATATAATCAGAAAGGAATTAAATAAGGAATTAAATTTCCTTTTCATTTTTACTTCTTTCTCTTTGGCCAGTTTCAAAGTTTCCTGCAGAATTGATTTCAAGGTTTCATTATTTCTTAAATCTTCTAGTAAACTTTTTGTAGCTGGAATTAAGATATAGGTCTGCTTCAAGGAAATATCATGACTTCTTTAACTATGTTCCTCTAACTCCTTTAACCTTTAATATTTTTAAGACAAGAGCACTTAATATAAACAAATTTCAATACTGATGTCTATTTAGTGAACTCATTTTTTTATAGAATACAAGGCTCCACCAAACAATTTTAATTTCTGCAATTAATGAAGCTTTAAAATAGGTTTAATAACTATGGAAATTTCTTGCATATAATCTGCAGTGGCACATAATCCGCATGTGTATTTTTCAGGAAAAGGAAAAAAAATAGTTTAATAACAGTACTGTATAATCTACAGATAAAATCGGTGGGCCTGATTGTTTGTTTCCTCATATGCAAAACTAGGTAAAACGATGAAATGCCTTGAATTGGATGAGTAACATGATGATGTTAAATAAAATCATTATTTCAGAAAAATTTAAAAAAACATTTTATTTTATAAATATATTATATATATATATATACACTCTAAAACAAAAAAAACCAATGCACCAAGAAACAATTATTCAAATGAGACCAAAATTTGTACGTACAATGTGGATGTACAGAAAAAGAAATGATTAGAATTTCAGAACAATTGGATAATTTATTGCACTGAAAGATCTACACAAAGTAAGCATGTCAGTATGGTGTTGGTCCACCTCTGGCCTTGATACAAGCTGTTACCCGATGTAGCATTGATGCATAAAGTTGCCATATGGTGTTCTGAGGGATGTTGTTCCAAATGGTCTCTAATTGAAGAGCTAATTCATCTACATTCTGGGATGGTTGCAGGCGACGACAAATCTCAGCCCAAATGTGCTCAATAGGTGAGAGATCTGGGGATCTGACTGCCCAAGGAAGTGTGTCGTAAGCAATATGTGTCATAAGCAGTAAGAATGTAAGTAGTAGGGGTGTATCTTTCCATACAATTTTAGCACTTTCATTTTGGCACATATTGGCATCAATTACGGCCTATGGGTTTAAAGATTAGGGGGATTATTGATATTTTCAATAAATTATGTTATCTGTTATTTTTTGGCAAATATATTTGAAACTCATATATTGTAGAAGGGCAATCTTCTACTGATATACAGGTATATATATCTTCTAATATTCGAGAATATAAGCTTTACGGGTATATCTTCCCATATAACTTTAACACTTTTATTTTGGCATATACTGATTTAATTTCATATTTATTGTAAATTTGCTTATGGGCAGAATCAGGATATTTTATTTATCAGATCTTCCTTTGAAGATAAGTTTGTATAGTATGAACACAGATTCTTAAATTTCTATTTAGGAACATTAATTTAAATATTTTAATAGAATTCTTTGAGTAACAATGCCATTTAGAATATTATAGGAATTTGCACATAATTGTGAATTTTACGTTTTTTTTAATATTATATACTCTGTACGAAGAACGGATATGCTGCTAGTTTTAAATATAACTTTGAGCTGATTGATAAAATCTTAACCACATTTATTTTCCTGTTATTTGAGGAAGGGGCTGTCAAAACCGATTTAATGAGATAACTTTGAGTCGCTTTACTAAGGTAAATAATACTATATAAAATATATACTAAAATATTCTTTTTGAAGATATCTCTGTTATAAAAACTTAATTTTATGAACTTAAATAAACTTAAAGATCTTCTACATTTAATAACTTTCAGTAAATAAAAAATTTTCTCGTGATTTTTCACGGGAACTTGCAATTTTATTTATCAGTAAAGTCCACGCACTATGCCCATCCAAGTACACAATGGCCATGCATGGGAAACAGGAACCTGTGGACATAAACTCCCACCAACCATCCCATCTGCTTCTAATATCCACAGACACATGCAAGCTTATACATCCTCTCATTCAATATTACTATTTCTTATAGGACTCCCTATCAAAACATACATATTATACCAACCTCTAACATAATTAATTTACACTCCCCTAGACCCTCTAGCGAACCAATTTATAAAGCTTAACACCTCAAACATTTTACCTCTTGTTTTCAATTTCTGGTCATACCATGGGAAAAAAGGGACTCCCTATAACTTTATGGGTCATACAATTCAATTCCAACCAATTTATCCATAAACAAAATATGTATTAACTGCATTGTCTAAAATGCAAAGTTGAAGTTAAAGCAGGAAGTCTCTCTAACGCAATGGTTTAAATATTTATATTCTGGATTTTTAAATTGGATGACTTCTCGATATTAACATTCCTATTCTGCTGAATCATAGAGGTGGTCTCATCTCTAACTCCATGATCTGAACAGTTTTCCTTTGCATTATGTTGTGGCAATGCCTTCCACCTAAGATTGTAAATACAAAAAAGGCCAAATTTTGAGAAGCAATTTTTCCCGATCCAAGGGTTAATTTAAAAAAACTGATTTCAGATTTGAATTCAGCATGGCCGAATTAGTATACAAAAGATTTTTAGCCCTCAGGGTTGTATTTAATGCTCTGACATACTGACACTGTGCTTTTAAAGAAGTGTCAGTAGTAGAGAATTTTATCCCTCAGTCGGTTTAGAGAATTTTATCCCTCATATAAAACCTGAATTCATAAGAAGTTTAAAAAAAACATAAATCTAATATGTATTATTTATGTTTTCTAATAGAAGTAATTTTTATAGACACTAGAATAATTAGAAAAGAAACTGAAAATTTTTTTTTTACTTTAACATATACTTTATACTATGTTCCAAAGCCTAAAAGAATACAAAATTGATGTATCAATGTGAAAATTGATTCATCATATCCTTAAAACAATTTAGTAGTTCAATACCATTAAAAAAGGTTATGAGTGTTAAAAATAGTCATATCTACAAGTCACAACAAAACTTTATGATTGGATTTTGCCCCTCTCCCTCTTAGAATATGGCGAAATGACACCCCGGCACTAACCCCCTTTGGCATTTTTATATTTCTTTCTGTTCTTATATTTTCTGGTAAAGTTGATATCTGTCTATCCTCATGAATAGGTTTTATCTGTGAAACCAGTTACTTTTTATGGTGTTTATGTCAGAAATTGGGCTGAAGAGAATTGAGGATTCATAAAGTCGGGCTATTAAAGCAGGGGTCTTCATAGCAGTATGGACTTTAATTATGGAGTTCAACATTTTTTAATGTCAATTTTCGCTAGCTGTATTTATTTTTTTATTAAATAGTTTTAAGTATTACATATAATTTGTGCTAGGGCTAACTTGCACAGACGAATAAAATATTTTTTAGAATATTACTCATTTGTCCATTTATTTTTACTTTCCCTACCCTGCATTGTAATGTAAGGGGAAGTAATGTGATGTGGTAAAATTCAGACTTTCAAATATTGGTGGATCTACATGTTTTGAGCATCTCTGAATGACTCAACCATGTTTTCAGGGATGTCTGTCCATAGACATGATATCTTTCGGACATAAAATAAAATATTGCACGATTATTTCAATTGGCAAATGTCAGAAGCCTATTGATTTTCGGAATGAACTGATAAACAACAAGCTCTTAATATTGAGAATAATTTTTTTTGAAAATTGAAAGAAAATGCTACAAAAAGATAATAACTATTATGAAAATAAATATCCCATATGCATGTTTTAATAATAAAGTGGCTCTGGCCATATTTTGCTTATCTTGAGAAATCTATATAAAATAAAATATATTGAATTTTTTTTTATTTTTGACTGTAACCTGTAAATTTAGATTTCTTTTCAAATAATAAAATGTGAGAGTCCAGTGCAAAAATTAATGTGGAGCTATCATCTAAAAATGTGTTATTTGGGGGCTTTTTCTAGAAATTTTTTTCAAATAATTAAAAATTTCAATTTTTTCGAATTTTGGTTCTGTAAAAACTCAGATCTAGCTCACTTTAAAAAAATTAAGAGTTCTTGATCAATAATTAGTTTTGTAATAAGTGAGACATGTATTTACAATATTTTGTCTACTTTTAAAAATCTTCAAAAAAATTTATTGAATTTTTTTTAATTCCCCATTATAATCCGTAAATTTCCATATATATAGGTTCCATTAAATGTTTAAAAATATATAAGCTCTATTACTTTTTAAACCATCTAATGAACAGGTTGCACACATTTTATTTTAAAATAGTATATGAGATGTCAAAGTAAAAGTTTCTTCTATGAGTAACTGCTTAGGTCGCAAAGTACGAGAAAATAAATAAGTCTTGCCAGATCCAAGTTATTAGGGTCGAATTTAACCTACCTCAGTTCTTAGAGTGAGCATGTTTTGTGATTGCTCCATAACAAAATGTTGCGGTGATCCCTTTTATATCACTTTTAATTTTGATTTTAGCAGATAATGTCAAATTATATACACAGATATTATTGTTAAAATGTTTGACTCATATTCAGGGTTGCAGAAACAGCTTATATCCTTGGAAAAACCTATATCAATTTTTTTTTCGCAACCACTTTTCCTTGCTGTAAGAAACAATGCTATTTGAAATTCACAGTCATTATTTTTATTTATCATTAAACACATAGTAGAGATTTTTTCATTTCACTGATTGCATAGCAAGTTTCAAAATTTAATATTTTTTCACGGGAAGATCCATATTGCCATTATACGAGGCATGTTTTTTAAGTAAGTACCGTTTTGGAATTAAAAAAAGACGTGCAAAGATATCGCAATAATTTTATTTCTACATGAAAGCCTGTACCTTAATCTACTTTTCTACATAATTTCCGTGAATATTGAGGCACTTGTCATAACGTGGCACCAGTTTTTGAATACCCTCCTCATAAAATTCTGCCGCCTGACTTGTTAACCACTGTATCACAACTGTTTTGACTTCGTTATCGTCTTGAAGACGCTGACCACCCAGGTGTTTCTTCAAGTGCAGGAACAAATGGTAGTCGCTGGGCGCCAGATCAGGGCTGTATGGAGGATGATCTAGAGTTTCCCATTTAAAAGATTTGATGAGATCTTTGGTCCGATTAGCCACATGTGGACGGGCATTGTCATGCAGCAAAACGATACCCTTACTCAACTTGCCACGTCTTTTGTTCTGGATTGCACAACGCAGATTGTTCAATGTCTCACAATAAGACGCTGCATTGATTGTCTCATTACGAGGCAGAAACTCCACTAGCAATACTCCTTTTTTGTCCCAAAAAACTGTGCACATGATTTTCCGGGCAGAAATTGTTTGCTTAAACTTCACTCTTTTGGGTGATGATGAATGTCGCCATTCCATGGATTGTTGTTTTGATTCTGGTGTGACGTAGGCCACCCATGTTTCGTCACCAGTAACAATTTGGTCTAAAAAATCTTCACCTTCATTGTGGTACCGCTCAAGGAAAGTCAATGCACTGCCTAAACGTTGGGTTTTGTGCAAATCCGTCAACATTTTTGGAACCCAACGTGAACACAATTTCCGGTAATTCAAGTTCTCGGTCACAATGCGATACAAAACACTACGAGAATATTAAGGAAACCAGTCGCACATTGATGAAATTGTAAAGCGTCTGTTTTCTCTCACCTTTTCTTCCACTTTCTGCACCAAATCTTCATTAGACCGAAGGACGCCCACTCCGTTCTTCATCATGCACATTTGTGCGGCCATCTTTAAATGCTCTCACCCATTTCCTTACCATTCCATCACTCATAATGTTTTGTCCGTAAACTTCACAGATCTCACGATGAATATCGATCGGTTTTACGCCTTTAGCACTAAGAAATCGTATAACAGCCCGTACTTCACAATCGGCGGGACTCACGATTATCGGAGGCATCTTAAACACTCAGTAAACAACGTATACAATGAAGAATCAGACTGTAATGGCGTCAGTGCGTAGACAAGAGATGTAGGTAACCAGCGTGCATGCGCGGAACGCCGACCGTAGCGCTGCGGCGGCGGAATTGCAAAACGGTACTTACATAAAAAACATGCCTCGTATTTGCAACTACAATAACTTCAAGTATTATCATGAAGCTTAAAATTTTTATACATCCTAAAAATGCTTTCAAATTAATTTAAGAATAAAACTATTTCTGAATTTTAAAATTTAAATATTAATTCTGTTGGAGAGTCTAATATAGCATTTTCAAATATATTGTCTGCTGCTTTTAAAACCTCAAAATATTAGTAGCTCTTTATCAATTGAAGAACATTGCGTATTACAATAGTGTGAAGGAATTTTTATTTTAGAGGAATATTTTTCTATTCCTATGAGAGTGTTATTGAAGAGTTCATTGAAAAACTTTACTTAAAATAACAACGCAATCTTTATTTAAAACTGTTTATTCTGAGTTAAATTGCACGTTAATGGACGAAGTACTTGGCACAACAAATACATTGTTGGAGTATCTGCAGAATCCTGAATTAATTTATACATGAGCTATATCCTTATGCGAAGCTGTAATAAAAACTCTGAAAGAAATGAGAAATGAAGTCAAATTCGAAGAAATATGGAGATCTGCTGCTGTCTTAGCAGAAAAGATATTTGTGGAAGTACCAAATCCTGATTCCGCACCTGATGCCTTCAGCAGTGCTAGTGCTGAAGGCAAGAAACACAGAAAAATATCGTCAAAGTGACTTAAAGACAGCCTGCTGTTAAGTACAACAGGAAGCAGTAGCACCAACACTCCAACAATTCAACTAAGTCTACGATCTTTTTATTTTGAAATTATTGATCGATTCATTGCTGAGATGTCAAAGCGACTTCTGGATAATAATGATCTATTATGGGTGGCTGAACCTAAAAGCAATTTATTCATGAACTCTGAAGAAATATTGGAGTTTTGCAACAAGTTTAGTCGGTTCAGTTTTAACATAAATTCTTTGAAAAATCAGATACCTGTTGCGAAGAATTTATTCATTGCTGATCCATGCGTCATGGATTGCTACAGAATCCTTTTGCCAATGAAAGAAACTTTATCCAATTTATTTCTTTATTACAAACTAGTTTTAACTATACCGGTGTCTAGTGCAAGCAGTGAAAGAAGTTTTAGTTCATTAAATCGCATAAAATCATTAATACGCACGACTATGACTGAGAACAAACAGATCATCCAATTTAACACTGCTCTCCATTAACCGAGATTTGAGCGATCGACTGGAGGAGGATCCTACCATGGTGGTTGACGAATTTGGAAAAGTTTCCAACAGACTAATCTCATTTGCTCCTTAAATGGGGTTCATTAAATGATTTAATTATGTTGAAATTGTAAATATAATTGTCAACCCTGATATATACTACTAAAATACTGAAATATACTACTAAAATACTGAAATATACTACAAATTTCATTTTTAGGGGCAGGAGAGTGCAGCTGCCCCCCCTGGCTACGCCCATGCTGTACAACGTATATTATATTATAAAAAAAACTGAACGACTAAAAAAATAAACAAAGAACTAATATATATATATATATATATATATACGGGAACCGTGGCTTTAGCCTACTCGCAAAAAAAATCCTGGTGCCGCCCCTGAGCATAGCTCCTCTAAAAATCAACCTATATCAATTTTGTTTACAGGATTTCAAAGCTAAAGAAATTTAAGTTTACATTCAGTTTTTACTTTTCGTTTAAATTATTGTTAAGTATTTTTAACAATTTATTGAAGTTGAGAGTTACTAAGAAAAGTCAAAACTAAAAGTTTAACCGTCTTTTATCAATTTGCATTTCATAATACTCGAATTTAAAAAAGCAGTGCACATGAATAGAATTCTAGCTTTCGATAGATGCCGAAATTTTTGACCTATCATAAATAGATTTCCAGCAATTTTTAACTAAAGCAAATATTGACCTGAAAAAATTGTATTTTGCTTTCCCCCTCTTTCTTATTTCCTTCAAGGGTTGACAGGGCTCCCGTGGGTAAACGTTGTTTATGGTGTACAGGCACGTTTATGGTGGTCGTGAAAGGGAGAAGGGTAAAGAGTGTTGTTGTTGTTGAGACCCAGACCGTCCGACCTACCAGAAAGGTGTAAGGTAACTGTTTGGACAGCCGGGAAGTGCCACCCAATTTAGACCGGAACCCAGTGGGGGAGGCATCCACAGGGTAAAGAGTGTGAAAATTGTTCTCACGTTACGTGGAAAGGCATTTCGAGTTGGAAGTGGAGAACGGTTTAGATACTGGACCTTTGTATTTCAGTATGCTTACTCAATGTAGAGAGTCTGTTTGTTCTTTCTTGAGTTAGCAAATCTTACCAATTACTATTTAATAATATTTTGCTGCAATGAGTGCTGTTATTGGTATCTATCTTATTAAAGTTGCAGACGCCTATTTATTGGAAATATAAAAATCACGTTATTTGTGGAAGATACGCGGCCAATATATAAATAGGTTTTGCGATTTCGATGGGGGGGGGGGGGGGGGGGGATTATTACGTCAATTTCATCAATGTACATGGCATGTAATTTTCACTGTTATTTATACGAATAAAAATTATATATTTTGTTATTTTATATAATTGCCCTGCTTTAACTCCCATGTAACATCGGGTGCATTTTCTAGTCTATATAAATAAAATTGAAAATCTGTCTGTCTGTCTCATCATCACGAAAGAACGGCTGAACCGAATTTAATAAAATTTTGTGGGTAGCCCTGAAATATCCCCACTAAAAATTGAGTCCATGTTTCGAGTTTCTAAGACCAGGGGTTGTCCAGATATTAATTAAAAACAAACAAACCTTCCACAGAAATAGCATTATGCAGACGATATTTTTTCCGCCAATTTATTTAAAGAAAATTATATCATGCTGCTTAGCAATGGATTTAAATCCAATGTGTTTATGCGGCAGACTATTTTTATTAAATCTTTTCGGATTTAAATAATAAAGATACGCATATAAAATAAATTTCACCAATATTGCATTTTTGACCGGATTATATCAATTACGGTCTTCAGGTTTAAACATTATTATTATTGATATTTTCGAGATTATTGATATTTTCAATTTATTGCATCATTGTTTTATTTTGACAAAAATTGTTGAAACTCATATTGTACGTAGTACGGGTAATCTTCTACAAATGCATGGGCATATCTTCTAATCTACGAGAATATACTAAGTAGTACAGGTACATTGGCATATATTGGAATGAATTACGGCCTTTAGGTTTAAAGATTGCGGGATTATTGATATTTTCAATTTATTATGTCATCGGTTTTATTTTAGAAAAGATTTTAGAAACTCATATGTTGTAGTATGTGTAATTTTCTACTAATACACAGGTATATCTTCTAATAATCGCATATATAAGTAGTACGGGTCCCATACAATTTTAGCGCTTTTGTTTTGCAAATATTGGTTCAATTTCATATTGGGACCAGGATGTTTTATTCTGTGAAGATAATTTAATAAGCCCGTGTAGATAATTTTGTATAGCGAGAACAGATATTCTTAAATTTATTTTAGGAACATTAAATTAAATATTTTAATAGAATATTTTGATTAACAATGTCATTTATGATAGGAATTTGCACATGATCATGAATTGTAAGTTTCTTTATTATATACTCCGTACGAAGAACGGGTATACTGCTAGTCTTATATAATTATGAATGCTCTTTCTCCTGTATGTATGAAATGGTATTACATCTCACTCGTCAGTTCGTTTTCAATCAATTGCTACAGATACGCAGGTGCATTTCGGAGGATTTTCTTGAAACACTCAATGTTACGTTGACTGAAGTAATGAATGGTCGGTATAATAACCAAAATTTTACAAACTTTCACATTTAATACATTAGTAAAATTACATAGCTTATCGTTGCGCTAAATAAGTAATTCCTATGTGAAAGTATTCATCATGTTAAATCTTTAATGCATCGCCTTTATTTTAGAAACATCACAGCGTTACATCCCTCCAAATTGTTATGTCTGAATCGGTAGCTGTCAAGTGTATATTATACGTGACGTGACCAAACCCGATTTTAGGAATCTGTATCTCAACCCCCCCAAGAATGCTATAGACATGATCTTACTTTTTTTTATAATATGGCATCAAAGCAAAGAGAAAAAAATTATAATTGGTACTATAGCACCTTAAAATAAAGAACTTAAAACTATTTTCGATTTTGTTTTTTTTTCCGATTACCCCCGGAAATTTTCGCGAAGTCCTAGTTTTTTTTTAAGCAAACAGGGGCAGGGCGCATTTACCGCTATTAAAAGACGGTAGGGACAGGGCGCATTTACCTTTGTACAAAAGCGGGCAGGACGCGTTTTACTACTGTAAAAAACGGGCAGGGCGCATTTATTATAAAAAAACGGGCAGGGCGCTGCGCCCTCCTGAAAATGCCTAGGGGAAACACTATATAACTACTTTGAAAAAAATTTTTAAGACAAGTTTCAGCTCATACAAAATTATGATTTTTCTTTTATAACTTTTAATTTAACATTTTTTAAGCAGTTATATTTATAAATACTTGAAATTATGATCTCAAATGGAATATCATCTGTAAAAAAAATTTATGAACTGTATAGCAAAAGATTAAAAAATTAGGATTACCAGGATGCTAGTGCAAACTGTTCTAAAGCTAGTAGTAGTTTATTATCACTAAATTTAGGGAGATTTTCTTGTGCACCATTAAAAATATCTTTAAATTCATCACTGAAAAACATAAATTAAATAAAATAATCAATGTGAATTCAATTTGTCATTTTACAAATTAATTTTAGTTATTTTATAAAATTGATAAAATAGATGATGAACATATAAATTAAACATAGAACCCCTTTTCCTTAAGGGTGAACATCAGTAAATCTTCTGCCCTATCCGCGCTTTGTTAACTTTCGCAGATCATGTTTTTCGCCAAAATTCTGCTCAAACAGTTGCGAAATATTTTCTAAAAGATAAAATGCAATACTTAGATTATATTAAAACTAAATTTAATACTCAATAAAATATATAATATATTTTTTATTAAAAATATCTTTGGTGCTGCCATCTGTTGTCGTAATTTAATTCATACCGACTATTTTTATTTTTAATGAGCAGTTCTAAATGTCTATTCCTTCTAATATGCTATTAAATACAATAACAGATCATATATAATAATACCACAATCACGGCAAGGTAATTTCTCATTCTATAAATTTGATAAGGGGATCTGAATGTACATCACGGAGTACTGCAGCCTTTGTTTTCAAGTCCAATTACCTTTCCGTGATTGTGGCAATATTATATATGATTTGTTGTTATATTTAATAGCATATTAGAAGGAATAGGCATTTAAAAATGTTCATTAAAAAATAAAAATAGTCGGTATAAATTAAATTATGACAACAGATGGAAGCACCAAAATTATTTTACATTAAAATAAAAAATATATTCTATATTTTATTGAGTATTAAATTTAGTTTAAATATAATCTAAGCATTATATTTTATCTTTCAGAAAATATTTCACAACTGTTTGATAAGAATTTCGGCATAAAACGTGATCTGCGAAAGTTAACAAAGCACGGATATAGCAGAAGATTTACTGATGCTCACTCTTAAGAAAAGTGTATTGAATATACTTTTGGCTTACTAAGACCAACGAATATACATTATGTGAAGGGGTGCCTTGAAATTATTTGCTCTAGATATACAAAAATTCAGTTATGTCATTGGTGGCAGCATATAGTTCTAAGATTACTGATACATTTCACCCACTTTATTAGGTGCCCACCCACTCATTCAATAGAAACGCAAGACCTTTACTTGCTAAACAATTTATGACTCATATGAGAGCACAGCTGGAGGCCATGTTTGTGTGATTGGGGGTTACAAAAATTCTAAATATAAAATTATATATTTTATTCAAGTTTTTATTCTTTATTCTACTAAACTAGGGTTTCATATTATTGAAATACATTATTTTATATAAAGGACTGTCCGTGTACCAACCGACATAGGCGTTGAACTCTCTGAGTAGTTAAGTTTCTGTTTTGAATGAAACAGGTCAATTATCCAGTAAATATTTATATTTTTAAAGTAAAATCTATAGTCCATTGAAACATCACTGGACAGAGACTATATATACACACAAAATAGTCAATGCTAGTGAGTGTACTTAATTTTTTTTTTTTTTTTTCAAATCTTAAAATTCGGGAAAGTAAAATGTATAAAATCATATGCACATTAGAAAATTTAGTTAAAAATAATAATGTTCATTTCTTAAGAATTGTTTAATCAGCTATGCTTTTGTGTGGTTTTCCAGCATTTTTTGAACGGCTGCTAATATAACATATATTTATTTAGAATTTTTTTTCACTATGAGTCTCTGGCTTTCCCAATTTTAGATTTTTGTATAATAAAGATAAATAGTGTATCAGCAAAATATATTTTTTTGAAAAAGCTAAAGAAAAATTTATGTTGCTGTTCAAAGATCAAATCAAGTAACTTTGAAATGAAAAATATCATTTACAGCAGTGTTCAAAATCATTGGTGGTCCACTGGTCAGAGACCAGTGAGTTTGATCAGACTAGAGGAAAGAAAATATAAGTGGTCCATTGGACCAGTAGCCTGGATCGTGAAAGTACAAAATTTCATTTCTAAACAAAAGTTACTCTGCTCCTCTTTTTTCAACTTTCGGAATATGTAAAGAATCTTTACATACATCCCATATATTCTTTTACATTCTATCTAGTGTGATAGCGATTTTGGCAAGCTGTCAAATTTGCTTTTTAGCTATGTCATCACTTGCATGTGCATGCTTGCTCAATGGAGAGAGATGCGCAATTTCGCCTTTTGAGTGTCTGTCATTTTTATGTACATCATGATGGTACAGTACAACTTCGAAAATCCGGAAACCTCCAAAATCCGGACGTTTTCCAAATTTTCGATCGAAGTAACGACGATGTAAATGTGGAGAAGAAAAAATACCCATTGATAATCTTATGCAAACTATCGATCATGCAATTAAAGGTCTTGAACAAAGAAGCTTTACAACCGAGCAGAAATAATGTCCATCTACAGGATAAAGAAAATTGCTTTTCCATAAACCAAAATTAATGAAATAACAAATGTTAATTCAAATACTTAAACGAAATGATAAAATGGAATTTTATCATTTCGTTCACATATTCTAAATTGTTAATGTGTATATTTTTTCTTAGAAATTTCTTTTGCCCTATTTTTTAGATTAAATAATATGTTTTAATTGATTAACTTAACTTCTGCCATTATTTTCACTAAAAATAGTACTTTATTGTGTATTTAGTTAATATTAAATCTGAATTTTATTCAAATTCTATAATCCGGAAAAATTGAAAATCCGGAATCGGCAAAGTCCGGATTTTCGAGGTTGTACTGTAGTACTTTTTAGAGGTGTGCACAGGCTTGGGCCTGGCAGCATGGGCCATATCAGACTCATGGGCTGGGACAGGCCCAAGTTTTTAACACTTTTATGGACCAGACTTGGGCTTAGTTTTTAAAAAGTTAGGTATGACCAGGCCGAAGATATTTAATTAAAAAAAAAAACTAAGTGAATTTTAATCAAGTACATGAACATACAGTGTTTATTTCAACTATGTAAAGATAAACATTAAAGAAAAACTTATCTTAATTCTTTGTATACAAATTCATGTCTTAAACAATTGTAGAGCTGTTATTTAGCACTAATTTTTTTACTTTTAAAATAATCACAAATAGCGCTTAAATTGTGAATTTTGATTTTAAAAAATAAAAATAGCTAATTAGATATATGCTTTTTTGTAAAAATCACAAATTTTATTGCTTTTTCATAAGAATCGCAAATTTTTGAGGCCTTACTAAAAAATCAATAATGTTGGTGCTTTTTTTCAAAAATGCTGAATTTTACAGTTCTTTTTCAAAAATCATAAGCATACATATATTGCTATCAATACCTATTGACAGAGAGAGAATTTAGTGCAAGTTAAAAATGTTTAATGACCTTTAAGTGCAATTCTTTAGCAAATTAGAACTCAGAATTATTGTTTTTGTTTATGCTTTCTGGTAGTAAAAACATTATAAATTGATGAAATAATAGTGAAATTCAGCTATGATAAAATATAAAATGGTGATAAAATTTACTCTTAAAAGTACTTAAAAACTATGTATTTTTGCCTTCTCAAAAACTATATGAACCCTGATGAGAGAGCACAAATGCAAGTCAACAATCTATTAAATTCAATTTACATTTTTAAAAATGACGAAAGAAATATCCTAAATTCAGGAAAATTTTGACAGAATATTTTTTTGTAAAAAATTTAGAAATCTAGAAGTTTTTGTGCCCCCCCCCCCCCCCGGAGACATTTTATGTTAATTTAGTTTCTATTTATGTGGCACAGTATTTAGATATATTTATACAGGAAAAACAGAAAACTTGCCCTCCCTAAAATTTCATTCGCCCCCAGCCAAAAAGTCCTGAAAGAAACACTGCCTGATACAGAGCTTTTTTAGTAATGTATCATAAATGAATACTTAGACTATTATACAAAGTGAAGCACCTGAAAAATGTTAGGACGAATGCAGAAACATGATATTTAGTCCACTTGGCTTGTTTATGATTTTGAAGACTAACCGACACTGATTCACTGTCAATTGCTGACTTTTCAACCTCATTATCACTCCCATAATTCGTTCCGATCCGTCGAGTAGCCATCTGTATCACTAGTGTGAAAACTGGAGTCAAATATAAATACAAATTTACAACAAGTTTCAACACACCGCCATTCTTCAAGAACAAATCACATTCCAGTATTGTAAACAATCACCAGACAGCTGACATAAAGCAAGCAGAGCAGACAGACTGATGATAATTACACACAGTATTATCCGGAATGAAGTTATTTATCCGTAACTCCATGGATTCATCACAACAGAACTATACGGTAGAGACAGAGTTAACCTATCCGAAACAAAGGATGCTGGTACGATATGGCGTAGTTAGGGACTATCAAATCGATGTAGTATCGCCTGTTTGGCGTGTAAAAGTTTACTGTCAAAAAAATTAAGTGGTTGCGAAATTCGCAAATAGATTAAACTTTAGTGGTGCCATCTAACACCAAAATACGAAATTAAATTCATTTAAATTTGCAAAAGGTGTTTTACAATTTTAAATGTGTTTCGTAAAAGAAAGCAAAACATTTATAAATTTAAATGATCATAAAGAAAAGAACTGCATATTAATTTTTAAACTATGGAAAATAAACGTTTTTTTCATTTAAAGTATTGAAGCTAAAAAATTGTTTTTGATTTAGATTAATTGAAAATGTAAGTAAAACCTAAAAATTTGAATATAATTAAACAGAGGATACGAACGTACATTTTGATGGTTGAAAACCCAGACCGTCCTGCTCATCCGTGGACATAGAGCAGCAATTTGGTGCGGCCGGGTACATTTTGATGGTGAAAATTTAAAGGATTTAAATTAAAGAAACCAAACACTTTTTTTAATTTAACGTATATAAACAAAATAAATGTTTTTCATTTTGTATTAGTTAAAAGTAAAATGTTAAAAAAAAATACAATTGCAAGGGATGTCATAATCATGTGATTTGATCCACGTGCTAATGCTGTTAATAGAAATTCTATATGTCCATGCTATTATATTTTCATTCAAAAATTAATTTATGTATAAAAATTTATTATAGAGACTAAATTCTAAGCCTCTAGAAGTCATAATTTATGAATTCTGAAAAAATAATGTCAGTTAATGACTTCATGAAGCTGTAAACAGATTTGAAAATTTAGAACAAACAAAAGTGACATATTTGTATGTTTCACTGAAATATTTTCAATTCCTTGGCATCATCAATATTTGATTTGTATTATAAATAAATTTTGTTGGGATATTTTCATCAGTGTTATATAATAGGATTAGAATATTGTGTCTATAGTGCAACTAATTGCGTTTATATTATATGAACATTATTAACGCTTACAACATAGAAACTGTTAAAATTTTCTCCGATTTTCTGTGAACACAAAAGCTTATTCCATAACTATTGTCAAATATCTATTTGAAACGGTTTTCTATTTTGGTTTAAGTTCTAATTAATCAGCTAAAATTATAAAATAGGCTAACAATATTGTGTTTAAACTGTTATTATTACAAATGGTAATTTAAAACAACTTAAAAATCTAAACATTACATGTGAGCTGTTAAAAATGTCCCCCCTTTACAGAGTACAAACATAAAAGCTTGTTTAAAAAAATAAATTGTTAAATATTTCTTCGAAAATCATTTTTATTGATTCCTATCGTAACTGAAACATAATTCTAATCAGTGGCGAATCGACATGGGAGATAGGGTCTATCCAAATAATCTACGATTAAGTAACTTTTATTGTAATCATATATATTATCTGAAATAAATGCATAAAATATTTTCTGTGCAAATGAACAAAGTATTTTTGCTCCTTCTGGTGCAGAGCTCAATACAAACGTTTTTTTTCTTGTTTCCTCTAGGCATCATTCGGGATTTTTCAGGAGAGACGAATGCTTCTCTGTCTACCCACGTCTGGAGAAATTCCATTGAAAATGGAGCCAAAAGATAATGCGAGCTATTTTTATCCGTCCTACGTACAGTTCTTTAATAGACCTGTTTTTTATAGAGTATTCCACATTAGGTGACCTCAGTCTTGGAAACAGAATAGCAACGGTGAATGTAGGTCAGATAATCTGAGTGTGAGATTTTTGATTGGGGACTTGGGGAGGCTGAAAATTTGGTATAGAGCTGTTTCAGCTGACGTCACACCTCCAAGCATGCGCCTAAACCGTTGCTGGTTGACATACATTGCATGTTTTTCGGCTGAGTCAATTGTAAATATACTCACTTGTATAGTGTTATAAAACTTTATATTTGTTAATATGCCTACCGTTTGTGGTAGACATAACGGTAGGCATAATAACCGTTAATATGACTACCGTTTTCACATGAGGAAATCGTTCTGATAGAGACAGTAAGTCTTTTTTAGACTCCCCACTGTAGAGAAGATGAATCTAAGAAACGCCTTAGTGAAGATAGCCGAGAGAAGTGGTTGTTGGCCATCAAAAGAGCTGATCTTAATGAAGATAAGAAAAATGCTAAGAGTATGTGTAGATCACTTTATTTCAGGGAATTACTACTCTTTTTTATCGTCACTCAATTTATTAAAAAGAAATTAAGAATTGTTTCTTTTTTAAGGTAATAATGAACTTCTATGTTGTCAACTGTTGCGACTTCACTTTATTGTTTAAAATTCGAAATGAGTGCCGATGATATATGAAACAAAAAAATTTGATGTGGGCAGCACATCACTTTCGCTGCAAACTCATATTTAAATTCTCTTGATTTCTTAAATAATTCATTAAAATGAGTTTAATTGCGTAAAACAACACCTTTAATTATTTTAAATTAAACTAAATTTGCACCGTCTATTCAATTTTCCTTTTCATTTCGTAACTGGACTTTTTTCGGAGGTGGAGCAGCGAAAAACAAAAATATCTCGAGAACGGCTAGACCTAGAGTAATGGGGTTGATCTTATTCTTTTCATCGTCAACATTTTTTTTTAATTGATATATTTCAGACAACGTATTTAATTGATATATTTGAGAATATGTAATCTTTTATTTTAGATTTTGACGATTTGTGTTGTCAATTTTGCAATAAAAGCAGATTCTTTTTTCCGAATCATACCAAAACCTAATCAGCACCAGAGTAGCCCACAAGTGACTTATTTACCACATTTTGTGAAATTTGGTCTATTAGTTTTTCATCTAGAGTGGATACATACAATTTTTGCTGACATTTTACAAAAAGGGCAGATTCTTTTGTTCCGAATCATACCAAAATCAAATCAGCACCAGGGTAACCTACTGTGATTTAGATAACAAATCTTGGGAAAAGGTTTTGAGCTAGAGTGGATACAGACAAGTTTTGCGGGCCATTTCGCAAAAAAAAGACGGGTCCTTTTATCCCGAATCGTACCAAAATCTAATTAGCACCAGGGAAACCCACAAGTGACTTATCTACCAAAATTTGGTCTATCAGTTTTTTATCTAAAGTGCATACAGTAAATTTTACAGGCTACTTCGCAAAAAAGACAGGTTCTTTTATCCTGAATCGTACCAAAATGGCAAAATCTAATCAGTACCAGGGAATTTTATGAAATTTGGTCAATTATTTTTTGAGACAACGAATCACAGACACACATAAATGTCATGCTAAAAATAGTTTTTTTTTGTTTTCTAGCGGTCCCAAAACGTGTAGATCCGTCGAAAACTCGAGTTGCGATTTTCTATATGATATCAATACTTTCCCTACACATTACCAAGTATTGCAGGGAAAGTAGGAAGTATATGCTTGAAATTTTTAAGTTTTATAAATATAAACTATCACGAGTATGCAAAACCAAACATTAAAATAAAACTCAATTTACGATCTGATATCAGCTTTTATTGATCTTACAATGAATAAAATTGCATTATATTATTGATAAATAATGTATCTGTGGCAAGTATCTTTCATGTATATGAGCCCTGTTTAATTGCTTTAAATTCAATCATAGTAATTCTTTTACAAACATATTAAAATGTTTTAATGTGCTTCAATATTAGATCTGCGACCCTTTTGTTGCTCAAACTGCACGATTCTAGTGTTGTAGCTTATCAAATATAGCAAGTAATTGCATAAATATTACTTAATTCTTTAAATAAATATTCTTAGCGCAACGTACAACTTGTATACCAATGGGCGATCTATGGATTGGATGTCTACTAGCAACCGTTGCTAAGGCTCGTTACTAAGGGAATGTCACGTGGTTGAAACAACTATTCGCATTTTCGTAAGTTTTATTTCAAGAAGTTTTATTTATTGGTGATTAAAATAAAACACTTTGAAATAAAAATGTAAAGAGGGGATGAAATGTACGAGACTTTAAAATGTTACCTATGTAAGATGAATACAAGATATAACATTTTAAATGTTTTCTTTTTTCTAAATTAGATGAATTTTTACAATCATTTTATTAAATAGTAAGTCATGGTCGCCTATAGGGGATGTAAAGAGGGTCACACTTCCCCTTGGGAATTAATATAACAAAGGCGATCGTCAGGCCTGTCGATGTCATACATCAAGGGCTTGAGTTTGCCTTCCACCCCTGGAAAAAGTTTTACAGGCGCCTATGTATGAAGTAAGAAATATATTAGAATATTATTAGCAAGTGATAGAAAAAATATATTAGTTTTGTAAATGTAAACAGCTAGAACTAACGAAATAAAGCAATTCAAAGGAGTGCACTGAAAATAGGTGAGAACACTGTAGTCAACAATGTACTTAAGGGTGAGCGTCAGTAAATTTTCTGCCCTATCCGCGTTTTGTTACCTTTCGCAGAACAAAATAAACACAACATGCCGAAATTCTGCCCAAACAGTTACGAAATATTTTCTGAAAGATAAAATGCAATGTTTAGATTATTTAATGCTGAATAAAATATTGAATATATTTTTTATTTTAATCTAAAATATTTTTGGTGCTGCCATCTGTTGTTGTAATTTAATTCATACCGACTATTTTTATTTTTAAAGAACAGTTTTAAATGTTTATTCCTTCTAATATGCTATTAAATACAACAACAGATCACATGTAATAATCCCACAATCACGGAAACGTAATTGAACTTGGACTTGAAGACAAAGCTGGAGTCCTCAGTGATGTACATTCAGATCCCCTTATCAAATTTATAGAATGAGAAATTACCTTTCCGTGATTGTGGGATTATTATATATGATCTGTTGTTGTATTTAATACTGTATTAGAAGGAATAGATATTTAATAATGTTCTTTAAAAATAAAAATAATCGGTATGAATTAAATTACGACAACAGATGGCAACACCAAAAATATTTTGGATCAAAATAAAAAATATATTCTATGTTTTATTGGGTATTAAATTTAGTTTTAATATAATCTAAGCATTGCATTTTATCTTTCAGAAAATATTTCGCAACTGTTTGAGCAGAATTTCCGCGAAAAATGTGTGCCGCGAAAGTTAACAAAGCGCGGATAGGGCAGAAGATTTACTGACGTTCACCCTTAATGAACATTTTAAAATGCCTATTCCCTCCAGATCATATATAATAATGCCACAATCACGGAAAGGTAATTTCTCATTCTATAAATTTGATAAGGGGATCTGAATGTACATCAATGGGACTGCAGCTTTTGTCTTAAAGTCCAAGTTCAATTACCTTTTCGTGATTGTGACATTATTATATATGATTTGTTGTTGTATTCAATAGCGTATTAGAAGGAATAGACATTTAAAAATGTTCCTTAAAAAATAAAAATAGTCGGCATGAATTAAGTTACAATGGATTGCAGCACCAAAAATATTTTGGATTAAAATAAAAAATATATTCTATATTTTATTGAGTACTAAATTTAGTTTTAATATAATCTAAGCATTGCATTTTATCTTTCAGAAAATATTTCGCAACTGTTTGAGCAAAATTTCGGCGAAAAACGTGTACTGCGAAAGTTAACAAAGCGACGATAGGACAGAAAATTTACTGAAGCTCACCCTTAAATAATTTTGTATATTAATTATTTACAAATACTACACTTTAAAAGTAAAAACATAAAAATATCTTAACCACAATACGCTAAAAGGAAATTATCAAGGGCTTTTGTTTAATTGAGATTCTCCTGTAACGTGATTTTTAAAACTTACAAATACGCAAACGGATGCTCCGCCATACTGTTGCTGTGACTAGTCTATTTCACAAACTCGTTAAGTTTAATGATAGTCATTATTAGTGTGTTTCCTTGTCTTGATATTGTTTAAATTTAGGTGAATGTCATGCTATTCGTGGAAAATAACTCATATTTTTTAGTAGTACATATGATTTTTTCTGCGAAGATTAATTAATAGAACCATGTTTGACCCAAAATGGTGGGTCTATTCGTCTTGCACAAGAAATTTTCATTCATGAAACGTCACGTCCCATTTCCAATCATTGTCTGTCATTACGTTGTTTATAAAGGGTTGAAAATAGGGGAAGAAATAGCCACACCTTCCTAGAAGCTAGCTTATAGTTCTAGCTTATCAGTTAGGGCAGAGTTTAACGGGTGGGTGGGGCTAATACCATGCTTCTTTCAATGAACCATAAAAACTAGATGATTTCAGCTTCTAGATATGCGTTTTAATGGGGAAAATACTTTGATACACTTCATTTTAAGTAAGTAAAGTTGAGACCCAGACCGTCCGACCTACCAGAAAGGTGTAAGGTAACTGTTTGGACGGCCGGGAAGTAAGTAAGTAAGTAAAGTGTAACAGTTTTCTAAAAATAGACATATATATTCGCAAAGTTTTATTAAAAAAATATAATAAATAAAAGTATCTTTAAATTATATTTTAAACAGGGAGGCTCAGTTTCTAAGCCTCAATGGTCGCTACGCCACTGATCATAAGTGATATCGATCCATATATTTTGAATTCCAAAACGGTATTAACAAGTTATAAAGATTTCCTCCGATGCAATTTATGGTGTATAAGTAATTATACTGGGCACAAAACTCCGATATCCAACATGAGATTCTATACGTCACAGGGGTGTAACGCCAAGATAGTTGTCCACAACGTTGCTGTAAAATGTTACTATAATTCTCCGGGAAGAGTGCCATTTGAAACCGCCCAAGTGGCATTTCGAACGAAACCGTAAAAATATTACAATTGATATATTAAAGATAAAAATGGTACTGATAGTATATTTTTGCACTGTAATTAATTATTTGTTACAATATCAATCATGGATTCAATGGAGAATGGATTACCGTTAAATATACATAACAGGCTGTTTTATAAACGTCTAAAATTTCACCCCATGGGATCCGTCGCCATCATCGTGAAACCATAAGTGTCTGTGACCCGTAGTCACCACAAATATCTGTGACCCAGCAAAATCTCTGAACAATAAATATACGGAAGCTCGACATTTAGACAAAAAATATTTTAAAGTAGCAATTCGATGTTCACATGTGTTATAAACATTAAGTTAAAACCGATACAAAAATATACGGTTTATAAATAGAAATTACGTAAACAATAACGTATGCATAGAACGACATATAAACCTTTAAAAAGTAATAAAATACAAATATATAATAAAAGACAAATTGCAAAATATCCTACATCTCTTATGTACTATGAGCATTGACGTTAAGTTAAAGCCTAACAGACGATGCAAGGAAAATGCATCGTTTATTGCAAAAATTATCAAAAACATTATTTTATTACTGGCAGCGACTCTCAGAAACATTAATATACATATAGAAAGTGTACATACCTGTTATGGGTGTCGAATTATTAAAAAAACACTGTCACAAGTATACTATATCACGCCATATAAGCCAGCCAGCTAGTAATTTGTCGATAGCAGGGCGCCTGGAGCAGAGCTCCGTATCCCTCCCTAGTCAGGTAACATATATGTGGGTCCATATACCGGGTGGTCAGAATTAAAACACCCCTACTCTGAGCTCACTATAGATCGAACTACTCAGTGTAAAGGCTCCAAAATTGTTGAACATGCTATTCAAGACATGGGGAAAGGGATTACGCGAAAAAAAATTAGTTCCAGAAATACCGATAGGTGGCGCTGTACAACAGAAAATTTGCTGAAAAGACACAAAATACACATTTGTAATACATTTTATTCGAACGTACCAAACATTCATATCATAAGGACCTTATCGATGCAGGGAATACTGCTTAATATGGTTCCCTTCTTCAAGATGTAAAATCTGCAGTCTGTGGACAGCTTGTTCAACTGCGGATCGTAATTGGTCGATTGAGATGCTTCTCACATGCAGAGTGATACTGTCTTTCAAATCTGCCAAGGTTACCAGACGTCCTCGATAAACAAGACTTTTTAAGTATCCCCACAGCCAAAAATCACAGGGATTAAGATCTGGAGAACGAGATGGCCAGGCTTTCGGAAACGCACGACTAATTACTCTACCATTAGTAAAATGTTGCCGAAGAAACTGCTGTACACAGAGTCCAATATGTGGAGGCTCTCCATCTTGCATAAAGGTAATTGAATCAAGACATTGGTGCTGTTACAGTTGAGGTACAATAAAATTTTCGAGCATGTTTTTGTACCTCCTGGCCATCACGGTGCATGTCACAGGGCCATTGGGAGTAGCCTCTTCGAAAACGAAAGGTCCAAGAATGAATGTGGCTGTGAATCCACACCAGACTGTAACTTTCGGTGAGTGAAGTGGAATCTCTTGGAAGGTACGAGGGTTTTCCGTGTCCCAAATGCGACAGTTATGGGTGTTGACTGTTCTACTTAGATGGAAATGCGCTTCACCGCTCCATAGAATCTGCCATGGCGACGATGCATCCACTTCAACTCTAGCCAGAAATGTCAATACAAAGGTCAATCGCTTCCCCCAGTCGATGGTCAGCAAGTGGTGATTGTGACTAGTTTTGTATGGGAAAAAATGCACTATGTTTCTCAGTACGTTCCGCACTGTGCTGAAGGGAACACCCAAGTGTCGTGACACTCCACGTGCACTACTACAGCCTATAACGTTATCCATTGATTGTTCAACAATAGCGGTGGCAACATCGTCAACGACATCTGAACGAGTCAATTTGCGTCCTCGACCTGGCTGAACTCCAAGATGTCCAGTTTTCTCGAATCGAGCGATCATTCTCCTGAGAGCTTGTGGAAGTAATGGTCCTTTGCGCAAATTCTTAAGTCGACAAAACTCTCGAAGTGCAGCTGTAGCATGTCCTTTGTTTTCATAAAACAGCTTCACAAGCAAAGCGCGTTCTGGCAGTGTGACAGCCATCGCTGATAAGAATGAAAATTTCCCAGTTTTATCCCCTTTTATGTCCAGAACCATAGTAGGGAAACCAAGGGTTTATGCAAATTTTTGTGCTTACAATGCGAAATTGCAGTTACAATAAAAGTTTCTTCACTTTTTTATCTTCTTTTTTTTCATATCAGCAAAAGAAATCAGAAAGGAAAAATTCCGTATCGCATGTGATTATTTTGTGTCTTTTCAGCATATTTTCAGTTGTACAGCGCCACCTATCGGTGTTTCTGGAACTAATTTTTTTTCGCGTAATCCCTTTCCCCATGTCTATAGTAGGTTCAACAATTTTGGAGCCTTTACACTGAGTAGTTCGATGTATAGAGAGCTCAGAATAGGGGTGTTCCCTAAAAGTTTTTCAAATAGTTTGGAGCTTTTCTGATAAAACGCAGGATTTTGTTCTGAATGTTTTGGACTTTTTTTTATTAGATTTCGTAGCTTAGCCCCATATTGGGGAGGGGGGGGGCATAGAGAATGATGGGGCGGATAACTGATTTGTAAAGTAGGATTTTGATTTCAATGCTGACATCATTCAAATACAGAAGGGAGCTCAGTTCTGCTTTTACAAAGTTTATTTTATCTTTAAGTTTTGCAATGTGGAGTTTTCATGTTAGTCTGCTGTCAAGAGTGATACCGAGATATTTACATGTCCTCTCAAAGCAAACTGGCTAATCGTTAATTATGATTAGTTGGGGTTAGGGCGGGAAACGTTGATGTGAGAAAAATACAGTTTGACATTTGTTAGGGTTTATTTTGATGCGGTATTTCTCTAAAGAGGGTTCGAGAGTGTCGATGTAATGTTGTAAGTCTCCGTTGGGTCGTTATAGTCCTGAAGCACCTGACACCAAAAGGCATCTATATCTTCGGTTTCCGCTCTAGATGTATGAACCTTTGACATTAGCTGTGTATTTTTCGATAAGTCCATGAGAGCGCCCCAGAGTGGGCGGGGCGTCAGTTGAGTCCAGAGAAGGGCGGGTGATGACACAAGGGGTTGGATGTTGGAAACCCAGACCACACGACAGACCCGAAGGTTTACTGTAGCTAAGTGTGTGGCCGGGAACTTTATTTTTGATTCAAGTAATTACAACACATATTAAAATTGAATCACAACACAATAAGTTACAACAAGACAAGTAAAGATACAAAAAACACAAAAGCATAAAAGAACACATAAGAAAAACAAGAGGTTTAAGCAAAAAGTAACTGTGAAAATTTTAAAGTACAAAGCAATAAGGCTGCACAGGTTTACCAAAGAGACCCTGGAGGGATATTTTAAAAAACTTTAAATTTACTTGAAAAAAATAAATAAATAAATAAAAATAAAATAAATGAATAAATGGAATTAGAACAACCAGGGGATGTTACAAAAGGGGGGGGGGACAAAGAGAGACCAGGGCAAAGAACAGAGGGGAATATACAAAAGGAGGGGACGAAAGAGAGAGCAGGGCGCATAAAAGAGCAAAAAAAGGGTTACATAATGCCAGCCAAGACAATAATGCTGGACAAAAATAATATAGACATTGAAGGATATTTAAGTAACAGAAATATAAATTATCTGTTAATGATACAAAAGTAAAACCTTTGTGTTTGTGGACTATCTGTATAATCCATAATTTACAATATTTATAGATGTGTACAATATTTACAGATGTATAATTTGGAAGTAATATATGAGATTATAAATATTTACAGAATTAAAGTATAAATTAACAGAAATGTATATAAATGGGGTGATTATAATTTTGTTGTTATATTACAGACAGATATGAGTGATTATGACTTTGTAGATGTATATACAGACAGAGACACAATTTTGTATTGAGAATATATGTACAAAGGTATCACTTCAAAGTGTAAACATTTTACATTTCCATATATAAGTCGCTTATTCACCTTGTTTGGCAGGTTTGTATAACAGGAACAAGACTACACCGTTTTCAGGTGGTGACGATGACAGTTAACACAACGATAAAAAACAGCAAAACACAAAAATAAAAACAAAACAAAGGGGAACCCAGGAACAGCAGGGGGAGGGGATTGATCACCAGAGACACGGGGATAGTAGGTACTCACAAGCTTTTCAGCGAACACGGTTCGAAATATCACGGGCGACGAGAACACAGTTTTTGAGTTAATTAAGTAATGTCGGATGTCGGCAAACCCCGGAGAACCAAGCTGCACGGGAAGCGGGGACAGGTTTAATTAAATGGTATTCTTTAGTAAAGGGGCAAGAGAATAAATAATGGTCTGCATCACCATATGCGTTGCAAGGGCAGTTGGAGGATGATTTATGTTTAAAAAAGTTAAGGTAATCTAAGAAAGGGCCATGGCCGGTTATAAAATATATGAGGTATTTGTTAAAGATTTGAATTACGGGGCTAACAATAGGTAGAAATAGAGAAATACGTGAAGGGTCATGGGTTCGGGGTGAGACGTAGTTGTTTAGAAGATGTTGCCAGGAATTCAAAAGGGCGGATTTGCAGAATGAAGTAAGAAGAGAATAAGGGAAAGGGACGGAAAGAGGGGTACCAGAAAGGGTAGCATCTTTGGCAAATTTGTCTGCAGTTTCGTTTCCAAGGTTGCCAGAATGGGCTTTAATCCATTTAAGGTTAATTAAATTTAAATTTTTTGCCGAAAGTGCCAAAAGTTTTGTTTCACAAAGGAGGTGAGATTTGTTTTTAATTGATTTGAGAGCCAGAATAGAGGATAAGCTATCAGAGTATATATTGACTTTAGTTGAGTTATCTAATGCCCATTTGATTGCAAGTTTAATTGCTGAAAGTTCTGCTTGAAAAACTGTGTTCTCATCACCGAGCTTATACATGAAAGTCTCAGCCAGGCGTTCACCTCTAAAAATGCAGATAGAAAGGCCTGTGTGATTATCTAGTTTTGAACCATCTGTATAAATGGAGATGTCAGAAAAGGATGAAGGGTTAACAATCGGAAGGGAAACTATACGATTAGAGGGAGGGATACTGGAGAGGGGACAGTTGTGATCAAAAAGGGAAGGGGGAGGGAGGAATCAGGGAAGAGGTTGGTTTTTAGATACCAGAAATTAAATTTTTTGTATAGGTTTTGTACTACTAAATGAACAGGGGGGATGCCAGTAATTGAGTAAAGAGAAATGTTCGAAGTTGTTCTAAAACCGGTTGAAATTTTTAAAAGGAAAATCCGTTGCAAAGATGTTAGTTTAGCGATATGATTTCCGGTAAGTCGTTTCCCCCAAATTCCAGACCCGTAAGTAATAATTTTTTCGATAACAGACGACACAAGGGGTTTTCGATGACACAAGGGGTGCAATAGTACGTGTTGGAAGGAGCTGGTGAGCAAGAAGTGGAGAAGGCAGTATTCTGATGTTCCGTGCTGCAGTCCCTGAATTAAAGTTTAATTATGGGGGGGGGGGCGTTTTTAAGTCGACGATAATTTTAATGACGCAGAATGCTTTTGTCATTGGATCATCATCCGAGGTTATAACTTTAAGTATGGAGTTTAAGATGTCCTGTAGGTTGCTCAGGTCGAAGTATCTCTCGACCTCCTTGAAAAATTTCAAGAAGTCGAGAAATGCATTCGAGGTCTGAGGGGGGTCTAGTCCTGTGCCAGGTCGTGCCTGGGCAGAGTGCTCTCCGGTTTTTCCAGAAACCGTCTCAGCACTCGCCTGCACTTCCTGAACAAGGGGGATGCTTTTTGAAGAAAGAGGTGGAAAGTTTTCCTCACCAAGACTGGGGGGGGGGTTTAGATTTTAAATTTTGGTTGTTATTTTTAGGGGCCTGGAGCTTTTTACGGCTCCAGGGGTTTTGGGGGCAGTGCTTAAAATTGGCGGGGTGTTCTCCGCCGCAATTACAACATTTAGCTGGGGTTTCCCTAGTTTTGGTACATTCCCTACTCGGGTGGCCTTCGCCACACTTTAAACAACGGGGGGGGGGAGGGTACATTGATCGTTGTGATGATTGAAGAGCGGGCAGTTGTAGCACATTTTAAATCCCCTACTTTTAAAAGCTTCGATTTTGACCTGCATGCAGAAGAGGCTATTAATTTCATAAACCCTCGTCCAGTCCTCTGTAGGCTCGAGGCCTACCAGAAAAATGGGGAGTGGGGGGGGCTATCTTTCCTATTCCTTAGCTGGGAAATTCTGATGATTTTAAGTCCTTCGTTTACAAGGGCAATTTTGATTTTTTCACTGTCGGTGTTCGACGGGGGACCTTTTATAACTACTTTCTTTGGTTTCTCATTTCTCAATCTGATAGAAATGAATGGGATCTTCTTAAGGGTCAGATGACTCTGTACACTCCTGTAGTCCTTAATGGACCCAGGAGTGATTCGAATCACCCTTCCCATAAGAAGGCCTTGAACTTTAGAACCTAACATTCCATTTAGTTCCTCTATGAGGGCTCCCCAATCACTTGAGGAGTCCACATAGAAGGAGGAGACTCTATCCTTAGGGGGGGGGGGTGCATCAGCCATTGTAGCTTCCTCAACCGTTAAGTCGGAGAATTTATTTTCAATTTGCACATCTACTTTTTCAGGCTGTACCGAAAGTTTAGGTTTTTTCTAAGAATTTGGGGTGATAAACCCCTCTATTTTTTTTTAACATTTCGTCCTTGTATATGATATACAAGTCGCCATCCGATTTCTTCTTCCATTCTTTGATCATATCATAGATAAAATTATACGTATCACGGTGAACTAACATGTTTGGGTCAGGGGATTGCAGCAATAAAGAAGCATCAGAGATACTACCTGCGGCTATCTTTTGAAGAATCTTTTGCTGGTTCTATTCAACATCCTCGTCCTCGAGTTCCTCTTCTAGTCTTGCAATGACGAAGTCTTAGCAGGAGAAATGAATCACCACCTTCCAGTTGAAGGAGTCTCTTAGAATTTCTTCTTTTGGGATTCCCAAAATCTTTAGGTATTCTGTCACGAAAGTCGCTGCCGTTACGTGGTTGATGTCCTTTACCTCTGGTTCACTATCCATATCACTTGGTCCAATATCAGCTTGCAGATATACCCCGGGACATAGGCTTCTTCACAGTTCCTTTCATCAGTTTCCTGCTCTTTAGAAGTCCTTTCGTTTTGTAAACAGCTTTCACATTCCTCGCACCCTTGCTTTTTGTCACTCCGTCCGACATGGCCAATCTAAACTAAATTCGCACACATCCAAATGTAGTAAGACAAGAAAAACAAGCAAAAAGTATTCCACGTGGTAGAAAAGTCAGGAGCTCACACAATCATGTCTGTACACCAGCTCTTCCACTCAGCGAATGTTGTTGTAAGTATCGGTATAGTGTCTAGAAGTAATAGTGTGCCGACCGAGGCGAAAAACAGGTTCCCTAAAAACCGCCTCCGCCAGACGGCGTGGTCTCAAATAAGCGGTTAAAAGCGAAAGAGTTAACATTGAAACTAATGGGAATTTAATGCAAATGAAATGACCGATATCTTTGGAAATAATTGAAGAATTTGTGTAAAATTTGGCGTAATTATTGCAAGTGATATACACAAAAAGTCATTTGATTTTCAAAGAGATTGAGCTAGGGATATATTCGTATTTTTAAAATTTTATTTAACTTTATCTGTAGTCGTTCAAATATTTGAGGTCCAAAATAATCAAGTTCATTCATCACAGTAACGTGAAATTCAGTATGACGTTTTCTCTTGTGGTACATTTCAGTTCTTTCGATTTTGAAGCTTATCGGGCTAGCCCGTCCTGGGCCCGCCATAGGACTTTACTTGTTTTTGGTATAACTCGAGAACAGGTGTATCTGAATATTCGAAGTTTAGCATATCCTTGTCATTTGCTGTATATTTTAACTCTTTGGATTAAAAATCTTATCGGGCTAGCCCGTCCTGTGCCCAACAAGAGGAATATATCGTTTTTTGAGAATAACTCAAAATTCGGAGCATCTAGAATGTCTATATTTAATATATCATTGTCCTTTGGGGTATATTATATTTAATTGCATTTCGAACCTTATCGGGCTACCTGTCTTGGCCCGCCATAGAAATTTATTCGCTTTTCAAAAATAACTCGATCACACGAAGTAGCTAAAAATGTAAATTTAGTATATCATTTTCTTTTGGATGGATTTTAATTTAGATTTTTAACCCCATCGGGCTAGCCCGTCCTGAGCCCAACAAGAGGAATATATCGTTTTTTTGAGAGTAACTCAAAATTCGGAGAATCTAGAATGTCTAAATTTAATATATCATTGTCCTTTGTGGTATATTATATTTCATCGCATTTCGAACCTTATCGGGCTAGTCCGTTTTGGCCCGCCATAGAAATTTACTCGCTTTTCAAGAATAACTCGATCAAACGGAGTAGCTAAAAAATGTAAATTTAGTATATCATTTCCTTTTGGATGGGTTTTAATTTAGATTTTGAACCCCATCGGGCTAACCCGTCTTGGGTCCGCTGAAGAATGCATTCGTTTTCGAAGAATAACTCGAGAACCGCAATAGCTAAAAATTCCAAGTTTAACATGCCGTTGGCTTTTGTGGTATATTTAAGTTTCTTCGGATTTGAACTTTATCGGGGTAGTCCGTCCTGTGCCCGACATAGGAATGGACCCATTTTTTTAGAATAACTGGAAAATCGGGACAACTAGAAAATATAAATATAGTACATCCTTATCTTTTGGGAAATATTTTAGTTCCTTCGATTTTGAACCGTATCGGGCAAACCCGTTTTGGGCCCGCCTTAGAAATTCATTTTTTGGGGAATAACTCTATAACCGGAGTATCTAAAAGTTCCAAGTTTAGAATGTCGTTGTCATTTGTGGTATATCTTAGCTCATTAGATTTAAAACCTTAACGGACTAGCGTTTTGATGGGAAGAGGGTCCAGGTTGATTGTTTTGATTTTTATTGCTCAGGGTACTTGCAGTTTGGATTTTGGGGGAGGGTCCCTTGTTGGGTGTAACTTTTGGACATCCTAAATAGTTGGCCGGGTGGGATCCTTTACAGTTTATGCATTTTGCTGGGAGGTCTTTTGATTTGGTACATTGATTTGATGGGGCTCTGCACATTTTAGACAGACGGAGAGGTTACAATTGTTAGAACTATGTCCCCATGATTGACAGTTGTAACACTGAAACCAGGGAAAAGGATCGTAATCTATTATTTCGACAATGGAGCCAACCACTTATTCTAGCTCATAAATTTCATCAAAGTTATCGGAGTTGTAGATATTCACAAGGAAGATTGGAAGCCGCTCTTTCGTTTTGAATTTCCTTAGCTGGGACACATGTTGGATGTCAAATCCTTTAGATACTACGTCCTCTTTAATTTATTGGCCATTAGTGTCAATGGGAATTCCATTTAAGAGGATCTTCTTGGGCCTTTCCGATTTTATGCTCATTCTATGGAATTGGTTTTTATTTGCTAACAAGCACTTTTTTAGTGCTCTATACTGTTCGACATTTTTTGGTTTTAGTCTGGTGTACTCGCCTGCCATCTGGAGGTGGGTTTTGAAAACAAAGTCTTTGGTAGCATTGTTTAAAAGTTCCTTCCAGTTTTCTGCCATCTTTATGTAGAAAGGTTCGGATTTAGAGGGCTGGGAAGAGGATTGGTCATTACTAGAGTCATAGTCATCAGGCCGGTTAGCTTTTTTGGTATTGTTTACATTAGATTTTTCAGCATTAATGGAATTGGATATATCATTGAGTGCATTAGAATTGTTAACATTCTTTACATTAGGATTATCAGTTATAGTCAAATTGGAATTCTCAACATTATTAGAATTTTCATTAATAAGTAAGTTAAATCTGTTACTGGTTTTAATAGTAATATTTTCAACTTTCTGAGTATTTCTGGTATTTGAGATTTCAACATATTTAAGTTTGTTACTTTGGGTGGGGGTGTCACTATCACCGTGTTTACTTTTATCAGCATCTTTGAATTTTAAAAGGTCATCAGTCAATTATTTAAAATTGGGTCCAATATTAGCAATATTGTCAATACAATGAGTCAAATTAGCAGGAAAAGGACTAGAAATCAGTACGAGAATATGATTGCACATGCCTTGGAATCCAGTTTTCAGCTCGTGGAACTCACCAGGTTGTTGATCGCTGTTTTGGGCTAAGTAGATCATTAGGGAAAGCTTGACGAGATTCTCAATCACTGTCTTTTTTTCAATCAATAATCCATCACGCCCTAAGTCTCTCAGTTTATTCAGCAAGTCCATAAAAATCTGGATCCGGAAGTTCCTTTGGCGAATTTACTAAGTGATCGTAGTAATCCAAGAGATTTTCGTTGTTAGCACAGACACTGGATACACGTTTCTTGATATATTCACCTACGATGCGATTTGAATTAGTAATAAAACTATTCATAAGAAGATCAACGGGTCAAAAATATTACTTTACATAAGTTATGTAAATGTAAGTTTTCAGTACTTCAAAAATTAACAAATGGGATTTTTTTATCACTCAACAATTGACAATACGATTTTTCTATATTCCAAAAAATTAATAACGATGTATTTTGAAAGGTTCATAATCATTAATGTTTTAGAATCCACGATGTTTTAGAGATACCATCACTTTTTGAATAACATCAAGTGGCTATAGCTTTTTCTTAATTGTTAATGTTTTTAATACTTAGTTCATACGAATCCATATCAGCCTCATAGTAGATATTTTTATAGAAGATCTTAAACTTACACTCTTTTCCAACTCATGGTGTTGAAACGTGTAAATCATATATTTCACAGAAGGAAGGTTTTCATATCCCTTCAAGGTCATATCTCTTATATGCAAGAAGATAGTTTCGAAGGGTTTACGCATGTACAGACATGACTCCATACTGTAAAAGCAAGCTGAAACATACACTTTAGTGGTTTAAGCAGCACCCTCTAATGTTAAAATACAGAACTATTATGTTTTCTTTATTTCAAGCCCATCATCAGTAACAACGATCTAATATTCACAAATTTACTAATATTTCTTTTACCACACCTTCATACTTTTCCCTTTTTTAACATCCTCTCAGCGTATTCATACCCATATTACGTTACATTTACATGGTATCTTTAGTAAAAGTTCCGCTTTAACCTATTATTCATAGAACATCCATAATGTTTCTTATTAAAAATTCAATTCTTTCCAATATGTAATTCAACTATAGGTAGAAGATTGATCATTTTCCACACACGACAAAGTGATTTTGTCAGTGCAATATATAGTTATAACCAATCACTGATGTCAACTAATTTTCTCAATGCACATGTTATTTCAAAATTCAAATATAACATCCAGTGTAGATGTGATATTTTCCTTATATCTCCTTAAAACATTTCATTATCCCTCCTTTAAAATCAATAAATTCACCCAGAAACGAGTTAAAACCCTCAATTTACTCATAATAATCTTCTATAAATGCTTGCTCTTTTATGCTCTTTTTAAGATTTCACATCCCTGTAAAGCATGCTTTCGTGTAGGTTTGAAGATCTTTGGATTTTGAGGCATGCATAAGTTTTATTGTGAGCTGTTAGGGAGCATGCTTAGTGTGTATGAGCTGTATATCGGGTAAACAGTAATTGTAATTAGTGAGCTCTCGGGGAGAGGGAGGGGTGAAAGGATGGCCTTGGGGGTTGCGTGTAGAGTTGCGAAAAACCGGGAATTTTGGAAGCATTGGAAACTTTGATGGGAAAAAATTAATTGACACGTTTCTTGTATGATCTGGCTAATCCAGCATATAACGAAATTGAAACCCCAGTGAGGGATCGCCATTTAAATAAATATGTATACTAAATCTTTGTACTAGTTTGAAGGTAAAGTCTATTGAAATGAAATTTTTGGACATTTTAAATTACAAAAGTTTTGTTGAAAATGGGAAATTATATTAGTTACAAAATTATTAAAATTATTGAGACTAAGAATATAAATTTCTTGTTATAGTTCAATATTAAATGAATATGAATGAATTAATCGCTTTGTACGAGTGATAAGTATCTCATCGTTCGAAGTGATTTTACTTTTAAATATATACAAATTAAATTACAGTTTATTTGGGAATTAATTTTCATTTTTATATATAATAAATAGTCACATAATTTAAATACTTTTCTTGGCTCTAACAAATCTCTCTCAATTTTACATGCTTCAGCGATTTGCATTCCGAATGCGAAAAATAAATAGTTTTGTGTCACATACACATTTCTTTTACAATGCAAACTGCAATGACTGAAAATTCCCACTTTTTGGAAACTTTCAAAATTCCCAGTTTTTTCAAAATTCCTTTTCCAAAAAAACCCGTTTTATTCCCGGGAATAACCGGGGCCGGCGAGATTAGTTCTGCTCTTTATCGGGCCTATGCCTGCGGCGCTGCTGTAGCTCGTGACGTCATAAAGTACATCCCACAATTTGCAACTTACATCATGTGTTTGAAAGTATGATCATGTAAATATTGACGAAGATACAGATATCACCGAAAGGGGTTTTCTTTTAAGTGTATTTTTAAAATCCAGAACATGATTAGAAGTGATTTAGAACTAGATTCATGGATGTCAAGATTTTAGGTAGCGTATTTTTTTTCAAATCCAACGTCAAATTCGTCCGTTGAACGAGTATTTTTGCTACGTAAGAAGCTGCTGGAAATCGGGTATAAATAAACATACCTTAATAGAATAAGTAGAATGCAAATACATGTTTTTTTATTTATGCATTAGCATAATGAAATTTTTCTTAATAAGGTTTGTTGTTGTCAATATAAACAACTGTTCGATTTATATATGTAAAGTGTAGAGTTAGAAATTTTTACGGATTGTTGTTGCACCCCCCTAAAGTTTTTGGTACCCCCCCCCCCCCCAAAAAAAAAAAAAAAAATTCATGGATTATACACCCTCAAATTTTTTGGTGTAAGTAATTAAAAAAGTAAATATGCAGAAAATTTCATGTAAATAAAATTTTTACTTTATCTTGTTCTTTTTGTGTACGTGTTTTGATTTTTTATTAGTGAGACAAAAAGGAATCATTGACCTGCAATTTGTAAATGGGCAATTGTCATATTGTCGTAGCAAAAGGCAAGATTAAAATTGAGAATTTGCTACAGTACTATCAATTAATGAATAATGTAACTTTATTCTTTCAATCCTCTGACCTCCAAAGAGACTGGAAACCAATGGTTTTATTTATTTTATGCACATGTGTATTAAATATAAAAATGTGAAATACACAAATCATTGGTGTTTTTTTTTACATGCTTTTTTGTAATTATAAAAAAAAAATAAATCTGAATTTCATAATTTTTTTTTGGAAAAACTGAAATTCATATTGGCTACGAAAACTTTTCGTGGATTATTTAGCTTATTATTGTTTCATTAAAATGCAGATGACAACACTCAGCAACCTTAAAGTGTTAAAAGTAGAATTTTCAGAACTTCACATCACAGGTGAAAATTGTCTGTCAATAAGTAACGTCTAAAATTATTTTCGTTGAAAAAAAAAACAGGTAAGATTTAAGCTATTAAAATAAGTTTGGTAAAATAGTTTGTCATTGTAATACAGTATTATATTTGATATTTAACCGATTTATTCAATTTATTAAATTATTTCTGTTGTAAAAAAGCGTATCACCCGAAAGCGATTTTTTAGTTTTTTAAAAATTATTACTATTTGAGACTACTGCCTTTTCCTGTTATTCACGCTAATCTCTACATTTCATTTTACCAAACCAGGAATTTCAATTTAATCTGAAAGTGCACAATAACAAAAAATAAATATGTTTATATGACAACCCTGCTATCAATTACAAATGTAACTTCCGAAATAGTCGCTCATAATGTGCGTGATCACTTATTGACGCTTAAAATATAAATCTAATGTCTGTATTATTATGTAGGTATATTATTATTAAATATGTGTGCATATTATTAAGTATATATATATTATTAAGTATGTATTATTATTAAGTATGTATTATTATTAAGTATATATATATATATATATTATTAAGTATGTATGTATATTACTATTAAATAAGTATTCATATTATATTAATTAATAGTATTCAATAATTATTAATAGTATATTAATTACTAAATATTATTATTAAGTATGTATGTATATTAGGATATATGTTATGTAAATCTGACAGTTAAAACTTTTGAAAGACCTTATTACAAAAATGTTTTAGGAGAACTATGTAATTCGAAATTTAATTAACTCTGCCCAAAAGCATTATTATATATATATATATATATATAAGAGGTCATAATGTGTTTCTGTGCATTAGGTTATTTAAGAACAAAAGCCAGATTTCTCAAGTAAATGAATTTTATGAAAAAATAAAATTCAAAAGGTTGAAACCTGGCATTGAATCTTTTAGAAGAAAAGAAAAAAAAAACCCTCGTAACTACCGAAATATTCAGCATTTTTTTACTTTACAATCTTATTTATATTCCTTCTTTATATATATAATTTGTTTTCGTTATATTTATTCAATTAAAACATTTTTACTTCAACCAACTTCTATCACTCTAAAATATCGACTCCATAAACGACGCTGATTTAGAACTAGAGCAAAGTGTAAACGCCGTGGATGGGATGTAAGTTGTGACGTCACGAAACCTGCATCTAGGCCCGATAAGAAGAAGAAATCCCGCCGGCCCCGGAATAACCGTCACCTCCGAAAGCAGGGGGTGACGGTTCAATCGGGGGTGACGGAATAACCCGGGTTTCCCCCCGTCTTTGCAATTCTAGTTACGTGTTATTCGGAGGGTGGTTGGATTTGATGTCTACGGGAGTGTGTGTTTGCATGGGAGAGTCCGTAGTATGAAGGGTGATTCATATATGTATATTCTTTGGGGTGATTTACTTAAGATGTTATTTTTTTTAGTGTATGAGTAGGGACTTTTTCTCCCTAATGATTCGGGATTCAAAGCCATTTTTCCCTACAAGGGGATTCTCTTTCATAGGTTTAGTATAAACATTTATGATTAAGAATCGGCTTTGAATGTATTTAAAGAGGGTTTTAAGTAGGCTAAATTGCTTTTCAGTAGGTATGTAGGGATTTTTTAACTGACCTTAAGGTACTTTTCTCCTAAGTTAAGGCGAAATGAAGAGGGAGGGGAGGGAATTTTTACTTGTAAAAGGGATTTTCTACGATATTTAGTGAGTTTGGAGAGGATATAAAGGGGATTATTTACTTACGATCTGGTATAATAGATGTAACGGGGTTTTAATGTATCTTAATATCTTAATGGGTTTTAATGTATCTTAATATCTTAATGGGTTTTAATGTATCTTAATGGGTTTTAACCCTCCGAGAATCTATTTAATGTATCGATGACGATTATTAAAAGGGTACTTAGCAGAATTTTACTATATCAAGTGGATAGGTGTCGTCTATTTTAATAGGATTAGTGTATGTAATTATGGCAACTTGTACTAAGTTTAAGGGGTGACCTTTTCACAACCTTGGCGGAGGGACATCCCAAGAACTATTTTTTCTTTAGAGATGGGTGCGCAGGGGGTGTGAGTAGCCTTCAGACTGTAATTTGATTATTCTAGAAGAAAATTTCATATCGCTAGGTTGTGCTTATCGACATGTCTTTGAGTGGTAGTATTGAAGATGCTACATCTACCATTACTGATGTTCATATATCCGATGTTACGCCTTTAAGCAGGAATGGACATGTAAATACTTGTTTTAATGTGACTTTATTCTACAATTTAATTAAAATTCACATTTTTATAACGTGTAATAGCTTAATTTCCTTATTTAATTAAGACTTTTATAAATTTAATGCAACCCATGGGGGTATCTATAGAAATATCCTTTAACTGGGTGATTTTATCACTTTCGGATGATTCCTATTGGGATGGTATAAGGAACCTATTACTTTATATAAATCATGAGAAATTTACACCTTGTTTATACTAAAGTATGAAATTTTATCTGATACAGACTTGCCTTGCCTGTCTGAAAACATTTACATTAAAAAAAATCTATATCCATATCTGAAAATTCATCTAGTTCTCAAATCTTACGCATGTAAAGTGTGTGAAAAGGGTTTAATCGACTAGCTAATTTGAAACGACATGGTTAGGTGCACAAGGACTCTGGAATTTAATCTGAATCTTTTAAATGTATGTAACTCTTAATCGTAATTAATGTGCTAAATGCTTTTTGTGAGGTTTTTGAATCAGAAAATTATAAAGTTATATCTGTTATAACGATAGAATGTAATTAATCTAAACTAAAATGTATCCTTTGTAAAAGGAAAAAAGACTATGGATGGGAGTTATAGTAGTAAATATTAGGTATAGTATTGAATTTCCCTATATCGGAAACCTGATTTAAAACTTATGCTTGACACTGAGATGTATTCTAAAGGGGAGTAGGAGGTGTGAAATATTACGTTATATCTATGAACAGGCTATTATTTAGTGTTTATTAACAAATGTGGTATGATTCCTATCGGGATGGTATTAGGAATCTATTACTGTACATAAGTTTTGAGGAATAGTGTGTTATGAATGAAGTTTTTAAAGTAATTTAATGTCTAATATAAGCTAATGTACTTCATTTTTATCTTTGTTAGGCATATGTTACGTGTGAACCGAAGTTTGCACACAAGAGAAGTCTAGTTCGACATATCGACATATGAAGATACATAATGGAAAGAAGGATTACATACGTGAATTGTGTGAGAAGGGCTTTTTAAGAAGGACGGATCTGATACGCTATGAGAAGATTCATGAATGTGCAGCGCATGTTGATAAGCTTATGCAGAGAGATGAAAAAAGTACTAAAGAATTGACTGGTCCGTCCACTATATCTTCCATTACTGATGTTCATATGCTCGATGCTGCACATTTAGACAAGAATATACACGTGAGTACTTATTTTAACATGATCCAATTCTGCAATTTCATTAAACTTAGTATTTTTATAATGTATAAAAGTTTAATTATTTTTATTTAGTTATTGTTTATTTATGCATTTAATGTGACTGTTTGGAGTTTTAGTATATATAAATATTTTTTAACTTTGCGTCCTTATCATTTTAAGGCTATATACTACCTTTCTGAATGATGACTTGAAAGGTATTTCACTTAAGTATTAAGAAATGTAGTGTTATGCAATAATGGTTAAAGTAAATTTATACCTTGATTATACTAAAGTACTGAATTTTTTTACTTTTCACAAGTGTACGTACGGAAGTGGTCTCTAATTAAACATCTTACATTCCAAACAGGTGTGAAACCTTATCGGTGTAAGCATGTGGTAAGGGTTTTAATTGGCGATCAAATTTCGAACAGCACTTCAAGTCTTGTTCTGAAACATATCCCACTTATAAATGTGTAAAATGTGATAGTACACATTCTTAATCTAGTAGTCTTAAAAGACATATGCTCATCTATTTAATATCCAACACCTGTTCTGAATGTGGTAAGGAATTCAGATTACATTCGTTTCTAATAAATCATCAGCAAATATTCCAGTTACCTCAGGATACTGTTACAGAACCAAAAAATCTGATGTGGGCAGTGCATGACTTTCCTTATATAATGCAATGAATTTACTTCTTTCACAGTGAAAAAATTATGTATAAGATCCATGGCACAGTGTTCTTAATGTTGAATTGTACATTTTGCGTTTTTCTGAATGACAGCATGTAAAACTATTTCATACCCAATGAACTTATACTTCACGCAACTCTAAATTTACAATTATCAATAGTGATAGCATCCTCAATAAACAATATAGTCCATATATCAAAACATTTTAATAATAAATTCATCAATTAGGCATCATTTTCATTAACTTGACGTAATTTTTGCAATTTGACGATTTTTTTTTCAATCTGGGGTAAAAAATTGCCAAGTTGGCGATATTTTGCTAGATTGCTCACCAAGTTCGCTAAATGTATTGTTAAGTATTACAAACAAACGGAGAGAAGAACATTTTTTATATACTAGCAGGTATGCCAGTCATGTAACGGAATTAAAATTTTGTAAAACATTATCTCCCATTTAGCATCATTTTTATCAGTGCAGCAATATTTTTATCATTTTGGCAACATTTTCGTCAATTTGGCAACATTAAAAAAGTTGCCAAGATGGCGACATCCCTCTAAATTTATCGCCAAGCATTATGGACGGCGAAATGGATTATTCTTATACTCGAATCTTATGTTATTTCAGATATATTTAATTTTCATCAATAATTAGTCGTCATTTTCATTGATTTAGCGTTATTTTTATCAATTTGTCGACGTTTCTATCAGTTTGGCGATGATTTTATCCATTTGTTGACAATTTTATCATTTTGGCGACAGTTTTATCAATCTGGCGACATTTTCATCAACTTGGCAACATTTAAAAACCGACATGTTGGCGATATTTTGCGCCAAAATTTCGCTAAGCTCCACAGTCGAAAAAATTAGTTATTCTTAAAGTAGATTCTTATATTCTTTCCAAGATATTGAATTTCCATCAATTAGTTGTAATTTCCATTGATTTAACGTCATTTTCATCAGTTTTGAGACATTTTCGCTAATTTAGCGACATTTATAAAAGTCGCCAAGTTGGCGAAATTCCGCCAAATTTATCACCAAAATTTCGCCAAGCGTTATGGACGGAAAAATAGGTTATTCATATAGTGTATAAATGACTATTTGCGTCTAAATACAAAACTATTGCCTAAAGTATCTTTTCTCATGAATGGAACGAGCTAGATCCACGCAAATGACGTCAATAAATTTACCGCATAATATTACACATGAAAAGGGAACATATTTCACAAAGGTTAGTATTTCTTATTAATTTTATGTGAATTTTTGATAAAATTATTTGAAAAATGTGCAATATCTCGAGAACGGTTCATACTAGCGTTCTAAAATTTACGTTAATCGTTTTGTAATGAAAAATGACATAAGAATTGATTATTTGATTATTTTCATAACTATTTTGAAAGTTTTGATTTTTTGATGAGTTTTTTTCAAAATTTCACTCTAAAATTTGGGAAGGTTCTGAACATTCGATTGCGTTTAAAACAATAGGCTTACAGTATTCATGGATTGTAATTTTTGTTCAAATGTCGTTCGAATTGCTCCATTCTTTCATGAGGTATCGTCTCCACAGACTCACTGACACACACATATACTTTTACACACACACACAGACATCCCCCACTGGGTTCCGGTCTAAATTGGGTGGCACTTCCCGGCCGTCCAAACAGTTACCTTACACCTTTCTGGTAGGTCGGACGGTCTGGGTAACAACAACAACAACACACACACAGACATCACCTCAAAAACATTTGATTCGTGTTTAGGGATGATTAAAGCGTATTTTCCCGTCGAAAACTTGAATTCGAATTTTCGACCTCGTCACAATACTTTCCTTATACATTATACTATGTATATAAGGAAAATAACAATATGAAGGTTTGTGAATCATTAAAACGTGTGGTAACACTTTGTTGAAACAACTTTAATTGAGTTTAAGCTAAGTAATGGAGTGTATAATTTATGTTCTTGTATTTTCACATAAGTATACTCTTGAACAAATATTGATGTTACCTATAATTAGTTCTCTGTCTATATATGTAAAAAAGTTTCACTAACTGAGCATGTAGTATGCATTTACTACAATAACTGAACATATGTATGTATTTATTGCGTTTATTGAACCTAGACATATTAAAAGTTTTGGGAATTGAAGAAACGTATATAGTAGCAGTGATGGAAAAACTTAAACAACGTAGTAA
This sequence comes from Amaurobius ferox, assembly GCA_951213105.1. Lineage (NCBI taxonomy): Eukaryota > Metazoa > Arthropoda > Arachnida > Araneae > Amaurobiidae > Amaurobius > Amaurobius ferox. The sequence goes on from OX578141.1 coordinate 55,088,322, forward strand.
AAATATACTGAATGTTTACTCATGCGTTAATAGAAGTATTTAAAAAATAGTTCGCGAGGTCTTAGAAATTTAAGGAATTGAAGTAAAACTTAATGTATGGTATAAAATTACTGTATAGTCTGCATAATGTATGGGTTATTTAAATTATGAATATTTGTTGATTTAAAGTTTGTAAAAGTACTAAGGTTTTTGAAAAGAAAAATTATAGTGTTTTAAGGAGGGATAAGGAAAATATCATCTACGTGTATTAAACTGGATATTATATTTGAATTTTGAAATTATATGTGCATTGAAAAAATTAGTTGACAAGTGATTGGTTATAACTATATGTTGCACTGACAAAATCACCTTGTCGTGTATGAAAAATGAGCAATCTTCTATCTGGGGGGGGGGGGGGGCGTTGACCCCCAAGATCTGGAAAACTCTTTTGATTTGTTATTACAGAGGAAAATCTCTAACATTTATTGTAATTTATTAAATTGCAGTTTAATTCCTGCTACAGAAAAAAAATTACATCACCTCAGTACTGTGTTAATTTTGTGCCCTTTTTCAATGATAATAAACAACTTTAAACCTTATCAGCCAAAAATACTTTTAGCTAGCTACTTCAGAATATGAGAGTAGGTCCAACTTCAGGTGTGCCCTTTTCAACCCGTGCATAAGGTAATTATTTTGTCAAGAAATTGAATTGTTGCTACCTCTCGCCTTTGTGCAAAATAGTTGCATGTTATATAGAAAATTTGCTTTGTTTAAACACCCTTCTCTGAGTGAAAGAAAAGTGACAACCGTTCTTTTTGTGGATTTCTAGGATGTTAGGATCTTACTGTTAGGATTTCATCAGTAATAACCAGAACAGTATTAATGTAGTTATTTTGTCTGTTAGTACCCCCACCTATCCCCACTCCATCTAAAATTTTCCCGTTCATCCGAGTCTTCAAATTTGGCATGAAGACGCAGATCAGTGACTTAATTTCTGGAAAATTTTATAAATTATCACATTTGAAATCCCTGGGGGGGGGGGGGGGGGCGGTATGAGGGGGGGAATAGGTGATCGAAAAATAAAATATATTCTAAACAATTGAGTGAAGAGTGTTAAAAGAAAGTTCACATCAAGACTATAAGGCAAATACCATTTCATTTTGCTTTTTTTGCTGAGCATGTAAAAAACCCCTAATTTTCTTTTTTTTTCTAGTTTTGCACAAAGTAAAAGAAAACAATCTGAAACAATTTTCTCAGATACATCAGTCTAACCCATATAGGAAAAATAACCCTGATATACAAAATTGATTAGAAAAGAAGAGAGTAATTAAATATGGAGTTGAAAATTAAAAACCTATCAACATATGAATTTGAGTATAAAAAAATCGTCCGGCAGGAAAAATACCAAGTACCAAAATTTAAAGTTCTGCGTCCATGGGAGGTTTGCTTAAAACCATCATGTTTTTGTTTTTAGAAAAAACATGAAAACATAAAAGGTATAAAAAAGACAATAGATAGAAAATCCTAAAACATTTTCCAGAGATGCATCAACTCGATTTAATATTTAGATATTTATTAATTAAAAATAAACATGTATTTTAGGCCTCTTAGTATTCATACATTCATTAAATTTGAATTAGGAAGAAAATTAAAATCAAACATAATTTCTAGTGTGAGTAATTTTCTCACGTTATTATCGTTTGCTGAATGACAACAAGTATATGCCCATGTTCGGCGATTTGGGTTTGCTTATGTTATTTGCTCCTAATAAAGTAAGAAATTACATTATGTTAAAATACCTTTTTGCAATTATAACACTTTATACACTATATTTTTGTCTTATCTATATAAATAAAATTGAAAATCTGTCTATCTGTATGTTTGTCTCATCATCAAGGGAGAACGGCTAAACCGCATTTGATGAAATTTTGTGGGTAGGCTTGAAATAGCCCTACTTAAAATTCGGCAAATGTTTCCAGTTTTTATAACCAGGGATTGTTTAGATATTAATTAAAAACACATAGTTAAACTTTCCATAGACATAGCATTATGGAAAAGATATTTTTCACGTAAATTTATTTGAAGAAAATTATACCATGTCGCTTAGCAACGGGTTTATCCAATGTGTTCATGTGGCAGTGGATTTTTATTAAATATTTTCCAATTTAAATAATAAAGAAATGTATATGAAATAAATTTTACTGAAATTGCATTTTTGATTGAATTTTTAAAGATTACTTTGGGATTATTGATATTTTCAATTTATTATGTCATCTGTTTTATTTTGACAAAAATGGTTGGAACTTATATATTGTATAGTACAGGTAATCTTTTATTAGTACACTGGTATATCTTCTAAAACATAAGTAACACAGTTATACCTTCCCATACAAATTTAGCGCTTTCAATTTTGATATATATTGAAATCAATTACGGCCATAAAGTTTAAAGGTAATTGATATTTTCACTTCATCACGTCATTTATTTTATTTTGGCAAGGATTTTTAAAATTCATATATTGTAGTACGGGTAATTTTCTACTAATATACGGGTATATCTTCTAATATTCGGTAATATAAGTAGTTCGGGTATATCTTCCGATACAATTTTAGTGCTTTTATTTTGGCAAATACTGATTCAATTTCATAATTTTTGCAAATTTGTTTAGCAACGGGACCAGGCTGTTTTATTCTTAAGATATGCCTGTGAAGACAATTTTTGTATAGCTAGGAAAGATATTCTTAAATTTCTTTTCAGGAGCATTAATATAAATATTTTAATATAATGACCTGAATAACAATGTCATTAAGAATAGTATAGGAATATGTACATAAATGTGAATTTCATGCTTCTTTATATTATATATTCCGTACGAAGAACGGCTATGTAGTATGGGTAATGTTCTACTGAATACACGGGTATATTTTCTAATCTACAAGAATGTAAGTAGTAGGGGTGTATCTTTACCATACAATTTTAGCACTTTCATTTTGGCATATATTGGCATCAATTACGGCCTTTGGGTTTAAAGATTAGGGGGATTATTGATATTTTCAATTTATTTCGTTATTTGTTATTTTTTGTCAAATATATTTGAAACTCATATATTGTAGACGGGCAATCTTCTACTGATACACAGGTACATATATCTTCTAATATTCGATAATATAAGCTTTACGGGTATGTTTTCCCATACAACTTTAACGCTTTTATTTTGGCATATATTGATGTAGTTTCATATTTTTTGAAAATTTGTTTACAGGCGGAACTAGGATATTTTATTCGTCAGATCTTCCTGAGAAGATAATTTTGTATAGTAAGAGAAGAGATTCTTAAAATTTTTTTAGGAACATTTGATTTAAATATTTTAACAGAATTCTTTGAATAACAATGCCATTTAGAATATTTTATAGGAATTTGCACATGATTGTGAATTTTGATTTTTTTTATATTATGTACTCTGTAACGAAGAAAGGATATGCTGCTAGTCTTAAATATAACTTTGAGCTGATTGATTAAATCTTAACCGCTTTTATTTTCCTGTTATTTGAGGAAGGGGATGCCAAAACCAATTTAATAAGATAATTTTGAGTAGCTTTACTAAGGTAAATAATACTATATAAAATGTATACTAAAATATTTTTTATGAAGATATCTGTGTTATAAAAATTTAATTTTATGAACTTAAACAAACTTAAAGATCTTCTACATTTAATAACTTTCAGTAAATGAAAAATTTTCCTGTGATTTTTCACGGGTACTCACTAGTTATTTAAATAATTATAATTTTATTTATATATCAGTAAAGTCCGCGTACTACGCCCATCCAAGTACGCCACGGCCATGCATGGGAAACAGGAACTGGCGGCTATAAACTTCCGCCGACCCTCCCATCCGCTCCTAATATCCACAGACACATGTGAGCCATACACCCTTTCATTCAATATTACTATATCTTATACGACTCCCTATTAAAACGTACATACTATACCAACCCCTAACATAACACAATTAATTTACGCTCCCCTAGACCCTCTCCTTCTTCTTCGACCCAGACCGTCCAACCTACCAGAGAGGTATTATAAGGAATCTGTTTGGACGCCGGAAAGTGCCACCCAATTTAGACAGGAATCCAGTGGGGGGGGGGGCATCTCCAGGGACTATAACCTCTCCTTCCGCTACCACCAACCTCTCGGAAGGACTTACGGACCCACATGTTTAACGTGATCGTACTCCGCGTGAACACAATTTTTGGCAGTAGCGGGAACCGAACCCGGGCCGTCTGAGTGCAATTCCCGCGCTCTAACCAATGGACTGTCGCGCCCCATCCCTAGACCCTTTAACAAACCAATTTATAAAGCTTAACACCTCAAACATTGTACCTCAGGTTTTCAATTTTTGGTTATACCATGGAAAAAAAGGGACTCCCTATAACGTTATGGGCCATACAATTCATCTCCAACCAATCTATCCATAAACAAAGTTTGTATTAACTGCATTTTTAAAAATGTAAATTTGAAGTAAAAACATTAAGTAAATCTCTCTAACGCCATGGTTTAAATATTTATATTCTGGATTTTTAAATTGGACGACCTCTCGATATTATATTCAGCTCTATATTATATTCATTCCTATTCAGCTGAATCATAGAGGTGGTCTCATCTCTAACTCCATGATCATCTGAACAGTTTCCTTTTGCATCATGTTGTGACAATGCCTTCCGTCTGAGATTGTAAACACAAAAACGGCCAAATTTTGAGAAGCCATTTTTCCAGATCCAAGGGTTAGTTTAAAAAAACTGATTTCAGATTTGAATTCAACATGGCCGAATTAGTATACACGAGATTTTCAGCCCCCAGGATTGCATTTAATGCTCTGACATACCGACGCTGCGCTTTTAGAGAAGTGATTCATTTTATCCTTCGTATAAATCCTGAATTCATAAGAAATTTAAAAACAAACAAACATATATCTAATATGTATTATTTATGTTTTTTAATAGAAGTAATTTTTATATACAATTGAATAATTAGAAAAGAAACTATATTAAAATTTTTTTTCTTTGACTTTAACATATACTTTATACTATGTTCCTCAAAGCCTAACAGAACACAAAATTGATGCGTTAATGTGAAAATTGATTCATCATATTCTTAAAACAATTTAGTAGCTCAATTCCGTTAAAAATGGTTACGAGTGTTAAAAATAGACATATCTACAAGATAGACAAAATCTATTTATAGAATACTACAAAAGTAGACAATATCTACTCATAGAATACTACAAAAATAGACAGTATCTACTTATAAATTTATTTAAATAATACATTAATATGAATAAATCTAATATGATTTTAAAAGATTAGATTTCAAATATTAAGTACATGAAGATTCGCAAGTAGACAAAATAGGTTTATTCAACGCCAGTGGCGGAATAACGCGGAATGCGGAATGGCCGCCATCTTGAATTCCGTAATCCTGGACGAGGGGATATTTTTGCAAAATGAGAAAAACTTGGGGTTTTTAATTTTTTAGAAACTTTTTTTGGGTGGCAACGATTTTGTAGTCTTCTACGAGGGGAATTTAACATAAAAGTAGCAAAAAATTGAGTTTTTAAAAAAATTAAAAAAACTTTTTTTATTAATTTTATGTTAAAATATTTTCGCAGAAGATCATATGGGAATACTTTCTGGAAATGATATACAAATATTTAATTTTTCTTTCCAAAAACTATTTTTAAATGGCGGCAATTCCGCATTATTCCGCCTCTTCTAGCGAACAACTCATTCTTGTCTACTACGCTCCCCACTCTTTTATAGCTATAAATGGATATATAGCGTATCTAGATAATTCTGCGTAATTTGGGGGCATTAACTAGTTTCTAGGCAAATTTGATGATTTTTTATGCCCATTTTACGAATCCATGTAAAGTATGTTTTCGTGTAAAATTACGGGTATTTGGACGTGAGTTGGAATGGGGATGCATGTTTTTTTACGGGTTCTAGATGTTAGGGGGGTATGTTTAGTGTGTATGAGTTGTGTATTGGGGGAAGCGGTGATGGTGATTGCCTGTTTCTCGGGGGTGGGGAGGGGGCAAAAGGGGGGATCTCGAAAGATTGTGTACTGTTCGGAGGACCGCTAAATTAAATGTTCTAGCTCTTGCGATGGAGTGTGTGTTGTAGTTTAGGTGTATTGCGTAAGGGTTGTGGGGTTTGAGACATTTTTCCCTACAAAGGGAATTTTTCCATGGACTTAGTGTAAACATTTATGCTTAGGGATTCGCTTTGAAGGGGTTTTTATGCAAGTTACATTGGTTTTCAGGGAGTGTATGGGGATTTTTAATGTGCGTTAGATGTATTTTCCCTAAATTATATCTTACACTTACTTTAACGGTAACCGTGATATAACCTTGACGTGACCTTGACGTAACCTTGGCGGAGGGATATTCCAAGAACTATGTTTAGAAATGGTCTTATCGCGACCTTGACGGAAGGATATTCCAGGAACTATTTTTTCTTTATAGATGGGTTTAGGTAGCCTTCAAGCAATAATTTTGTCATTCTAGTCGAGGACTTCATATCGCTAGGTTGTGCTTTAAGAGCTCTCTCTATCTCTCCTATTGCCATGTCTGCTTTAGCTACTAATATCGGAGGTGCTACCCCTGCCGTTATCGATAATCCAATGTCTGTTGTAAGATCATTGAACAGGATTGGGCATGTAAGTATTTGTTTTAATGTGATTTTATTCTACCATTTTATTAAACTTTGTATTTTTATGACGTGTAACAGCTTCATTATTTTATTTAATTAAGATTTTTATGAACTTAATGCAATTTGTTGAGGTTTTAGTATCTGGATATATTCTTTAACTTGGCGATTTTATTATTTCTAGGGGGTTGGTATAGGGGATCTATGATTACTTTATATAAATCTTGGGAGACGTATTATACTGCTACAGGAAATAACGTGTTTATACTAAAGTATTAATTTTTTATCTTCCTTGTCTGTTTGAAAACGTTTACATTAAAGAAGAATCTATATCGGCATGTAAGGATCCATCTAGCTCGGAAATCTTATGTATGTGAGGTGTGTAGAAAAGGGTTTAATCGACTATCTAATTTGAAACGGCATGGAAAAGTGCATAAGGACTCTGGAAATGTAGCTGAATCTTTTAAATGTATGTAACTCCTTGATCGTAATTATTTTATTTAATGAAGACTTTTATGAATTTAATGTAATTTGTTGAGGTTTTAGTATCTGGATATATTTTTTAACTTGGTAGTTTTATTAGTTTGGCGTGATTGCTTACGGGATGGCTTATCTATGATTATTTTAACTAAGTGATTAAAATGCATTATATTGTTACAGGAAATAGCGTGTTTATACTAAAGTCTTGTATTTTTTATCTTTAACAGGTATGCTCATATTGTGATACGATCTTTACGAAGAAGCGAAGTTTAGTGCGGCATTTGAAGATTCACTCTGATGATGATGCATCGAATTATCGATGTAACGTGTGCGAGCGTGCATTTGTCTGTAAGAAAGACTTAACTAGACATGTAAACGCGCATACCCTCGTTCAAATTTTTGAGTGCACTCAATGTTCTATGAAGTTTAGCAAAAGGGATAGCCTAAAGCGTAATCTGAAACTTCATCTGAAGGATGGTATCCAGTGCAAGTATTGTTGTTGTTGTTGAGACCCAGACCGTCCGACCTACCAGAAAAGTGTAAGGTAACTGTTTGGACGGCCGGGAAATGCCACCCAATTTAGACCGGAACCCAGTGGGGAGGCATCCACAGGGACCGTACCCTCCTTCCCCTACCACAAACCTCTCGGAAGTACTTACGGACCCACATGTTTAACGTGATGGTACTCCGCATGAACACGGCGGCAGTTGTGGCAGCGTGCAAATCCAGCGAGCAAGCCACCGGGCTACCGCGCCCGAAATGTGCCAACAGCACGCGGTCTACCCACCCAAGTACTAACCGCGCCCGATGCTGCTTAACTTCGGTGATCTAACGAGAACCGGTGTTTTCAGCACGGTACTGTCGTTGGCAGTGCAAGCATTGTGAACTTATTCTCAGCAAGAAAAGTGATGCTCTGCACCACCAGCGTATTGAACATAGTTCTAAAAAGAGAAAAGCCCCTGCTTTAGCCCCAACTTCTAATAAGCTCCGCAAGAATAAAGTGGTGAAGGCTTTGGTTGTATTCTCCGTACACACTTTGGAGCCCACCGAAGAGGCAGAAGGGGATCTTATGCTATGTTTAGATGAGATTCGCCTCCAGCTATTAAAGATATTAAAATATGAACTTGGCGAATACAGATCTATCAAGTGGTATCTTATTGCGGATGTGCAATTCATTGGCAACATTGCGAGTGGTGAAGAGGTATCGAGCTCATATTTTAGAACAGATGTGACAGAACTTCGTGAGGATACCCTACCCGGTAATTTTGAAGAGTCTTTTTCCCAAATCTTGAAGTTATTCGAAGAATTTCTTAGCCGAGGCTCCGGATGGACTTTACAAAAGATGCGAAAGATCGATGTTTACTGTGCAAAGTACAACCCCCTTGCAGCTTCTAGCGATATACCCCTGCCATCAAAACTTACAACCAAGAAAGCTTTGCTAAATATCCGAAATGAAGACGAGAAATGCCTGGTGTGGTGCTTACTGGCTCACAAATATAATATTCACTGGTCGGATAAGCCTGAAAGAGTATCACACTATCAAAACCATGAGAATGAAATTAAACTAGGAAATATTCAATACCCTATCTCAGTTGTGAAGATTCCTCAGATTGAGAAATTAAATAATATACGGATTAATGTGCATGAATATGAAGATGAGGAACTTTTTCCTTCGCATATTTCCAAACGAGAGGATATGGAATGTGTGAATTTGCTGCTGATTGGTGATGAAGATAAGCAGCACTATACACTGATTAGGAGTATGTTACGCTTTCTGGGACATATAACTAAGCATAATGGAGCTCAATATGTGTGCTATGGATGTTTGCATCGTTACAGTAGAGACAATCTTCTACAAGATCATGCTCAATATTGCAAAGAGCATGCACCCCAGCGTATTAAATTGCCATCGGAAGAACAGAAATATCTCCAATTCACGAACAAACAGTACCAGCATCCTATCCTCTTCATAATTTATGCTGACTTTGAAGCCCTGATCGTTAAAGAGGATACTACTAAGCTCTCGAATAGCAGATCTTACACACATAGACTGGTGATTTATGACCCTTGCGGATATGCTTATATTATCATAGGACCTGATGGAAGGTGTTTGAAGCAAGCTACTGTGTATCGTGGTGTCGACCCTGTGAATCATTTCCTGAAGAACTTAATAAAGGAAAAGCAGTATCGTGGAGAGATATTATGTTATATTAAGCCTCTAAAAATGACTGATGAAAATAAAATTGACTTTGAAAGAGCTGCCCATTGTGATGTGTGTTATCGTGAACTGAAAACAGATCGTGTGCGTGATCACAATCACGTGACTGGAGCCTACAGAGGTGCCCTGAATAATGCTTGTAATCTTAACTATAGGCAAATAGCTAATATACCTATAGTGTTTCATAATTTGAAAAATTATGATGCTCATCATATTGAGCCTTGGAAAGTTGCAAGATCATGTTCATCGATGTGATTGCCACTAATATCGAAAAATACATATATTTTAAGATTTCAAAGAAGAAGGGGCCCCGTGTATACTTACAATTTATTGATAGTCTACAGTTTCTGAATGCTTCCCTAGAAAAACTAGCTTCCAATTTAGACTTGAGTGAATTTCATATTCTAAGAGAACATTTCTCTGATTTGACATAACAGGATACTCTTATTTGGAAGGGTGTATACCCCTATAGTTATATGACATCCTTTCAAAAATTCGATGAAAATGTACTACCTCCATCTTCTGCATTTCATAATGATATTAAAGGTGAAGATATTAAGAGTGAAGATTATCGACATGCCCAAACTGTATGGAATATCTTTAATATAAGGAACTTGGGAGAATATCACGATCTGTATGTAAAAACGGATGCGCTACTATTAGCCGATGTCTTTGAAAATTTCCGAAAAATTTGTAAGAAGAACTATGATTTAGAGGCCGCTCATATGATGACCTCACCAGGACTGGCCTGGCTGGCATCCCTGAAAATGACTGAGCAATCCTAGACCTGTTTGTTCACAGATGAAAATATGCTACTGTTCATAGAACACGGGATTCGAGGCGGCATATGTATGATTAGCCAGCGTAGATCCGAGGCTAATAATCGTTATTTGGAAAATTACGACTCTACTAAGCCTGATAAGCACATTATCTATCTTGATGTCAATAACCTATATGGTTGGGCAATGCCCCAACCACTACCCTATAGTGGGTTTGAGTGGACATCGACGGAAAATTTAAATGAATCCTGGATTATGAGCCTAAAGGATTATACTCAAGAGGGGTATATATTTGACGTGGATTTAGAGTATCCCGAATCCTTACATGATTATCCTAATGAATACCCTCTGGCCCCTGAAAGGGTGAAGATTGAGCGAGAAATGCTCTCCCCATATGCTGAACGGCTGGTTCAACAGTTACATTATGGCCATTTCGTTAGTACTACGAAACTGGTACCCAATCTATATGATAAGGAACATTATATTGTTCACTATCGCAAACTTCAACTATACCTATCATTAGGTTTAAAACTCAAGAAAATTCACAAGGCCTTAAAATTTAATCAGAAGCCCTGGTTAGAGAAATAAATCCAATTTAATACAGAGAGGAGAAAGTTGGTGAAGACAATTTTGAGAAAGATTTCTTCAAATTGCTTAATAACGCTGTGTTTGGAAAAACCATGGAAATCTTCGAAATCGAGTGAATGTTGAGTTAGTGAATTCTTCAAAGCGAGCCCTGAAGATAGTGGCATCCCCAGCTTAAAGAGCTAGCAGGATTTTTAGCGAAGATCTTGTGGGCATCGAGAGTGTAAAGAGTTGCATTTTAATGAATCGGCCTATATACGTTGGCTTTGTTATCCTGGAGCTGTCCAAGCTACTCATGTACGAGTTCCATTATAAGCATATTAAACGCCAATATGGTGAAAAAGCTTCGCTTCTCTTTACCGATACTGATTCATTGGCTTATGAAATCCAAACTGCTGATATTTATGAAGATATGAGCCAGCATAAACATCTTTATGATTTTTCTGACTACCCCAAGGACCATCCTCTCTTTAGTGAAGAGAATAAAAACGTATTGGATACTTTAAAGATGAATAGAATTCAACCCCCATTCAAGAGTTCATAGGACTTAGATCTAAGATGTACTCTATTCTATCATCTGCTGGAGAAAAGAAAAGAGCTAAAGGTGTTTCTATGCATGTGGTTTCCCCGAAAATTACGCACAGTGATTATAGACAGTGCCTGTTGAATGTCAGACCTGGCATAGAAGGGCAAATTAGAATTAATAGCAGCCATCATACACTATTCACCGTATGCCAGAATAAGGTGGCTTGTCTCCTATTGATGACAAAATATATTTGCATGATGACGGCATTACAAGTTATGCCTACGGACACTTTAAAATAAAAAAATGAAAAAAAAAAAATAGAGATTGTCGCGGTGCATTTATGCATCGAATGGTGGTGGGGACAATCGTCTAAAAAATTACTTTTTGTAACAAATATCATAATACTGAAATTAATGAGATCGGTATTACAAGCTATGCTTACGGGAATTTTAAAATATAAAATAAAAGAAAAATTAAACAAGAAAGATCAATCATGCTTAAAGCATTGATTATGAAACACTTTCCAACTTCAATGCAATTTTATTTAAACATGTCTAAAATGCAATACATTCCTCGGTGATATTTTAAAACTTATCACAATAATACATTAATTTATTATATTTGAAAACTTAAACCTTCATCGAAAAAAATGAACTTCATTCAAATGACGGCATTGAAATGTAAATTGCCTGGTTTAAACATCTCTAAAATGTGATACATTCCTTGGTAATAATTTTAGAATTATCATAATACTACGATAATTTATTATATTTGAAAACTTCATCGAAAACAACTGAAATTCATTCAAATGACGTCATAGAAAAAATAACACGCCTGGCTCTCTCTATAAAAGCCGCATTTCATTCATAAATAATTTCCCATTCATGTCATTCAACACAATACTATAATAATTTATTTTATTTAAAAATTAAGACCATGGAGCTACAAGTAATTAAACTCTATGCGTAAAACTTTATCGAAAAAAATCGTCCTTCTCTTTATAAAATCAATGAATATTTCATTCATATCAGCTACGGAGACTCCATGAATTAAATGATTCTGTGTTGAAGAAATACAGCAATTCTAATACAACTAATTCTACATATTTTGCTGTTTACATTTTACATAGGTGAAAAATAGGCTTCGTTGTAGAAATAATCAAATTTGGATGAGCATTTAAACTCAAATATATTGTAATTGCGTTGTTTCAGTATGTAGATGCACAGAATTTAACCAAAAATAAAGTGGTTTTAGGACGGATACAACACTCAATATGAATTAAAAAGAACTTTAAAACTCACGATTTTAGGACAAGATGGATGCCATATATCATTTTGAAGTGGGTCACGTGATTTTTTCATATCTTGGTCACGTGATTGCTCCATATAAGAGGTGTTATTATTATTTTAATTTTTATTTAAAAAACAACTGAATATATTTCGCTGAATTTTTTTTATATATTTTATGGAACAATTTGAATATTACCTAAAATTTTCGAAGCAATTTGTGAATTTTAAATCCGCTTAAAAATGTTTGAAAAATTAGGTCCCATAGGGCTCAATGTATTTCATTTTTTCAACCCGGGTTCAATCCAAAACTAATTGGGTGATATTATTCATTTATATTCCCATAGGTCCTACAGACCGTCTGAACAACATACTAAAATTTCATTTTGATTAAGTCATTTTTACGGCAGTTATCGTGCTAACGGACAGACAGACAGACAGAATATAAAGTGTTAAAAATAGAGATTGTTGCGGTGCATTTATGCATCGGATGGTGGCGGGGACAATCTTTTTAAAAATTACTTTTTTGTAACTAATATTATAATACTGAAAGCTATGCTTACGGTCATTTAAAAAAAAAAAAAAAAATAGAGGTTGTCGCGGTGCGCATGCGCATCGGGTGGTGGCGAGGGCGGCCTTTTAAAAAAATATTATCTTTTACTAAAATATCTACATAGACTATTATTGAGGGAATAAGCAATACTTCATACGTAATAAACTCCACCCTCTTCTATGACATTATCCTTCTATCCATACTTATCTTATGAGACTGTAACTGTGCCGGCTTCTGAGATTCCCCATGTTAAAGCATAGCACTTGAATACCCCCACCGTTAATGCACTTATTTTTCTGGCCTCGGAGCGTTTTGGAGGGTTCCCCATATTAAAGTATAGCACTTTACCTCCACCCAAATGTCGGTGAACTCTCCTTATTCATCTACTTTCGCAAGCTGTAAAATGATAAAAGAGGAAAAGTTTAGATCTTTTTCCAACCTTTACATAGCGAATCTCATACAAAAACGTTAGCATCGAGCATGTGTTGCATATAACATCATTGGCGCTAACAGTTTGATCATTTGCATAACTCTTAATATGACATTTGCATACCGAGTTTTGCAGCTTTAGATCAATTTTTTATGGGCGCATATATGTTTTTGCAACAGAGTGCATATATCTTTTAGATCCGCGACGTTAAAAAATCGATATTTAAAATTAATGGACTTTTCGGTTGCTTAAAATAGACACAAATAAATAAAAACTCTTGAAGTCGGGGGGGGGGGGAGGAAGAGGAAAAAACACGAAAAGTTCCTTTACCCCCTAAAAGTAAAATGAAAAAGAATATAATTGCTATCTTGCGAGTTTTTATCCGATTGAAGTGAAAATTTCCTAGAATATTTATAATGTTGAAATAATTATATATTCCAAAACATGAACATGTATCTTATAAGTACATCCGCGGGATAACGTCATGTGGTTGCAAAATATTTCACGATCCGACCGCTGTAATGCGAATGGTAACTTAATCATGTGCCTGCCCATTAAAAAACAAGAAAGATCAATCATGCATAAGCATTGATTATGAAACACTTTCCAACTGAAATGTAATTTCATTTAAAAATTTCTAAAATGTGATTCATTCAGTGGTAATATCTTTTACATTATCACAGTACTACAGTAATTTATTATACTTAAATACTTAAAAGTGTATCGAAACATAAATCATCTGATTCTTTATGCAAAATCAATGAATATTTCATTCATATAACTTGTATTCCAGACTCCAGAGCTAAATAATTTTGTGTGAAAAAAATTCAGCAATTCTTATGTAATTCATCTTACAATCGCTTGAGATATTTGCATTCTGCATATGTTAAAATTAGGCTTCCTTGAAGAAATAATAAAAGTTTAGGGATCATTTAAAATCACAACTATTGTAATTGCATAGGCACGGAATTTAGATACACAGATAATACACAGATAATATATATGTGTATGTGTATGTACTCAAAGTATTGGAATCGTGCCGAAGATCGGAACTCGAATTTTCAAAGGATCTACACGTTTTGGGACTTCTAGAACACGAAAAAACTACTTTTAAGAAGACGTCTGTGTGTGTAAGGGTGTATCTGTGTATGTTTCTGTGTGTCTGTGTGGATATTACATCCACTCTAATTGAAAAACTAATGGACCGAATTTCATACAATTTGGTAGGTATGTTTTTTGTGGGAAATCCTGATGTTCATTAGATTATAGTACGATTCGTAATGAAAGAATCTGCCTTCTTTGAAAAATGGTCGCAGAAATTGCCTTTATCCACTCTAGCTAAAAACTAATGAACCAAATTTAACAAAATTTGGAGTATAATATTTCAATAACCTATAAGTGATTTATATACCAAATTTAACAAAATTTTGTATACAAATCATTTGTAGGTTATTCTACTACGATTCGGGAAAAAGGAACGGGCTATTTTTGCGAAATGGCCAGCAAAAATCGTTATATATAAAAATAAAAGACTACGTGTGCTCAATTATATCAATTAAATTCCTATTTTATATGTGATTTTTGACAACAAAAAGAATAAGACTAACCCCATTACTCTAGGACTAGCCGTTCTTGAGATATTCTAGTTTTTTCGCGTTTTCGCTACGCCACCTTTGACAATAAGTCCAGCTATCAAATGAGAACCAAATTTAAGTTTAACGTGTAAATTCAATGTCATTTAAAATACTTATGTTGTGCAGATAAACACAAATTATCATTGAATAAATAAAGAGAACGAATATGAGTCTGCAGAGAAAGACATGTGCTGTCCACATCAGAATTTTTAACAATATTACACCAATGATTTATAGAAGTGAACGGGGATTATTTTCAGGCCATTTCGAAAAAAATGTATGATCTATATTTAAAGATCCATCAAATTTTTGTCGAATAAAATGTTCAACAAATTTAAGCTGTGTACCAAATTTTAACTCTCTAGGACGTAGGAAAGTGCATTTAAAATGCCATCAATTAAATTTATCATGAAGAGTTATATAAAATTTTAAAAAAATGAAAAATTGTTATCTACCAAATTTATTTTAAAATATGAAGCCACTCCCATATGCAAAACGTTTAAACAAATGGAGAGATATTTATTATATAATATCTCTCTCTTTTCTTTCTGGAAGATATCCCAAAGTCAGAATTTAATTGAATTTGTTTTTTTCCCTATATTAAATAATTTTTTTAATTAAAAAACTACTTAACATATTTTACTGAATTTTTTTTTATATATTCTATGGGATAATGTGAATATTTCCTAAAAATTTCGAAGCAATTCGTGAATTTTAAATTTACTTAAAAAATGTTTGAAAAATTAGGTCCCATAGGGTTCAATGTATTTCATTTTTTCAACCCGGGTTCAATAAAAAACTAATTGGGTGATATTATTTATTTATATTCCCATAGGTCCTACAGACCGTCTGAACAACATACTAAAATTTCATTTTGATAAACTCATTTTTACGGCAGTTATCGTGCTAACGGACAGACAGACAGACAGACAGACAGACAGACAGACAGACAGACAGACAGACAGACAGAATGAACAAAGTCATAAACACTTTTCAACTTTGTTGTAAAGTGTTAAAAATCAAATTCACGAATTTAGAAAATAGCAAATAAAATAGCAATCAAAATAACAGTCCTCTAGACAAAAGTCTGAGATATCGTTCGTACGTTACCTGATTCTAAAACGCAAATGGTTGCTCTTTATCGTCGGCCTGGAATAAAGTTGATTTTGAAATAGAAATTTTGACGGATTCGAAGGAAAAGGAAATTCTTTGTGAGTCATCCCACCCCCTTCCAGATTTTAATGCTGAATCTTTATTAGTCATTATCTATAACTAATCTTGAGAAATAGATGTTTCTTGGAAATTTTTCGAAGTGGATTAGGAAAAGGAATCAGAAAGGAAAATTCTTAGTGAACCACCCAACTCCTTCCTGAATTTAATGCTGAATTCATATGATTTGCCACATAAACCTATATTGAAAAATAGGTTTTTCAAGGAAAATGGAAAATTTTGAACCCGAAATAGAAAAATAATCGAATGTGGAAATCCTTAGTGAATCCCTTTCCAATTTCCTTCGAAATTCAATGCTGAATCTATATCAGTCTTCACATGAGCTCCATCTATTAGTAGTTTCTGAGAAATGTCAAGTGCCTGGCCATTTGATTAAAAGATTTCTGAGAAATGGATGCTTCAATAAAATTTCTTGGTAAAAACAGAGATGGCAAATTTGATTGAAATCAATAATATAATTCCTTGAATTGAGAATTTACTGTATTAGCCTGTGAATTACATTTGGCGCATTGTAAATTACTGCATTTAATGACGTTACTTCTCCATGTCTTTCTAGTGTATTTTAAGTTAGTAGTCCAGCAACGGGAGTGGAGGGGGGGGGGGGAAACAAGTCATTATTAGATTACAAAGTTTGAGGCCAGCACGTAAAATTAAATCAACTCTTAATTTGCCAAGCGTGTATGAGAAAATTAAGAATTTAAGTAATTATGTTGCTTCATTTATAAACTTTTCATTAACCGAAGAGAATAGGTCCAATTTGAATCTTAACTGATCGAGTTAGTTTGTTCTACTGTGTTATTGAGTTTGTTTTAACTAATAAGCAATGCAGTTCTTGCTGTAAGAACCTTTTCATTTCTTTATATAAGTAAAAGCATTAAAACTAATACTCTGTACATGTTTAAAACCTACGAAAGTTTAACTAAGCAGAAAAAGAAAATCCAAACATCGTTTGTTCCCTCTCATCGTACAAAGTAAAAATAATTCCACCACTGAACAAAAGTATCGTTAGACTTTTGTAATTAATTCGACTTCAACGGGCTTCTTAGTTTATTGAGTTTGTCCCAACTTGTATAGCAATACAATTCCTGTTGTAACAGCCTTTTCATTTATATATAGAACTTAAAGCATTGAAGCTAATACTCTGTAAATGCTTAAAACTTGCATAAATTTTAACTAGTAAGTCGCAGAAAAAGAAAATCTCCAAACACTTCGTTCTTTATATCCCTCTTATATTTCAAAGCAGAAAAATTCCCCCAGCAAACAAAAGTACAAATTATTATTAATTTTATTAGTTTTATAACACAGAGGGACCGGTTTACATGGTCGTGGAGCCCTAAGTGGATCTATTCTTTGCGGCTTCTATGGCGTTATCGTATTTTGTGTCTTCGTGATATTTGAATTTTATTAGGGTTTATTAAGGTTATGTTCAGATAACTTTAATAAACCTAAAAAAGTATGTAAATAGGTTAAATCGTTTTAGACTTATAATTGCGGTCATGATCGATAAGAAAAAATGTATTTTAATTCCCGTTATTCCGTGTATAGGTGTAGGATAAATCTTAAATCAGTGTATGTAGCAGAGTATGTAGCAGTGTATGTAGCACCAGTGTTGTTTGGTGGGTAGTGACTATTAGAGTTCCATGTGTGATGCAGTCATCCCGCCGGGCCTCTTTGCGACTCTGGCGGCTTGACGGGTATGCGTGCGGGGTGTCCCAGGTGCACTGCCGCAGGGATAGAATCTTCTATTTCCGAATACCTTCGGGTTGGGCGGAGTAATTTAAGGTTATTATCTTCACAGGCTTGTCGTATAGTCATTATTGATATCAAATATTCACTTCAGACCATCTTTTTTTCATTTTTTGTTATACAGAACAATTTCAATAAATGATCAATCTCTGGTATATATAATACAAGTAAATTAAAATTTTTCAATCATATATATATATATATATATATATATATATATATGTATTTTTTAACACTTTTTCCCTTTATATAGATAACTTACTAGCATAATAATTTCTATGTTTATATACTGTATATATTTATAGTTACCTAGGTTAAAACTCTATCTTAACATCTATGCTAGAGTTGGGGTATTAGGCATTTCGGTTGTTCATACACAGTTTTCATTTTTAAATATCTCCACAAACATATATTCACACACACACACACACATTATATATATATATATATATATATATATATATATATATATACACACTCATTGCCATAAAAATTTGCGCACCAAGAAGTAATTGTTGGATCGTAGCGAAACTTGATATGAAGGTACGTGTCAGGCAGATATGCAAATGATTAGAAATACAGCGTGATTGCGCACTGCGTAATGCCACCAGAGGGCGTTGAACTTCGTTTTCCTTGGCGCAGAAAAAATTTACGCAGAGGATTTTTGCCTGTACTTAATCTGTTGTAGAAGGACGCTTTTTCATTAAGGATGTCATTCGAAACCATCGAATACAATATGATCAGCTGTCAGAGTTCGAGAGGGGGAGATTCATCAGGATAATGGAAGTCGGGTGGTCAACTCGGCCGTTCTGACTTTATTGTGAAGGACTAGTGGACGAAAGAGAGGTCGCATACACGGCGACCAGGTTCAGGATACCCTCGGCAGACTAATAGCCGAGAAGACCGTCACATCAGCCGACACGCACGCACAGAGCCAACTGCATCATTGTCCGCCATTGGGGCACAGACAGCACCTTTACTACGGGCCTCTGTGTCTGTTCGTACCATCGCGAGACGCCTGGCTGAAGAACATTTGGTATCGCGGTGTCCATTACGTGTGCTGCTAATGACACCCACCCACCGTCACCTCCGTTTGGAGTGGTGTCGCGCTCGACGGAATTGAACCGTAACCGAACCAGGTCTTTTTTAGCAACGAATCGAGATTCCATTTGGACAGTGATGACAACCGTGTACGTGTGTGGAGGCCCCGTGGTGAACGCCTCAATCCTGTCTTCTCTTTACAGCGGCACACCGCTCCCACAGCTGGTGTGATGGTATGGGGTGCCGTCGCATACGACATCCAGTTACCTCTAATATTGATCCACGGAACCATGGCAGCCCAGCGGTACGTTCGTGATATCCTTCAGCCACATGTGTTGCTACTCATGGCAGGGCTTCCGCGAGGCATTTTTCAATAGGAAAATGCTCGGTCACACACAGCAAGGGTGTCACAGGAATGTCTCGGCCACATTACCACCCTTCCCTGGCCTGCCCAATCCCCAGATTTGTATCCTATCGAGCATATCTATGATCACCTGGGACGGCAAGTTGGACAGCCTACGAGTTTGGCCGAACTAGAGGTGCGCTTACAACAACTGTGGAATGAGATGACGCAGGACACCATACGAGACCTGTATGCCTCAATGTCCGCTCGTATCGCATCGTGCATTTACGCTAAAGGTGCCTCAACAGAGTACTAGAACCTCCTTTCATTTGTAGTTTTTCCTGTAATAAATTATTCTTTTGATTTGGTTTTGTAATACTTACTTATATCAACGTTGCACTCACATATATAAAATTTTTCTTTTGATTCTGACAAATCTTTCTTGGTGCGCAAATTTTTATGGCAATGAGTATATACAGGGTGAATTGCACCTATTCTGCCAAACAAAAGGGGGTGATAGAAGAGCCCATGTGCAGTATAAAACACCGTAGTAACTCTATCCTATCTCTAACCGTTTCCGAGTTATGGTGGATAGAAGGAAAGTCCGTCAAGTCTGAAACAAACCCAAATTTGTGAGGTTTCTGAAAGGTCTACACGCAAACTAAGCAAATAATTGGAAAGAGCAAAAAAAATCCTATAATATGACACCATTTTTATCAGGATATCTGGATTTATCGGCGAACTACAAGCGCTGAAACATTGACGAAGTGCCAAAATTTGTAACCGGCTATATCGCAAAAACCTTTCCAGCTACAATCGGTCAAATTTACCAAAAACTTTTCCATTCTACCAGCTTTCGTATGAGCCTACAATAAACCATACTGGTGTTTTAGTTCAGGAGACATTTAGTTTTTTGTTTGCAATACATCTCTGAAATCGGCGTTCGTCGAAATAGCACTTCGTTCTTGCACCTTGAAAAATAGCAGGCTGATGGCGGACAGGAAATTGAAATGAGGGTCGAGCATGGCACCTCGCGAGTGTTAAATCCAGATGTACTGATGGAAATGGTGTTATCTTATAGGATTTTTTCTGCTCCTTCCAATTATGTGCTTATTTTGCGTGTAGACCTGCCTTTCAGAAACCTCACAAATTTGGGTTTTGTTCAGACTTGACGCACTTTCCTTCTATCCACCATAACTCAGAAACTGTTAGAGATAGGACAGGATTGCTATGGTGTTTTATACTGCACATGGGCCCTTCTATCACCCCCTTTCGTTTAGCAGATAAAGTGCAATTCACCCTGCATATATATATATATATATATATATATATATATATATATATATATATATATATATATATATATATATATATATATATATACATATATATATATATATATATATATATATATATATATACATATATATATATATATATATATATATATATATGTATATATATATATATATATATATATATATATATATATATATATATATATATATATATATATATATATATATATATATATATATATATATATATATACACGATATACGTGATCACGATCACGATACACGTGGTGGAAGAAGAAGGGTTCATGCCGCATGGTAATACAAATTTTCTAAATGTATCCTATTTTCATTTTTTCAATTTTTGTTGCCTGTAGTCTGAGTTTAAGCATTTATAGTGATGTGCTATTGCTTAATCTGAAACAGGCATTTGTTTGGGTTAATTAGAATTAAATACTCAGACCTAAAGATGAATTTAGTTCTGATTAATCATCGAATTTGGGACGGTGCTGTTCTTTTCTATTATCGGCATTGTGGCTGTGAATTTGCTTTTATGGTGATGTTAATATTACTTGAATTGTTTTTTTATATTTTTTTTTATTTTATTTTTACATAATTCTTATTATTACATATTTCAAATATATATATATATATACAGGATGTCCCAAAAACATTGACGTCGGCTTTTATTCCTTAAATATTGATCTTAGACATATATAATAAATTATAAAGTTGCATAAAAAAAGGTACAGAATTTTATGAAATCGATTAAAATTTTCAAGGGAATTAAATTTAGAAAAATACAAAATTTAAACGGCCCCGGTATAAAAACATTTCCAGTGAGTAAAATGTACCCCATACACTAATAAGGTGATGTACAAAATTTCAGTCTTTTATCATAAAAAGTCTCAGAGATATGAGAAGCAAAAAATGCTGATTTAAACCACTTTTCGATGCATCGACATGGGTTCTCAGAGGGAAAAAATCTATCGGCAGATCGCGTTTCAAGGGTCATACAAAAATTAGGAAAGAAAACAATGATTATATAAATAAATAATAATTTTGCTATTTATTGGTGCAAAAGTATCTACACTGTGTAGAAATAATAACTTTACACAAAGATTACAAAGCTTGTTCAAAATGTTTTCCATCCATGCCAATACAGAGCTGCATTCACCTGATAACAAGCCTATGATGCTTTTCTGCGTTGCGTCATTTGCACTCTTACTGTAAACATTTACATTTTAATTTTTGATTAATCCCTCCCCAACTTTGTTTAAGCATATCTCTGGAATTTTTTATGATAAAATGCTGAAATTTTGTACATCACCTTATTAGTATATGGGGCACATTTTACTCATTGAAAATGTTTTTGTACGGGGTCCGTATAAAAAATTAAAATTTGTATTTCTTAAAATTTAATCCCCTGAAAATTTTTATCGATTTCATAAAATTCTGTACCTTTTTTTACGCAACTTTGAAATTTATTATATATGTCTAAGATCAATATTTAAGGAATAAAAGCCGAGGTCAAAGTTTTTGGGACACCCTTTATATATATATATATATACTTATTTTTAAGTTTAAACACAAGTTTAAGCACTTATTGCCTATTAAGGATTTGAATGTTTCTGAGACTTTTAATTGCAACA
Organism: Amaurobius ferox; assembly: GCA_951213105.1. Taxonomy (NCBI): domain Eukaryota; kingdom Metazoa; phylum Arthropoda; class Arachnida; order Araneae; family Amaurobiidae; genus Amaurobius; species Amaurobius ferox. The sequence goes on from OX578141.1 coordinate 55,110,805, forward strand.
AGCCTATTGGAAGAGCTATTTTTAATTGCAATGAAATATCACAATCTCTTTCAATAGATAAAGATTCCATGTCAAATATAGATAATGAATGTATTTGCAAAGTAGACAATTATGCTAAATTTATTAATTCACACATGGAGCATATCGTTATAGGAGACTTAGCTATAGTTAAAGACGATTCTTTAAGAACCATAATGTCTTTTGGTAGAAAATTCATCTTACCATCTTGTAATAACTCTAATAAAGATTTAAAGTCAATAAATCTTGACCTAGATAAATATATTTATAAATTAGCTTCTAAATATGCTTAGCCTTTAGAGGTGTTTAATATGTGGAAATTTACTTTATTAAAATTTATTAAAAATACCATATGCAGTATTAATTTGTCCAGATCTATATACATTGATAATATAAAACACTCTATTAATGATTTACAAAGATCTTTTGTTATTACTTATGTCGATAAAGCCTTTAATAATTATGTTATTATCTGTAAAAAATTCTATATACAATTTCTGTTAGATTATTTAAAAAATAAAAGTCTATTTAAACTTGATTCACACTCCATAAATAAATATCAAACTGAAAATTATCAATATGTATAGTGATTTAAATATTAATTATAAATTTTTGAAATTTCCGTATATTGTGCTTATTCCTAAATTTCATAAAAATCGTATTAAATTTAGAACTGTAACTAGTGGTCATAATTCTTATTTTACTACTGCGAGTAAATTGCTACTAAATTGTTTAAATTTACTAAATGATAATTTACGTTATTCTAGGTAGGGGACGAGAGAGAAGTTGTAACTCAAAAAACCCTAACTTAATATATGCCTACAAATTAAAAATAATTATTAAATAGAGAATCAACTATCATGACGAAAATTTTACGTTATTCTAATAATAACTACCTTATTCTAAATAATAGTAAAGAATTAAAGAATAAATTAATATCACTAGGTAAAATAATTAAATTTTAAACTTTTGAACTTTAGATTTTAAAGATCTTTTTAATAATATTAGGATCTTTGTTCTTTACGATGTAATTTTAGCTCTATATATTGCTTATATTACTAATCAATCTACTCATACTATATTTACCAATTTTCCTAAACTTCTCCACTTTGCTCTTTTCAATAATTATATATTTCAAGGTAATAAATTATACTTACAAATCTCAGGAGTTCCACAAGGTGGCTGTACAATATGTTAGCTAATTTATACCTTTATCATCATGAAAATCTTTTACTTCTACTTCAACAGATTATAAAATTTACAGATATGTTGATGATCTGATTTGTTTAGTATTTACTGATAACTAGGTCATAGATATAGGTTTCTATCCGGATAATTTGGAAGTAATTCCTAATGAAGCCACTATTAGTAATAAAATTAATTATTTGGATTTAAATCTAATTATTGAACCTACTAATGAGATAGTTACTAATTTATATGATAAAAAAGACTATTTTAAATTTAACAATAATAAAATATTACCATTTAATTCCTGCAACTCGATTCAATTGTTTAGAAATATTATACTTAATCAACTTTTTAGAATTTATAGATTACCAGATAAAAAATTTCGTGTTTTGCATATTAATAACCTAAAAATTACTAGTAAATTATGTAAATATCCAGCATATTTTTTAAATGGTACAGTTAAAAAGTTTGGATTACCTTAATATTCTTAAAATTCTGTCTTTAGTATCTTATATTAGCCAAATATTTACATTCTCTTGAATAAGCATTACAATGTATTTACATCCTTTTATACTTTAGCTTCTATGTCTTCTATTATATTACTTGCCTCTTTATTTACTGTAGAAGTTTTGTTTTTGTTTTTAGTTTTGTTTTTACTGTAGAATATATCACATTTTATAGTCTTTTCCCAATACTGTTATTTATTTCTCACGATTGGCAACAGTAGATCTTTACTTTTATCTTTTGCGATTGGCAACATTGGTCTCGTCATGAAATGCTCGAATGGATAGGACATTTGCAGTGTATTTCAGGTATTTGTGTTTCCCATATAATTTTTCAATCTTTATGCTAGTCATCCAAATAGCATTTGTTTATAGATAAAATCTATCTCTTGCTTCAGAAACTAGTATATTTTGTGTTCATTTTGAATAAATATTTGGATAAATATTGATTCTCTATTTAATACTTCTTTTTAATTTGTAGGCATATTTCAAGTTAGAGTTTTTGAGTTGCAACTTCTCTCTATTCTATCATTGGATTTTCATATTATATATATATATATATATATATATATATATATATATATATATATATATATATATATATATATATATATATATATATTAGAAAAATGTAATAATAATTCAAGTAATATTAAAATCACCATAGAAGCAAAACCACGGCCATATTGCAGATAAGAGAAAAGAACAGCACCGGGCCCAAAATTCGATGATTAATCAGAATTAAATTCATCTTCAGGTCTGAGTATTTAATTCTAAGTAGCCCAAACAAATGCCTGTTTCAGATTGAGCAATAGTACATTACTATAAATGCTCAAACTCAGACTACAGATATCAAAAGATGAAAAACTGAAGATAAGAAACATTAAGGAAATTTGTATTACCATATGGCATGAACCCTTCTTCTTTCACCACGTGTATACGCGATCAACATCAGCAGAATGAATTATCTAGAAGCACCGGATTGAACATGTCGAAATAAATGAATGAACATGTCGAATAAGTCCACTTTCAATAATAGATAAGTCACTATATATATATATATATATATATATATATATATATATGTCTGCAGTAGCAGTATGTTAGCTAATTTATATCTTTATCATTATGAGCAGTCTTTTACATCAATAAATTATACATTATACAGATATGTTGATGATCTGATTTGCTTAGTATATACAGAAAATTGTGTCATAGATATAGATTTCTATCCTGACAATTTGGAATTAATTCCTAATAAAGTTACTATTAGTAAAAATATTAATTTTTTGGATTTAAATCTTATTATTGAATATTCTAATAGAATTAATACTATTTTATATGATAAAAAATACTTTTTTAATTTTAAAGTTAATAAAATCTTACCATTTAATTCCTGCAACTCGATGCTTTTGTTTAGAAATATTATACTTAATCAGCTTTCTAGAATTTATAGATTATCTGATAAAAAAATTCATGCTATAAATATTGATAATCTAAAAATTACCAGCAATTTATATAAATATCCCTCTTATTTTATAAATGGTATAGTTAAAAAATTTAGATTAGCTGGATTTTCATGAATTCTATTCTAGGTGTTTTATATATTAGCTTGACATCTCCATACTCTTGTTTTAATTATATTTTATTTTTACATTCACTTACACATTAGACTTTCTATTATTGCCCCTCTTGATTGTATATTATCTCTTATACTTGTCTTTTCGTATGACTGTTATTTATTTCTTTCGTATGGCAACGGTAGATCATAATTTTTTCCTTTGTGAATGGCAATATTGGTCTCTTCATTCTGGGTTCCCGAGATCGACAGGTTCGTGTATTTTTACTTTCCTTATATACATAATGTATAAGGAAAGTATTGTGACGGGGTCGAAAATTCGAATTCAGGTTTTCGACGGGAGAGCACGTTTCAAGCATCCCTGATCACGAATCAAACATTTTTGAAGTGATGTCTGTGTGTGTGTATGTATGTGTGTGTGTGTGTGTGTGTGTGTGTGTGTGTGTGTGTGTGTGAAAGTATGTGTGTGTGTCAGTGAGTCTGTGGAGACGATAACTGACGAACGAATGGACCGATTCGAACCAAATTTTGTACAAAAATCACAATCCGTAAACACTGGAAGCCTATTGCTTTTATATGCAATCGAATGTTAAGAACCCCCCTAAATTTTCGAATGAAATTCTGAAAAAATCGTTAAAAAATCAAAACCACTAATAAAGTTACGCAAATAGACATTTCTTATGTAATTTTTCATTAGAAAACGATTGACATAAATTTTAGAACGCTAACATGAACCGTTCTCGAGATATTGTTTATTTTTTTTAAAAAAATTATCAAAAAGTCATATAAAAAAAAAAATTCCTATTGAGAAACATGTTCACTTTTCATATGTAATACCATGCGATAAATTGGGTTACATCATTCTCGTGGAACTAGCTCATTCCATTCATGAAAAAATATACTTTTAGTAATACTTTTGTGTTTGAACGCCAATAGTCATTTATCTGCTGTAAGAATAACTTATTTCTTAGTGCATAACGCTTGGCGAGATTTTGGCGACGAATTTGGCGGAATGTCGCCAACTTGGCGACTTTTTGAAATGTTGTCAAATTAACGAAAATCTCGCCAAATGGATAAAAATGACGACTAATTGTCGAAAATTTAATATCTTGGAAAGAATATTAGTATCTACTATAAGAAAAACCTACTTTTTTTTTTGTAAAAGTAGTAAATTAATTACATTATATAAGGAAAGTCATGTGTTGCCCACATCAGATTTTTTGAATTAGATTCCAGATATCCTTTTTTCCTTTTATTTCTTCTTCTTTATGTATGTTGTCCAAGTAGAAATAGTTTATAGATATAAGCCATCTATTTCTCCAGAAACATACATTTTAGTGTTTGCTTCTACAAGGCACTTGGACTTGAGAAAGAGTTTTGAAGAAGTGAGCAAATCCATGATTTAGGCTTGTGTATAGCGTTTGTGCTGGGATTTCATCTGTTTTTATTTTATCGATTCCATACCATTGATTTTTGATGATTTTCTTTGACTTGATGATTCGAAATTCGTATTTTTTTCCATTTGCTTGAAGATTTATCCTTTTATTTTGTAAGCTTGTTAGAAAGTTAGGTTTTTCTAGTTACAGCTTCTCACTCTTCTTTCATTGGACTTTCAAACTTTTTTAACACTTTACAACAAAGTTGAAAAGTGTTTATGACTTTGTTCATTCTGTCTGTCTGTCTGTCTGTCTGTCTGTCCGTTAGCACGATAACTGCCGTAAAAATGACTTAATCAAAATGAAATTTTAGTATGTTGTTCAGACGGTCTGTAGGACCTATGGGAATATAAATGAATAATATCACACAATTAGTTTTGGATTGAACCCGGGTTGAAAAAATGAAATACATTGAGCCCTATGGGACCTAATTTTTCTAACATTTTTTAAGCGGATTTAAAATTCACAAATTGCTTCGAAAATTTTAGGTAATAGTCAAATTGCTCCATAAAATATATAAAAAAAAATTCAGCTAAATATATTCAGTAGTTTTTTAAATAAAAATTAAAATAATAATTACACATCTTATATGAAACGATCACGTGACCATGATATGAAACGATCACATGACCCACTTCAAAATGAGATATGGCATCCATCTTGTTTCAAATTCGTGATTTTTTAAAGTTCTTTTTAATTCATATTGAGTGTTATATCCATTCTAAAACTACTTTATTTCTGCTTAAATTCTGTGCATCTACATACTAAAACAACACAATGACAATATATTTGAGTTTAAATTCTCATTCAAATTTGATTATTTCTACAATTAAGCCTATTTTTCACCTATGTAAAATGTAAACAGCAAAATATGTAGAATGAGTTGTATTAGAATTACTGTATTTCTTTAACACAAAATAATTCAGTCCATGGAGTCTGCATGGCTGATATGAATGAAATATTAATTGATTTTATAAACAGAAGGACGATATTTTTCGATGAAGTTTTAAGCATAAAGTTTATGCATTGCAGCTCCATGGTCTTCATTTTTAAATAAAATAAATTATTATAGTATTGTGATGAATGAAATGAATGGGAGAAAGTTATGAATGAAATCCTGCTTTTATAGAGAGATCCAGGCGTGTTATTTTTTCTATGACGTCATTTGAATTAATTTCAGTTGTTTTCGATGAAGTTTTCAAATATAATAAATTATCGTAGTATTATGATAGTTTTAAAAATATTACCGTGGAATGTATTGCATTTTAGAGATATTTAAACCAGGCAATTTATATTTCAATGCCGTCATTTGAATGAAGTTCATTTTTTTCAATGAAGGTTTAAGTTTTCAAATATAATAAATCAATGTAGTATCGTGATAAGTTTTAAAATATTACCGAGGAATGTATTGCATTTTCGACTTTTTTAAATAAAATTGCATTGAAGTTGGAAAGTGTTTCATAATCAATGCTTTAAGCATGATTGATCTTTCTTGTTTATTATATATATATATATATATATATATATATATATATATATATAGTGACTTATCTATTATTGAACGTGGACTGATGAGCATATGCAAAAATAAAATGAAAATAAAATAGACCCAATGTTAGGCTTTAGAAAAATTCCATTATAAATAAAACAGGTTCTTAATAGGTATTAAATGCCCCTCGTTCCCTATTCCATATATAAGGTAAGCAATTGAAAACTGAATATCATGTTGTGAAAATCTGGTAATAATATAATATAAACCTATAACTACATCTAAAAATGAAATTAATAGTTAAATTTTAAAAAAAATTTCAAATATGTAATACAGGTGCTAAAAGTACGAAACCCAGTGTTTCCTACACTAACATACATGGTGTAAGTACTTGAATAGTGCAATAGATGAAAAAATTGAAACTAATAAAACAACAAATGGAGCTAGGCCTTTCTTGGCTCCCAAAAATTTTTGGAGTATCACATATGAAAAAGATATATAAAATAGTAAAAGTGAAAAGTATTTCCAAAACCATGTAAGTGGTTCAGTTTTCATGGTTCGGTAATACTGAAATAAATAAATAAATAAATAAAGATTGATAGATAGACAGACAGATAGATAGATGGATATATAGATAGATAGATATACAGACAGATAGACAGACATATAGATAGATATATAGATGGATATATAGATAGATAAATAGATTTTCTGCTAACGATCGACGAACTAAATGTTTCTGCGCATACGTGGCGAATTGCAGTGTGCTTATTTAGGGCGTTACAAAGGAGATTATTTGCGGGCGTATTAATGGAGCGTATTACGCCCGCGTTGTGTAATTGACATGGTTGCGCATGGAAAAGCGGAAATGGTTTTGGTTCAAAATGGGTGATTTGAAAATTGAGCGATATCTATATTATTTAAGTAGCGGACGCTTATTTAGAATCCGGGCAACGACGACAATCGTTCTAGTAATTAATGAAATGGATCAAAAGTGGTACGTGTGTCTTAGGATTTTAGGAGCAAAATTGCTGCAGGCGGGTGGATGGATTGGAATTTGTTACATAATATTAAGCACACATCATATGACGGTCTTAATATTTAGTCTAAAATATATTATTTTTTTTCAATAAACAAATAATCTCTTGTCTTTAAGATTTTTGCTTATCATATACAATACCGAAGAGTATCTATTAGCCTTATCTAACAAAATATTTAGATAATTTAGATTTTCGAATTGTTCTTATGACTCAATAATCATAATCATAATCGAGCGTAATGTAATCCATTAGAGGTTAGATACATAGGTGATCGAATACTCTTAAGCACCACTTAGCGACTGTGATAAAGAGCCTGATATGGCGTGTTGATTGCAAAGATATTGTATTTCGTCTGTTAGGATTGTTACTAAGCTAGGAATAAGAGCAATTCGGTTCAAACGGACTAGAAATAGCCGTAAAGTACATGAGGCACGAAGATGTTAGATATGGTTCATAACCTACTTTAAATTGTTTTTGTAGAAATGTTTTCTTTCTTATGTATTGAATATAAAATGATAAAAATATTTTTCCCCCGCAAATATTGCTTGTAATTTCTTTTTGAAAAGTGGGTTTATGATTTGATATTAGTTTTGATTAGCTAAAAGTGTTAAACTTGTCTAAATTAGAAGAAACGAAAAAGAAACCTAAATGTTTTATTTTATTTTAAATACCGATTTATATTATCTGATTTTAAATTCCGATGTATATTCTTTTATTTTCTTTCTTTAGACTCAGATAGTCCGACCTACCCAAAGATGTAAAGTATCTGTTTGGATCGCCGGGACAGTGCCACCCAATTTAGACCGGAACTCAGTGGGGGCGATATCCACAGGGACCATATCCTCCTTTCCCTAGCACCATTCTCTTGGAAGGACTTCAGACCCACATATTTAACGTGCCAGTACTTTGTGTGAATGAAGGGTTATTTCAATTTCGAGTTCATAAAGGATACGTCATAGACACTGCATTTATAGCTACACTGTAGCTCAGTGGTAGCCCAGTGGTCACACCCTCAGCCCACATGTGACCTGATGACTGATTTTGTGCGGTCTGTGAATAAACTTTCAAGAAAATTTCAAAATTTCCTTTTAACAGACAAAGGGATGATCTTTAATTTTTCGAAAATAATAATAATAATAATAATAATAATAATAATAATAACAATAATAATAAAAATAATAATAAAATACGTTATGGCAAATATAAAAACATTATTCATTTTAAATCTTACAAAGCTATTTTATGTACGATTTTGTATTTAGAAGCAAATGATAACATTTACAGGTGCGTCATCCCTGATTTATTATAAAATGATTGAACTCTTTGTAAGTACTTTTAAACTGATATGAATTGCGCACTACTATTTAAGGCATATTATGAGTTATTAGAAACTTCCCCCCCACACACAAGCATATATATATATATACACACACACATACACACACACACACACATATATATATATATATATATATATATATATATATATATATATATATAAAATAAGAATATTATATGGAATTCCAATGATAGATTAGAGATAAATTGTATACATACATATGATATATATATATATATATATATATATATATATATATATATATATATATATATATATATATATAAATACTAAAACTAGAAAATATATATATATATAAATAACGGAAAGAGTAAATATATTCACTATTACACAACAAGTTAACCCTTTATAAGTACTTTTAGCCTGACATGAATGGACACCATTGTTTATGAGATATCATAAGCCATTATCGAGATAGTGAATATCTAATTTTCTATATGGAATACTATATGCACGAGCGTCACACTGAAAGTTTTGAGACAGGGGCAGACCGCTATGCACTAGAAAAAAATTATTGGTTGGATATTTAAATTTGTGCTCTTTTATAACCGCAGACGATAATTTGTGGCAACAATCACAATTTAGCTATCGTAGAATAAATTTTAAAAGAAAAGAAAATGGAGTTGACACGAGAGCATTATCGAGCTATGATTTTCTATGATTTTAAAGTGGGGCTAAATTAAGAAGAATGTCTTCAACGTCTACAATTAGCATATGGAAACGATGCTCTATCTCGTGCCACTGTATTCAGATGGTTTACATAGTTTAGAAGAGGTCGAAATTCTCCCCTGGATGAAAAACACACAGAAAGACTCTTGTCAACTGTAGTCCCAGAAAATATGTCGACCATTCGAAAAATGTTAATCGACGATAATCGCTTTACCTACCAAATGATACAGAAGGGACTTAAGATTGGATTCGCAGCTATACATAAAATTATTCATGAAAAATTGCATATGAAACAATTAATTTGTCTTTGGGTCCCCCATAATTTAACAGAACACCAAAAAGAGGAGCGTGTCAGAATCAGTAAAGAAACCCTAAAATTACTTATTGATGGTAGACACCGTATTATTTCTAAAATCATAACTGGTGATGAAACGTACATACCGTTTTTTGACGTTCCAACACGTCAAGAAAGTAAACTATGGGTCTTTGAAGATGACCCCAAACCAACAATGGTGAAAAGACAACGAGCAATGGAAAAAGTAATATATGCCGTGTTCTTCAGAAATACAGGTCTGGTCAAAGCCATAAAGCTAGAGGGACAGAAGGCAGTTACAGCTAACTGATACACCACTAAGTGTATTCCACAAATTCTTCAGGAATTGAATGTTAGGGGACTCATGCTTCACCATGACAATGCATCTTCTCAGTAAGAATGACAGTCGAATTTCTTGAACAAAATAACGCCAAAGTGATAGAACATCCACCCTATTCTCCCGATATTGCTATGTGTGACTTTTGGTTTTTTTAATCTAAAAAAAAAATTACGTGGGTGTCGTTTTCATTTCGAAGATGAGATTGATGAGGCTATAAAAGCATATTTTTCATCGATTCCAAGAAATGGATGGCTTGAAGCATTTAATCTTTGAAAAATTTGCCTACAAAAGTGCATTGATGTTGGAGGAGAGTATTTTGAACACTACTAAGAGTTGGTAGGTTTAACTTGTACCACTTAGCCGTATTTAAAATATTTCAGTGTGACCCCCGTATTAAGTAAATCGAAAGAAATTTGGTACAATGACCTCGATCTGCACTTTTGCAGCTTATGTATTTTAGTAGAATTCGGACTATAGGAACATTTTCAATTTTTCGAACATTTTGTTTGAAAACCGAAAAGAAATTATTAAAAGAGGAAAATGTTAAAATTTGTGTCAAAATAATCATTTTATATGTAATTGTTTAATTAAAAGTGCATGTAATAATTTACGGAACGGTAACATGCGCCGTTCTTAGAGATATTGAATGTTTTTGATATAAAATCGAAAACGCACAAAAAATTAAATATAGTCAATATTTTCAAATGGATTAATGATTTCTAAGTACTTTCAATGAGAAATAAATGTACACAATTGGTTAGTATTTATCACTAGTCGTTCATAAGAAATTAAAATTTTACTTTTAATCAAGAAAATTATCTCGAAATAATTAAGCGAATTACACGACATTAGGCATGTTTATCTAAATCAGGAATTACAAAAAGTCTATTGATTTTGGATGGAATATTAAGTACAAAAATTTTTCTAATTTGTGTTGTTGTTTTTGCACAATATCGAAATGTGTTACTTTATGAAAATAGTCATAAGTTGGGTGCATGACATGCTTTTAAATTCAGTAAGTGTCCAAGTTCCACAACATACGTATTTTGAAAAGAAAATCTAAATACTGATATCTTTGTATTAATATACAGATAAGCTGCCAAACTTGCCAAAAAGTTATACAGATTTTTTTTTTGATTTATAAAATGTATATAATGCAGAAATGTATATAATGCTAAACAGAGTTTCAATGACAAATATTTTGTGACTCTAATTAACTGATTGAATTTTTTTATTTAAACCCTGAAGCAAAACTAACGCTACTTCATCACTTTCTGGATAAACCAATAAACGACTCTAAATCTAAACGGCACATTATGTTTCATCAAATGCATTATTTTTATTATTTATAATCTGTTCAACATGCTTTTCTCAGTTATAAACATCGTAGGAAAGAAATTTCCGATAGTAATAACGTTCAGAAACTCATGTTTTTATCACTTTTCACCTTTACTTTTATAGCTCCATGTTATAACAGTGTCATTTTTTTGTTTATTTGATTCTGAATCATTTTTAAGATACATTTCCCCTTAACTGTTCCCCTGGTTTCCAGCATTATTCACTCTGCTATCCCTTTCATTTTTTGTATGACGTTCAGCCTCAATTTGTTCTTTAGAAAGGGCACCAGCAAGAAGGGTTGACTTCAGAAGTGGTCTTTTGCTTTCTTCAATACATTCACTAATTCTTTAACTCAGTTCTAAGCATTTATGATATAAAGTCCGTCTCATAAGTTTAAGCACAACTGGAAAATGGGAATTACTAGAGAATAATACAAAATAAAACAAAGTGACATTATTCGTTCATTAGATACTGCAAATCCTTTTATATAATCCATATCAAAATGTATAAATAATTTTTTTTATCATGACATTGATACAAAATAAAAAAATAGCTGGATATAGACTGTCTCAAAAGTTTAATCGCAGTACAAAAAAATTCTGGTATAAAACATACATGATGAAGTTATTCATTGATAGTATTTCCATGGGGCCGACGCGGTGGTCGAACGGTCAAGGCGAGTGTTTCCAAGCGATCGTTTGACCACCGCATTGTGAGTTGGAGTCCCACGTAAGGCATGGATGTTGTGTTGTTGGGCCGCCCCCCTCTGGTGTGCCTGAGGCAACGTCCTAGGACGGCTAAATTGTTCACGTTTCTGGCCGATGTATAGGCGAATGATGAAAATCAAGTGCCTGACCATTTGATTTAAACAAAAAAAATAAGTATTTCCATGTCTTTGTATCGCTTCAAATGTGTTTCCATTGACAAAATCAATTTCTGAAATATTCGTGGTTGCAGGGAGTACCATGCTTCCTCAATAGCCAATATAAATTCAACTTCTTAACAGAGTCATATTGATTTCCATTGTTGTAAATTTGACGGGTTAAGATACCCCAGACATTCTCAATAGGGTTTAAGTCTGGGCTCAAAGATGGTCAGTCCAAAACTCGGATATTTTGCTCTGAAAGCCATTGTTTGGTAGAACTGAAGATGTGTATGGAAATGTTTCTGAAGTGTTTCTTGATACTTCATTGAAATTTGTCTTACTAGAACAATGGCAAAGGAGGTCGGACCATTAAAACCAAATGCCCCCCAAACCATCACAGATTTACCGCCCTATTGTCTGCTGAACAGGGTCCTTTTCTCTTTCCTGAGGTCGTGCCAATAAGAGTTCTAGTCATCAAGGCCATTCAAATTACATTTTTTCTCGTCGCTGAATATTACTGAGACCCATTTGTCTCCATAAGACATGTACCTTCGAGCACACTCCATTCTGCCCTTCTTACGGCGCGGTTTTAAACATGGTTTGAGAGCCATTTTCTTCAAAACATTGTTGCTACATTCTCTGATACGTCTATGTATTGTGTCCTTTGAGATCTTTACGCCGAGGTTAATTTTTAGTTGACGTAAGAGCATGTTTTGTGTTGACACCAATCTCTGAATCCGTCGATCTATCTACCTGCACACTCGTTACACGAGGCCGTCCACATCTTGGTGTTCTATCGAAATGGTAGTCCCTGGCAAGTACTTGATATATACCACGCTTTGATCGATTTAAAGTAACAGCAAATTCACGAACAGACTTACCTTCAGATTTTAACTTTGAAATCCTTGAAATCTCAATTTTAGTAAATTCCAAATACTTCGGTATTTTGATTCACGAGCAGAAGTTATCCCTTCGCTTTCCAACTACTCAGGAGAAACGTCATTGCAACGTCATCATCACGAGTTTGTAAAATTTTGCATAAAATGCTTAAATTTTTGAGACAGTGTTTTTTCATCAAATTTTTCAAAAAGTGTAATTTTTAACACATTTATAGTGTTATAGTGTTGCACATAATAAAATGGGTTTATTTTATTTCATTTCGATTACATTCTGATTATTTAGTGTTAAATTTTATTTCATATTTTTCATTTTAATTTTATGAGCATCTTTATTTTATGCCTAAACTTTTGAGACGGACTGTATTGTCCAAGGTTACTATTCGGATTCTTAAGGCTACTCTTTCCATTCTGTGGAATGTTGTTTATCTGAATATTTAGCGATTTCTTGAATATTTTACTGAATATTTTGCAGATTTCTAGAATACTTACGGAGTATTTTGCAGATTTCTAGAATACATATCGAATAGATTTCTAGAATATTTACTGAATATTTTCCTGATTTCCAGAATATTTACTAACTTTTTGCAGATTCACAGGATACTTACTGAATGTTTCGTAGATTTACAAAATATTTTGTAGATTTTCAGAAGAAATTCATATAATAAAAAAATCAAACTCAATATTACGATATCTGATGTAAATAGCTTCACTCGACTATTATGCATTAGTTTTCCAGTACTATTTAGATTCCCTCGCATCACGATGAATCATCTCAAACTTAATGAACTCGTACTATTTAGATTCACTTACATCACAATGAATCATCTCAATGAATCCGTACTATTTAGATTCACTTGCATCACAATAAATCATCTCAAACTTAATGAACATTTTTTCTATTATAAAAATCTTATGTAATTTTGTTGCAATGGTGTGATGCTGTCTATTTGGACTTACATAATTTTCTTTTATGTTTAAATATTTTCTTTTCACGTGACAAAAGATAGTACTATTACACATAAAATCAGTGAGTGGAGAGGGTTTTCTTCCTCCTTCTTAGTACATTCGTAAGTTTTGATATCGCTATATATTTTGGTGCCTGAGCATTAGGGTGTATAAGGGATCGATAGGTCAGTGAATAGACGAAGACGCAGTTTTATTAAAGTTGGACAAAGACTTAGGTGGCCGTTGAGTCTAGAGGTTTTTGTTCCTTTTTAATACATTAGTAAGTTTTGATATCGCTATATATCTTGGTGTTTGAACATTACGGTGTATAAGGGATCGATAGGTCGATGGGTAGACGAAGACTCAGTTTTATTGAAGTTAGACAACGACTTAGGTGGTAAAAATATAAGTATTAAATTAGATATTTCTCAAAATAAAATTTCTTGATAGTAAAGGTCAAATAAAAGAACTACAAAGATTAAAAAATTGAATAAAATGACAAGAAAGATCAATCATGCATAAAGCATTGACTATGAAACACTTTCCAACTGCAAAGCAATTTTATTTAAACATCTCTAAAATGTAATACATTCAGCGGTAATATTTGTAGAATTATCACAATACTACAATAATTTATTATATTTGAAAACTTAAAACTTTATCGAAAAAAATGAACTTTATTCAAATGACGTCATTGAAATATAAATCGCCTGACTCTCTATGTAAAAGCAGTAAATATTTAATTCATACACTTTTATTCCATTCCTTTCATTCATCACAATACTACAATAATTTATTTTACTTAAAAACTTAAAACTATGGAGGTAAAAGTAATTTAACTCTATGCTTAAAACTTCATTGGAAAAGTCTGTTATAAAATCGTCTGCTTCTCTATGTAAAATCAATGAATGTTTCATTCATATTAGCTATATTGCAGACCCCAGACCTAAATAATTTTGCGTTAAAGAAATTCAGCAATTCTTATACAACTCATCTTACAGCTTGATGTGTTTACATTCTCCATAAGGGAAAAATAAGCTTCGTTGTAGAACTAATCAAAGTTTGATGATCATTTAAACTCAAACATATTTTAATTGCTTTGTTTCAGAATATAGATGCACAGAAATTAAACAAAAATAAAGTGGTTTTTGGACGGATACAACGCTAAATGTAAATTAAAAAGAACCTTAAAAATCACGACTTTGACGCAAGATGGATGTCATATTTTATTTTGAAGTGGGTCACGTGATCTCTTCATATAATATGTGTGTAATTATTATTTTAATTTTTATTTAAAAAACTACCGAATATATTGCGCTAAAATTTTTTTCATATTTTTAGTGGGATAATTCGAATATTTTCTAAAACTTTCGAAGCAATTTGTGAATTTTAAATTCGCTTAAAAATGTTTGAAAAATTAGGTCCCATTGGGTTCAATGTATTTCATTTTTTCTATCCGGGTTCAATTCAAAACTAACTGGGTGTTATTATTCATTTATATTCCAATAGGTCCCACAGACCGTTTGAACAACATACTAAAATTTCATTTTGATAAAGTCATTTTTACGGCAGTTATCGTGGAAACGGACAGATGGACAGACAGAATAAACAAAGTCATAAACACTTCAACTATGTTGTAAAGTGTTAAAAATTGGAACTGCATTAACACATAAAAGTTTTCGCTTTAATTTACTTGAGGTGACCAGTGAGTCCATAGTACAGTTTAAGTTTTGAATAGTTTTGAGGTCTCTCTAAGGTCAAACTTCTTTAGGTGATTATACATATTTTATTTTACGCTATACGGCCTTATACTCGGACTCGATGGAATTTTATTTTTTATTTTAATCTTTCTGTTCCACTACTTACATGAAGGTAAATTAGAATGAACATGAATGGTTTGACTGTTAATTATATTTAAAATAAATTAAATTTATTTAAATTGCCACGATGTACAAAAAATAATTTGATGTGGGTGTGTAGTGGTCATGGTCGTACAAGGCAAATGGAAACACGACTTACCAAGAAAACTTACCCAGAGAATCCGCGTTAGATTTCATGATTCTTTTCTCTTTTAAAGCTGATTCATGTTTTGCTTCGAGCACCACAGTGGGCAACACATGACTTTCTTTACATAATGCAATGATTTTACTTCTTTTCTAGTGAAATAAAGATGTACAAGATCTATCGCACAATGCTTTTTGGTGTTGAATTACATATTAAAATTAGGCGCTTTTTGTAACAACATGTAAAACTATTTTACTCAAATCTAACTGGATAGTTAAAAAATTACTACCGTCAACTAAGTGATCTAACCCATATAGTAAACGCTTTTAATAATTTGAAAGTAATATTTTATTATATGAAACTAATGGTTTGAGTTCCAATAAATGGATTTCTAAAATTTAAATTCCTAATTATATTTTTCATATGTCAATAATGAATTTCTTCATTTAGTTTGGAAAGGCAAATATCTTTAATATAATAATCATCTAATAGTGATACGCAAATTCACCAAATGTGTGTATCAGCGCAGCCCTTGTATCAGTGCAGCAGCAAGGGTAATGCCAGCTGCGATGGCTCCGATGTGACCATAAGCCATGTAGGAAAAGAGATGCAGGCAAAATGAATTCGCACCAGGCGCCAAAAAAGGTTTCTGGGGCACTGGTGCG
The DNA here is from genome assembly GCA_951213105.1 of Amaurobius ferox. Taxonomy (NCBI): domain Eukaryota; kingdom Metazoa; phylum Arthropoda; class Arachnida; order Araneae; family Amaurobiidae; genus Amaurobius; species Amaurobius ferox. The sequence continues at coordinate 55,127,456 of OX578141.1, forward strand.
TAAAAATAAATGATGCTATATCGCAATGATATTGGTATCGAATTAATATCACATAAATGAAATAAAAATGAGTTTTTCAAACTCACGTGAAAAATCCACAAGAAAATGCAATTGACCTTCAATTATCATCTGGTGATATAAACGACAATTAGCGAATTGCTTGTGGCCCAAATACAAAACTACTGTAAAATTTGTTTTCAATTGTGAATAAAACGAGTTAGATCCGTGTGAATGATGTTAGAAAATTTGTTCGTGTATGATTAAAAATAAATGTCCAAGTGTGTCTTTAGTGCATATAGAATATCTACCTATTTCACGATATTTATTACTTTTTTAATTTATGTAACTTCTTTTAATAAATTTATTCGGAAAACGTGCTATATCTCGAGAGCGTTTTAAAATTAGTGCCATTCTTTTTTCGAATGATAAATTACGTATAAAATAATTATTTGGCATTACCAAATTTCTCGATTTAATGCTTTTTTCAAAAATTCATTCAAAATTTGGAGATATTTCGAACGTTTGATTGTGTTTGAAATCAATAGGGTTCCAGTATTCGCCGATTGTAATAATCGTACCAAATTCGATCCGAACCACTCCATTCGTTCCAGAGATATCGATTCCACAGTCACACACACACACGGATTCACAGACAACCTCAAAAACGTTCGATTCCAGTTCAGAGATGCCGTCGAAAACTGAAAGTCTGCCGAAAATTAGAATTCGAATTTTCGACCCCGTCACGATGCTTATACATTATGTAAAGTCTGTATGGAAAGTAAAAAAATAGTTAAGTTTTTAACCTTTAATTGAAATAGATGTATTTTATAAAAATGGAAATTTGAGAAGAAGGGTTTAGTTTTAATTCATATTCTTCACTCTCAAAATAACTCAAACGGAATATTATCTACCACTTATAAAAGTTACCTTTGTTTTTAAGTATAAATCACTCGTGTCCAAAACATCATTAGAATTGAAATCGAAACAAAATCTCAAAGGATGTTTTGAAAAAGACATCTTGAATCTACTGAGGCATCTTGCAAATCCAAACGGATTCAAGAAAGATTTGACCATTTTTTTTATATATACCATAGTTTTCAAAGTTTTGAAATTTAGGAACAATCCTCAAAACTTTTGCTGGGGGTTAAATGGACCGTAAATTTGTGGTTATTTTGTTTTTTGAAAAGTTTTGAGGTAGAATGTATATAGAACTTTATCATCAATAGATATGTAATAAAATGTAATGATAAAATTTTATAGAAATTGTTTTTGTAAGCGTGAATTGATTTAAAATTATCACACATTAAACAGGGTTGTTCAGATTAAAAACGATTTTCAACCAGTGTATGGATAGACACACACACACACACACAAAAAACAGAGCTAAAACCCTTCATCTTTAGAATAAAAAGGGTAAAAGCAAACTATTCGGTCACAGATGGACTACACGGAGTATAAACAATATATTTTTAGATTATTTTAAAAGAAATAATGGTTTATTCTCCTTTAATTATAAACAGGTTCAGAATAATAGCAATTTTATAAAAATTCCATTCAAAATGGGACGAATGATGCCTTCCTTCATGATAAAAAAATTAATAATTGTTTCTTTAATTTCAAATATAGGAAATAATACATACATATATATACAGCAATTAATAATGCAAATCCTATAAAATTAGTTATTAAAATTATTCACTCAACGTATCAACTACCACTTGACACTCAGTGTGTCAACTACCATCTATAAAATAATTCCCAGCTTTGGTGGCTGCTAATTTATAATTAAAAAAAATTAAAAAAGTAGCACAAATGATTCTTAATTACGTGTATTTAACAAAATGAAAAATAATAAAATAACAATGAAAATTGTGAAATAAAAATAAGAAAATTATGTTCATAAATACTTTTTGTTTTGAATGAGTTATTTTCTATTAAAATATGTAACATTATCCAGACTGCAATAATGATTTGCAGCCCTTAGTTAAGGTGTTTTTGACGTATTCCTTTATTAAATTTTTCAGTGTTTCAGAAATATAATTGTAACCTATTTGTAATCTATTCCTGTTCATTCTTTTAACCCTTCTTTAATAAAAGTGTTTATTACCATCCCATCCTCCCTGGGTTAAGTTCTATTGGAGTCCATTTACCACACACTTACACCTCCATTCTCCATAGTTTCCTCGTTATGTTTCCTCGTTATTCCTTATGGACACTACTCAACTCCATTTCACTGCTTACACATGTTTACGATCGGCTAGTCTCTGCAATGAACTCCCGGGAAAATACCACGTGATAACTACGTCAGGCGTGAATTTCAGTGGCCACAGATGAATGACGAGAAATCTTTGTGGATGAGAGAGAGAATGTCAAAATATAGTGTTGTAATTGCAGGAGGGGGTCGACTTTGTTTAAAAGGAGTAGGATTCAAGGGCGTCCATAAAACTTTTCCTGGAATGTCAAAATTCAAGGATGAGAGGTAAATATATCTACTAGGTTGATACCTACATTTGAGACCTTGAACGTCCACGAGAGGACAAGTGCCCCTCGCGCTCCCCTATGGGCGCCCATGGAAAGATCGCCTACAGAACTTATTCCAGAGGGGGCAAACTCAAGGACAAGACGTAAAATATCGACTGGCTTTATACCTACATTTGGGACTTTCTACATCTCCTATGGGAGTTCATGCAAGGGCGTCCATAGAACTTTTTTCAAGGAAGGCATCTACTAGCTTGATACTTACACTTGTGACCTTGAATGTCCAAAGGAGGGTGCATGCTTCATCGCGTTCCCATATGGGCGCCCATGCCAAGAGCGCCAATAGAACTTATTCCATAAGGGTGCAAACTCAGGGATGAGATCAACTAGCTTGATATCTAAGTTTGTAATTTTGAACGTTCATGATGAAGGCAAGTGCCCCTTCGCGCTACCTAATGGGCGGCCATGGCACAGACGCTCATAGAATTTAATCCTGCGGGCGAAACTGAAGGACGAGAGGTACAATACCGACCAGCTTGATATATCTACTAGCGTGATACCTACATTTGGACCTCGAATGTCCACAGGAGGGCAAGTGCCCCCTCGCGTTCTCCTATGGCCGCCTATAGCAAGAGCACCCACAGAACTTTTACAGGCGGTAAACTGAAAGGTCAGACATACAACATCGACTAGCTTGATACCTACATTTGTGAACTTGAACGTCGACGGAATGGCAAGTCCTCAAGCTTTCCTATGGACGCCCATGGCAAGAGCGCTTATAGAACTTATTCCAACGGGGGCACATTCAAGGGTGACAATATCGACTAGCTTGACACCCTATGGGCAACACATTTTTTTTAACATCCCGTATGGGCGCCCATGGCAAGGACGTCAATAGAAATATTTCCAAGGAGGGTATACTCAAAGATAAGTCGTGCAATATCTACTGGCTTGATATCTACACTTGTAACCTTGAATACTTACAGTAGGGCAAGTGGCCCCTTGCGCTCCCCTATGGGCACCCATAGTGAGGGCGTCAATAGAACTTTTACCAGCGGGGATAAACACAAGGATGTGGCGTACAGTATTGATTACATTGATACCTATATTTAAGTATTATTAATATTATTGCATTAATATTGATCAATGTTATTGTTCCCTATGGGCGCCCATGGCATGTGTGCAATGTTTCGGCCTTTTATGTCACGGAGACTTTTGGAGGGTCTTGAAATACCTATTTACCACCCCAGGGGAAATCGAAACTTCAGCACCTTTAAGTTCTGTCCCGAGGTACAGCAGAGAGTCCTTGCAATGGGTACCAATAGGGGAGGCTAAGGAGGAACTTATACGCTCTCCTGGCCATTCAAGGTCTTAAATATAGATATAAAGGTAGTCGATATTGTACGTATCATCCTTGAGTTTTACCTCCTGGAAAATGTTACATGGGCGCCCATAGTGGAGGGCAAGAAGTACACATGCCCTCCCATAAACGTTCAAGATTAGACATGTTGGCTAATCGATATTGAATGCCTTAACCTTCAGTTTATCCACCATGAAAAAATTTCTATGGGCGGCCATAGGAGAGGGCAAGGGGTGCACTTGCTCTCCCCTGGGACATTTAAGATCATAAATGTAGATTTCAGGTTAATCGATATTGTGGATATCATCATATAGTTTGCACCCCTAGAAAAATTATTTCTATTTGCGCTTTGCCATGGGCGCCCATAGGGGAGCCAACAACATAATAAAGTTCATTTGTAACTTTTACAATAAAAGCAGGAGTAAAACCTAATACTAGTAGCTTGATAGCTTTGAAAAGACTATAAATAGAAAAAAAAATTAGAAAATAAACTAGCCGAATACCTGTTGAAAATTAACGGTCTCGCAATAAGCAACCCTTGAATAATGTAAATTTTTGAATAATTCGTGTTTCATATTTATTCGGTAAATCGAATATTTTAGTGTGCAGAACCCCCTAAAGAAGAAAATATTGGAAAATTTAAATTGCGCACGTCGTCCTTTCGAATTATCTACCAGTACACCAAATTAAAGTCTCTATCTCATCCCGAAGCATACTATTTTATTATCTCCCCTTTCGAACGCTTTTCTTTGGAGCACCCCCATAAATGAACATTTTTGAAAACCTCTGTTCGTGTTGTATTTTTTATCAGAGGATTGGCCCATATACCAAATATCAAGCCTCTATCACATTTAAAAGCAAGAATGTCTCATTTATTCCGAAAATCGAACATATTGGCGTTCGGCACCCCCTAAAGTAGAAATATTGGAAATCTGAAATTTGCACATTTTCTTCCTTTCAAACAATCTACCAGTACACCAAATTTGATGTCTCTATCCTATTGTGGAGCATGTTTTTCTATCACTTCATATTTCGAAAGTTTTTACGTTTTTCTGTGTTGCGCCCTCTTAAATGATCATTTTTGAAAAACCGTAATAATCTTAATGATTAGCCCATATACTAAATTTCAAGCTTCTATCACAGTCTAAATGAGGCGTTTTTCAGTTGTTCGTGAAATCGAACATTTTAGTATGCGGCACCCCCTACAATAGCAAATGTTTGTAAACTGAAATTGCACACTTTCTTCTTTTCAAACTATCTACCAGTATACCAAATTTAAAGTCTCTAACTCATCGTGAAGTATACTTTTTCTATCATTTCACCCTTCGAATGTTTTTCTGTGGAGTACCCACCTCGCTTAAATATATATATTTGAAACACTCCATTCTTCTTGGGTTTTCTATCAAATGATTCGCCCATATACCAAATATCAAGCCTCTATCACGTTCTAAAAGGGATATTTCTACTTCATTCCGAAAATCGAACATTTTTGTGTGCAACACCCCCTAAAGTATAAAATATTGGAAAACTGAAATTGTACACTTTTTCCTTCCAAACTATCTACCCGCACATCAAATTTCAAATCTCTATCTCATCCCGCAGTATGTTTTCTTATCAATTCACCATTCGAGCGTTTTCCTCTAGAGCAGCCCTTAAACGAACGTTTTTGAAAAACTATATTCGTCTTGGGTGTTTTCATCAAATGATTAGTCCATATACCTAATTTCAAGCCTCTATCAAATTTTAAAGGAGTCGTTTCTCATTTATTCGGTACATCGAACATTTTGGTGTGCTGCACCCCCTTAAGTAGAAAATATTGGAGATCTGAAATTGCACACTTTCTTCCTTTCGATCGATTTACCCATATATCAAATTTGAAGTCTCTATCTCATAGCAAAGCATGCTTTCTTATCATTTCACTTTTCGAACGTTTTGGTGTGCGGCACCCCCTTCAGTAGAAAATATTGGAAATCTGAAATTGCATACTTTCTTCCTTTCGAATGATTTACCAATACACCAAATTTGAAGTCTCTATCTCATCGCAAAGTATGCTTTCCCATCATTTCACTTTTCGAGCGTTTTGGTGTGGGGCACCCCCACCCCCTCTATAGAATGTTTTCGAAAAATTCGATTTTTCCAGGGGGTTTATCGAACGACCGAGCCGTGTACCAAATTGCAAGTCTCTATCTTTTCGGGAAGTGTCTGAAAAAAGCGTAACAGACAGACAGACAGACAGACAGACGGACACATGGCAATTAGTATATATAGATAATATAATAGAAAAAGTAAAAAAAATATTAATAATAAACTAAAATTTAAATAGAATAATATATATATATATATATAGTGTGTGTTTTCAATATCAAAAACGAACGAATAGACGAATTGAACTGTAAATTTCCACATGCAGAAAAAAAAGAACTTTTATTATTCATCTGCGGTCACACATCTACGTGATGTTACACAAAAAGAAACAAAAAAGTGAAACTAAATCTGTCGGAAGGGCTGATTCTGCTGAAATTCGCCTCTGACGTGGCTATCACGTGGTATTTTGGCGGGAATTCGTTGCCGAGAATAGGAGCTCGTCACATGTTTCCTGGTAATTACTTCATATGTTTCATATTTCATCATTCTTAATTATCTATTTATGCTTGGACTGTGCATATAATGTCAATAGTAACTTTCCATCCCGTATTCAGAAACAAGAATTTGGGTTGGGTTAATTAGAACTAGATGCCAATTTTTGATAACGAATCTAATTCTGACTTAACCCCCCTCCCCCAACTTAAGCGTAGAGTTATTCATCTCCTTTGGCACGATGATCACATTCTATCTATTTTGGGATAATACACACACACACAGACATATACATACATACATGCACACACATACAAGCATAAATATATACATATACACACATACATATATACCTTGTGTATATAATATATATATATATATATATATATATATATATATATATATATATATATATATATATATATATATATATATATATATATATATATATATACAGGGTGTATCTGAATTCATCATCAATATTTGGTGGGGAGGTAGGGAATAGGAAAAGAAGACTACTTCATATAGGAAAGCATGGGCGCAGACGTCATGTAGTAGGGCAACATGAGCCCGGTTAAATGATGGAAAGAAAACATAACAAGAAAGTTTTAAGAAAAAAACATTTATTTGTGTATCTTTTGTACAGACTTACAAGAGGTGCTCGAAATGCCGACCATTTGCTAGAGTACATACCTTGCATGGACAACCGGACTTTCTGGAATATGTCCGGCATTTCCCGGATGTTTGCGGCGGCAACCCATATGCGTGCTACAAGGTCCATAGCATTGGCAACAGGGGTCTCGTACACCATGTTTTTCATCGCACCCCTTACAAAGAAGTCGATTGGAGATAAATCCGGTTACCGTGGAGGCCGACAAACCGGTGCACAGCGACCAATCCATTGAACTCCAAATTTTCTGGTCAGGTAACCACGCACATCATTTGCGAAATGTACTGGAGCGCCGTCATGCTGGAACCACACGTCAGACAGCTTTGCGCGTAAATGGGAGTTGTGGACACAAAGCGCCCTCTACACCGTCATGCGTTTGTTTTCGCCTATGCTTTCCTATGTGAAATAGTTTTCTTATCCCATTCCCTACCTCCCCACCAAATATTGACCTCGACTTTTAATTCTTAAATATTGATCTTAGATATCTATATAAATAAAAATTAAAATATGTCTGTCTGTCTGTCTGTCTGTCTGTTTGTCCCATCATCACGGGAGAACAGCTGAACCGAATTTGATGAAATTTTGTGGGTAGCCTGGAAATAGTCCCACTTAAAATTTAGTCTATATATGGAGTTTCTACAATCAGTAGTTCTCGAGATATTAGTAAAAAACGATATTTTCGTTTGTCTCATCATCACGGGAGAACGGCTGAATCGAATTCGATAAAATTTTGTGGATAGCCTTTAAATAGCCCCCCATAAATTTAGCCCAAGTTTCGAGTATCTAAGACCAGGGGTTGTCGAGATATTAATGAAAAACGAAACTTTTTCTTAGGAGTTCTCTTCTCTAACTCCGTGGTTTATCCAAACGAAAAGCTTGAAAATCGTTTGAAAGTGAATTAAAACTGTATCTCAGAGTTTGGGGGGAGATTTTTTGCACTAATTAGTCACTTTCTGAAAACATCAATTGTTTGAAACATGATTCAAATGGGAAATCTATCTCCTTGGTTTATATTATACAAGCTTTTACTGAAAAATGAAAAGTATAAAGAAATAAAAATGGCTATTAAATTTTGCATTTTATGAGGAAGATTCTATCTTATATCAAGTTGCTCGGCAACGGAATGAAATTAAATGTGTTGTTAATATTTATTATTATTTTTTCTATTTGAATAATAAATAAATGGATGTAAAAATATATTTTTAAATGAACGGTTTGATTGTTCTTTTAATTATATAAATTGCCGACCGCGTACATGACTTTCATTTATTTTAGCAAAGTGGTTTCCAGCTCATATAATGTGTTTAGCTAATAAACTCATATATTGTGTTTACCCAATAAATTCATTTAGCCGATTGTTGAAGCAGAAAAAGATTAGAACGGGTGTATCTTATAATACAATTTTAGTGTTTTCATTTAGTATATACAAGCGGGATCAGGATATTTTATTCTTCAGATCTGCAAATTCAGAGCTACGAATTTAGCGAAATATCTCTAAATAACTTGGTAACTTCTCTTAAACTTTACCAAATTAGCGGAAATGTTTCCAAACTTAATAATTAAAAATGTTTCCAAATGTTTCCAAACTTAATAACATAAAATTGAAATGTTTCCAAACTTAATAACATAAAATTGGCGCAAATCAATGATTTGCTTTTTAGAATAGAATACTGAAATGATGTTTCGGTAGCATTTGTCGATCAATCCATCCATCCTACTTAGTAACACATTTAACGAATTTTTTTAATATCACGAAATTGATAAAAGTATTTGTGAGTCCATAAAAATATCCTGGAATTGATAAAATCGCGCTTAATAAATGAAAATAATTGTATTTTGTTAGAGGATAGTATTGTTGTTGTTGAGACCCAGACCGTCCGACCTACCAGAAAGGTGTAAGGTAACTGTATGGACGGCCGGGAAGTGCCACCCAATTTAGACCGGAACCCAGTGGGGGAGGCATCCACAGGGACCGTACCCTCCTTCCCCTACCACCAACCTCTCGGAAGGACTTACGGACCCACATGTTTAACGTGATCGTACTCCGCATGAACACGGCGGCATTTGTGGCAGCGTGCAAATCTAGCGCGCAAACCACGGGGATACCGCACCCGAGATGGCCAACAGCACGCGGCGTTCCGAGGTGGTCACCCACCAAGTACTAACCGCGCCCGATGCTGCTTGACTTCGGTGATCTAACGAGAACCGGTGTTTTCAGCACGGTACGGCCGTTGGCCCAGAGGATAGTATTGTGATGATGTTTCGTCAATTTCTCGCAAATTGGATCTATCTGTTCTACAGTCCCACTTGGCGATAAATTTGGCGATTTTTTAAGTTATCGCTAAATTGACTAAAATGTCGCCAAACCTTCCATGGAGATCACATTATTCAGACGATATGATTTCCATTAATTTATTTGAAGCAAATGATATCATGTCGCTTAGCAACGGATCCAATGTGTTATGCCGCATACGATTTTATATTAAATCTTTTCCGATTTGAATAATAAAGATATGTATATAAAATAAATTTCATTGACATTGCATTTTTGACTGGATAATATCAATTACGGTCTTCAGGTTTAAACATTCTTATAATTGATATTTTCGGGGACTGTTGATTCAGGGATTATTGATATTTTCAAATTATTATGCCATTGTTTTATTATGACGAAAATTGTTGAAACTCATATATAGTACTTTGTACGAGTAATCTTCTCCAAATGCATTATATCTTCTAATCTTTGAGAATATAAGTAGTACAGATATATTGGCATATATTTTGTTATATATTGGCATATATTGGAATCAATTACGCCTTCTGGTATAAAGATCACGGGGATTATTGATATTTCCAATTTATTACGTCATCTCTTTTATTTTGGCAAATATTTTTGAGATTCATATTGTAATCCGGGTAATCTTCTACTTGCACACTGGCATATTTTCTAATCTGCGACAATATAAGTAGTACGGGGTTGCATATATTGATACAATTCCTTTTTTTTTGTAAATTTGCTTACAAAAGGGGCCAGGATGTTTTATTCTTCAGATCTGCCCATGAAGATAATTTTGCATAGTGAGAACAGATATTCTTAAACTTCTCTTTAGGAGCAATAAATTTAATATTGTAACAGAATTTGCACATGATTGCGAATTATAAGTTTCTTTATATTATATATTCCGTACGAAGAACGGGTATGCTGCTAGTATATAATAAATTACAACTTTGCGTAAAAAAAGGTACAGAATTTTATGAAATCTATAAAAATTTTCAGGGGATTAAATTTGAAGAAATACAAAATTTAAATTTTTATACGGTCCCCGTACAAAAACATTTCCAATGAGTAAAATGTGACCCATACACTAATAAGTCGATGTCCAAAATTTCAGCATTTTATAATAAAAAGTCCCAGAGATATGTTCAAACAAAGTTGGTGAGGGATTAAACGCAAATTAAAATGTAACTGTTTACAGCAAAAGTGCAAATGACGCAACGCAGAAATGCATCATCGGCAAATAATATCTGCCTCTTATCTTTAATGGATCTTTGGCATGGATGAAAAACATTTTGAACAAGCTTTGTAATCTTTGTGTAAAGTTATTATTTCCACACAGTGTAGATACTTTTGTACCAATAAATAGCAAAATTATTATTTATTTATGTAATCATTGTTTTCTTTCGTAATTTGTGTATGACCCCTGAAACGCGATTTGCAGACATGATTTTTCCCCTCTGAGAACCCATGTCGATGCATAGAAAATTGGCTTAAGTCAGCATTTTTGTCTTTTCATATCTCTGGGACTTTTATGATAAAATGCTGAAATTTTGTACATCACATTATTAGTGTATGGGGCACATTTTACTCATTGGAAATGTTTTTGTACGGGGTCGTATAAAAATTTAAATTTTGTATTTCTTAAAATTTAAGAGAGAGAGAGATAGAGAATATTTTGCCATACAATTTAGAAGAATGTTTAATGTAATGCTACATAAAAATATTGCATAAAGTTGTTTCTGTAGCAAAGGTTATACCAGTTTTACAGCGAGATATTCATTGTTTTACTGCATTATTCCAGCTCTTTTCAAAAATATTTTTATTTGAAAGTGAAGAATTGATTTCTAACGATTTTTGTACACTGCATACCGAACTTCGTATTAGGAAGACGAGCACTTCCATAACAGTAATAAAGTTTAATACGCTTGCTCCCGGCAGAATTTCGATTGCTTCTTTCAACTTAACAATTGAATCAGCTGCAAAAATAAAATCTTCAGAAGCACAAACCAGAATGACCTCAAACCCTGAGAAAATTTTACCTGAACTAAAAGGTTTTTTTTTATTTTTGCTGTGCTTGATATCTCGATAAAAATGTAAAATCTTACGAGAAAGGATTTTTGGAAGACAATTTGCTTACCCTTCTACATCAACAGAATACCTCTACATGTGCTACATTTCCTGGAGCATTTTTAGAGTTTTCTTGAGATCTTGGTTTGCTCCTAATAAAGTATCAACAATTTCGTATACTTAGGCTTTGTCCAACTGAATAATATTTTAGCGAAAATGCAATTTTATATAATTTATTTCACCTTGAATATTGAGACATATTTTGCTAATAAATATATATATATATATATATATATATATATATATATATATATATATATATATATATATATATATATATATGTGTGTGTGTGTGTGTGTGTGTGTGAGTGTGTGTGTGTGTGTGTATATACATATACATATATATATATACATTGATATATATATATATATATATATATATATATATATATACATTAAACAATATATATATATACGTATATCAAAGATTTCCAAAAGATAGGCCACTTCTGATAATGTAATTGCAGAAAACTCACTTAAAACATAATTTACGACTGTTAAGACGCATATTATTTTATTATATCACAATATTTAAGTTAATAAAATTTATACCATTTTTACTTTCCCTGCAGTACATAGATATTGGAGTTATGTCGAAAAATACATCAAGAGCTTTCGACAGATCTGCATGTTTCTAGCACTCTAGAACACGAAGATGCTGTTTTTAGGGTGACGTCTGTGTGTCTGTGCAATGTATGTATCCACTCAAAACGAATCTAACTCAAAACTAATTTACCTAATTTCAAAAAATTTGCTAAGTTATTTGTGAGTTACCCTGGTGCTGATTAGAAATTGGTGTGATTCGGGGGGGAAAAATCGCATATATCCACTCTAGCTGAGAAACTAATTAATCAAATTTCACAAAACTTGGCAAATATGTATGTCTCTTGTGAATTACCCTGGTACTGATTGGATTTTGGTTCGATTCAGGAAAAAAAAACCTGCCTTTTTTTGCGAAATAGGCCTCAAAAATTGTACGTATCCACTCTAGCCAAAAACAAATTGGCCAAATTTCATAATATTTGGTAGATAAGTCATTTGTGGGTCACCGTGGAGCTAAGGTATGATAAAAAAAATAAATCTAATTTTTTTTGCGAAATTGCCCACAAAAATTGTCAAAATCTAAAATAAGCTTTAAAATCAAAGACAACCAAAAATAGGTTTAAGGGGACAGCGCATGTTGAAATGTGCAAAAATCGACTAAAAAAATTTCTAATATATAACATTATTTTGCACATTTAGCATTTGCTTACGGGTGGGACAGAATCCATCCCAAACGAAGACTGCTGCAGCAGGTGCAATGTTTCTCTCAGCGATTTCCATGGACGCCAATGCCTACAAAGGGGGATCGAACTGTTTGGGATGGGGTATGTCAAATACCTGTCTTTTTGGAAGGTTCTTCGTTTGGGATGGACTCTGTCCCACCCGTAAGCAAAAGGTTGAATGCATTTTTTTCGAAACGGAATTTTCAAAGGTTTTACATTTTTAAAATGCTCCACGCGTCTTAATTTTTATCTGAGATGTATGAAATTTGGCAGGAAGACACCTTTCATACCTTTTAATGAAACTGGGTATACATGTTATAATTGGACCTTATAAAGATAATTAAAAGTAAATAAGAACCTAATTAAATGATGAAAATTAAGTTTTAATGCAGAAAAATATTTTAAAATAATTAACTTTCTAAGGGATTTAAAAATGAATACCCAAATTTGTTTATAATGTGTTTTTGAGTGATCATAATATAAAATTAATCAAAAATGTGAACAAATGGCACGCAAGGCGCATTTTCAGATTTTCGTTAAAAAAATTAAATTAAAAAAAAATACAAAATTATAACAAAATTGAAAAAAATTTAATGGTATTTTATATAGTAATGTTAAGAGGAATATTTATACAAATTTTCATGTTTCTAAGTCAATAAATAAATAAAAAAAATTTCAACGTCCACCGTCCCCTTAATAGTCTTTTAATAAAATCTCCATTCCTCGACGTACAAAATTACACTCTGCCAAAGCGCTTTCGGGCTTCACTATGCCCTTCATCAGCGGCGAAGTGAAAATACTGTGCAAACAAGTGCTTCCATATAGGCCATAACCGCCAGGCAAAATTTACATAGCATCAATTTATTTTTTTTTACATTTGTTACATTTTTTAGAAACAAAACATGTAAAATTTAAATAAGTATAAAATACAAATACAATAAAGTTAAAGGGTCATAACCAAAATGAATGTTGTCGAAACACAAATTACAGCAATTACTAGATTTTCGGAAATTCATATAAAGGTTTGACACATAGTGAGTCGAGGGCGCGGTAGCCCATTGGTTAGCGCGCTGGAGTTGCACTCGGTAGGCCCGGGTTCGATTCCAGCCACTGCCAAAACTGCCGCCGTGTTCATGCGGAGTACGATCACGTTAAACATGTGGGTCCGAAGGTCCTTCCGAGAGGTTGGTGGTAGGGGAAGGAGGGTGCGGTCCCTGTGGATGCCTCCCCCACTGGGTTCCGGTCTAAATTGGGTGGCACTTCCCGACTGTCCAAACAGTTACCTTACACCTTCCTGGTAGGTCGGACGGTCTGGGTTTCAACAACAACATAGTGAGTCGAGAACAAATCGCCAAGCATAATTAAGGGTCTGAATTGGATCAAAATTACAAATAGACTCACGGTAAAGATAAACAAGAAAGATCAATCATGCTTAAAGCATTGATTAGGAAACACTTTCCAACTTCAATGCAATTTTATTTAAGCAAGTCTAAAATGCTATACATTCCTCGGTAATATTTTGAAACTTATCACAATACTGCATTAATTTATTATATTTGAAAACTTAAACCTTCATCGAAAAAAATGAACTTCATTCAAATGACGGCATTGAAATATAAATTGCCTGGTTTAAACATCTCTAAAATGTTATACATTCCTCGGTAATAGTTTTAGAATTATCATAATACTACGATAATTTATTATATTTGAAAACTTCATCAAAAACAACTGAAATTAATTCAAATGACGTCATAGAAAAAATAACACGCCTAGATCTCTCTATAAAAACAGGATTTCATTCATAACTTACTCTCATTCATTTCATTCATCACAATACTATAATAATTTATTTTATTTAAACATTTTTTTTAAGACCATGGAGCTACAAAAATTAAACTCTATGCTTGAAACTTCATCGAAAAAAATCGTCCTTCTCTTTATGAAATCAATTAATATTTCATTCATATCAGCCATGCAGACTCCATGGACTAAATTATTTTGTGTTAAAAAAATACAGGAATTCTAATACAACTCATTCTATATATTTTGCTATTTACATTTTACATAGGTGAAAAATAGGCTTAGTTGTAGAAATAATCAAATTTAGATGAGCATTTAAACTCAAATATATTGTCATTGCGTTGTTTCAGTATGTAGATGCACAGAATTTAAGCAAAAATAAAGTAGTTTTAGGACGGATACAACACTCAATATGAATTAAAAAGAACTTAAAAAAATCACGATTTTGAAACAAGATGGATGCCATATATCATTTTGAAGTGGGTCATGAGTAGTTATAAAAGGGGCTTTCACCGGCGGATCGGGGAGGCGGTGCCAGAGGAGGCCCTCTTTGGGAGGATGCCTCTTTGGAGTGTCTTCCCTCTTTTGAGAGGAAGCTCCTCTCAGAGGGTCTTGAGACCCCCAGGAGGGAGGATGCCTCTTTCCTAGTATTGCGAAAGAGGCATGATGACTCATACGGAGTGAGTTTCACTCCGAGTCTTGAGAGGGAATGTCACATTCGCTGACTGACCCTTGACCTGAGGAAGTGGTTTCAAGGGATTTCGCAATCGCTGACTGACCCTTGACCTGAGGAAGAGGTTTCAAGGGATGTCGCAATCAGACAATCTGGAAATGACGTGTCGCGCCTTGGAGCTCCTTAGCACACGTCCTCCCTCTCTGCTGGTCAGCGACAGAGTGAAAGATCTTATCAGCGTGACGTAGTTAAAGCGCCCTCTGGCGAATTTTGATGAAGTGCTGCCATCTATCGGCATTTTTTTTCCAAAAGAAATTAATGTTTCACTGGTCAGGAGCTGGATTCGAACTTGGGCCCAACTGATTACAAGCCGAGCGTCTTACCGTCGTGCCAAAGCACCCGTGCTTTATAGGAAGTTATCTTTGAAGTGTACCTTATCAGCGGAAGTTAGATTATTTTTCAAAGTTCATTCGAATCGCTCGGTGAATAGCGATGCACTTTATAAAGGGTGCGTTTTAAAACAGAATGCTACGGAGTGAATATAAATCTGTGTATTATAACACTATGATTTTTTTTTTAAATGAATGGAATACACGCAAGTATAGTTACGCATTTTCAAAATGGTGTTAAGTGAATAGCATTCAACCCTTTTAACACTTAAAATTTAAACACACTATACTTAGCTGCGTGATTTATAGCAATACGGATTTTTTTTTTTTAAATGAATCTAACTATCAATATAATTTTTTTTAAAAATGAATGGAATACACGCAAGTATAGTTACGCATTTTCAAAATGGTGTTAAGTGAATAGCATTCAACCCTTTATGTGTTGTGTATCTAAAAACAAATTTATACACGTACACAAACTTTAAAAACATGAATGTAGTACATAGCTGAAGTTATGTTTTGTGAACAGGATTCGACCCTTTTAAGTGTTGTGTATCTAAAAACAAATGTATACACAAACTTTAAAATAGCGCATTTAGTTAAAATGAAGTGAACAAGATTTGATCATTCTAAGTGTGTGATTTTTTAAAAATAAATCTAACAGTATATAACGAAATGATTTTTTTTTTCTTTTTATAAAAATAATAATGAAAATTAGAACTTACGGAACGACCTCTTCACTACCCGCTGGGCAAACTCCAAATGAGTGAGACACTCTCATTACGCTATTAAAATTAGATCTTATCTATAATGACGTCACCAGTATGAGGTGTTGCCACCTATTTTTATAATAATGTATTTCTAGTAACTGGATACTTCAAGGGTCTGATACAAAATAAACAAGTTTGAATGAGATTGATATATAATTTCAGATGTATATTCGATTTTTTTTTTTAATATATGCTTTAATTTTTTTTTCATGTGTTGTAAAATTTAGTTTTCGTGTCGGGGTTCGAACCCGGAACTAAAAGCATCCATGGACCAGTTGGTGAACGCTCTGCCAACTACTCCATAGACGCTTAATAACAGTTTGCTATTTAACCTTCTCTACCATATTTAAACCACTCAGATGACTAGCGGCGCCCTCTACTGGCAGAGAACTTTATTATTTATTCAATAATTTTTTTTTTAATTTAGCGAGATGAAGTGTGTCACTTTTTCGAATTATGTACACATTGTGTACATACCCCACGATGAAGATCGGAAAGGATTCTGGGAGATTGATGCATATCGATTTAAAGATAGAATATTAAGATTTGAAAAATTATTTTCATGTGTTTATAAGAAGAATAAAACAGAGGAACGTCTCATTTCGAAAGATGGCTTCGCGTGAAGAGGTTATCGTTACATGTGTATATTTTTTCTTACTGTTTGCGGTATACATTGTGTCGGAAGTCTTATTAGGAGTGACATTACCAAGAAATATTTTATTACATTTGAATGATACTGTCAATATTTCCCTCGCAAGCTGATGGATTTAACATATCAAGACCCGCGACACCCTGCCAGCTTTGGTGGAGTAGATGCTTTATATCGCGCTCTTCATGGAAAAGTCAGCAAGAAGAATATAAAGGCATGGTTGGAGAGTGTAGACGCCTACACACTGCACAAGCCAGTTCAACGAAAATTTTTAACGAATCGTGTAATTGTACACGGCATAGACCATCAATGGCAAGCGGATTTAGCCGACATATCTTCATTGAAAAATCATAATGACGGTTTCCGGTATATTTTGACCTGTATTGACATTTTATCCAAATACGCATGGGCAATACCACTAAAGCAAAAGCGTGGAGTAGATATTTTAGAGGCTTTTCAAACCATATTCGCAGAACGTATTCCCAAATCACTACAGACAGACCAAGGTACTGAATTTAAAAATAAACAATTTCAGAGGTATTTGAAAGAGAATAAAGTGAAGTTTTTTACAACTTTTAACACGACAAAAGCCTCGGTTATTGAGCGCTTTAATCGGACCTTGAAATCGAAAATATGGAAATACTTTACCAGTCAAAATACATATCGTTATTTGGATGTGTTGGATTCGCTTATACACAGTTATAATCACACTTTTCACTCTAGCATTAAGAAAGCCCCTGTTGAAGTGAATAAGAATAATGAAGCACAAGTGTGGAATACCCTTTATAGAAATTTTCCCACTCGTGTCTCAAAATGTATTTTAAGCGAGGGAGATGTTGTGCGAGTATCCAAAGCAAAAATGACCTTTGAAAAGGGATACGAAACAAACTGGTCTGAAGAACTTTTTAAAGTTACAGAATGTGTTAAAAGAGAGCCAGCTGTTTACAGAATTAAAGATTTACTAGGAGAAGTGATTCAAGGAACTTTTTACTTGCAAGAATTGCAGAAAGTGAGAATGAAAGAGGAATATCCGATCGAACATGTTTTAAAGAAACGATATCGAAAAAAACATTTGGAATATTTTGTGAAATATCGTGGATACCCTGCCAAGTTTAACCAGTGGATTCCTGCATCTCATTTATCCACATTATAAAAGAGATACTCTAAACAAAATACTCTACATTTAAAAAATCATTCGGCAAGATGAGTTTCTACGTGACACTACCGAGCGATAGCTCGATGAGTTTTTTCCCGGAGAATAAAATTTCACATTTTATTACAAGATTGCCCGTCCCCATAGAGTTAAAGGGCGCATGGGAGATAGGACTCACAGAGTTTTTATACCCACATACCTGGATGAATATCACTGCTCAGAACAATTTTATCGGATTTGATCTAGGTGATGGGAAAATGATTGGACGGAGAATCCCATCTGGATTTTACGAAACTATTCCCGATGTTTTAAAGGCTATATTCATTAAAGAACACCAAAACAAGATATTCTTCAATTATAGTCCTATCACGAAACGAGTTCGCATTAAAGTAAAGAACAAGGCAAGAGTGATTTTACAAGATGGCTTAGCCCAAGTGTTGGGTTTCGAGCCCATGGTGATTTCTTCAGAATCTGATCATGAAGTGATGAGCGAAGGAATCTACGTAGCAGATGTAAACGCACATTATCGTGTACTGTTTGTATATTCAGACATTGTAGAACCGCAAATTGTCGGCGACGTAGTGGCGCCTCTTTTACGTATCGTTAAAGTCACTGGAAATGATGGGGAGTTGGTTTCCATAAAATTCGATCGACCTCACTACCTACCCGTGAGTAGAAAAATGATCGACACTCTGGAAATCGTTATAAGAACGCACACAGGAGCATTGACGCCATTCGAACGCGGACGCTCATACGTGAAACTACACTTTCGCCAAAAGTACCTCTCATAATGTATGTTCCTTATGAATGCTGTAAAAAATCCTTCGAAGACTATTATGTTAACCAAACAGGTCAAGGCCTTGATTACTACCAAGGAAGCACTTTTCAGAAAGGCTATGGCTTTGGAAGCCTTTTTCGGTCCTTTTTCAGAGCGGCTGTTCCACTTTTAAAGTCGGGGGCGAAAGCCGTCGGAAGACAAATGTGGCATAGTGGAGTGAATGTGTTGAATGACGTAACTAGAGGAGAGAATTTCAAAGCGGCTGCCCAACGCCATTTGAAGGAGGCAGGACGTAATCTGACAGACAAGGCTGCGAGTAAAATGAAAACGATGATTGGTTCAGGACATAAAAAAAAATTCCATAAAAAGAGGAGACTCTCCAAAAATCGAATCATTTCTCCAGCTGCTAAGAAGGTGAAAGCACGCGATATTTTCTCCTCAGAATGACGACCTTGATTCATAAAGATTCCACTCCCTGTACCAAGTCTGAACTGGATTTATTTGTGACCCCACCGACCCAAACGGCCATAGAAAAAGGCCACTTTATAGAATTTCACCCTCTGTCTAACATACGAGATGGAGGTCCCATAGAGTTTAACATATCGGGAAGTGGAGACGAATATATGGATTTGGGTTCTTCATTCTTGCATGTTAAAGCGAAAATTGTGAAATCGGACGGAACCCCTTTACCTGATAAAGAATCGGTAGCTCCCGTGAACTTGTTTTTGCATTCGTTATTCTCACAAGTAGATGTCAGTTTAAACGAGCGAGTGATTTCTTCAGCCACCAACACCTATCCCTACAGAGCCTACATAGAAACACTTTTAAATTATGGAGCAGATGCCAAGAAAAGTTTACTCACCTGTGAATGTTTCTTTAAAGATACTAATCTGAGTGATATAGACCCTCTATCAGAGAACTCCAATGAAGGATTGAAAAAAAGATATGAAATGAGTAAATTAAGTAGAACTGTGGACATGATCGGACAGATTCATTCCGATATATTTCAACAAAATCGCCTCATGTTGAATTTGGTGGATTTGAAAATAAAAATGACACGAAGCAAATCTGATTTTTGTTTAGTGTCCAACGCCCCCAAACCCGACTACAAAGTTTTGTTAGAGCACGCTTCCATGTTTGTTCGAAAAGTTAAAGTAAGCCCCGGAGTATTATTAGGACACGTCCAAGCCTTGGAAATGAATTTAGCAAAGTATCCTATAGATCGTGTATTATGCAAAACATATTCGGTGTCGAAAGGAAGTTGGTCTTTTATGCAAGATAATGTCTTTTTGGGTGTTATGCCAAAAAGAGTGGTTATTGCATGCCTTAATAATGCTGCTATGAATGGACAATGTGCATTAAATCCATTTTTTCTAGACAATCAACACGTAAACTTTTTAAGTGTTTAAGTAGACGGCAATCCAGTTCCAAGCAAGCCTTTAGAATTAAACTTTGAAGACAACAACTACATTCGTGCGTATCACACTCTGTTCCCCGGATTTAACCAAGACAAGGGAATTCACCTGACCCGAGACGAATTTGCAGCAGGATATACTTTGTATGCTTTTGATTTGTCGCCCGACATGTGTGATGGTCCCCATATGAATTTACAACAACAAGGTAATTTACGAGTAGAAGTGAAATTTTCTAAAGCTCTTCGAGAAACCATTTCCATCTTGGTGTATGCCGAATTTGAAAACGTGATTGAAATTAACAAGTCTCGTCACATTCTGTGTGATTTTGCCAATTAAAAGAAAAAAAAATGGATACCAAGCAGTTGAACAAAGCACTATCCAAGAACATTTTTACGAGCGATTCCTTTTTAGGTGTTTTTGCAAGTGACAATCTACCTGAAAAGTTTGAACGATATCCCACCTGTTTCGTGGCTAATGTGGACTCATCGACAGAACCTGGCAGCCACTGGTTAGCCTTTTACTTGCCTTTTCGAGATTGTGTAGAATTTTTCGATTCTTATGGACACTCACCCGACACTTTTGACGGAGCTATATCAGACTACGTATCATCTTTTCAATGCATGGACTATAATTGTATGCCCCTGCAAAGCAATGTCACGGCCGTCTGTGGTCACTATTGTATTTATTATTTATATTCTAGATGTCGCGGAACTTCTCTGAAAGATTTTATGTTATCTTTTGTACCCAACGAACTATCTAATGACATAAAAATTTATAATTTTGTAACCAAGCATTTTAAGATTGCTACACCTTTTTACCAATAAATATGGATGTGAACAAACCTGTGTCCTCATTTACCATGGAGTTTCCGACTATGCAACATCCTTTCACAATGGTCATTTCAGGTCCCACGGGCTGCGGAAAAAGTTTCTTTGTTCGCGATTTGTTAAAACACAAGCGGGAGATGTTTTCACCACCCATCGATAAAATTGTATGGTTTTATGGAATCCACCAACCACTTTACGATGAAATTCCCGATGTTACTTTTGTGGAAGGGCTACCCGGGAATTATCGAGAGTATTTGGAATCCAATACGCTTTTTATTATAGACGATCTAATGTCCGAGTGTGGCAGCGATAAACGCTTAACGCATTTATTTACAAAGGGAAGCCACCACTTGAATCTGAGTGTCGTGTTTATCACACAAAATTTTTTTCACAAAGGAAAAGAAATGCGTGAAATTACATTAAACGCCCACTACCTCCTTCTCTGTAAAAATCGAAGAGATTTGAGTCAAATCACGCACTTGGGAAAATAGTTGTATCCCAGGCAGACTCGATATTTTCAAGAAGTGTATGAAGACGCCACTAAAAAACCCTATTCATATCTGTTTATACATTTGCGGAGTGAAACACCGGAAGAAATGCGATTGCGGACTAATATTTTACCGGGGCAGACGCAATATGTCTACCAAGCGAGACACATTTTTGCATAAAAACATAATGTGCCGGTGTCTTTTCTTCACTTGTAAAGATGACGCTCAACCAAGAACAACTAAGTCAGTTGCAGCTGCTGCAAATTTGCCCCTCGAAATTACGAAAGAATCTACTGAAAAAAATTCCATCTTCTTGTATAAAGGCTCTCTGCGAGTGTAGTCTCAACACATTAAAAGGGAATATCCCTCTCACGAAGCATCAAAAAGTCAAGCTCCGTAAACACAAGACTACGTTGCGAGAATTGGCACAGAGACGTAAACCTCTGTACCAGAAACGAAAACTCCTCATTCAAAAAGGTGGATTTTTAAACTTATTGATTCCAGCAGCATTGAGTGTGATTTCAACACTTTTTAATGGAGCACGCTAAAAAATATGCATTGATTCCCGAAGAGTCTCTCTCCAAACATGTACCCAGCGAGAAGCATATGACCACTTTCGACAAGGAAATGGCTCGCATTTTAAACAGTTCTCTCGGCGAAGACGATAAAGTGAAACTATATTACGAACTTTTGCAAAAGAAACTAAAGATGAATTCTTTCAACACCCCCATTCAAGCGTCGATCCAAGAGGAGCAGGATATCCCTGAAGAAAAAATATTAATTAAAAAGGAAAAATCTGAAAAGATTAGCAAAGACTCTGTAAACACTTATGATGCCGTTCTATTAAACAGTGTGCCTGCAAAATTAAAAAGATATGCCAATGAAATGATTTCACTCATCAAAAGACATCCAGATATATTGGATTGGAATGACAGAGGGCAAATTCTACATCATCGAGACATTGTTCCCAAATCCAACATTGTAGACCTTTTTAATCTGATATTCACCAACAGGAAGAGCGAGGTTGTGGCCAAAGAAGCATTTCTAGCAGCATTAGATGAAATGAACATTCCACGACACTATGTAAAGAACAAGCATGTATATGCCCATCCCTACAAAAGTACACCCACAAGAACTAGAAAAAAATGTAAAGTGGTTGAACTTTAAATAAAAGTATATGTAAATGAAATATGATGTGTCTTTATTTCTAACACACTTATAAATTATAAAAATGTATACATACCAACATAGACGACCTACTCTGTCGAGCGTTCAACTCCGAATGACTCATTGGGTGGGCATTATCAGTAAAAGCTTATCACAAACCATGTGTCGATAAGTGGGAGAAGGGTGCATTCCATGACCTTATATGGTAGGGAGGGATATATTTACAAGGTGTCATCACCATGTGATATGCGATAAGTGTTGTCACGTGATCTGGCATAATCATATAATGATAGATAAGTGTTCTCACATGATCTGACATCACCCTATGACCACGTGATCCGCCAGCACCCTGTGATATACGATAAGTGTTCTCACGTGATCTGTCATCACATGATTGCAGATAAGTGATCGTGTGATGAGAGTCAGGGTATATAACGCCTCGGCACAAAAGTTCTTTCCACACTTTTCCAAGTTTTGAGCTTCTGGTGTTAGAATTTTTTTTTTTCAATTTGAATATGTCGCAAAGTTTATTGGAGAATGGCGACTGGCTTGAGGCTGCATACGCTGGGCCAGATTCGCCACCTTACATCCCAATCACTAATAGTTCTGCTTTTGGAATGCCTGCCACCACCACCGCCGATGATGATGATGAGCCGATGATTGTGAAAGTTGTTCCTGCTCCTGCTGTTACCATGCCTGGTACCAACATGCTTGTCAACAACATGCCTGCTACCATGTTTGGTACCAACATGCCTGCTCCTGCTCCTGCTTCTGGTAAGCTTGACAACACCATGCCTGGTACCTCCATGCCTGCTTCTGCTTCTGGTACTAACATGCCTGCCACCATACCTGTCACCGATCCTGCTTCTGGTACTAACATGCCTACCATCACACCTGCTTCTGCTTCTGGTACTAACAGACCTGCCACCACACCTGTTCCTGCTTCTGGTACTAACAGACCTGCCACTCTACTCATCGATGTTGAGCCACTCCATACGTTCTCGTTGGGTTTTTTATACTTTATAAACATTTACATGTGGAACTATTCTGTGCGTCTGCACATTCGCAAATATGTAGACGTACGAGGAGAACTTGTGCCAACGAGACATGGGGTGGTCATGACACCTCCAACATGGAGTGAATTTACGACAAAAATACATAACTTTAGTGATGTATATAAAACCACTAGCTTTGTGGCAAACAACCAACTCCTCGTTCTGAACGCCAATGGGCAATGTCACATGCAGCAGCTCTACCAGTCCGGTGATGGCCCTTTTCATTTAAAGCCATCGGCAGTACAACTGTCGATGGAACAAATAAATGTGTTAAGGGGGCTTCACGACACAGTGTCGGAGGCTGTGATTCATGTACTGTACAGCAAGGTTTTACCTTCTAAAGTCCTAGCTGTGCAGAAACAAATCCCACAGGAAGTCATGCCTCCAAACTGCAGAGAGTTGCTGCGAACGCACATCGTAAAATGCGTTCAGACAGAAATACTTCATGCAGGCGAAAAGTTATTTTACTGGGAGGGTTGTGTGGAGGACCACTGCTCACAGAGACGACACGCCTGCATGAATACATCCGCTGAGGATAAGTTGAGGAGTGTGAAGCAGGATGTACTATTCCACATAAGCATGCCTAAAATTTGCAACTCCATACATGAAAATGTATGGAGTTATTACATAAGCCCGGACCATTTCAGTGGGATTGATGTAAAGATGTACAAACGGGGAATATTGTAAGTACCCATTTACTTGATTTTTATTCTTTAGCAGTTTTAATTAAATTTTCATTTCAATTCTTAAATTTTAATTTTTTGCATTTCTGTTAAATAATTTAATTTCTTTTAAACAACTTAATTTTAAAATATTTTATAATAAACATTAATTTTTTTTTTTTTTTTTTTTTTTAAATGACGGCTAGAGTGATAAAAATCAAGTAATTGGGTATCTGTGCTGCATTTAATGTAAATATTTTAATTGTAAAATTGCTGTATATATCTATTTTTATGATTAATAAAATGTGTGTTTTATTTTTTAAAAATATTGTGTTTTTAGTGAATCAAACATAAACACTTTAAAGGATTTTTACAGCCTCGTTTGGTATACGTGGAAAAACTTTATTTTTCAGGTTTTAAATATGCCACTTGGTTTTTAGACATACTCAAAACCACATGCTGTGGAAAAACTTTATTTTTCAGATTGGATTACAATTTCACAATGGTAAGGTTTTATCTATTCTAACATAGACATCATATTTGGAACTCGTGAGTTTTATCATTTCTTATCAAATGTTTGAGAAAGAGGGTGCTAATCTGAAACAGAAGTGGTGATATTGACCATAGCAATCGTTATCTGGGTGTTTGGACGATTATTGTAAATGCTCGCTTGGACGAATCTCGTTCATTGGAATATATATTGTGTGAATCAAACTTGCAATAGATTTTAAAAGTGTTTGTGTCAGGGAAAAATAATGTACACTCACTCACTTCTAAGTTCTATAATGGTAGTAAAAATTACAATGTGAAAAGGGTCAAATCATATTCAATGCACAATATCATTAAAATGATGTGTTTTAGATTACGTGTAGTAAATCAGACCGTTGAAGTATCCAGTTATTAGAAATATATTATTAGAAAAAATAGGTGGCAACACCTTATACTGTTGATGT
This sequence comes from Amaurobius ferox, assembly GCA_951213105.1. NCBI lineage: Eukaryota > Metazoa > Arthropoda > Arachnida > Araneae > Amaurobiidae > Amaurobius > Amaurobius ferox. The sequence continues at coordinate 55,152,990 of OX578141.1, forward strand.
CATTATAGATAAGACCTAATTTTTAATAGCGTAATGAGAGTGTCTCACTCATTTGGAGTTTGCCCAGCGGGTAGTGAAGAGGTCGTTCTGTGAGTTTTAATTTTCATTATTATTTTTATAAAAAGAAAAAAAAATCATTTCGATATATACTGTTAGATTTATTTTTTAAAAATCACACACACACACACACTTAGAATGGTCAAATCTTGTTCACTTCATTTTAACTAAATGCGCTTTTTTAAAGTTTGTGTATACATTTGTTTTTAGATACACAACACTTAAAAGGGTCGAATCCTGTTCACAAAACATAATTTCAGCTATGTATTACATTCATGTTTTTAAAGTTTGTGTATGTGTATAAATTTGTTTTTAGATACACAACACATAAAGGGTTGAATGCTATTCACTTAACACCATTTTAAAAATGCGTAACTATACTTGGGTGTATTCAATTCATTTAAAAAAAAAATTATATTGATAGTTAGATTTATTTAAAAAAAAAAAAAAATCCGTATTGCTATAAATCACTCAGCTAAGTATAGTGTGTTTAAATTTTAAGTGTTAAAAGGGTTGAATGCTATTCACTTAACACCATTTTGAAAATGCGTAACTATACTTGCGTGTATTCCATTCATTTTAAAAAAAAATTATATTGATAGTTAGATTTATTTAAAAAAAAAAAAAATCCGTATTGCTATAAATCACGCAGCTAAGTATAGTGTGTTTAAATTTTAAGTGTTAAAAGGGTTGAATGCTATTCACTTAACACCATTTTGAAAATGCGTAACTATACTTGCGTGTATTCCATTCATTTAAAAAAAAATCATAGTGTTATAATACACAGATTTATATTCACTCCGTAGCATTCTGTTTTAAAACGCACCCTTTATAAAGTGCATCGCTATTCACCGAGCGATTCGAATGAACTTTGAAAAATAATCTAACTTCCGCTGATAAGGTACACTTCGAAGATAACTTCCTATAAAGCACGGGTGCTTTGGCACGACGGTAAGACGCTCGGCTTGTAATCAGTTGGGCCCAAGTTCGAATCCAGCTCCTGACCAGTGAAACATTAATTTCTTTTGGAAAAAAAATGCCGATAGATGGCAGCACTTCATCAAAATTCGCCAGAGGGCGCTTTAACTACGTCACGCTGATAAGATCTTTCACTCTGTCGCTGACCAGCAGAGAGGGAGGACGTGTGCTAAGGAGCTCCAAGGCGCGACACGTCATTTCCAGATTGTCTGATTGCGACATCCCTTGAAACCTCTTTCTCAGGTCAAGGGTCAGTCAGCGATTGCGAAATCCCTTGAAACCACTTTCTCAGGTCAAGGGTCAGTCAGCGATTGTGACATTCCCTCTCAAGACTCGGAGTGAAACTCACTCCGTATGAGTCATCATGCCTCTTTCGCAATACTAGGAAAGAGGCATCCTCCCCAGAGAGGCATCCGGTGCTGCACCGCCTCACCAAACTTCCAAAAGAGGGGAGGGGGGCACTGAGAGGCATCCTCCCTCCTGGGGGTCTCAAGACCCTCTGAGAGGAGCTTCCTCTCAAAAGAGGGAAGACACTCCAAAGAGGCATCCTCCCAAAGAGGATCCTCTCAAAGAGGGACCCTCCTCCCAAAGAGGGCCTCCTCTGGCACCGCCTCCCCGATCCGCCGGTGAAAGCCCCTTTTATAACTACTGTCATGTGATCGTTTCATATCATGGTCACATGATCGTTTCATATAAGAGGTGTAATTATTATTTTAATTTTTATTTAAAAAACTACTGAATGTATTTCGCTGAATTTTTTTTTATATATTTTATGGAACAATTTGAATATTACCTAAAATTTTCGAAGCAATTTGTGAATTTTAAATCCGCTCAAAAAATGTTTGAAAAATTAGGTCCTATAGGGCTCAATGTATTTCATTTTTTCGACCCGGGTTCAATCCAAAACTAATTGGGTGATATTATTCAGTTATATTCCCATAGGTTCTACAGACTGTCTGAACAACATACTAAAATTTCATTTTGATTAAGTCATTTTTACGGCAGTTATCGTGCTAACGGACAGACAGACAGAGTGAACAAAGTCATAAACACTTTTCAACTTTGTTGTAAAGTGTTAATAAAAAAGGATTCATAAAGTAAAATATTACGGGGATTATTGCAACTGATTAAAATAAGACTACATATACTCAAATGTATCAATTAAATGCATGTTTTATAAGTCATTTTTGACGACGGAAAAGATAAGACCAACCTCATTACTCTGTGGTTAGAAAATTATTTGATGAATTTTTTTAAAATTTAGTAGTTAAGTCCCTTGTGGGTTATCAGGATGCCGCTTAGATTTTGGCATGCATCGGAAAAATATAACCGACCCTGTTTTGCTAATTAGCCTGCAAAGATCGTGAAAATCTGAAATAAATTACTAAAATTGCTAAAATATATTAATTATATACTAGTTCGTCATTTAATTTTTGCCAATAAAATCTTACCCCATGACTCTAGGATGAACCTTTTTTGAGATATTTTAGTTTTGGGATTTTGAGGAGCTGAAGCCGTTTTAAAATGTATTAAGTTGCCAAATGAAACGAAGATGAACTAAAAATGAAAATTGGATATAATATAAAAAAGGTATCCATGTTATTTTCTTCAATTAAATTCAATTTAATGTATCATGAAACATAAAATAAGAAAATGAATTTGAATCTGCAGAAAAAATCATGTATTGTCCACATCAGATTTTTTTTTTGCTTCATATATAAATCACCATACCCATGCAGCAGTTCAGACTAAAGGGATAGATTCTCCTGACACTTAAGGTCCTATTACATGTAACAATTTTTTACAGCAATCTATCTGCAACACCGTACATTTCAATGAGAAGAAAACTTTCCCCCGAATTATGCTATTTTTTTCGTGCACAGCAAGAAAAATTAATCAACTCCTAAGCGCGAAAATATTTGACGTCGCACAGCTCTGTTTTCAAATATGGTGGCTGTGAATGAAGCTCTACAGTGGACAGTGAATATGAAATGATGATAAAACAAACTTTTATCTAATTGCATGAATACAAGGTACTTTAAAGATTACAATTACACTATCAAACACTTAGAAATGCTTCATGGTGGGAAATTGGTGAGATTCTAGCCTTTATATGGACTAATGCTAAACGTGCTAAATACAAATAGGTTGCAAAGTTCTGACAACCATGCGATCAGTTGTTCAAGATGTCCTAAAACAGGATTGATGAACGGAATTTCCCAAATTACGACAAGAAAATTTGCTCAGATGTTTATGCGAGTATCCGAGTAACGTGTGACATTCCGCAATGCATTGCAGTTCTATGTCTGAGCTGTTGGATAGGTTTTAGTTTTTAAAATGTTTGTAGGATTGGTTTATTATTGGTTACTAGTGAGTATAGTAGTAAGTAAATTTACATTACCGTTGCGTTCTGAACTGCCTACCAAAAGTTACACAATGCAATTTATTAAATAGAGAACGCATCCGTGGATTTTATAGGGTGAAACTTACTGTTGTCGTGAATGGAAGTATGCAAATATCAAATAATATATTCGGGGTGAGACAGCTCAGTGGTTAGCGCTTTTGGATTGCACTCGGACGACCCGAGATCGATTCTCGTTTCTGCTCAAACTGACCCGTGTTCAAACGGAGTACGGGCACGTTAAATATGTGGGTTCGTAAGTCTTTCGGAGAGGTTGGTGGTAGGGGAAGGATGGTAAGGCCCTTGTGGATGCCACTTCCACTGGGTTCCGGTCTAAATTGGGTGGAACAGTCCCGGTCGTCTAAACAGATACTTTACACTTTCAGGTCGGTCGGTCGGTCTCCGTCGAAGAAGAAGAAATGATATGTACAATAGCGATTTGTTCCTCGAATATTATGAAAATTGCGCGGGAGGTAAAAACGTCTCGTTTGTCTCTTACAGTTTCAATGCTCAATAATTTTTTTTTCGAAGAGTACTAGGGTTGATTTTGGATTAGATTAGCTTTGTTGTGTTTGTTACAAAGATTACGTTTGGAAGCTTCTTAACGCCGGCGTACGGTTGAAAGGCTTGGGGCAAGACAGTTCATTAAGGAAGTCATCATATTCTTTTTTGTAGACCGTTCTGTCATTTCTCGCTTATGGAAAAAATTCCAAACAAGTGAGACAGTTATCCAGAGTCCTGTTCCAGGTCATCCTAGGACTACAGTATCCTCTGATGGCCAGTACATCTCATTACTGACCAAACGCAATCGCAGAGCGACCGTACGAGCTCTTGGATCAATGACTACCACAACAATAGGAAAGTCTATATTTGCCAGTATTGTGAGATTGAGGATACAAGTCAAAAGTCTATACGAGTCCACGAGTTCGTGCGCTAAGGCCAGAGGAATACGATTAAAGTGGTGTCATAAGCATGCAGCTTGGACAGAAGAGCAATACGGATACATTAAATATGTGGTCCAATGTATTCTTCATAGATGAGTCACAATTTGTACTAGATTCAAACAACAAACGTGTAAGAGTTTAGAGAGAACGAGTGACATGCAACCACAGCCCCTAAACATTACTGAACGACACGCTTTTATTCGCCATAGTGTTATGGCATGGGCTGGATTCTCTTTGGGATATCGCACTGCAAATGTTCACAAGGGATACTGTGACGGCGGAAATCTGTCGGGATCAAGTCTCTGAACCCTCTATGAGACTCTACGCTGCAACAGTGGGACCAGATTTTTTTATATGGATGATAACTCTTGTCCATGTAGAGCAGGGCTGGTGGATGACTACCTTGAGAGTGAAAGTATTGCTCGCGTGTAGCGACTAGCTTATTCTATGGATCTCAATCTCATCGAAAACTAGAGGATGCCCTTAGAAGATCTGTTTCTGCCCGATTACCTGCCTCCAACTATTCTTCAAGAGCTGAAAACTGGCCTTCTGCAGGAATGAAAGTTATTGCTGCGTTGGATCACCTGAGTAAAGGGATGAAACGTCGATGGGAAGCTTGAGTCAAAGTCAGGGAAGGACACATTTTATATTAAGGCTTGTTTGGTTTGTTTGTATAGCATGCAAACCTTTTTACGGTTGCTTAAGTTGTTGTTGATGAGACCCAGACCGTCCGACCTACCAGAAAGGTGTAAGGTAACTGTATGGACGGCCGGGAAGTGCCACCCAATTTAGACCGGAACCCAGTGGGGGAGGCATCCACAGGGACCGTACCCTCCTTCCCCTACCACCAACCTCTCGGAAGGACTTACGGACCCACATGTTTAACGTGATCGTACTCCGCATGAACACGGCGGCATTTGTGGTAGCGTGCAAATCTAGCGCGCAAACCACGGGGATACCGCACCCGAGATGGCCAACAGCACGCGGTGTTCCGAGGTGGTCACCCACCAAGTACTAACCGCGCCCGATGCTGCTTGATTTCGGTGATCTAACGAGAACCGGTGTTTTCAGCACGGTACGGCCGTTGGCCCACGGTTGTTTAAGTGTGAAACAATGGTAAAAATATACATAAATAAGGTTAAAATATACATAAGGGTAAAAATAATACGTAAGTGTAAACTTAAAAGGATATATACAAATAATAATATACATAAGGATACATTTAAAGGTAAAAATATGCATAAATACAATTTCTTTAATTTTATTATTATTATTATTTTTATAATTATTATTATTATTAATATTATTATTATTGTTATTACGTTTGGAAGGCAGTGTAGATCAGATTTTAAAAACATTTATGAATTCTCAGTAGAAATTTCTGATAGGTAAAGTTATTTTCAATTTACTGTAAGTTCTTCTTCAAGTGCATATACTTATCAAGATCAAGTTCCTAATAGTACGGAATAACATTTATAGTATCCACTTTTATTATCATAACAATGTCAGCTTACAACTCTTAAGTAATGTGTAGCAACAAATGCAACTGTTCATTTATCTGAAATTGCTATGCAGCACGTTTACTCATGTAACGAAAGAATCTTCTCAGGTTCAAAAAAATTTACGAAAAATCCATTTAACTGTCAACACCTGTTACAAATTCACGTTTAATGAAGATTTTATTTTTATGTTGCTGTGTAGACAGTCAACTTCCATTGCTTAAGCTAAAACAAGGTTTATTTTATGCAAATGAGACAGAGACTTTGCTTAAAAATAAACTTTGAGAAAAAAGTTGTTTATATATTCCCAAAAGATATTTTTTGTCAGTTTTAAAACTCGATACGCAAATGCTACGAAAATTCAATTAAATATATCCAAATACATTCATAAATTTTGTTAGGGTTTTCATAATATCCATTTATTAATGATTATGTTGTATTTTATAAACTACCAGAACGAATTATTCGCCATTGCCGGGGTCGTAAATTAACACCTTTACTACTCAATTCACCAAGCACGCTATCCGGGGGGAAAGAACTACGCTCTCCGCAAAGTAGAAATAAAATAAAAGATTCAAAACCTCTTCCGGAAGTTTCCTTCCATTTTCGGGAAAAATGTAAGTGATATCTCCAGAACCGAAAGTGAAAATCCCTAGTGAACTTCTCCCCACTCCGAAATTCAATGATGAATCTATATCAGTCATCATCTAAGCTCTGTCTATAGCCAATCCTGAAAAATAGATATTGCAAGAAAAAAATACATTTGAAATGAAAAAGTTGTTTTAAGGAGAATTTTAGAACCCGAAGAGGAAAAGAACTGGAAGTTGAAATCCTTGTGCATTCCCAACCCTCTGAGGAACTTGATTCTGAATCTATATGAATCCTTACCAAAGCTCTATCCACAGACAATTCTTAGAAATAGATGTTTTAAGAAAAATGAACATTTTTGAACTGGAAGTGAAAATCATTAGTAACCGACCATAGCCCTTCTATTTTGGATAATAAATCCAATTCAGTATTCATCTAAGTTCTATCTAACGCTAATCTTGAGAAACAGATGCTTCAAGAACATTTTTCGAGCAGTAAGTGGAAAAAACCGAAAGTCAAAATCCTTAGTACACTTCAACCCCTTTCGGAATTTGTTGCTGAATCCATATCAGTAAACGCATGAGCTCTACTTATGACCAATCCTGAGATATAGATGTTTTAAAGAAAATTTTTGAGCCGGAAGTGAATATCTTTAGTAAGCAACTATACCTCCAGAGTTTGGTGCTGAATCCATATAAATTATTATCTATGCTATATTTATAGAAAACCTTAAAAAATAAATCTTTCAAGGAAAAGGAAAATTTTTGGGTCAGAAATAGAAAAAGAATAGGAAGTGGAAAGCCCTAGTGAATTCCCAAAATGCCAGCTAAAATCTACTCTATCTATAGTGTCACAACTACTTGGTTTCATGCAAGCGAATGAGCCTGTCAAAGATACATATATCAATGTATATATGTATATACCGGGTGGCCATAAAATAACGTGAGTAATGTATTGGACGAAAAGGAACAAAATTCGGTGGGCGTACACAGTGGAACATGCGGTTTCCATTCCAAAAGACGCCTCCATGGGAAATTTTAGCACTTTTTTACCGAGTAAAGTGTACTAATTTGCACAATCGCGTTCCGTGTAGCGATCATGTGGATAAAAGGAAAGGCTAGGAGAATTCTCATCATTCGGAGGCGAACTACCTAGTACCTTTCGATGGCCCGTACCTTAAGTAACCGCACTTTGATTATCAGAGGAACGAGAATGCCAATTCTGCTCTTCGTGTTACGACGAAGAAGTTACGACGAGGACCGATGAGCTTAATAGACTTACGAAACATGATTCAACGATTTAAAACTACCTGAACTCTAGCACGGCAACCAGGGACGCAAAGCGGTCAGTCAGCAGCAAGTTGAAGAAGTTACAACTACTATTGTGGAACAGGAGATGACAAATGTGCAGGGTACCAGCAATACACGTGCAATATCCCGGCAAACGGATATCCCATATTCAACGATGTGGAAAATCCTGCATTAGATATTGAAATTTCTCTTCTATAAAATATGCCCTGTTCAAAAATTGTATCCTGGTGATGCGGCCACCCGAATTGAGCTTTCTTTGAGATTCTTAGCACGCATGGAAGTGGATGATGCATGGCCGTGGCACATTTTATGGATTGACGAACAGCACTTTCATTTGAACGGTGGTATTAACACACACAACTGCCGCATTTGGGCTGAGACTAATCCACACACGTGTCAGCAGAAACATCTCCACTCGCCAAAAGTTACAGTGTGGTGCGGCTTTATGACATCTTTTATCATCGGTCTTTACTTTTACGAGGAAAGTCGGCAAAGTGGACCAGTGACCTGTTCCGTCAAAGTTGACGGGTACGACGATATGATACGAAATTTCGTGGTTCCACAACTGCAACAATAAGGATGTCTTGATTCAACCAGCTTCATGCAGAATGGTGCACCACCCCACATCGGACTTAAGGTACAGCGTTTGTTGCGGGAGCATTTCTCTGACAGCATAATCAGTGGTCGTGCATTTCCCACAGCATGGCCACCGAGGTCGTCCGATCTCAATCCTTGTGACTTTTGATTGTGGGGATTTCTTAAAAGCGTTGTGTATGAAGGATATGTCCCCGATATCGCAACGTTGAAAGATCGAATAACGTTACACGTGAGACAAATCACTTCTGATATGTTGAGAGTCGTTGTGCAAAATGTCGTGCAACGCATGCAGTTCTTGGAACATCACAATGGTGGTCATATTGAACCTCATTTTTAATTAACAATAAACGTTTCATGCATTATTAACAAAATTGATGTATACTGTCTCATTTGGCATTTACTCATTCATTATTCACACTATTACACTTTTGCAGCGCCAAAATTTCCCCTGGAGGCGACTTTTGGAACTAATTTTATTTTTTAGAAATCGAAACCGCATGTTCCACTGTGTACGCCCACCGAATTTTGTTACGTTTCGTCCAATACATTACTCGCTAGAGGGCTCTGAACACCTTACGTTATTTTATGGCCACTCGGTATATATATATATATATATACGTGCGGCAAACCTAACTTGACATCTCTAAAGACTATTAACTCATTTTTGTATTCATACTCCTATTATGCGTGCATCGACAACCTATATAACTTAGCGCAAGTTTGCAGTTTTTCCTATACATCTCTGCTGTCAAGTTAGGTTTGCTGCAACTATAGACAGAATACTTATTACCCACCATTATTAAGCACCTAAAGAAATTATTATATAACATTTAAACATGCATTGTTTCACTATGGACGAGCGAAGAAACGCCCATTCTTAGCGAAGCGACGTCCATTCTCTATACTTAATGAAGCGAAATCAACATTTGCTGAATTTTGTTATTCTTTTTACTAGAAAACTACAGTAGGTAGGAAGATGAAATTTAGCAAAGATACGTGAAATTACACGCAAGTTTGCAGAATCACAATTTCAATTATCGAAACGAAATGTAACAGGACGAAACGTCTATTTTAAAACTGCGCATGTGAACTACGATTCCTACAAATAGAGTGCAAAACACCATTGTTGTACAAAAGTTAAAAAAAATCTGAGCACATAACTTTCCTTATAAAATGCAATGAATTGATTTTTTTCACAGTGAAAAAATGATGTACGATTATGAAATCCTAAAATCTACGACAATGTGATATATATATATATATATACTAGCAGCATACCCGTTCTTCGTACGGAGTATATAATATAAAGAAACTTGAAATTAATAATCATGCCCAAATTCTTATAGTATACTAAATGACATGTTTAATCAAAATATTCTGTTAAAATATTTAATATAATGCTCCTAAAAAGAAGTTTAAGAATCTCTGTTCTCGCTATATAAAATTATCTTCATGGACATATCTGAAGAATAAAACATCTTGGACCCCTTATGTAAGCAAATATAAAAAAAAATATGGAATTGAATGAATATATGCAAAATAAAAGCGTTAAAATTGTATGGGACCCGTACTAATTATATACGCGAATATTAGAAAATATAACCTGTATTAGTAGATTACATGTATAAATTGAAAATACCAATAAACCCGTAATCTTTAAATCTGAAGACAGTCATTTATTCCAATATATGTCAAAATTAAAGTGCTAAAATTATATGGGAAGATATACACGTACTACTTATAATGTCCGATTATTAGTAGAAGATTACCCGTTTTGCAATATGAGTCACAAATGTTTTTTGGTAAAATACAACAGACGACGTAATAAATTGAATATATAATTAATCCCCTTAATCTTCATACCAGAAGACTGTACTTGATTCCAATATATATGCCAATATATGTCAAAATATATGCCAATATACCTGTACTACTTATATTCTCGTAGGTTAGAAGATATACCCGTGCATTCCTAGAAGATTACTCGTACAACGTACAATATGCGTGTGTCAGCAATTTTTGCCGCAATAAAACAATGGCGTAATAACTTAAAAATATCAATAATCCCTGAATCAATAATTCCGGAAAATATCAATAATAATAATGTTTAAACCTGAAGAGTATAATTGATATTATCCAGTCCAAAATGAAATGGCAATGAAATTTATTTTATATACATATCTTCATTATTCAAATCGGAAAGGATTTAATAAAAATCGTCTGCCGCATAAACACATTGGATTTAAATCCGTTGCTAAGCGACATGATATCATTTGCTTCAAATAAATTGGTAGAAAAAATATCGTCTAAATAGTTATATTTCTATGGAACATTTGGCGACAGTTTCGTCAAATTAGCGACATTTTAAAAAATCGCCAAATTTATCGCCAAGTGGGACTGTAGAACTGACAGTTCCACTTTGCGACAAATTGACGAAATATCATCGCAATACTATCCCCTAACAAAAAACAATTAATATCATTTATGTAGCGCAATTTTATCAATTTCAAGATATTTTTATAGATTTGAAAACATTTTTATCAATTTGGTGACATTTTAAAAATTCGCTAAATGTATTACTAAGTAGGATGGTTGGTCTGACAGAGAAATGCTAACCAAACATCATTTCAGTACTCTCTTCTAACAAAACAAAAAAAAAATTTCATTGATATGTAGAAGACCCAAGCCACACCACCAACCCGAAGGTTTATGGCAGCTGTTTGTGTGTCGTTTATATCAATTTGGCGACATTTCCGTCAATTTGGCAAAGTTTAAGAAAAGTTGTCAAATTAGCGATATCCCTCCAAATACGTAACTTTGAATTTGCAGATCTGAATGAAACATGCTTATCCCGTTTCAATATACTAAATGAAAACACTACAATTGTATTAGAAGATATACCCGCTCTACTCTTTTTCTGTTTCAACAATCGGCTATATGAATTTATTGGCTAAACACAATATATGAGTTTAGTAGCTAAATACGATATAAGCTTGAAAACTCTTTGCCAAAATAAATAAAATTGATGTACGCAGTCAGCAATTAATATAATTAAAAGAAAAATCAAACCGTCCATTCATAAGATATACTTTTATATCCATTTATCCATTTATTTATTATTTAAATCGAAAAAAAATAATAAAAACATTAACAAACACATTTAATTTAATTGCGATGCCGAGCAACATGATATATCCTCCTAAAATGTTAATATTTATTAACCACTAACAGCACACCCGTTATTCGTACGGAGTGTATAATTTAAAGAAACTTAAAGTTCGCAATCATGTGCAAATTCTGTTAAAATATTAAATTTATTGCTCCTAAAGAGAAGTTTAAGAATATATGTTCTCACTATGCAAAATTATCTTCACGATCAGATCTGAAGAATAAAACATCCTGCCCCCTTTTGTAAGCAAATTTACAGAAGAAAAAATAGGAATTGAATGAATATATGCAACCCCGTACTAATTATATTGTCGCAGATCAGAAAATATGCCAATGTGTTAGTAGAAGATTACCCGTATTACAATATGCGTCTCAAAAATATTTGCCAAAATAAAAGAGATGACGTAATAAATTGAAAACATCAATAATATCCGTACTCTTTATACCAGAAGGTCGTAATTGATTCCAATATATGCCAATATATATCAAAACATATGTCAATATACCTGTACTACTTATATTCTCGTAGATTAAAAGATATACACGTGTATTTGTAGAAGATTCGTACAACATACAATATATGAGTTTAAACAATTTTTGTCATAATAAAATAATTGCATAATAACTTGAAAATATCAATAATCCTTGAATCAATAATCCCCGAAAATATAAATAATAATAATTTTTAAACCTGAAGACCGTAATTGATATTATCCAGTCAAAAATGCTATAAGAAAAATCAAATCGTTCTTTTCTAAAATATATTTTTATATCCATTTATTTATTATTCAAATCGAAAAAATAATTATTAAAATTAACAGACAGATTTAATTTAATTGCGTTTCTGAGTAACATGATATAAGACAGAATCTTATAACATGTTAAATATGTCATGTCTTATAACATAAACTGCGAAATTAAATAACGATTTTGATTTCTCTATACTTCTCATTGTTCCGTAAAAGCTTGTTTTAAATAAACCATGAACCATGGAGATAGATTTCCCCTTTAAATCATGTTTCAAACAATTCATGTTTTCAGAAAGTGACTAATTAACGCAAAAAATCTCCCATCAAACTCAGAGATTAAACTTTAATTCACTTTCAAACGATTTTCAAGCTTTTCGTTTGGATAAACCACGGAGTTAGGGAGTAGAACTCCTAGGGAAAAGTTCCGTTTTTCATTAATATCTCGACAACCCCAGGTCTTAGAAACTCGAAACTTGGACAAAATTTATGGGGGGATATTTCAAGGCTATTCACCAAATTTCATTAAATTCGGTTTAGCCGTTTTTCCGTGATGATGAGACAAACGAAAATTTCGTTTTTTACTAATATCTCGAGAACCACTGGTCGTAGAAACTCAAAATACGGACTAAATTTTAAGTGGGGCTATTTCTAGGCTACCCACCAAATTTCATCAAATTCGGTTCAGCCGTTCTCCCGTGATGGTGTGACAAACAGACAGACAGACAGACAGACAGACAGACAGACAGACAGACAGACAGACAGACAGATTTTCATTTTTATTTATATAGATATATCAGTGGCGGCTCGTGAGCGACATGTAGAGGGGGGCGCTCATCTATGTATTTATGCCTATATATATGTTAGTAATATATATATATATATATATATATATATATATATATTATATATATTATATATATGTATATATAAAGCATATGTATATACATATACGTATTTTGGGCATAACAACGGGAGTATTGAAAATACAAACGACGGATGTATTAAGTAAAATAACGTACCTCCCACCTGCTCGCTCGTTCATAAAAATCCTGGACACATGGAACGTATCTTTCCTAGTGAAAAACATTACATAGTCCTAATTTACATTAAAGTAAAATTGTAGGGGCTAGTTAAACTAAAAGTTTTGCCCAGGGAGTTGACTAAAAATATGCATATTCTGGCGATACGTACTGATGGTTCAGACACTATAGCCACCCGTAAAATCAAAATCGGTGGATTAGGAGGAGAGATAGAAAATTGGGGGGGGGGGGGGTAACCAAAGTAAGAGTTACGCTCGGGGATTTGCTATATTAAAGTTGCATATCCAGGTGACATGTACAAATGGTAGAGAGACTCACTATAGCGACAAGCCGAACCAAAATCGCTCAATTAGGAGCAGATATGTAAAATTCTGGGGACTAGTTAAACTAAAAGTTATACCCAGGGGTTGACACAAAAATATGTGTATCCAAGTGAAATGTACAAATATTGCTCAGACTATATAGTCACCAGCAGAATCAAAATCGCTCAATTAGGAATTAAAATGTAAAATTATGGGGACTAGTTAAACTAAAAGTTAAGCCCAGGGGTTGACGCAAAAAACGTATGTATATTATATCCATCAAATATGTATATCAAGTTAATATGTACATGTGGGTCAGAGACTATAGCCACCATCTGAATCAAAATCGCTTTATTAGGAGTCGAGATGGATAAGTGTGTGTGTGTGTGTGTGGGGGGGGGGGGGGTGCTATTTGAAGTAAAAGTTACGCTCAGAGATTTATCATTATAAAGATACAGATCCAGGTGACATGTGCTAATGCTGCTGAGACTATAGCTACTAGCAGAACCAATATCGCTCAATTAGGAACAGCGATGTAAAACTGTGGTGGATAAAAGTTACGCCCAGGGGTTGACACAAGAAACGTATGTATATTATGTCCATCAAATATGTATATCAAGGTGATACAGATGGTGCAGAGACTATAGCCATCAGTAAAATCAAAATCGCTCAATTAAGAGGTGAGATGGGAAATTGGAGGGGGGGGGGCGTAACTGAAGTAAAAGTTAATCTCAGGGATTTCTCACAACGATGCATATCCAGGTGACGTGAACAAATGGTGCAGAGGCTATAGCCACTAGCAGAACCAAAATCTCTCAGTTAGGAAACGAGATGTAAAATTAAGGGAGCTAAGCTAAAAGTTACGTCCAGGGGGTTGGCACAAAATGTATATTCAGGTGACACGTACAGATGGTGCAGAGACTATAACCATGATTAGAATCAAACTCGCCGAATTAGAAGCCGAGATAAGAAATTTGGGGGCTACCTCAATTTAAATATAAGCCTAGGGCCAATATTATAAGTCTAGAGCCAATTTGGGAGCTACCAATATAGTCGCCAGCGGTCGGGCCAAAATTTCCAGAAAAACGACGTCAGATAAAAGGATCATGTTGAAAATTTAATTTTTAAGTTTTTTAACAAATACTTAGAATTTCTTTAATTTTTAGGCATTTTTTAATGTTAAATAGCTGAAAAAGTAAGACAGCTGGGTAAGTCAACTCAAACTAAATATCCGAAACAACACATTTATGAAAGTGTCACTAAAAATAGCCTATATGTCACATTGTGCCAAAAATTGGAAACTCGTGACGTTTAAAGAATTATTTTGAAGTCAAACATATTGAAATTCGTCACCAGCAGATCAACCAGAGCATAGAAATAAATCCCTTCCGGAAGAACAGAACAACAGACAAACTACATCAGAAATGACGAAATGCGAAACAACTTAAAAAATTAAGACAGCTGGGTGGGTCAAGCGATCCCTCAAACTGAGTGTCCTAAACAAGGCACTTTATTCACGATAGCCAGAAACCCCTAAAATATCATAACCCCCCCCCCCTTCCCATCACCACACACGTACACTTAATGCTCTCATTTGTTCAAATGCTTATTTAAACTTCCAAATTTATAACAAAGACGAGAATAAGAACAAACACATTCTTAAATGTAGAAAATTGAAGCCAAATTAGCGAAACTGAGCCAATTTGAGAAGTCCCTCTTTGTGTTTTTCTACTCTTCTGTTTCTTTTTGGCTGGGGGCGCGCTCAGTCCCGCGACACAATCTACTAGTAAATCTGCAATGTCTGGTTTTTTTTCACGCCAAATTTCTAATATTGCTCCTATACCATTCTTTCACTCAGGAGATGCCGACGGCAGGGACGCGGCTTTAAAAATATCCCTGTATTTTCCCCTATGTGTTGAAAATTCTGTGCAATACAGCTTTCGTGAGTCGACTTTCTCCGAAGAAAGGTGTAGTGCTGCCAATTAGTGACTTTTTTCATAACTTATTTTTAATAATTCTCGATTTAATTGAACCAAAAATTCAGATTTTTTCAATAGAAATTGTAATAAATCTGTATAACTAAAAAAATAATTTGGGGTGTTTACTCAATGGTATCGCGCGTACTCGCGGCCCCCCAATGGCCGCCACTGATATATATATATATATATATATATATATATATATATATAATGCATTTACAATCTTCAATGTTCTGTCTGCCAGATGGCATATGTGGGATAGACTGGTACACCATTTAAATGTACATCGAAATAACATAAAACATTATGATTAAGATCGAAATTCAGAGAATCCATTTGAGTATGAGCATTTTTACAAACATGGTTTTGATTCAATTATTATTTCAATTTTGAATATAATTCCAAATTCATCTGACCAAATTTACTATGAAAACAAACACATTTTAAAGCATAATACTGCTTTTCCTTTTGGACTAAATCAAATTGTTAATAGTCACAATACAGTTAAAAATGATTTATTCAATGCTTCAATTAAAACCCCAACGGTATATACATTGATGCAAACTCATTCTCACAAAACCACAAGCACTCAGAGGGGAATACACAAAAACAAACACTCCAGTAACTTAGACTTCAAATCTCAACTAAATAATCTCAGTATACTTTTTGAATCTAACTATGATTAGAGAAAAATCAGAAATTGCGTATTTTCCATCAAAAAGCAGCATTTAAATAAACTTTATATTTCACTCATAGATCTTAATAACAAAAAACACTTCGGACCCCTTGTTTTTGACCTTTTATTAACAAGAGCAAGACTGCTAGGTGTTCACCCCACAGTTTCACACCAAAAAGAAAAAAACAGCCAATCTTATTGTGTTATTAATTATACAAATCCTATATTTAATTATATCAACTTTACACACATTTTTGAAACATTCCAATCCTTTCTTCCAATTAAAAATATTAATATAAAAAAGCATATAAATTTCCAGTACCATTAGGACGTAAAATATACAACTACAATCTTTTATCAAAATAGTTGAACCATTCTGTACTGTATCTTCAATCGTTCATGTATTAAATCATGCTATCTACCCTTTATTGACCAACATCATGGACATGTAATCACCGGAAATCTCAATTTAATTCAGGAACCTAATCTCAAACAATTTCTCAGCTATGGATTCAAATACAGACTACCACTACTATATAATAAAGAGAAAATAATGCAAGCTTTTGACATTGATCTAGATAAATATATATATAAAATATCAGGTAAATACCACTGTCCTTTTGAAGCCTTTAAGAGCTGGCAAGTACAAGTCACCTGGCTTGTAAAACAATTGATTCAACAATTCCCTATACCAAAATATACACATAATTACCAAGACATCTTTAAACAGATCAAGTTACTTCAAGACAAATTTGTAATCACTTATGTTGATAAGGCATCAAGTAATTATGCGTTTATTTGCAAAAAATTTTATTTGGACGAACTCAAGTTGCAACTCCATACCTCAATTTCATTAACTCCTATAAACTCTAATATCACTATTATAAGTAAACAAATTATTGCTTACTACAAACTTCTCAAACAAAAACAAAATCTTAATTTTTCTTACCTGATACTCATACTCAAATTCCATAAATCACCCATTTCTTTTAGAACTGTTACTATAGGATTTAATTCATACACAAATGCTGCTGACAAACAACTTCTAATCATAATCAATCAAATTTATGATCATTTTACTACACAACAAACACATATAATCAAAAATAGTTTAGAACTGATTAATAACATAAAACAACTTCCTTACATACATGATATTAAAACTTTTGATTTCAAAGATCTCTTTAATAACATTGATATTAATGATTTATATAAAGTCATACTAAATTTATATGAACAATTTACTCAATCAAAAAACATCTCGTTTCCCAAATTCAAAACATTATTAAAATTCATTCTGTTTAAATAGTATATATCTCAAGGAAATTGCATATACAAATTAAATAAGGGAATACCACAGGGAGGAATCTCTTCGACAATACTGGCCAACCTTTATCTATATTTTTACGAAATTCAGTACACTTTCAACAGTCATATCATATACAGATTTATTGATGTTCTAATTATTATTGGAATTACTTATGAAGCACCTATATTAAACTTTAATTTTTATCCACCTAATCTACAACTAATTGAAAATATATATACATCAAACTGGACCAATTATCTAGACGTTAGTTTAAAAATTCAAAACGCAGACACATTAAAATTTAAAATATACGACAAAACAGAAACTTATAACTTCAAAATAAATAAACTTCAACATATTCATCTAATCTTTCAAAATCAGTATTTAAAAATATTATTAATAACCAGTTATTAAGAATAAAATGTTAAGTACACCACGTTACTACAAAGAACATATTTTTCAATTCATCAACACCACTATCCAAAATACCTACCCGCCAAACCTTATTTTTTCATTTATTAAAACACATTTTAATTTAAAATTCAACACCTTGCTACAATTACAACAACATATTGACAGATCATTCTCAAACAATTTTAAATAATTTTCCATCTCCATGTTTCACTTCCAACAGCTGAAATCTTAGTATATAGAATTAATTGTAACCTGTTTTGAGTTAAAATGCTTAGTCAGTATCACGTAATCTACTCTGTTAAGCAGCACAAGGGGTAAATACATTTAAATTATTATATATTCTTATTCCTTTTTATTACATTGTATTCTCCTATAAATACTTAGCCACACGCTGGTATATTTGATTATATTTGATTTTTATATTTGATTTCTTATATATCTGATTCATTTTATATTTTCTTCTACGTCGGGCCATGTGCATTATTTCTATAATACAATTTACAGTAATGCACACAGAAACGTAGAACCCGCATTAACGAAACATGTATGGTCCTTGATAACGTACATGGTTTCGGAAATGCTTTTCACTTTATTCAATTTATTCAATTAAAAAAAATTTTTTTTGGAGCTAGAAATGGCTTAGCTCATCGTGCAAAACAATGTCTCTGTTTTGCAACTTTTGATCTTTTAACACCTTTCTTGCATTTACACCATGTATGTTTATGCAGGGAACAAGGGGATTAGTACCTTAAGTACTTGCATTACATATATGATCTATATCTATACTTTCACCTTAATGTATTAAAAAATTTATTCACCCCTCTTTACCACATGCAATTCATATTCCATTCCTTAACTTATATGGAATAGGGAAAAAGGGGTATTTTATACCCATTTAGTACCTGTTTTATTTATAATGTTTTCTTATTATGTTTTTTTAAAATATTCAAAGGCTTGTTGTATAGTATTTTTGATGTCATATTTACATTTCAGTCCATTTTCCATTCACTTATGCTATACAGAACATTTTCTATTAATGATCAATCTCAGGTATATATAATACAAGTAAAATAAAAATTCTTCAATTATATATATATATATATATATATATATATATATATATATATATATATAATAATAATAATAATAATAATAATAGTAGCTTTCCCAATTATAGTGGCTAACACACATAATTAAAAAATATATATATATATATATTAATTATATAAATAAAGAAAAATAAAAAATAATAAACTAAGTCAAAAAAATTCGAAAAATCAAAAAATCGGAAAATAAGATGCATTAATATTAATGTTTTGAATTTTATTTTCGCTAAAAAATTGTAACTTTTGCCAGTTTTGAAACTACGATTTGAGCGTCCTTATAATGGTGTATAGTGGCATTCTCGTTTATCCAGTTTTCCTATGAATTACTTGTTTAGTAAGAATTTTCATCTTTGATTCATGTTCATATTCAGAATTGCTTATACGGGTTGTTCACATTCTGAATTGCTTGTCCGGTCTCCTGCTTAGACTCACTGGACGGGTCTGGGAGTATTACTGTGAACGTTCGTACTGGCTCCCTGGTAGTATTTTGACTTGTCCATTCCGGTGCTTCTAGATATTTTAAGCTGTTGAGGTTGATAGTGTATACACGTGGTGAAAGAAGAAAGGTTCATACTGCATGGTAATACAAATTTTCTTAATGTTTCCAATCTTCATTTTTTTATTTTTTGATGCCTGTAGTCTGAGTTTGAGTAGTTATAGTAATGTACTATTTCTCAATCTGAAACAGGCATTTGTTTGGGTTAGTTAGAGTCAAATACTCAGACCTGAAGAGAAATTTAATTCTGACTAATCATCGAATTTGGGCTGGTGCTGTTCTCTTATCGGCATTATGGCCGTAATTTTGCTTCTATGGTGATGTTAATATTACTTGAATTTTTTATTATTACATAATTCTTATATATATATCAGAACCCTTTCAACAGTCATATAATGTACAGATATATTGATGATCTTATTATTATTGGAATTACTAATGAGGCCAATAAATTAAATTTTGATTTCTATCCACCTAATCTACAACTCATTGAAAATGTATATACATCCAACTGGATCAATTTTCTAGACGTTAGTTTAAGAATTAAAAATGCAAATACAATACAATTTAAAATCTATGACAAAACAGAAACTTATAACTTCAAAGTAAATAAACTTCAACATTTCTCTTCCAATCTTTCCAAATCTGTATATAGAAATATTATTAATAACCAGTTATTAAGAATCAAAATGTTAAGCACACCTTGTTACTACAAAGAGCATCTTCATAAATTCATCAACACCGTCATCAAAAATAACTACCCGCCCAATCTTATTTTTTCTTTTATTAAAACACATTTTAAATTTAAATTCAAAAACTTGCAACAATTACAGCAACATATTGACAGATCATACTCTAGCATTTCTAAATAATTCATAAACTCCATGTCTTCTTCTAACAGTTAAACTATTCGTATAATTCACTTTAACCTGCTTTGAGAAAACTGCTTAGTCAGTAACAAATAATTCACTGTAACCTGTTCTGAGATGATTGGTAATACACATGCTTTTCCAGAAGTACCACAGTACTAGGGGTAGATATATTTTCATTTTATTTTCATTATATTCTTTTGATATTACTTTATAATACTTTGCATCCTCATTTCAATAATTAGCCACAAGCTGGTGTAATAGAATATTTTATATTCATGTTTGATTTTTTTTGTGTATTTGATCCACTTTGTCTTTTCTTCTACGTCGGGCCATTTACATTATTTCTGTAATACATTTTACAGTTGTGTAAACAGAAACGTAGAATCAGCATTAATGAAACATGTATGGCCCTTGATAACGTACATGGTTTCAGAAATGCTTTTCATATTCATTTTATTCCTTTTATATTCACTAGATTCCATTTATTCAATTTCCAAACTTCTTGCATAGCTCATCGTGCTACACTAGGCTTCTGATTTGCAAAAACCTTCAGTTTACAAGCAATTTTCATTGGTATTTCTCGGGTATATATATTACAAGTAATCATAAAAATCTTCAATTATATATATATATATATATATATATATATATATATATATATATATATATGTAATATATATATATATATATATATATATATATATATATATAATACTTAATTTGTATTATCATTGATTCCTATCCAATTAATATCGATTTTTACCCATCTAACTTAGAATTAATTCCTTATGAGCCAAGCGTTAATCAAACTGTAAATTTTTTAGACCTAAATTTAGATACCCTCAATAATCATGTAATCACCAATCTATATGATAAAAAAGATTCTTACAACTTCACTATCATAAAGCTGCTATCATATCAATCTTGTAATTCTATTCAATTGTTTAGAGACATCATTTTAAACCAGCTATTTCGAATACATCGACTTTCTGATCCTCGGTTTCACTTTCTCCACATCAATAATCTTAAACGCATTTGTCAAAATTACCAATATCCGGAAGTATTTGTAA
Organism: Amaurobius ferox; assembly: GCA_951213105.1. Lineage (NCBI taxonomy): Eukaryota > Metazoa > Arthropoda > Arachnida > Araneae > Amaurobiidae > Amaurobius > Amaurobius ferox. Next base: position 55,174,545 of record OX578141.1, read on the forward strand.
ATAATATTATTAATAATTTCAAATACACCACGTAATAATTTTACACATGCATTATTTATCTTTGATTGGATAACTCATTTCTGTGAATTTCACCTATTCTTATAACCTAACTTACCACTTGGCCTGAGTCTAATACTGTTTACTATTTTCGAAAGACTAAATTCCACTTGTCCTGTGTCCTATACTGATTACTATTTTTGAAAGTCTCCATACGTATTATGTTTCATCCAAATGTATTCATTCTGGTGCCCACTCGCATTGACGAAGTGCAGTGAAATGCTCAGTCGCTTGTTCATCCTACACGTGGTAGCAGTGCTTGTGAGTTAATATTTCTGTTGGAGGAGGATTTTTATTTATTTATTTATTTATTCGTAATTCAATTGATTATTCTTTCTCCTTCCACTAGCCAGTAGACAGTTCCAATGGTGTCTATAGTTAAATACTATCGCCATTGTCAGAAACTGGCTATTCTATCGGTTTTAATTCGAATTGTATGGCTGTCTGATGAGAATGTAATTTCGAACTAACCGCCATTTTTTGTGTAGTTTCAATTGATTGTTCTCAATGTCTTAAACTTTTATCTTGAGCTAATTATTATTGCCTTTTCTCATTTTTGCCGTGTTTCCTTTTTCAATTTTTTTATATTTATATATACTTTTTAATTGTGATTTTTGTATCCTAATGTTCTTCTCATCCCCCTTTCCATTGTAGTGTTATGTTACCTTCTATTTTTATCCTTAGTCTTGGTCTATAGTTACTTATTTGTAACAGATATGCTAGAGATGGGTTCTTTTTGTACATACAGTAGTTTATGCATAGTTTTCGATTAAAATCTTTCAATTTATATATATATATATATATATATATATATATATATATATATATATATATATATATATATATATATATATATATATATATATATATATATATATATATATATTTATCATATATATATATATATATATATATATATATATATATATATATATATATATATATTTATCATATATATATATATATATATATATATATATATATATATATATATATATATATATATATATATATATATAAATTAGAGATAAATTAGAGATAAGTTTTAACTCATATAACCATAACTTAAAATATAAAATATCTACGTACAAAGATAGAGATTCATAAAAAAATAGAGATTCATCAATCAAGGGGAGAATAAAAAGCAAATATCCAGTCATCAAGCTGTATATAATCCACAATTATAAATGGTGAGATTTCAAAATCGAAAAACAGAAAAGGACCAAACATTAATGCCAAACACGTGGTAAAGCACTAGGCTTAATGAATTCATATTGAACAGATTCGTTTCCAAGGCCTAGTATCTATTCAAAATGACCATAAAAACTTATTTCTGAAGACTGAGATAGATAATATCTATAAACTCAGTCTATTGGGCCTACAAGCTTAACGATTCCGGTCATGGGCTTATAGCAGCCTAATGCCATTCGTGGCAGGCGCCATGGTCTGGGTTTAAAAGCTTGAAGATTGAAAACTAATATAGGAATCAAATATATTTTACCTGAAAAAACGCTGCACATGTTATCTATTAGAGCAATAAAGAACGAGACTACCGTTGCCATTCGAAGGAGATAAAAGTGGAGATCAACTGTTTCTAATCGTGATTATATATATATATATATACAGGATCTCCCAAAAAGATTAAAAAGCGCTTTAATTCTTTACCTGTTGGAGATAAGTGGGCAACGTAAATTGCAAAAATGTTGAAAGTTAGTTAGGAAATAAGACTACGTTAATGAAATAGTCCTCCCATTAATTTTCAAAAAGTTACACTTTTTTAATTTTTATACGACCCCCTTAGACAAATTTGGTCAATCAGATTTTTTTTATTTTTAAGGCAATAAGATCATTAAAAAAAAAAAAAAAACTGCATATCTGTATCTCTAAAATTGAGCGAGGTATATTTAATTGAAAATTGAACATTGTAAATGGGGACCATATATCAAATTAGAAATGTAAATTTGTGAGATATCACAAAAAATATAAAACTGGATGATAATACGTATACATAGGAGACATTTTTGCGAATTCCGCGTAGACTCACGAAGCAATCACGGATTCTTAAGTACTTTTCACATTGAGACATGTCAATAAAAAATTTTGACACATATTAAAGTATTTTTGATCTAAACAATTTCCATCGTCAATTTGTTTATGATCCCTATTTTCACTGATGAAACGGCCTTTCACATGGTACGGAAAAGTGACTTAAGTCAGATTTTTGCCTTTATCATAATTCAGTTGATTTTAAAGATACAGATATGCGGCTTTTTTAATGATCTTGTTGCATTAAAAATAAACATTTTCTGATTGACCAAATTTGTCTAAGGGGGACGTATAAAAATTTAAAAAGTGTAACTACCGCCCAGGCGGTGAAGTGGATAGCGTCTTCGGCTGCTGTCTAGTGGGCTCGGGTTCGAATCCCGAGTAAGGCATGGATGTTTCTTGAGGATAAAGTCAGTCTTCCGCCTTCTGGGTCCTCGTCTAAATGTGAAGCTGCACCCCCTCCGACCTTCGTCAGTGATGCTTTATTGTAATAAACTTTTTTTATCTCGTCTTGTGTATTTTCTTCATTCTTTCCTGTGTCACTGGTCCTGAATTGGCGCAGCCGAAACAGGAGGTCATTAGTAACAACAAAAGTGTAACTTTTTGAAAATTAATGGGAGACCTATTTCATTAACGTAGTCTTATTTCCTACCTTACTTTCAACATTTTTACAATTTACATTACATATATATATATATATATATATATATATATATATATATATATATATATATATATATATATATATATATATATATATATATATATATATATATATATATATATATATATATATATAAAAGAATAAAAATAGAATAAAAAGAAAAGAAAAGGAAGGCACCGTAAAGTGCTTACAAAATGGCGGTAAGGGGTTGTGACCTTACTTCCTAGTTGTCAACATGCATGTCTCAAATGCCGCGATTTAGCCAACAACATCTATCTTTTTATATATACGATAAAAGAAAAACTTTTAATATTCCTATAACAGGAATCATTCACTGGGCATCTAACTTATAAAAACATTCCTAAAAATATTTTTGTAAGTATTTTATCAAGAACGAAACGAATTGTAAGCAATGACGTCATCAGATTGCAAATTGATAAAACATTCCTCTCGAACAGGCATTAAAACAGAACTATCCTGTACCTTTTATGAAACATTACATCAGAAATTACTACGGCAAGAATAATGAATATGGTTTAAAATTATGTGAATATTTGGGGTCTTTAACGACATTGTAGGCATGGCAACAATAAAAACCGAAACTGCTGAACTAGTATTACGTTGATGTCTTTAGTGACATGCATCAGTATAAAATTTCATTACTACTGTTCTACCCGTATGGTAACGTCTGATATATCTTTCCACATTCGCAAAGGTCTTGTGCTAATTATGATTAACACTCCGGAGGATGGCTTCAGTCAGTGCAGGCGATCAGGAGTTCAATGCCGCTGCATTTGAGACATGCATGTTGACAACTGGGGAGTAAGGTCACAACCCCTTACCACCATTTTGTAAGCACTTTACGTTGCCTTCCTTTTCTTTTCTTTTTATTCTATTTTTATTCTATTATATTGTATTTGGTGCTTTATGCTGCTTTGCGCAAAAACACTATAATTACTTTATCAATACTATATCCATATTTATATTCATATTCGCAAAATCTCTATTCTCATCATTTATATATATATATATATATATATATATATATATATATATATAAATATAAATTATTAAATCCAAAGTTTGAGTGTATGTAGTAACTCATAATACACTATTCCAAAATTTTTTTCAAATACAAAGAAATAAAAGAAATTAAGACAAAAAGAGGAAATAATAAAGCATAATGCAAGTCATAAGGACAAAGACAATCAACAAATTTCAAAAATGAGGAATGCAAATAAGAAAACAAAAAAATCAAGCAAAAAAGCTTGCACATGGAGGAGATTTAGGCTTACGAGATTAGGCTTACGAAAAGTTCATTTCGAAAAAATTCTCGTCGGGTCCATATATCCTTTCGAAATGAACACAAAAATGCTTGTTTCTGAAACACAAGATAGATTTTATCTATAAACTTGTGTTATATGGACGACAAGCATATAGATTGGAACAATAAAGGAAACATAAATACCTCAAATCACACCTCTTCAGCGCAACCATGACGAGCAAAATATGACTGGATCAATGTTGCCATATGCCAAAATGAAAAGATGTGATTTGCTGTTGCCAAAGAGAGTAATAAAAACTGTACTGCGCAAAAGCAATAAAATGAAATAAAATGAGTTATTCAACTGTTAAAGCTTCGAGATAAAAAGATGAAAATATAATTGCAGGAGAATGAAGAAGTACGGCTAAAATAAGATAATAAGGGGAGAATATGAGAATTTTAGGCTAATCAAAACTTATTAACTATACTATTGACTAAATATGCAGGATATTGATACATTTTACTGGTAATTTTGAGGTTATTAATGTGCAAAGCATGAAATTTTTTATCTGATAATCTATAAATTCTAAAAAGTTGATTAAGTATAATATTTCTAAACAATTGAATCGAGTTGCAGGAATTAAAAGGTAATAATTTATTAATATTAAATTAAAAAAAATCTTTTTTATCATATAATTTAGTAACTATCCCATGAGCAGGTTCTATAATTAGATTTAAATCCAAATAATAAACATTATTACTAATAGAAGTTTCATTAGGTATTAATTCCAAATTATCCGGATAGAAATCTATATCTATGACATAGTTATCAGTAAATACAAGACAAATCAGATCATCTACATATCTATAAATTTTATAATCAGTTGAAGTAAAGAATTTTTCATAATGATATAGGTATAAATTAGCTAACATACTGCTACTACAGCCACCTTGTGGAACACCTGAGACTTGTAAGTATAATTTATTACCTTGAAAGATATAATTATTGAAAAGAACAAAATGGAGAAGCTTAGGAAAATTGGTAAATTTTGTAAGATTAGAATGTTTAGTAATATAAGCATTATATAAAGCTAAAATGACATCATATAGATCAGTGATCTTAATATTATTAAATAGATCTTTAAAATCAAAAGTTTGAAATCCTATTATTTTACCAAGCGTTTTTAATTTATTTTTTAATTCCTTACTGTTATTTAGAATAATGTAGCTATCACCAGAATCTCGTAAATTGCTATTTAGTACATTTAAATAATTTAGTAATAATTTACTAGCAGTAGTAGAGTATGAATTATGACCACTAGTAACAGTTCTAAATTTAATAGGATTTTTATGAAATTTAGGTATAAGCACAATATATGGAAATGTCAAAAATTTATTATTAATATCTAAATCACTATACATATTGATAATTTTCAATTTGATACTATTAAGAGAGTGTGAATCAATTTTAAATAGACTATTATTTTTTAAATAATCTAGCAGATATTGAATATAGAATTTTTTACAAATAATAGCATAATTATTAGAGGCTTTATCTACATAAGTAATAACAAAAGATCTATGTAAATCATTAACAGAATGCTTTATATTATCCATATTATATATATATATATATATATATATATATATATATATATAGTACTTACTAATGATTTTAAATTAAATGCTCCTTTAGACTTATTTTATTAATTTTGATTTAATGTTATATCATTTAGGATATTAGCAGGAGTTTTAGAAATCTATAAGAAAGATTATGTAATTAAATTTGGATGCTGCAATGATTAATCGAGGAAAACTATATATTTTTATCAACTTTTCAGCAACTACAAATTTAACACCCTTTTCAATATTTAAATTAAAAAATCTCAGGAACTGGAAACGTCATTAGAGCAAATTATACTGCATTCCGTCCGAAGAAATTCTTGATGAATTGCGTTCAACATCTTTTATCTCTGCTGCACAAAAACAAAAATTGAAATCTCACAAGTGAAGTGTTTGTCTGTAAGTCGAATAAACTTCTCGAAATGTGAAAGTCTTGTTCTTATTACTCTCTCCGGTTATCATCCTTTTATGTACTTAAGCCATTCGAGAGCTTCATCGAGATAGCCTGGTTTTTCGTCTTATGTTAGCATAGGATTTTTTTTTTTTTTTCATTTTGGTCTTCGGTATTCGTGGCAGCGTCCTGTGCTTATATCATTTCTTTCACTTTTTTAGTTCCTTTAATTCAAGTGCTGACATCAGCGAGGAGAAAAACTGCATAACGGGCGATTTTACGTTTTATGAAACTTTGAAATAGATATCGAATTTTGGTTTCCAGAGTAATTGAAAGCCTTAGGATGCACTTAACGAATTCATTCCATTCCTAAATATCTGAATAATTCGATAGGTTGTAGGGATTCATTTCAAGTATAGAAGAAAATGATATCGTCCGAGCAGCTCAATGGATAGATAGATCATCGACTGGGCAGATAGAAATCCGTGGTTTGAATCCGGATTGAGACACGAATTCTTTGCGTTGAACTACGTTTACAGGCCAGAAAACACATTAATACAGGGTTCATAGGCAAGTCCTTTAGTACCAAAATAACTTCGTAAGGACAGATCCTTGTGTACATAGGCGCCGAGTTTTCAAAATCGCAGGGGGGGGGGGGGGCATAATCCAATAAAGTTATATAAAAGATTCACAAAGTCGATAAAGATATAACAACTTACAAGGCCGCCATGAAGAAAGCAAGCATATGTCAGTTAGGTGACTACAATTGGTTCGAGGTTATTTTAAGCCCCTTCTTCAGGCCAAAAGAACAGTATGCGCCCTTAACAACCGCCAAGAACGAACTACTCAACGACCGGCAGTAGTGGTTGTTAAGAGCGCATACTGTTATTTTGGCCTGAAAAAGGGGGGATTATAATGCCATCGCAGCAACTGTAGTCACCTAACTGACATATATATGCTTTCCTCAAGGAAGTTTTGTAAGTTATTGTCTTAGAAGCAGCAGTTTTGGAGTGAGATAACCGAGTGGTTAAGTCATGGGGATTGTACTTGGAGGACCCGAGTTCGATTTCCGGCTTTGCCTAAACTGTTCCTGTGTACGAGCACGTTAAATTTGAAGGTTTGAAAGTCCTTCCGAGCGGTTGGTAGCAAAGGAAGAAGGGTCGGTCCCTGTGTATGTCGCCCCCACTAGTTTCCAGTCTAAATTTGATGACATTGTCTCGGCAGTCTAAGCAGACATCTTACACCTTCGGGTAGGTCGGACGGGCTAGGTCGAAAGAAAGATATCAGCAGTTTTATTTATTGTATGATAAATATTTTTAGTCTTTTTAGGCCTATTTATATTTGTAAGCTAAGAGTTGATTAGGAAAATTCATATAGTTACTATGCATCAATATTATAATAATAATTACAATGGATTTTAATATAAGAATTAACTAGTAGCAAAACTGTTAATTAATAAAAAAAAAATCTGAAAGTTAATACACGTTAACGCTTAATATCAACTCCTACTTATCGCTACCTATCAGATGATTTTGACACAAAATATTAAAACAATGAACCCAGCAATAATACAAAAGTATCCAAATAGTATTGCCTATATTTAAATATTTTTAAATTAAATATGTAAATAAATTGATCATCTCTATAACCATACATTCAGCTAAATTAAAAAATCTTTAAAACAAAGCAATTTATAAAAAAATCTCATAAATAATATTTTATGCAAAATTTGGGTAACATGTTGGTTGACATTTCTTATCACAACTAAAACTTTAATATTTTTACCACAGGGGGGCTGAGTATACCTAGTGTGTGGGGGGAAGGGGGCTGAGCTCCCTCTGGCCCTTGCCTGACTACGGTGCTGTGTCAAACGTCCGGTGCTCATCAGAAATAAAGCTACCCGCGGGGTTTGCAGCTTCAAACGGAATGAATGCCACCTGTAAAGAAAGCACTGGTATATAGAATCCAGGAGCAATTACAGATAAAATCTCTTTAGGTAGACAAAAAAGTCATCTCTACTTCGTGGTAATCATTTATAGTTCTTACTGAAGGGAAACAGCTATTTTTTGGAAATGCCAATAACATGGCTGTAAATATTCCATTTCTGTTTGAATTAGGTGGTCAGTCGAAAAAGTTCTGGTAACCAGGTACTTTTGTCATTAGTGTAAACATGTTTCCTGGGAGTAAAGATGAGTTTGATTTGTGTGCGAAATTGTTTAGGGCGCTATGGTAAGGAAGATGTGAACAAGACTGAACTGAAATGTGACATTTACGTTGATAGGATTTTCTTTCAATTATTTTTATGTTTAAAAAATTTCATTTTTTGGTATTTAGTAAAATATGAAGTTAGAAAAAAGTCATGAAATTTCCCAGAGGGGCCAAAGCCCCCTCTGGAAAAGTTCAGCGGGGGCTCTTGCCCCTCTGCCCTCCTGTAGTCGGCGCCTATGCTTGTGTATACACGTTATGCCTATTTATAGCGCAGTAACCATGCCTGATCGAATAGAAGAAACTGCAGCGCCCCTAGCGGAAAAATGAATTTAAGAACGCAAACTCGGCAACATACGAGATAGATGAAAAATGTCGGTCACAAAGGCTAAATAATTGTATAATTAGTAGGAATTAACAATATTTATTAGGAATATAGAATAATTAGCAGGAATGCTGGAACGAGTATGAAAGACAAGAAATGACTGTCACATTTGATATCTGTAACCCGTTGACACCTGCAATGCTTGTTAAAGCAGGTGGTGATATTTTTTTCGAATTTAAAATCTGTATTGTCACTGGTGGGGGACATTTCGAACAGGCTTTAAACTTGATTAATAAGTAAAAAACATTTTGTGTAAAGGATACAGAAAACTTGAGCAACGCATTTAAGCACAAATAAGATAATAATGCAGCATACAGCTGTTTTGAGGATACACTGGATTGTCTTCGTCAGTGCAAGTGAACCAACAAACCCGAAGTCAGAAGAGTGCCCATTTCGCCTTTTTCACTTCGAGTTTGTTAGTTCTTTTGCACTGACGAAAGAGATCCAGCGTATCCTTGAAACAGCTGTATGCTACATTATTATCGTATCTGTGGTTAAATGCGTTACTCAAGTTTTGCTGTCAGATTCCTGTGAATCCAAATCTTGTTTATTGTATCACTTCTAAATACGACAGCAATTCGCCTAGAACCCTATTGTGCCAAATAAATCCCCAGTATTATCTATTTAGTGTCGAGTCCTGATAATCAGATAATGTTCGACAATTTTGTAATTCACATCTTTGTATCTGGCGTTGTTGTCGAGTTCGTGTTTTTAACTTCAATTCTCCACTAGGGGGCGTTGCAATCACTTTTATGGGATTGAGCATGGTTACTTTCCTATAGATAGACCTAACGTCTAACCTCATGGACATTTACTTAATAAAGTTAGGAACCCCGTATATTTTTACTTTTCTTACCATACATAAGTATGCATACTGAAAAAGTATTGTAACGACTTCAAAATTGAGTTTTCAGCAAATTTTCAGAGCATGAATTGATTTATATAATTTTTCTGCAGTATATAAATAAAATGTTATTATATAATTATAAAACAAGGTTATTGCACTTTGTATTTCCTAGCAAATTTTTTATTTTCATTCCGAGATGAAGAAAAAATAGCACGAAAAGACATTTTCAGTCCCTTTCTCCCTGTTGCTTACTAGGCAGACATTTTGTCAATCTCTTCCCCGACACCGAAGAAAAAAAATGTTCAAATTTGTATGCTGTTTCAGTATTCTTAAAGGTTATTCTATGATTAGCCTTAAACTAATTAGGAAATCTACTTTTAGATTCTCACAGATTTTTTTTTGTTTAATTGATTGGTATTTAAAAATGCACTAGTATTTAAACCTGTCAAAGACTGGGATAATATAACGCTCTTGAAAATACTTTTTTTTAACTTATTTTTAATAAGTTTTATTTTGTTTAACAATGCATGGCACTCAGCGTCGAAAATAATCGGCTTAATCGAAAATTCACTCAGCTAAGTTCTGTTTTATGGTCGATATTATAAATGTTTAAAGTTTTAGACAGCTAGATCATCCGGGGTTTCTGGAGGGTCTAGAAAATTCTTTCGACGCGTTTTTCTATTTTGTTCGCTCCCGGGATGGAAAAATAAAAAATCCGACTCCATTAACTACTGTCATATAGTTGATATTATAAGTGTGTAAGAAATAAACCTTCTGCGTCACTGGACTCTTCTATCGGGTTCGGAAAAACTTGAAGAAAAACAATTTTCTCTTGCTTTGCGGGAGGGGGGGGGATTAAAAATCTGGTTCCACCACATATATCGACAACAGGCTCTGTAGTTAATACTATAAGTGTGCAGAGATTCAGCCTAAGTCGCCGGGAGTTTCTGGAGGATTTGTAAAGATACCGAAGGCTTTGTTAGATTCTGTTCCATGGTTCATACTATAAATCTTCAAATATTCAGCTTTCAGTGTTACCGGAGGGGCTGCTAATGGGTCGAGAAATACTTTTAAAACCCTTAATTTTCTGCGCCTCCGATGGGGGGGGGGGTCGAAAATTAGGTTAGATTCTATATCGCGGTCGCCATTAAAAGTGTGCAAAAATTTAGTCTTCTAGGTAACCGAGGCGTTTCTAGGGGATCAGGAGAAACAAAAACCCGTTAGACAATTATTATATAGATTTTGTTTTAGATGTTTGAAGCAATGCAGTTAATTTTACCGGAAGTTGTTGTTAATGTCAATAAATACTCCATTTCCCAGATATTTGAAGAGTAACTCATAAACAAAAAAAATCTCCTTTCGGAATAATTATTAAACACACAAATTTTATTACGCAGTTAATACATACTCGTGATTGATAAGATTTGATTAAAAACGATAGGTATCTATTATTCAATATTATTCAACTTGTCTAAAAATAAAGGCTTGATAAGATGAAGAGCTAAAGATTTGATGAAATGATGTAATGCATACTACATACTTTTCTACCAAAAATTGATCTTGATTGGTGTTGACAAATGATACAGAAAAAACTATGCAATATGCAATTTTTTATTTAGAAACGAATGGCATTATTTATAGAGCGCTAACACATGTCGCTCTCGAGACATTGCATATTTTGGATCTAAAATAGAAGGAATCATAAAATAATAAGTAAACTTACTATTATCAAACGTGCGAATTCTTTCTAAGTAAGGGAGACTGGGATACAATGAAGCTCTTTTATAAAGACACCAAAGATTTTGGCAACAGTTTATTAAAGTTACAAAAAGGTATTCTCAGCATCACAGGTTTATTGACTAGAAGAATACATACTCTAAATTAAAATTGGTAAAAACTGTTTAGTTGGATAAATTATAGTCTAAGTTACGCAAATTTTTCCGCAGTGCCCCAACTTGGGATACAATGAACACACATCTTTAATGGAACATTAACCTTACTAGGTTTAAGAAATTTAAGATTATATATAATCTTAAATTATATTTTTAGTGATATATTTCAAAATATATATACACTGGTGTTCGAAAGTTGGCAATAATTAGTAAAACGTGCAAAGTAAAGAGTTAACGCATACAGAACAGCAGAAGTTTACATGTAGGTTATCCATTAACCGAAACCCACCTTTGTGCACATGCAAATTTTATCAGTTGGCAATATATGCGCAAATAAGATACGTATATAGCAACTTCATAAATACAGCTCATCATATTCGGCATGTCTTTATTATTTCAGTTTGCAGCAATCCCTTTAAAAAGTGGTCTTGCCATTGTTAAGCGGGATTCGATTATGACACAAAACAAAGACGCCGAGTTGGTCTTTGTTTGAAGGATAGAATCATTTTAATGATTGAATTGTTGCAACAAACTCAGACAGAAGTTTCTAGAATACTGAATCTGCCACAATGAGTAATCTCTAGACAGTGGAGAAGGTTTAAAAACACTGGAGATGTTAAATGAGACTACAACCAGTACAAGGCCGTCCAAGTGTTACAACACCTTGGCAGTACCGGTATCTGCCATTAACTGCACGGCGCCATAGGACAATATCTGCAAGACAACTCTCTGGCGAGGTGTAGTAACTGTTTCCAAACAAATTGTTTATATGAGGCTCAGGGAAGTTGGTCTGTATGCAAGACGTCCAACAGTTTGTCTCTGACTCACCCCTGCCTACGGGCATACGCGCTTACAGTGGTGTCAGGAACATTGGAACTATGGACTCTCAATGAATGAGGCTTTGTACTTTTCACTGATGAGTCCAGATTAAGATTTCAGACTAATATTCGTTATATATTTGGATTATACGGAGAGCACTGGAAACATGCTATTATCCCCTTGACATTACAGAAAAGGGTCAATTTAGAGGTATAGAATCTTGGTAATGCTGAATGCTCCATATCTTCGACATAGAGCTCCATATCTTCGACAGAGGTTCTGTTGAAATATAAGAGGTACAAAAACGACATAATGGAATCCCATGTTTGACTTTTTTTGAGTTGTAGGTCCACAATTCGTATTCATAGACGTTAAAGTGCGCAACACCGCTCTCAGCCGGTCGACGATTTTCTTCAAAGTGAATATATCCAGCGAATGTAGTGGCCAACGAAGTCTCTGGATATGAATTCCATTAAGCATGCATTGAGCACTAGGCAGGCGAATTGGATCGGGTAGACCATTCCGGAGCTAAAAAAGCTCTACTTCAGGAGTGGGGCTTTTTGTCCCCACAAATTATGCACAACCTCATAGAATCATAAAAAGTCGACGTGAGGATTCCGTAGCTGCAAGAGGTGACCACATCCCTTAATAATGTTCATGTATCAGAGTTGTTCCCATTTTTTTCTACGAAAAACAAATATCACGTTTGGATATCTTAAAAAAAATGCATAATTCCTGTATAAAATACTTACTTCTTTATTCTTATCTTTTTGGTTGTTGTACTTGCACTACTTTATGACACACGCATACCAAGTTTGATTTCATAACGACTTTTGGTTCGTGAAAATTCGCATTTATTGGTCCCTTAATAATTTAGAGCCCCTCAACATCTGACTTCTTTGCCTATAGCAAAACACTACCCTGTTTATATGGATCAAAAATATTCAAATCTTGTTCAAATATATTTCAAAATATTCAATACTGTTCTTCCCAGATGTGGGAGATTAAATGCATTACACTCAAGTCGTTTAGGTAAGTTCGTCACTCAAGTAAGGATAAAAGCTATTCCGAAAAGTTGCAGGAACTATTAATGGGGTAAAAGAAATGGATCTCTAAATAATTTAGAGTCCTTGAGCATCTGACTACTTTGCCTATACCATTAAACTACCATATTTATATGGATACAAAAATATTCAAATTACTGCTTTTCTTCACAGATGGGAGAGATTAAACGTATTACACTCAGGTTGTCCCCGGCCATCCAAATTGCTACTCTAAGTCCACGGACGAGTCGGATGGTCTGGGCTTTCGACACTCAGGTTGTCCAAACGTGCCGTTAAGTAAGGATAAAACTGTTCCGAAAAATTGTAGGAACTACTGATGGGGTAAGATAAATGGGCCCCTTAATAATTTAGAACCCCTGAGCATCTGACTATTTTCCTACAGTAAAACACGTCCATGTTTATATGAACCCTAAAATATCTAAATTGCTGCTTTTCTCCACAGAGGGAGAAGATGAAAAGTATTATTCATGTTCTCCAAAAGTGATAATTCTTGGCACTCCAGGGCAGTAAAAAATTCTAGTAAAAAACAGCGCAGCTTAAATGGACTAAAAAATATTTAGTTGCTTTTTCTCACTGAGGGAGGAGATTAATCGTATTACTCAGACAGACGCTTTCACCATCGAGTCCATGTCAGCTAATGCCTTACATCCTCTTTGTTTGAAACAAGGCAGGTTGGTACAACCCAACTTCTGTCGCTATAACACTATTGTTTTGCTTGAACGCTAAAAGAATAAAAATGCCAATTGACGATCGGAATTCAAATTCGAGTTTCTTGTTTAGCGTTCAGATTGTTACCAAAACACCATACCTGTTGGTAATAGTTTACATGTTTCCAGCATATTCAAGACAAAACTACAAAATATTTTTTTTATTGTAGTTTACAACACATTTTCTGTTATAATAGAAATCCTTTTGCGTTAAAACACTATATTTCCTAAGATTTCTTGCTAAACAAAGATATTTCAGTTTTTTGTTATCGCTGCCAGCCAGAACAGGGGTTCACAAGCTTTTGTCATCATCAAGCACTGGCATATACCAATTTTTCTTTTCAGAAAGTTAAAAAAAAATACTGTATATCATGATATACATTGTTTTGCACCCACGCAATAACAGTGTTCAAGAGTAACAGGTTGCGGAAATTTGGACCCAACAATGAGCAATAACTTTTCTCAATCGGATTTCCATAACTTATATAATTTAATATTGAAATTTTTAATAAATTATTTCAAATACATTGTTTTATTGTTTATCCTTTCATACGTAAATTTTAGAACACAAAATATTAAAGAAACCGTGTTTTTACAAATAAATTGAAAAACTGCAAAAATTTAACTTTTATAATTTGTGTTCTTTCATCCAAATATATTTCATAGTTAACACAGAAAGCGGCGTAGTACTTTTCTCGGTTTTATCACTGACCTAAAAAGAAATATATAAAATAAAAATACCCTTCTCTTTAATGAATTGATAAAAGAAAGGTTTAAGTTTCCTTTAAGCGGCCAAACATTTTGAAGTAATAACTTTGCGAATAAATTGAATTTGAAAAACTGATTTTGGTATAACCACCAGATAAGATTAATTAAATATTAAACATTTTCACAAAAGTAATCAAAATGGTTTCATTTTGAGATAAAATAACAACACAAACTTCCATGTTTTAAAAAGGTTTACATAAGATGCATGACAGAAATATTTTCTTACTAGACTTATTAGAGATGTTCTCAAAGACGTTTTCAAAAATATACTGTAAATTATATTAATGCTTTTCCAAAGTGGTATTGTTGTCTGCAAAATCAGTGAATCCATGCAAAGTAGTATGGGTTTCAGCATTATAGTGGTATGCGTTATACATTAACAATAGAGGTCGTTTTCATAAGGGAGCATCAGGCCCAGATACGAGGTCCGAGATCGATCCCTTTAACTTCGCTCCATCGACAAGGAAAAAATTAAATCCAACGGGTCTGTCCTACTAGGAAATCTCCAGATATTCTGCCGACCTGCAGAAAATTTATTCCCATAGCTATCAGAGACCGTCGTTTATCGGAGTTTCCAAGTTCCGTATATGCATTGGGGACATACAGGTCAGCTCATTGGTTAAAGCACGGAGAAGCTCTGCCCAAACTGTCTCCGTGTTCACGCAAAGTACGGGCACGTTAAATATGTGGATCCGTCAGTGGCGGCTCGAGTATAGGCACTGCCGGAGTGACAGTGCTCTCTCTCCCTCATAGCCTCGCGTGCAATGCGCACATAGGAAGCTGCACGCGAGACTGCGAGGGAGAGAGAGCACTGTCGCTCCCTCAGTGCCTATACACAAGCCGCCCCTAGGATCCATAAATCCTTCCGAGAGGTTGGCGATAGGAGAAGAGGAGAAGGATGGTACGGTCTCTATGGATGTCCCACCCACTGGGTTTCGGTCTTAATTGGGGAGCACTGTCCCTGCCATCCAAACGGATACCTTACACCTTCGGGTATGTCGGATAGTCTGGGTCGAAGAAGAAGACATGAAATGTCAGGGGCGGGACATCCCAGTGGTTAGAGCACGGATATTGCGCTCTGAGGACCCGAATTCAATTCCGGGTTCTGCCAAAGCTGTCCCAGTGTTCACGCAGAGTACAGATACGTTAAATATGTGGGGCTGAAAGTCCTTCCGAGAAGTTGGTGGTAGGAGAAGGCGGTTACGGTCCCTGTGGATGTCGCCTCCATTAGGTCCCGGCCGTCCAAAGGGATACCTTACACCTTCGGGTACGTTGGGCGGTCTGGGTCGAAAGGAAGAAAGACAAATGCCACTAACTCTGCTAACATCTGTGGGGTAACTAACATGTTTTTGCTAAACTCAGTAGAGAAAATGTTAAAATGTTGCTAATTTTAGTAGGGTATCTAACAAAATATTGCTAAATTTGTAGGGTAGAAAACAAAATACAATTGCTAATTTCTGTAGGAAAGATACAAAATTATTTACTGATTTTAGTAAGGTAACTAACAACATGCTGTTAATCTCTGTAAAATTTTCTAATACATCTGGGATAACTGGCTAAAACAATCACATCACTCACATGTCGAAGAACATTTATAGATAACTGGAAAATGTACCTGCTGTTGCCTGAGATTTAAATTGCGGTGTGTGCACCTACGTAACAGTTTTTCGATTTTATTTTTGTTATAAGCGAGCGTATTATTAAAACATTATTTTGTTTTCAAGAATTCTCTATCAGTTCGGGTGTAGTATTTATCAAAGGTTTGCATTCTAAATACCGGGCAAAGCCAAGTACATATTCTAGTAACGAAAATATAATAATAAACTGTTGCGTGGGTACACACACAGCTACGCCACGACCGCTCATTTTTAATTCCGGGCAACGGCGAGTACATTTTGTAGTTTTCAATAAATAAGCTCCCGTTACTGAAAAAATACCGATAACAGCACTCAGTTTCCAAATCGTCAGTTTTAAACTAAAAGCACTCTCGCGACACAAATAAATGAAAATACTTGAAATCGTAATAAAATTCCTTTAAACACCAAAATTATTATCTCAGCAAATTTTCATTCAATTTCAGTCAAATTTTAGTACTATACCCATAATGCTAATATAATACTGAATAAAAAAAGTAGGATGACATCTTTCGAATTCGCAGATTTAGGAAATCCAAAAATATAAATGTATTTGATGCGATCAGCTATTTTTCCCTCCAGACTAAATGTCTGTCAAACTGCTCGATCGTCTACGAATCTCCGGCAGACGAAGAAGGAATAGATTTAATTTAACAAAATGGCGCAAAATTGTGATCTTCAATTCTAAAAATTCATAACTAAAAAAACGGACTCGAATAAAAAAAAAAAACACCGAGGTGCACCTATTTGGGTCCTAAAGTACTTGTGTACCAAATTTCACGCCCGTACAGCACTTAGATTTCATACACACAGACATTTTCCTTTATTATGTAAGATATACCTACGGAGTTATGAATATGTATTCAATAGGTAATTGTAAGAACTATATTTACTTTCACTACAACACGTAACACATGTAAAGGAACATTCCTGAATACAAATCAAACATGTTTAACGATGTCTGTGACAACGATATTTCTTTAACAAATTGAATAAATCGAATGAAATTCGTATTATTATTTCACTTGAAAAATATCATAGGCCTACTGATTTTCGGAACCTGGAACGCGTGTATGGCCCTCAATATTTCAATCATTGTTAATCGACTAAAAATTATTTTAAAAAATGTATTGAAATTGTTACAAAAATAACTACTTTATATGTAATTTTATTTTATTTAGAAACGAATGATATCATTTACAAAAGTTTGTCTCTCGCTGTTTTCGAGATATCGAACGTTCTTCCATTCAAAGGGGAAAAAAAATGGTAAAAAAATAAATGCGTTTAGTATCATCAAATTAATACGTGATTTGTAAGTAATTTTAATTAGAAATAAATAGATGACTTTGTTAAGAAATTATCACGAGCAGTTCTCGAGATATTATAAATTTTTACTTTTCAACAGCGAGTGGGATACCGCCTGAAATAATCAAGAGATTTCCATGAAATTGAGTTCTCTCATTTCAATCGTTAACAACAAAGAATATATTGATTTGAGTGATATTGAGAAATAAGAAATTTGTGTTTATCCCCCCCCCCCCCTCCCGAGTATCGAAATTTTTAGGGAAAATCAAGTGTTGAACATATCACATACTGCCGACGTTGTGGTCGAGTGGTCAAGGCGAGCGTTTCCACAGCAATCGCTCGACTGCCGCGTTGTGGGCAAAGAATTTCTATCGTGGGTTCGAGTCCCACGTAAGGCATGGATGTTTGTGTTGTGGGCGTAGTGTGTGCCGCCTCCCTCTGGTGCGCCTGGGGCAACGTCTTAGGACGGCTAAATGGTTCACGTTCTGGCCGCTGACGAAAGGCGAATGACGAAATGGCTTGGCCATTAAATATATATATATATATATCTTATATATATATATATATTTGTGATATATATATATACATATATATATACGAGTATATATCACATATTTTAAATAAATTTAATATTTCTTAACAGTCTTCAATGGTGTGAATAACTGCTTTTTGTAAATCGCTCGGGACTTATCTATTTATTGGGATATGTTATCCACGTTTGTTGCTTTCGTTCTATTGATTTTTTTTCACTATATAAAATTCAGATAATATTCAGATGAGACGGTGTTTAGAAGACAACATTCAGATAAGGTGGTGTTTCGAAGATAATGCTCTATGTATCTCATGTTTGTGGGCAGGCAAAACTGGATGTCACATGCTCAATCATGTGTAGATAATAATGAGTTGTTTTATCTAATCAAGAAAATTATTCTTATCATTGTATATCAAGGTTGTTTCTTTATACGTTAAAATCAGATATTAAATGTCGGTTAAAGCCCTTTTACAATGATATCATGCTTATCTTGACCTCATCGTTCTGTTGTAATATCTACTTTTGCATCAATGATAACATTTTTAATCAAAGGGATAAGATGTGGTATTTCTATCGCAATGACACGGCACTTTCTGTTTCAAGTTCTTTTACACTATTCTTTTACAGCAATTCATTTACACTACATATACACTTTCGCGGCCGGGCAAAATTTTACAAAATACTTATTCTACTAATATACGAAATAGAATAGACTTACGATACTATGTTAATTTTTTTATAGAATAATGCGAATATGTTAACGTACTGGCGTATTCCTCAGCAGGTTGGAGAATGCTCAAGTCCAGGGAAAAGTCAGCACAAATTGAAAAAGACTTTAATAATTAGAAATACATCTGGTGATACATTGTTTATTGAATAGGAAAATGGATAATAATTGGTAAAACTGAAAAATAATTTTAAAATCATTAAATTTTTATAAAATCTGAATTTATTTAACCATTAGCCGATTCAAATAGAAAAAGAAGACGCTAATGATATGTTAGTCTAAAATAATAAAAGAAGATGTTTGTTTGTTTGTGTCATCTGTAGAGGAAAATCTAAGCAACGCACAGCCATGCAATTTGGTACAAGGTAGCTTGACTCCCGAGAAGAAATACCTCGTCGATATTTTTTTTAAATTCAAATTTTGTAAACTCTAAATGTTATGAACATAAAAGTCTAAATTTGTTGTAGTTGGATAGGTGGCGCCATCCATTGCACGTTTCTAAAACTGAAACAATTTTTTCGAGCATTTTATTGATAAACAAACAAAACTTTCGATTTCGTTATCTACCTTAAACTACTTGTTATCTATCACAAACTTTTGTTATCTACCATAAAAATATTTGTAAGTGTTAGATTTCTACAGAAATCGTCGAAAATCGAATGATTGGATTTGTGGCGCCATCTATTGGTGCACTTTTTTGAAACCGAAACCTATTTATTTCAGTCCCTAGCTCAGTCGTCTTTTAAGTAAATGAATTCAATTAACATATTCAAAATCAATTAATAATTCTATTTTAACAGCGCCGGGTACATTTTCCAATTATTGAAAATGCTGCTTTTTAATATTCATCATATTCAGAAAAGGGTAATTTTTCTAAACATCTTAGACATTAATCAGTTTCCGCCGTTGATTAATTTCTCCAGGTATTCACTGGCATATTACCCCAAAGTCAGTTTGCATACGCTAACAAGTAACACTCTTAATATGGCTACATAAATCTGATATTACTCCCTTGACACAGTCTATCGGAATGTATGTTTCTGAAAATTATACGCAAGACTCTGTGCTTTATTTAATATCGGTTTGAGTCATTCTGGTGGCATATCTAGACAATTTGACTACTAAAAAGGGATGGCTGGATGCTTTTGGTTAAATAGTGCACCTTTATTGTTCATAAAGGCTCCTTTTCATCATCCGGAAAATTTGATATTCCGGATGTTGAAAGGGAGCCTTTATTTGGTCCTTCCACTTATCATAGACATAACAATAAAGTTGATTTCCGCCTTGACCTTGTTCTTCCAGTGAGCAAGAGTTTTGCTACGGATACTGAACTAAGGATGGCTGCTCTTGCTACTATTGAAGAGCGATACCCCTCATCAAATTGGTTACATATATACACTGATGGATCTGCTATGGATACCATTAAAAATACTGGTGCGGGTGTGTATTCAAAATGTTTCAGACTGACACAGCTATAGGGGAATTCTGTAACAGCTACAATGGTGAGGTGGCAGCTGTGTCTTTGGCACTTGACGAAATTGGTAAGGGAAGAGAGTATAACATTGTAATCTTTATTGACTCACAGGCTACCATCAATTCACTCTCTTCAATCACACTTAGCAATATAAAAACTGTGTACCACTGTCAGATGGCTATTAATGCTCTTTTGGAGGAGGGACGTCAAATCGTTCTGCAGTGGATCCCCAGCGACTGCGGTATCTCTGGTAATGACCTGGCGGACAAACTGGCTAAGGCTGGTTCAAACTTACAGCAATCTTGCCCGACTTTGGACTATCACACTGTTAAAAGGCTTGTTAAACTAAAAATTGGCTCCTTTCGACAAAAATTTTACAAGGATTTTGCGAAGGGAAAGACTTGGGCTTCTTTGTTAAGGAAGCCTGTCCCGTTCTCCCTCTATAGAGCTGTGGGAGTAGCTAACTTCCGGCTCAAGACTGGCCACGACTTTCTGCAGAAACATTTACATCGTTTAGGCTTGTCGGATTCCCCGACATGCCCACTTTGTGGCCTTGGTGACATGACTGGTGACCACCTCTACACTTGCCCTGGGCTTAGTGACGTCGCAGATAGAAATTCTGCGGAGGATGACTTTTCGTTTCGTTCAAGACTTTACTGGGTTGCCCGACAGAGACTGATGGTTGAAAAACAAAGGTCTGGCGTAGGATTAAAAAAAAAAAACTTTATTGTCCATAAAATTTGCGTGTATGTGATATCGCAGCAATTTAATAATCAAAATCCTTTCGGTCTGTGATCCATGATTGGTTAAAATATATGTAAATTGTGTGGAAAAAACTGTAATTTATCTGTGACATTAAATTTCCACCTGCTGGCTGCTGCAAGGAAATGTACAAGACATTAAACAATAATGGGTGTGGAGGTCAATACAGCATGACCCAACTTTTTTTTGTAGAATAAACATATATTTACATTTATATTTACAAAGAATATTATTTGCATTCATATTATCTATCTTCATTAGCATTTTACTGTTTTGACTCTTATTTCAAATTCTATTAGTATCAAAATACAATTATCAATAATTATGTAAGCATCGAGGGAAAGACAAGGAATTTGAAAGAAATGAGGGAGAGGTAAAAATATTGGTGGCTGACCATGGTGGACTTTTGAAGACTCGTGTCAGCCATGAGGACTTATGTCAGCCTCGAGGGGAAGACAGGACATTTGAAAGAAATGAGGGAGAGGTAAAAATATTGGTGGCTCACCATGGTGAACTTTTGAAGATTCAGCACAGCATGCAGATTGAGCACCATCAGTGCTTGTAGCAGCGGTGTGCCACTATATAAGTGGGCAGTCGTAGTGTATCTTAATTCGAACATCATCATTATTCTGTCACTTACATTTGGACATTGAGCATAGCTCAAAATTTTGGGAACGAATGGTCATGGAATGAGAACTTTTTGGGTCCATGATAGGAGACAGTGCTTTTTCACACTGCAGGCCTTGGCCATTGATTGGTCCATTTGTATTCCATTTGTTTGGCTCAAGCAAGCTTTTTCTGATACGCTTGTGCTAACACAGCCTCTGACCCCGGGCAAAGGCGAATAGTCCGGGCATCACAAATCCTGGACTTGTTGTTGTTATTGAGACCCAGACCGTCCGACCTACCAGAAAGGTGTAAGGTAACTATTTGGACGGCGGGAAGAGCCACCCAATCGTCCCTGGACTTGTTATAAATTTTGACATAAAAGTGTTCTGTTATGAAATTTCAACATTGTTTTCTCTTTTCAGACTAGCTGGTGCGTCACTTTATGCCCTATCATTTTCCTCTAAGAAAATAGTTGAATTCTGTATCACATTGTTACCTATTTATTTTTTATTTTAATAGTCCACTTATTTTATTTTTAAAATTTTAATAATCATGTAGCTTTATTCTTGTTTTCTGTTGATGAGATATTTAGACTAGTATGATCAGAAAAATTACGTCATGAATATTCCAAAGGCTGATACGCTAAGATATAATACTAAGAAAAAGTAAAGAAACTTTTATTAAATATAAACATAGAGAATATTGCATCTTCGTAGGTTGCAGTTGAAAGTAAAGCCTGAACGTCATTAGATAGAATTGCGAGAGATGGGAGGTAAATTTCATTGAGTTTAGACCAAGAGGCGACTAAGGATTGCCATTCCTGGGGAAATTTCTAAAGAAAAGGAAACTGCACTATATTTGCGTTAATTGGAAAATCACGAAAACTTAGCACTTACTTGGTGTCACCGAGCGAAGGATCCCCGATATTCCACAATAACTTTAAACATTGCAATGTATTTTATTGGAAAATTTTAAATTCCAGAGTTTTTCTTGGATTCCATTTTTTAGAATTTAAATTTTAAATCTACCTCACCTCATAGTGAGACATTCGAACACCTATTAAATTTCTTTTGACCTTTAATTGATAAATACTTTTAGCTAGTTCCCTTGCTTCTGCCTATTCTACATGTTGTAAGTTTCTAACCAATACAAACATGTATCTATCTTATATCTATTAAAATAAGTTCCATTTTCTAGTCAAATTTATATTTATTATGATTTATTTCAGGCTAATTTTGCATAACATAAAGAATTATAATTTTTTTTTCTAGGTAAGTGTTACTTCCTTTTTAAATTATACCTTCTTCATTTTAACCATATAGCTTGCTAAGAGCTCTTGCCATCAAATTCAAGAATTTTATAGGTATCCCAAAAATAGGTGATAAAAATTCTTAATGACAATAGATTTTCTTTATGTCTAGATTTTGAGAGATATCTTCATTCCCAATGACTTTCTAATTACTGAATTGATAGAACAATTTTAATACAAGTAGTATCTATTCTATTCCCTCTTAAAACTATTTACTAAGATCAGATTCGAAAGATGTAAGCTTCTCATTTTCCAAACAATAAAAACAAGCTGGCTTCGGAATTTTAAAGTAATTTAAATATCCTATTTTGTATATTAAATACCGCATAGTACATTTCTTTCATGCAGTTAAATGAAAATATTAAACGCTGCGTTTTGAAGCATTTGCGGTCACGTGTTTACATCATCAAATGGCATTTAAACTTTCATTGTAATTGGCATTTCTACAGAGCGTGTAAATGCTAATGTTGAAATCCTATGACAAAAGGTATAGTATTTCATTTATTATTCATAAAAGCACTTAAGAATTCGATGTCACGGATATATTAGAATTTGCGTTGTCAATATGCAAATAATAAATGTTAGGTATTGTGTTTTATATAATAAAATTGTATATCGTCCTCACTAAATATTTTTTTCGTTTTGTCATTATTTCGTATTTTGTTATTCTTATGGATGAAATAAAATTTGTTTTGAATATATGAATCGTTTCTCTGTGAAAATTGATGTGCAAACAAGTGTAAAAATTTATTCTTTGAATAAAAATGTGCCATTCTATACTAGAATTCTGAATAATAAAATCTAAATACATAGGGTAAACTTATTTAAAAAATTAATCCCTAAGATTTGAAGTTTGTCCTGCAACAATCTTTTTCTAAATAAGATCTTTAAGGTAGGGGGAGGGGTCAAATTTTTGCTACGTATTTTAGTGCCTAGTACATCACCAAAACCTAAACAAATTATATTATCACTAAATAAAATCTAAAACTCTCAAATAAAGTTTAAAGTTTTATTTTATGTAATTAAAACAAACAAATCCCCAATATTGTCATCCTTTTAATTTTCATTTAAAAGGTTATAAAATAATCGTTGTCTCGCACTAATTTAAATGATATGTACAAAATTACAAAGTAATGGCAAAAAATTATACGAATCTTTATTATTTAAAATTCTTTGAATATCACAGAAGAGATTCAACCTTTTAAGGAAGAGTTGCAGATTTATAGCAAATTTTCCTAGTTTGTGAGGTCTATATAACTTTTGGTTATGCTTTCACTTAGTTTACGTTCTAAATTATGAATTACTTTAAATTAATAGATTATTACTGGTTCGGATTTGTGGACCAATCCTGAGGCAGATAACAATTTCTGCGATTCTGTAATAGAACAGAATAACGTTCAAGTTCGGGTAAGAGAGAATGGATTGATTTGGTTTGGCGAAGGCAATACAGTGCATGTGCATATTAGTTTGAGATCCCACGCTCGAGAGCTCTAGAAGAAGCGGGCTGTTTAAGCCACGTCGGGCGTGTGACAGATGACCTAGCAAGAGGTACTAGCCAGTGTACAATCATGATCAACAGGATCTAGTAGTCCACAAGAATACCTTCTGAAGTATCTAGAAGTCCGCTGATGAAGTGGGTAAGTATCTGTTGTCCGTATTCTATTATTATGAGTAGTTCAACTTTCATTTTATCACCGAACCCCGGTATGCAAGTCTAAGCATGTATATTCAGTCACTATACGGGCATGTGCAATTTAATGTCTGTTTTGTATACAGACCAACAGACCTCTTTAGTTTTACAGTCAGTTGCTGTATCAGTTATGAGTGTTGTTAATAAACAGTTTAGATTGAAATAACC